>JAEOAD010000034.1:8790000-9390000 GCA_036365145.1 Orientallactaga sibirica | reverse complement strand
CAATTCTCTCTAATAAATAAATAAGTATAAAAACAAAAAATATTTTTAAAAAAGAAACTGATCTTATACAATACTTCACAGTGTCATGCAGAGAGAGTGGACTACTAGAGACATGAATTTGCAGGCTTCAGAGCCAATGAGTGTCTTCTCAATAGCCAATAAAAAAGAACTGTGAATCCAGGCATTGTGGCACACGCTTTAATCCTAGCACTCAGATCACCGGGAGTTCAAGGCCACCCTGAGACTACATAGTGAATTATAGGTCAGCCTGGAGTAGAGTGAAGTGAAACCCTACCTCGAAAAACCAAAAAAAAAAAAAAAAAACCTGTGAGCCAGGCATGGTGGCGCACACCTTTAATCCCTGCACTCAGGAGGCAGGTAGGAGGATCGTCATGAACTCAAAGCCAACCTGACACTACATAGTGAATTCTAAGTTAGCCTGGGCTAGAGCAAGACACTACCTCAAAAAACAAAAATAAATAAATAAATAAATAAATAAATAAATAAATAAATAAATAAATGTATGTTTCATCATATCCTAGTTGACTAAAAACTGGTAACTGGGCCAGGCATGGTGGCTCACATCTTCAATTCCAGCACTCGGGAAGCAGAGGTAGGAAGACTGCTGTGAGTTCAAGACCACCCTGAGACTACATAGTGAATTCCAGGCCAGCTTGGGATAGAATGAGACCCTACCTCAAAAAACCAAAAAGAAAAAACAACCAAAAAAAAAAAAAAAAAAAAAACTGGTAATGGACAAGTATGCATATTGTAAACTTCCAAAATAAGATCATCTAATTCCCAAAAAGCTTTACATTATTTCTGAAAAAGAATTTACTATAATACATTCCACCAACTATAACTAACAATTAACACACTAATCGTTTATACTTGAAAATATGATTACTCGAAATGTTAAAATTCTAACACTTGAAATGGTGTAGATTGTGATCACTAAACAAAACTAGAATTTAAATGTAATTTAATTTAAATGAAGTAAGATAGTGGCATCAATAATGATTTTCTACCAAATCTGAAAAAAAAATCATAATAGTTTACATTTCTTAAACTTCATGAAATTTAAAATGAAATTTTCAGGCTCAGGAGATGGCTCAGTGAATGAAGCTCTTGCTATGCAAGCTTAAGTACCTGAGCTTAGATTTCCCAGAACCCACGTGAAGCTGGACACAGTAGTGCTAGCATCTAAATTCCAACACACCTAGGGCATGAAGGGAGGCATCAACAGTAAACCACCCCGAACCTCATAGGCCAGCTAGCCTGGTTAACACAGCAGTAAAAACAAAATGAGAGCCCCTGCCTCAAACAAGGTGTACAGGCAAGGACCAACAGCTAAAGTTGTCCTTTGACCTCTGCATGTGTACCACAGCACAAGAGTGCCCATACACACATATCAAAACTAATAAGCAAGCCAGGCATGGTGGTGCACGCCTTTAATCCAGCACTTGGGAGGTGAGTTCAAGGCCACCCTGAGAATAGAGAATGAATTCCAGGTCAGCCTGAGCTAGAGTGAGACCCTACCTCAAAAAACCAAAAAAAAAAAAAAAAAAAAAAAAAAAAAAAACCTAGTAAGCAAGCCGGGCATGGTGGCGCACACCTTTAATCCCAGTACTCAGTTTGAGGCCACCCTGAATCTAGATAGTGAATTCCAGGTCAGCCTGGGCTAGAATGAGACTTTACCTCAAAAAAAAAAAAAAAAAAATTACTAAGCAAAGCCAGACACGGTGTCATGTACAACAGCTACCACTTAAAAAAAAATTAAGGTATATAGGCCAGGGCATGGTAGTAATGGGTAATTTCAGCATGTGGAAGATGGAGTAAAAGGATCCCAAGTTTGAAACTAACCTCAAAAAAAAAAAAAAAAAAAAAAAAAAAAAAGACATCAAGAGGATGCACATTCCAAAAGTGCCAAGTATCTGCAAGATGTCACTTTAAAGATATAATATGTAGGGTTGGAGAAACTGATCTTATACAATACTTCACAGTGTCATGCAGAGAGAGTGGACTACTAGAGACATGAATTTGCAGGCTTCAGAGCCAATGAGTGTCTTCTCAATAGCCAATAAAAAAGAACTGTGAATCCAGGCATTGTGGCACACGCTTTAATCCTAGCACTCAGATCACCGGGAGTTCAAGGCCACCCTGAGACTACATAGTGAATTATAGGTCAGCCTGGAGTAGAGTGAAGTGAAACCCTACCTCGAAAAACCAAAAAAAAAAAAAAAAAAACCTGTGAGCCAGGCATGGTGGCGCACACCTTTAATCCCTGCACTCAGGAGGCAGGTAGGAGGATCGTCATGAACTCAAAGCCAACCTGACACTACATAGTGAATTCTAAGTTAGCCTGGGCTAGAGCAAGACACTACCTCAAAAAAAAAAATAAATAAATAAATAAATAAATAAATAAATAAATAAATAAATAAATGTATGTTTCATCATATCCTAGTTGACTAAAAACTGGTAACTGGGCCAGGCATGGTGGCTCACATCTTCAATTCCAGCACTTTCGGGAAGCAGAGGTAGGAAGACTGCTGTGAGTTCAAGACCACCCTGAGACTACATAGTGAATTCCAGGCCAGCTTGGGATAGAATGAGACCCTACCTCAAAAAACCAAAAAGAAAAAACAAAAAAAAAAAAAAAAACTGGTAATGGACAAGTATGCATATTGTAAACTTCCAAAATAAGATCATCTAATTCCCAAAAAGCTTTACATTATTTCTGAAAAAGAATTTACTATAATACATTCCACCAACTATAACTAACAATTAACACACTAATCGTTTATACTTGAAAATATGATTACTCGAAATGTTAAAATTCTAACACTTGAAATGGTGTAGATTGTGATCACTAAACAAAACTAGAATTTAAATGTAATTTAATTTAAATGAAGTAAGATAGTGGCATCAATAATGATTTTCTACCAAATCTGAAAAAAAAATCATAATAGTTTACATTTCTTAAACTTCATGAAATTTAAAATGAAATTTTCAGGCTCAGGAGATGGCTCAGTGAATGAAGCTCTTGCTATGCAAGCTTAAGTACCTGAGCTTAGATTTCCCAGAACCCACGTGAAGCTGGACACAGTAGTGCTAGCATCTAAATTCCAACACACCTAGGGCATGAAGGGAGGCATCAACAGTAAACCACCCCGAACCTCATAGGCCAGCTAGCCTGGTTAACACAGCAGTAAAAACAAAATGAGAGCCCCTGCCTCAAACAAGGTGTACAGGCAAGGACCAACAGCTAAAGTTGTCTTTTGACCTCTGCATGTGTACCACAGCACAAGAGTGCCCATACACACATATCAAAACTAATAAGCAAGCCAGGCATGGTGGTGCACGCCTTTAATCCAGCACTTGGGAGGTGAGTTCAAGGCCACCCTGAGAATAGAGAATGAATTCCAGGTCAGCCTGAGCTAGAGTGAGACCCTACCTCAAAAAAAAAAAAAAAAAAAAAAAAGAAAAGAAAAGAAATCTGTTCTTAAAGTCTATTAAGAAAACTCTGGGGCTGGAGAGATGGCTTAGTGGTTAAGGCGCCTGCCTCCTAAGCCTAAGAACACTGGTTCCAATCTCCAGTGGTTCCAATCTCCAAGTCCCACGTTTAGCCAGATGCAAAGTGACGCAAGGGCGCAATGACGCATTTGACCACAAGGTGGCGCATGCATCTGGATTTCATTTGCAGCAGCTGAGAGGCTGCTGGTGCACCCATCTCTGTCTTCCTCTCCCTCTCTCTCTCTCTGTCTCTCTCCAGAAAAAAAAAAAGAAAGAAAGAAAAAGAAAACGCTAACAGATCAGAGATAACATGATGGGGCTCCTCCTTAGGAGCTGACAACATGCAGATGTCATACATACACATACATACACACACACACACACACACACACACACACACACATAAAATCAAAGCCAGGTATAGTGGCGCATGCCTTTAAACCCAGCACTTGGGAGGCAGAGGTAGGAGGATTACCGAGAGTTCGAGGCCACCCTGAGACTAAATAGTGAATTCCAGGTCAGCCTTGGCTACAATGAGACCCTACCTCGAAAAAACAAAAAAAAAAAAAAAAAAAAAACAAAAAAAAAAAATCAAAATCAAAATCAAAAATTAAAAACCTCTGTAAATAGCTAAAATGGACTCTATTTATAAAGCAACTCTTACTCAGGACCCAATTTAGATCCATTTTTGCTCCTCCATGGAGTCATATTTAAGGCAGGGAAACTGCATAGACAGTAAGTCCTGCTGGCATTCACATCTATTATTCACAATGTATTCCAGGTATTGTAGCACCAACTACATTGTGTGTACATAGTATGCTGTGAATGATCTAATCAGCTTTTACTTCCCAGTGAAAAACTTCTACAAATACAAGTAAAATTTTAAACTAAGCTGAACACTAGTGTGAGTCTAGTGGTGAAGTGTACATTTCATTCTCTGCTCTGAAATTCTTTAATTTATTTTAAATATTTTATTTATTTGAGCTGGGTGTGGTGGTGCATACCTTTAATCCCAGCACTTGGGAGGCAGAGATAGAGGTAGGAGAATTGCCATGAGCTTGAGGCCACCCTGAGACTACATAGTGAATTCCAGGTCAGCCTGGCTAGAGTGAGACCCTATTTAAAAAAAAAAAAAAAAAAAAAAAAACTTACTTATTTGAGAGACAGAAAGGGCATGCCAGGGCCTCCAGCAGCTGCAAATGAACTCCAGATGCATGTGCCATCTTGTACATCTGGCTTATGTGGGTCCTAGGGAACTGAACCTGAGTCCTTTGGTTTTGCAGGTAAGTACCTTAACTGCTAAGCCATCTCTCTAGCCTTATTTATTTATTTATAATTAGGGTGACAGAGAGAATGAAGCAGACAGAAAATGAGTGAGTATGGGCACACCAGGGCCTCCAACCATTGCAAATGAACTCCAGATGCATACACCACTTTGAGCACCTGGCTTTATGTGGGTATGGGGAACTAAACCCAGGGCCATCAGGTTTTGTAAGTGAGGGCCTTTAACCTCTGAGCCTTCTCTCCAGCCCTGAATTTTTTTTTTCCGAGGTAGGGTCTCACTCTAGCCCAGACTGACCTGGAATTCACTATGTAGTCTCAGGCTGGCCTCGAACTCACGGCAACCCTCCTACCTTGCCTCCCCAGGGCTGGGATTAAAGGCATGCACCACCACACCCGGCCCAGGCCTGACATTTTTATAAACAAACAAAAATCCAGCAAGTGGGGGAAAAAAATGAACCCTCTTTCATTTCATTGTATTAGTGGCATGCTATCAAATCATGGAACAGTTTTATTTTTCTGAACCCTTCCTATTCTCATTCTGACTAGGGAAATGGTAACATTTTAATATAATAGGAAAAGATAAGCCTAAAACTATACCTCCTATTATCACTATATGCAGTGCAGTCTATACTTATACTAGCTCCTCCCACCCATACCACAAACCCAGCATCACAGAACAGCACCATAGTAGTCTATACACTTCACAGTAACTTCAACTAACTTCATGAAATTATATGACCACTGCTTTTCTCTACCAATACAGTAAACTGGGAGCCACTAATGTCATGAAGACTGAGGCAACTTAACCATTCATTGGGATTTCCTGGGGGTTTGTTTTATTTTTTAAGTACAAAACAAGTAGAAACACAAATGGTTTATACATAGTAGAAAACCTAAAAATCCTCTGTGAAATTTTACCTGTCCGTGTATGTCCCCACACACTGTTACTGGTGTTGATACTGGCTGAACATTCGATTCTTCCAAGAGAAGGTCACAAACATAGTCACATAGCCGCTGAAAGCAAAGACAGAAGGTAAACTTTTATTATAATACTAAATCTAAGACTCAAGTATAAAAAAACTACAAGGACTAATGTTCAGAAAACCTAAGTATCCCCCCCCCAAAAAAAAAAAAGCCGGGTGTGGTGGCACACGCCTTTAATCCCAGCACTCGGGAGGCAGAGGTAGGAGGATCGCCGAGAGTTCGAGGCCACCCTGAGACTACATAGTTAATTCCAGGTCAGCCTGGACCAGAGTGAGACCCTACCTCGCAAAAACCAAAAAAAAAAAAAAAAAAAAAAAAAAAAAAACCTAAGTATCCTTCTTAATTCTTTTTTTAATTTGCAAGCAGATAAAGACAAGGAGAGAGAGAACGGGCAGACTGGGGCCTCTTGCTGCTGCCACCAAACTCCACATGCATGTGCCACTTTGTTTTACATGGATACTCGGAAATCAAACCTGGGCCAATAGGCTTTGCAGGAAACTATACTTAACCATTGAGCAATCTCCCCAGCCCCTTAGTTTTTTTTTTTTTTTTTTTTTTTTTTTGTTTCTCAAAGTAGGGTCTCACTCTAGTCCAAGCTAACCTGTAATTCACTATGTAGTCTTGTAGTTTCAGGGTGGCCTCGAACTCACAGTGATCCTCCTACCTCTGCTTCCTGAGTGCTGAGAGTAAAGGCATGCACCACCACATCAGGCCCTCTAAGTATCCTTTAAAAAATATTTATTTATTTATTTACTTATTTATGAGAGAGAAAGAGGCAAAGAGAGAGAGAGAAAGAATGGACACACCAGGGCCTTTAGCCACTGCAAACAAACTCCAGATACATGCACCCCTTGTGCATCTGGCTTACATGGGTCCTGCGGAATCAAACTGTGGTACTTAGGCTTTGCAGGCAAACTCCTAACTGCTAAGCCATTTCACCAGCCTTAAGTATCCTTTTGAAAGGAAAGAAAACTATCCTTTGATGAGTACAGAATTACATTTCTGTCAACTTTCACCTACATTTCAAAGTAAGAAGTGATACAATAACTACTGCAAAATGCAAACTCTCTAACTATACAAATTCAAGGAGAAACAATAGCTTTAAAACTGTAAAATAAGCTAGGCGTAGTGGCACACGCCTTTAATCCCAGCTCTCAGGAGGCAGAGGAAAGAGGATCACTATGAGTTCAAGGCCTCCTTGAGACTACATAGTGAATTCCAGGTCAGCCTGAGCTAGAGTGAGACCCTATCTCAAAAAAAAAAAAAAAAAAAAAAAAAAAAAAAAAAAAAAAAAACCTAAAATAAGCCGGGCTTGGTGGTGCACACCTTTTATCCCAGCACTTGAGAGGCAGAGGTAGGAGAATCACCATGAGTTCAAGGCCACCCTGAGACTCCATAGTGAATTCCAGGTCAGCCTGACGCAGAATGAGACCCTACCTCGAAAAACCAAAAAAACTAAAATGGGGCCTGGAGAGATGGCTTAACGGTTAAGACATATGCCTGTGAAGCCTAAGGACCCGGTTCGATTCTCCAGGGCCTACGTAAGCCAGATGCACATGGTGGCGCATCCATCTGGACTTCATTTGCAGTGGCTATAGGCCCTGGTGCACCCATTCTCTCTCTCTCTCCCCCTCTCTCTGTCTCAAATAAATAAATAAAAAACTGTAAAATGGGACTGGAGCCGGGCATGGTGGCGCACGCCTTTAATCCCAGCACTTGGGAGGCAGAGGTAGGAGGATTGCCGAGAGTTCGAGGCCACCCTGAGACTACATAGTTAATTCCAGGTCAGCCTGGACCAGAGTGAGACCCTACCTTGCAAAAGCCCAAAAAAAAAAAAAAAAAAAGGGACTGGAGAGATGGTCTCAGTGGGTAAAGAACATGTTGTGCAAGCCTCGCGACCTGAGTTCAGATCCCATGTAAAGCCAGATGTGTAGTGTAAGTGTCTGTGATTCCGTTGTGCCTATGGAAAGAAGAGAGGTGGAGACAGGAGAATTCCAAAGATCTCAGATATCCTAGCCTGACAAACAGCAGCAGAAACCAAGAGAGCCCACACCTCAAAACAAGGTAGAACGTGAGGGCCAACACTGGAGATTGCATCAGGACCTCATATCTACACACGTGCACACACACAAATACGTGACGTACAAAAAACAAATTATAAAACAAAACTTTTCAGCAGAAAGAAATGTAAGAGACTATAACAGAATATTTGTTCTGGGTACTGACAGCAGGACCACTGAGCTGCATCCTCAGTCCTTCTGATTTTCGGTATTTTGAGACAGTCTGAATTGCCCAAGCCGGCCTTGAGCTTGTTATCCTCCTACCTCAGACTCCCAAGTAATTGGGATCACAGGTATATGCCCAAAAAGGAAAAGTTGGATTTATCTGCTAATTATTTTATTTTATTTTGGTGGTGGTGGTGGTGTGTGTATATGCATATGACTAAGAGCACACATGTGGAGTGCAGAGAACAGCTTCAGGTGTAGGTCCTAGACTTCCACCTTGTTTGAGGCAGGGTTTCTTCTTGTTCACAACTGCCCATGAGGCTAGCTGCCCCAATACATACAGACATTTCTTCCTTCTCACAGTAAAAGCCTGCTGGGATTACAGCTTCCAGTTTTACATGGGTTCTATGGGTCCAAACTCAGGTACTCATGTTTGCATAGCAAGAGCTGTATCCACCGAACCATCTCCCTCTGCCCTTTTTAGTTTTCTGAGGCAAGGTTTCCTATGGGCCAGGCTGGTCCTGAACTATGTATGTAGCTGAAGATGACCCTAAACTTCTTGACCCTCTTGCCTCACAAGTTCTGGGATTACAGGTGTGCACCATTACACTGGCTATATCTGCTAATTATTTTGAGAAAAGGTGCTGTGGGGGGGGGTAGGATGTGTAAGAAAGAGACAGAAAGAGAGAATGCATGTGTGTTTATGTGTGTGCATGTGTTTATGCAATGCCCTGCAAACTTGCCTGCAAAAGGATGTACTTGCCTGCAGTGCCAAAGCAGAATGTCAGATGTTCCACTCCATCACTCTTCTACACATTCCTATTTGAGCTGGAGTCTCTTACTGGTGCAGAGCTTGCCACTGTTGTTCTTTTGCAAGCTACAGTGATTTTCATCTCCGGTCCCCTATAGGACTGGGATTATGGACATGCATGGCCACACCCAACTGTTTACCCTCACTCTAGCGATTGGACTCACATCTATCCAGCCTCCTCAGGTCTTCATGCTTGCACAGGAAGTCCTTTCAACCACACAGCCATCTTTCCAGCCCTTATCTGCTAATTCTGTAAGTAAATTATGGGGCTGGGGATATAGCTGAGTTGACAGAGTGCTTCTCTATTACAAACTCCATAACATGTGTCATGTAGTTTATCAGGCTTTATAGTAGAACTGGGAATCTGAATCGAGGCCACGGCAGGCTTTACATTTTTAACCACTAAGCCATCTCCCCAAACTTGATTGTTGGGGTTTTCCCGCTCGCCCCCCCCCCCCGCCAATGATTTTATTTATTTGCAAGCAGATCTGGGCTTGAGGCCACTGCAAATGAACTCCAGGTACATGTGCCCCCTTGTACATCTGGCTTTATAGGGGTTCTGGGGAATCAAACCTGGGTCATTAGGCCTTAAAGGGAAGCACTTTTAACCACTGAGCCATCTTCCCAGCCCTGACTGTTGGGTTTTTGAGGCAACGCCTCACTTTAGACCAGGCTAACCTGGAACCCACTCTGTAGCTCAGGCTGGCCTTGAACTGATGGTGATCTTCCTACTTCAAACTCTTGAGTGCTGGGATTAAATGTGTGGGCCAATATGCCGAGCTGACAATTTTGGTGTTTTTTTTTTTTTTGGTTTTTCTTTTCTTTGTTTTTTTCAAGGTAGGGTCTTGCTCTAACCCAGGCTGACCCAGAATTCACTATGTAGTCTCCGGCTGGCCTCAAACTCATAGTGATCCTCCTACCTCTCTGCCTCTTGTCACTGTAATATTTGGATATGTGTGTGTGTGTCCCAAAGAATCCAATGAGGGTTTCTTGCATAATCATAGGTGAGGGATTATTACCAAAGCCCTTGCAATAGACCTGTCGCTACACAACTAAAGAAAATGTCACCTGCTCCCCCAAAACAAACAACTTTTCAGGAAGGGATAGGGGTCTCATGCCCTCTTCCATCATTCATGACAGAATATTGATGGGCCCAATATTGTGCAGGCCTTGTGCAGGGAAAGAGAGCAGATGTGAGGGTCATGAATACAACAGCTGTGTCATGTCCAGAAGACAGACTATGGAAGACAAGCTGCTGGTCTGCATTTTTTATCCAGGAATGCCCCCCCCCACACTTTTTTTTTTCATTTTTTCAAAGTAAGAGCTCACTCTAGGACAGGTTGACCTGGAACTTACTCTGCAATCTCAGGCTGGCCTCAAACTCACAATGATCCTCCTACCTCAGCCTCCCAAGTGCTGGGATTACACGTGTGTGCCACTACGCCTGGCTGTATACCACCTTTTGACAATGCTACCTGATGCTGCCATCTATAAACGTGTTAGGCTGCATGTTAGACACACTTGTATCCCTTTTTTTTTTTGTTTTGTTTTTGTAAAAATTTTTTATGAGAGAATTGGCACACCGGGGCCTCCAGTCACTGTAACTGAACTCTAGACGGCGTATGCCATCTTATGCACATGTGCGACCTTGCGTCATCTTATGCGTTTGGCTTGCATGGGATCTGGAAAGTTGCACATGGTCTTTAGGCTTTGCAGGCAAGCACCTTAAGCGTTAAGCCATCTCTCCAGCCCCACACTTGTATCTTTAACAAGCCTGTAGAGAGTACAGGTACTGTTGTGGTGAGGAGGTACTCTTGCCATTTTCTTGGGAATCTCTGTTTGCTGATTATAGAAGGAAGCAAGTGAACCTAACGGATGTGGAAAGCCTCACAGCACTTGACAGAACCTGTTACAGGGAAATCCCTTCTAGAGGATCACCTGCTGATTTTGCAAAACACCTCTGAACTTGATATCCTTGTTATTAGAAAAGGAACAACAAGAAGTGTCCATACACTACACACTGTCACCACAGGTCCCTAAAAGCAGTAAAAAATGGCTTCATGGTTTAACATATGTGTCCAGCTTGGGGTACAAGCACAACCCTAAAGCCTAGTTGTGGACACTTCACATCCAGAAAAGCAGGTCTGAGAAGAATATGCTAAATATATTTATTATTACACTGAATTGAAATGCTCTTATCATTAATATAGAAATTAAATGTAATTTCTGGATTTGATTAACATAAAGAATTTTTTTTTACATGGATAGGTAAGGGGAGGACTTGAGAAGCTATGCTAAACTATCCGACAACCAAAGTCTGTGAAATTTACTTATTTTGGTAGAGAATACTGATCAAGGCCAGGTGTGGTGGCTCATGCCTATAATCCCAGCACCTAAAGTAGGAGGATTTGTGTGAATTCAAAGCCAATCTGGGCTGCAATGAGACCATGCCTCGTGGTCGGGGAAGAGGAGAATAATGATACACAAGATAGAAATATCAATTATCATGGTGTTATCTTTTCAATATTCATTTATTTGCAATGAAAGAGAGAAACACTGACATAGATGGGTGCACCAGAACAAACTCCTGATGCATGTGCCATATGGCTTTAAGGAGGGAATGGGGAATCAAACTTGTGCTAGCCTTTGTAAGCAAGTGCCTTTAACCCCTGAGCCATCTCTCCAGTGCATTCTAAAACTACCACAATTAGCCGGGCGTGGTGGCGCACGCCTTTAATCCCAGCACTAGGGAGGCAGAGGTAGGAGGATCGCCGTGAGTTCAAGGCCACCCTGAGGTTGCATAGTTAATTCCAGGTCAGCCTGGGCCAGAGTGAGACCCTACCTCGAAAAACCAAAAATAAAAATAAAAATAAAAAAAATAAAACTACCACAATTAAACAATTAAAGTAGTTTGAGGTCTGGAGAGATGGCTTAACAGTTAAAGGCACTTGTTTGCAAAGCCTGACTGGCTGGTTTCATTCCCCAGTACCTACAAAGCCAGACACATAAACTGGCTTATGTCTGGAGTTTGTCTACAGTGGCAGAAGGCCCTGGCATGCCCAGACACACATACACACACACTCTCTCTCTCTTTCTCTGTCTCTCAAACAAGTAAATAAATAAATATTGTTTTTACAACAATACTTTAATAGCCGGGCATGGTGGTGCATGCCTTTAGTCCCAGCACTCAGGAGGCAGAGGTAGGAGGACTGAGACTAAATAGTAATGTCCAGGTCAGCCTGAGCTAGAATGAGATCCTACCTTGAAAAACAAAAAAAAAAAAAAAAAAAAAAAAAAATTTAGTAAAGGAACAGAAAGACAAGTGGGGCAAAAGAGTTCAGAGCCAAAAGCTCAGAAGGCAGAGGTAGGAGGATGGCTGTGAGTTCGAGGCCACCCTGAGAATACATAATGAATTCCAGGTCAGCCTGGGCAAGAGTGAAACCCTACCTCAAAACAAAACAAAACAAAAAGAATAAGCCATATGGAAGCCTACTACTTCACTAGTTAATAATATAAGGCATGATGGCTCCTGCCTTTAACCCCAGCACTCGGGAGGCAGAAGTAGGAGGATTGCCATGAGTTCGAGGCCACCCTGAGACTATATAATAGTGAATTCCAAGTCAGCCTGAGCTAGAGTGATACCCTACCTCCAAAAACCAGTAATAATAAATGTTAAAAATGAATTTGGACACAAGTAACTTGTAGCGGTGGATAAAATGTGCCCAGAAGCCATAGATTGTTATTAGAAAAACTTCAGTGGAGGGGTAGGATACTTTCCGGCAAGTTGTTGGCCATGGAGGCCACTGGTACTCCCAAAATATTACAGGTTATCGTCAAGGCTTTTGGTTGCCCACCAAAAGTAGATGACATGACCATACTGCTAAAGACTCCACATGTTAGGACTACAGATCACTAAGAAATCAAACTGGAGCTGAGCTGGAAGCCTCCTCCCTGTTAACTAGCTGTCAGGATGCTGGAAAGACCTATGCAGCTTCTTGGAGGAGGTAAGTCATCAATGGTCTTAACCAATAGTGGAACCTATAAGCCAGACCAAATGTAGCCTACCAACTGGTGTGATGGTAGAATGTGTTACTGGGGACACCAACTGCTCTCTAACTGGACTGAAGGGCCACATCATGGGAGGAAATTTTTGCTTGGTACTGAAAACCTACTAAAAAGCCTATGGCTAGGGAGGTCATAAGCTATAAGAAGAAACTATTATTGTTGTCTGGCTAAATGCATATATTATGCACAGCCAACTACCTTCTACTTATGTTTATGCACTTTAAAAAAAATTTTTCATTTCTTTGAGAGAGAGGGGGGAGAGAGAAAGAGGCAGCTGGAGAAAAAAAAATGGGCATGCCAGGGCCTCTAGGCGCTGCAAACAAATTCCATACACATGAACTACCTCATGCATCTGGCTTACTAAGGAATCGGACCAGGGTCCTTATGCTTCAGAGGCAAGTGCTTTAATCACCAAGGCACCTCTCCAGCCCTGTGTCTACAGTTTTACCTTTTCTATAACATCATATAGTTAGAATCATATATACATAACCTATACAGATCAGCTTCTTTCACTCATTTATATGCATTTAAGATTGCTTCATGAAGCCAGGCATGGTGCCTCATGTTTTTAATTTCAACACTAGATAGGCTGAGGTAGAACAATCACCATAAGCTCAAAGCCAGCCTGGGCTAAAATGAAACACATAAAATTTGAGACTGGAGAGATGATAGCTCAGTAGGCAAGGCATTTGCCTGTGAAGTGTAAGGATCCAGGTTCAATTCCTCAGTATCCACATAAGCCAGATGCACAAGGCAGCACATGCATCTGAAGCTCATTTGCAGTGGCTACAGGCCTTGGCACACCCATTCTTTCCTATCTGCCTTTCTCTGTCACACAAATATAAATAAAATATGAAAAATAAACAAAATTTAAATTTTAAAACATTCAGAGCTAGAGAAATGGCTTAGTGATTAAGTTGCTTGTGGGCAAAGTCTAGGAACCCAGGTTCAATTACCCAGTACCCATGAGAGCCAGATGCACAAGGTGGCACATGCATCTGGAGTTCATTTGCAGTGGCTACAGGCCCTAGCATGTCCATTCTCTCTCTCTTTCTCTCTCACAAATAAATATATTTTTTTCTTTTTTTATTTTTGTTTGCTTTTTCAAGGTAGGGTCTCACTCTGGCCCAGGCTGACCTCTAATTAACTATGTAGTTTCAGGATGGCCTTGAACTCATGGTGATCCTCCTATCTCTGCCTCCTGAGTGCTGGAATTAAAGGCGTGTGCCACTAAGCACAGCTCAAATAAGTAAATTTAATTAAATAAAAACATTTGAGGGGGCTGGAGAGATGGCTTAATGGTTAAGCACTTGCCTGTGAAGCCTAAGGACCCCAGTTCGAGGTTCCATTCCCCAGTACCCATGTAAGCCAGATGCACAAGGTGGAACAGGCATCTGGAGTTCGTTTGCAGTGGCTGGAGGCCCTGATGCACCTATTCTCTCTCTCTTTCTCTCTGTCTGTCACTCTCAAATAAATAAATAAATAAATAAATAAAACAAGAATTTAAGAAAAAAAAAAAACATTTGAGCTGGGGAGATCACACAGTGGTTATAGCATTTGATTACAAAGCCTTGCTATCTCTAGTTCAGTTCCCCAGTACCCATATAAAGCCAGATGCACGAAATGCCAC
Source organism: Orientallactaga sibirica (assembly GCA_036365145.1). Taxonomy (NCBI): domain Eukaryota; kingdom Metazoa; phylum Chordata; class Mammalia; order Rodentia; family Dipodidae; genus Orientallactaga; species Orientallactaga sibirica. The sequence goes on along the minus strand of JAEOAD010000034.1, from coordinate 9,375,488 downwards.
ATGCGTCTGGAGTTCATTTGCAGTACCAACAGGCCCTCTCACTCTCTTTATGTGTCTTTCTCTGTCTCTCTCAAATAAATAAAACAATTTTTGCTGGGTATGGTGGAGCATGCCTTTAATTCCAGCACATGAAAGGCAGAGGTAGGAGGATTGCTGTGAGTTCGAGGCCAGTCTGGAACTTCAGAGTAGTTCCAGGTCAGCTTAGGATAGAAGGAGAGCCTACTTCGGGAAAAAAAAAAAAAAAAAAAACAATAAACAAGTCAGGCATGGTGGTTCACACCTTTAATCCCAGCACTCAGGAGGCAGAGGTAGGAGGATCGCTGCGAGTTCGAGGCCACCCTGAGACTCCATAGTGATTCCAGGTCAGTCTGGGCTAAAGTGAAACCCTACCTGGAAATACCAAAAAAAAACAAATAAACCAGCTGGATGTGGTGGCGCGTGCCTTTAATCCCAGCACTTGGAGACAGAGGTAGGAGGATCACCATGAGTTCAAGGCCACCCTGAGACTACATAGTGAGTTCCAGGACAGCCTGGGCTACAGTAAAACCCTACCTTGAAAAACCAAAAATAAATAAACAAACAAAATAGAGGGTAATTTTTATTGCTATGCTGAATGCATCTTTGGAAAAGACCCTATATTTCTCTAATAAAATGAGTTGATATTTTGGAATTAATCTCAACAGACTCTATGGATTCCACATACCAAGGTGCCAGAATTTGCACATTCATGGGACTGGCTCTCCTAGTCCATGATGACTCTTGAACTGCAAAGCCTGCCTGGTTCACATTCCCAGTGCTATCTTGAAAGAGCACAATGAAGAACACCTGGAGAACTGTTAAGCACTTAGGCAGAATCTTTTTCTTTTTCCCCCCCCGAGGTAAGGTCTCATGCTAGCTCAGGCTGACCTGGAATTCACTATGTAGTATCAAGGTGGCCTCGAACCCACAGCAATCCTACCTCTGCTTCCCAAGTGAGATTAAAGGCATGCGCCACCACAATGGCTTTTTTTTTTTTTTTGGTTCTTCAAGGTAGGGTCTCACTCTAGTACAGGCTGACCTGGAAGTCTCTCTGTATTCTCAGGGTGGCCTTGAACTCACGGCGATCCTCCTCCCTCTGCCTCCTCAGTACTGGGATTAAAGGTGTGCGCCACCAAACCTGGCTTTTTTTTTTTTTTTTAAATCTGAAAGACAGAAAGGGAGAAATAGGCAGATAGAGAATGGGTGTGCCAGGGCCTCTAGTTACCGCAAATGAACTCCAGGTGCAGTTGAACCTGAGTCCTTTGTCTTTGTAGGAATGCATTTTAACAGTTAAGCCATCTCTCCAGGCCGGCAGCATCTTTTAACTAGAGTAAAAATTCCAGCCACTTTCTGTGACTGCCACTTCTGCAGGCCCCCATCAGCCCAAAGCACTGCCTTTCATCTCTTCAATTCAGTAGTAGCTGTCAAGTTCATACCATATACCCACGAAAATAAAATCAGTCTATGAAATTTCAGTATGTACCCTGCATAGGTCAGCAATTACACACAGGGTAGGCTCACACAGCCCAAGTACACCATGAGCAAGACACATGTCATCACCTCCCAAACACTTCATAGTTTTATTTGCCGCTTGGTGTGTGAAAGCATGACTTCTCTTACTGCTCACAATCTTATACACAGATTGTAAGATGGGTGTGGTAGTGCACACCTTTAATCCCAGAACTTGGGGAAGTAGAGGCAGGAGGATCGCTGTGGGTTCAAGGCCAGCCCAGGACTACAGAGCAAGTTCCAGGTCAACCTGGACTAGAGTGAGACCCTACCTTGAAAAAAGCAAAACAATAAATAAATAAATAAATAAATAAATAAATAAATAAATAAAACATGCTATTTATTTCAATATATTGGTATTTATAAGACACTCAGTTTAAAATAAAAATGCAGCATTAGGGAGATGGCTCAGCAGTTAAAGGTCTTGGGTTGTAAAGCTGAAGGAGAAATAGGGGTAAGGTAGTTTTTTGGTTTCTTTTTCTTTTTTTTCCAAGGTAGGGTCTCACTCTAGCTCAGGCTGACCTGGAATTCACTATGTAGTCTCAGGGTGGCCTCGAACTCTTGGCGATCCTCCTACCTCTGCCTCCCGAGTGCTGGGATTAAAGGCGTGCGCACCATGCCCGGCTCTTTTTGTTGTTTTGTTTTTAATAGACAGTTGGGACAGGGGCCCAAGGAGAACAAAGAGATGCCATCCCACCCGCCTTGGCAGAACTAGAACTCATGGCTATTCCAGTCTCGCCTAAAATGACTAAGAGCAATTCCATCCTGACAGTGGCCCCTTTTTCTTCCCCAATCTGGCATACCTTGGTGGACTGGGTCAGTTCCTTGAATCCAAAAACCAATCAGGTCTCTCCCTTACACACCAGTCTGACAACAAAAGGCTGATGTAATTAAATATAAAGATTTGTCCCATGAATAACTGCTCTCTCGGGGACTCATTCTATTGGTATCTGAACTTCCTAGTCCCTACTCTAGTCTGTCGGGAAGGAAGATTGATTTCTCATCTGTTTGGACATCTGCCTGCTTGTTTCTTTCTTTTCTGTGAACCCTGAGTCCTTCACTCGTGTTTCTTAGTCTTTCCTGACCCCTATGTGATTATAGAGATGAAGAGCTTATACTCCCAAGCTCTGCTTCCCACATAATGCATACATGTTTCTTTTTTTTTTTCTTTTTTGGTTTTTTGAGGTAGGGTCTCACTGTAGCTCTGGCTGACGTGGAATTCACTATGTAGTCTCAGGGTGGCTTGAACTCATGGCGATCCTCCTACCTTTGCCTCCTGAGTGCTGGGATTAAAGGATGGGACCACCATGCCCAGCTAGTACTCTTGCTTTTTTAAAGGCAAGGTCTTGTTATGTAGCACAGGCTGGCCTTGAACTCATTAGTCCAGGCTGGCTTCAAACCTGTGATCCTCTGCCTCTGCTTGTATTACAAGGATTATGCTAACGTGTCTAGATAGGTAGCCTTGATGTAGTCTCTAATATAATGCAAATTACTGGAATGGAAGAATAAGACTCAGAGATGACAGTAATAGTCACACTATATGATCCAAAAAGAATATCTGTATCTTCAGGCTAGCCTTTTTCTCAACCCTGACATGCTACTCATTGAAAGCTACTGTGTGCAGCAGCAGTAACTCTGGCTTCTACACTTACCAGATGCTTATAGCACCCCCTAGCTGCAACAATCAAAAATGTCTGCAAACATTGCCAAATATTGGAAGAGGGGTGGGCAAAACTGTCCCCAGTTGAGAACCATTTGTTTAGATTTTTCCTCTAAGGTCAGTAATACTAGGATATTGCTTGAGGCACATTAAATATTTGTTGCCCACCTGACCTATGTATCTAGTAATCTTGTGGACTTCTCTACCTCAGTCTCTTACCTTGGAAACATCTTTAAATCATGGCCCAGGGCTGGGGAGACGGCTTAGTGGTTAAGGCCTGAAAAGCCAAAGGATCCAGGTTCGATTCTCCAGGACCCATGTAAGCCAGATGCTCAAGGGGGTGCATGCATCTGGAGTTTGTTTGCAGTGGCAGGAGGCCCTGGTGCATCCATTCTCTCTCTCTCTGCCTCTTTCTCTCTCTCTCAAATAAATAAATTAATAAAATATTTTTTAAAAAATTAAAATCAGCTGGGCATGGTAGCTCCCATGCACTTCGGAGGCAGAGGTTGAAGGATTGCTGTGAGTTCAAGGCCACCCAGAGACTACATAGTGAATTCCAGGTCAGCCTTGGCTAGAGCAAGACCCTACCTCGAAAAACCAAAAAAAAAAAAAAAAAAAAATTCAATTAAAATCATGGCCCCAAATTCCAGCATTCAGGAGGCAGAGGTAGGAGGATCACCATGAATTCAAGGCCAGCCTGAGACTACATAGTGAATTCCAGGTCAGCCTGGGCTACAGAAAGAAGGACTTTACCTCAAAACCCCCCATCCCCTCCAAAAAAGCCCCCCCAAAACCTCCCATAATTACTTTTAATATTTTTTATTATTTATTTATTTGAGAGAGAGAAAGAGATACAGAACTATGCAGGTTGGGCTGGAGAGATTGCTTAGTGGTTAAGACGCCTGCCTGCTAAGCCTTAAAAAAAAAAAAAGGGGCTGGAGAGATGGCTTAGTGGTTAAGTGCTTGCCTGAGAAGCCTAAGGACCCTGGTTCGAGGCTCAATTCCCCAGTACCCATGTAAGCCAGATGCACAAGGTGGCCCATGCATCTGGAGTTCATTTGCAGTGGCTGGAGGCCCTGGTGTGCCCATTCTCTCTCTCTCTCTTAGCCTCTTTCTCTCTCTCTCTCTCTGTCACTCTCAAAAAAAAAAAAAAAAAAAAAAAAAAAAAAAAAAAAAAGCCCCAAGGGGGCACACATCTGGAGTTCATTCACAGTGGCTGAGAGGCTGCTGGCGTGCCCATTCTCTCTCTCTCTCTCTGACTCTCTCCAAATAAAGAAAAAAAGAAATAGGCAGGTAGAGAGAGAAAGAATGGGTACACCAGGGTCTCCAGCCACTGCAAAAGAACTCCAGATACGTGCACCCACCCTGTGCATCTATCTGGCTTAAATGGGTCCTGGAAAATCAAACGGGTCTTTTGGCTTTGCAGGCAAATGCCTTAACAACTAAGGATCTCTCCAGCCTCCCCATAATTACTTTTTGAGATAGTGTTTCCCTATATAATCCTGGTTGGCCTAAAACTTACCATGTAGACAAGGCTAGCCTCAAACTTGCAGCAATCCTCCTGCCTCTACCTTCTGAGTGATGAGATTACAGGAAACCAATCCTGAATTCTTTAACCTATAGTAGTAAACCATCCTTCCCAGACCCTAACAGGTTATTGTGACTCCCTCTCCTCAACTTAGACCTAGTCTGTCAACAGGGGTCTTTCTTCTTTTCATTTTCTTAGTCATACTGGGAACCAAGCTGAGGGCCTTCTACATAGTATGCAAGTCACATCCCCAACCCAACAATTTTTCTTCTACTGTTTTCACATCCAGAATAAAACCTGACTTTTCTGTTGATAAAACTGCCTCAAGAGTATCCTATGGAGCTGTATATGTGGTACATGCCTTTAATCGCAGTACTAGGGAGGCAGAAGGAGGAGGACTGCCATGAGTTTAAGGCCACCTTGAGACTACATAGTGAATTCCAGATCAGCTTGAGCTACAGAGAAACCCTACCTCAAAAAAAAAAAAAGCTGAGTATGGTAGCATACTTAATCCCAGCACTTGGGAGACAGAGGTAGGAGGATCGCTGTGAGTTCAAGACCAGCCTGGGACTACAGAGTAAGTTCTAGATCAGCCTGGGCTAGAATGAGATCTTACCTTGAAAAACAAGGAAAAAAAAATACATATACTCTGCTGGAGGTATAACTCAGGGGTACAGTTCTTGTCTAGTAATGCAAGGCCCTACGTTTAGTGCCCTGAGCCCCTGCATGTACAAGTGTGCCACACATATATATTAACTTCATATTGGATTTTTTTTAATGTTTATTTATTTATTTGAGAGAAAGAGGCAGAGAGAGAGAGAGAGAATGGGCACACCAGAGCCTCCAGCCACTGCAAATAAACTCCAGATGCATGTGCCCCCTTGTGCACTTGGCTTCCATGGGGCCTAGAGAGTCAAACTGGGATCCTTTGGCTTTGCAAGCAAATGCCTTAATTGCTAAACCATCTCTCCACGCCCTGAAATTTTTTTTTTTTCGAGGTAGGGTCTCGCTCTAGCCCACGTTGACCTGGAATTCACTCTGTAGTCTCAGGGTGGCCTTGAACTTATGGTACTCTTCCTACCTCTGCCTCCCGTGTGCTGGGATTTGCCTGGCTGGCTTATTTGTTTGTTTGCTTGTTTGTTTGTTTATCTATTTATGAGAGAGAAAGAGGCATGCAGGCAGTCAGAGAGAAAAAAAGAATGGGTGGCTCAGGGCTTCTAGCCACTGCAAATGATACATGCACATCCATCCTGTGCATCTGGCTTTATGTGGTACTGGAGAATCAAACCTGGGTCCTTTGGGTTTGCAGGCAAACACCTTACCCACTAAACCATCTTTCCAGCCCCTGGAATTATTTTAATAAAATGTTAAGGCTCCTATGTACAAGCATTAATGTTCATACAGGACAGTGTTTTAGAAGACATAGGAGACTGATTCTGCCAAAAAGACAACAAAACTCCAGTCATTATCAGCAAGGGTCTAGAAACCCCTCTTGTAGTTTTCTACACAAAGCTACCATGCATATTCTACTGCTGGACTGTGCTTGCTGTTCTCCTCTGCACTAGGAAATTCACTGCAGAAACTGGGGACATGGCTCAGTAGCAGAGAGTGTGCTTAACATGTAACAGCTCCTCAGTGGGAACACAAGCCTATTAAGAACAAACAAAAATGATTCAATACAAGAGCTAAACAGTTTCAAGAGAATGTCCTCAGGATGCAATTTCTTTTTTTTTTTTTTTTTTTTTTTTTTTTTTTGAAGTAAGGTTTCACTCTAGCCAAGGCTGACCTGGAATTCACTATGTAGTCTCAGGAAGGCCTTGACCTCACAGCAATCCACCTACCTCTGCCTCCCGAGTGCTGGGATTAAAGGCGTGTGCCACCAAGCCCGGCTAGGATGCAATTTCTTTACTTGTAGGTCATATGTTATCTTTAAAAAAAAAAAAAACTCATGGGACTGGAAAGATGATTCAGCAATTAAAGGTGCTTGCTTGCAAGGCCTGACAGTGCAGGTTCAATTCCCCAGTAGCCATATAAAGCCAGATACACAAAGTGCACATGCATCTGTAGTTGGTCTGCTGTGGCTAAAGGACCTGTCATGCCCATACTCACTCCCTTTCTATCTGCTTCTTTCTCTCTCTCTCTCTGTCTCAAATACACACACACACACAAATATGTATATGTTTGTGTGTGTATGTAGGGTCTCACTCTGGCCCAGGCTGACCTGGAATTCATTCTGTATTCTCAGGATGGCATCCTACCTCTGTTTCCCAACTGCTGGGATTAAAGGCATATGCCACCAAACACAGCTCAATAAAAATATTTTTAGGACTGGAGAGATGGTTTAGCAGTTAAGGTGCTTGCCTGCGAAGCTTAAGGACCCAGGTTCAATTCTCCAGGTCCCATGTAAGCCAGATGCACATGGTGGCACATGCTTCTGGTATTTGCAGAGGCGAGTCCCTGGTGTGCACATTCTCTCCCTTTCTCTCCTTCTGTCTCTAATAAACAAATAAAAATAAAATTTTAAAATATTTTTTAAATAAAATAAAGGGCTAGAGAGAGAGCTTAGCAGTTAAGATGTTTGCCCACAAAGCCAAACAACCCAGGTTTAATTCCCCAGTACCCACATAAGCCAAGGTGGCACATGCATCTGGAGTTCACTTACAGTGGCAGGAAGCCCTCCCCCATTGTCTCTCTCCCCCCCCAAATAAATAAATTAAATATTTTCTAAAAAAATAAAATAAAGGGCTGGAGAGATTGCTTAGTGGTTAAGGCACTTGCCTGTAAAGCATAAGGACCCAGGTTCGATTCCCCAGAACCCACATAAGCCAGATACACATGGTGGCACATGCATCTGTAGTTTGTAATGGCTAGAGGCCCTGGAACACCCATTTGTTCCCTCTCTATAAATAAATAAATAAAAATAAAATAAATTTTAAAATTACTTGGGCTAGAGAGATGGCTCAGTGGTTAAAGCATTGTCTGCAAAGCCTAATGATATGGGTTTGATTTTACAGTCCCCATTTAAGCCATATGAAAAAAGTGGCCCATGCATCTGGAGTCCATTCGCAGCAGTTGGAGGCCCTGGCAGCCTATCCTCTCTCTCTTCTCTCTCTCTGTTTGCAAATAATAAATATATATTTTTTAATCTTGAAAGATTAAAAATATTATTTATGGGCTGTAGAGATGTCTTAGTGGTTAAGGTGATTGCGTGCAAAACCAAAGGACCCAAGTTCAATTCCCCAGGACCCATATAAGCCACATGCACAAGGGTGCCATGTACTTTCTAAAAAAATTTTAAAGACTGGAGAGATGGCTTAGCGGTTAGGTGCTTACCTGCCAAGCCAAAGTGCTCAGGTTCGATTTCACAAGACATATGTAAGCCAAATGCACAAGGGGGCACACACAGCTGGAATTCGTTTGCAGTGGCTAGAGGCCCTGGTGCGCCCACTCTCTCTCTCTTTCTCCCTGCCTGTTTCTCTCCCTCCCTCCCTCTCTCTCTCAAATAAATAAATTAAATTAATTTTTAAAATTTTAGGAGCTGGAGAGATAGCTCAGCAGTTAAGGTGCTTTCATGGAAAGCCTAATGACCCAGGCTCAATTCCCTAGTACCCACATAAAGCCAAATGCACAAAGTGGTGCGTGCAACTGTGCAGTGGTTAAAAGCCCTGGCATTCCCATACTCTCTCTGTCTCTCTTCTCCCTCTCCCCTCTTCCTCCCCCCTCTCTGTTTTCAAATAAATAATGTTTTTTGGTTTTAAAAAATATTTTATTTTTATTTATTTCTTTGATAGAGAGGGAGAGAAAGAGAAACAATGGGCACGCCAGGGCCTCCAGCCACTGCAAACAAACTCTAGACACGTGCGCCCCCTTGTGCATCTGACTAATGGGTACTTTGGCTTTGCAGGCAAACATCTCAACCACTAAGACATCCCTCCAGCCCTTTTTTTTTTTTTTTTTTTTTTTTTTTTTTTTTTTTTGGTTTTTCGAGGTAGGGTCTCACTCTGGCCCAGGCTGACCTGGAATTAACTATGTAGTCTCAGGGTGGCCTTGAACTCACAGCGATCCTCCTACCTCTGCCTCCCGAGTGCTGGGATTAAAGGCGTGCGCCACCACGCCCGGCTTTCCTTTTTTTGTTTTTTTGAGGCAGGGTCTTGCCTCCACATTTTTTAGAAGCCAGGTGTGGTACTCCCAGCACTCAGGAGGCAGAGATAGTAGGATCACCTTGAGTTCGAGGCCACCCTAAGACTACATAGTGAATTCCAGGTTAACCTTAGCTAGAGTGGGACCCTACCTCGAAAAAAATACATATAAACATATATATTTTTTAATTCATTTTGTGGGAGGAAAGAAAGAAAATGGGCACACCAGGGTCTCCTGCCACTACAAATTCTACATGTGTATGCCACTTTGCACATCTGGCTTAATGCAGATACTAGGAAATTGACTCTGGCTAGCAAACTTTCTAAGCAAGTAACTTTTATTGCTGGGCCATATGCCCAACCCCACTTTTGTTTATTTTGTTTGTTTGTTTTTTTCCATGGCAGGATCTCATTTTAGCCCATGCTGACTTGGAACTCACTCGGCAGCCCCAGGCTGCTAGCCTTCAACTCATGGTGATTCTACTACCGCCTCAGCCTCCCCCATTGCTAGGACTAAAGACATGGGTACCACACTTAACCCCACTTACAGGGTCTATCATTGGCCTGGAGCTTGCTGATTAGACTATACTAGCAGGCCAGCAAACCCCAGGAATCCACCTATCTCTATCAGGCATTTTTATGTGCATCTGGGGATTAAACCCAGGTCCCCATACATACACAGTAAACACTTTAAGAAATGACCTATCTCCTCTCTCTCTCTTAAATAAATAAATAAATAAAAGAAGCCAGGCGTGGTGGCACACGCCAGTAATACCAGCACTAGGGAGGCAGAGGTAGGAGGATCGCTGTGAGTTCAAGGCCACCCTGACACTACATAGTGAATTCCAGGTCAGCCTGAGCTAGAGTGAAACCCTACCTCAAAAAACCAAAAAAAAGAAAGGAAAGGAAAGAAAATGAAAGGAAAGAAAAGAAAAGAAAAAGAAAGGGGACTGAGGGCTAAAGAGATGGCTCAGTGGTTAGGCGCTTGCCTGTGAAGCCTAAGGACCCTGGCTCGAGGCTCAATTCCCCAGGACCCACGTAAGCCAAATACACAAAGGGGCACATGCATCTGGAGTTCATTTGCGGTGGCTGGATGCCCTGGAGCACCCATTCTCTCCTTCTCCCTCTCTCTCTCTTGCTAATAAATAAATAAAAATAAACAAAATTTTTTAAAGAAAGGGGTGGGGGCTGGAGAGATGGCTTAGCAATTAAGGTGTTCACCTGCAAAGTCAAAGGATCCCAGTTTGACTCTCCAAGACCCAAAGGGATGCATGAATCTGGAGTTCTTTTGCTGTGGCTGGAGACCCTGGCGTGCCCATTCTCCCCCCCCCCACAAATAAACAAACAAAATATATTTAAAAAAAAAAACAGGGGGCTGGAGAGATGGCTTAGCGGTTAAGGCATTTGCCTGCAAAGCCTAAGGATCCCGGTTCGATTCTCCAGGTCCCACATAATCCAGATGCACAAGGGGGCGCAAGCGTCTGGAGTTCATTTGCAGTGGCTAGAGGCCCTGGTGCGCCTATTCTCACTCTGCCTCTCTCTCTTTCCCTCTGTCTGTCTCTAATAAATAAATAAATAAATAAAAATAAAAAAGAATCTTTAAAAAAAAAAAAAAGAAAAGAAAAAGAAATGACCCAGCCCCTTATATGTCATTGTTAGGAAGATAAAAAAAAAAAAAAAAAAAAAAAAAGCCAGGCATGGTGGCACATGCCTTTAATCCCAGCACTAGGGAGGCAGAGGTAAGAGGATCACCATGAGTTCAAGGCCACCCTGACACTACATAGTGAATTCCAGGTCAGCCTGGGCTAGAGTGAAAGCCTACCTTGAAAACCCAAAAAACAACTGGCAAAGAGAACAATACCAAGCATAACAGTACACACCTGTAATCCCAGCACTTCATGGGCTGAGGCAGGAGGATTGCTTTGATTTGAGGCCAGTCTGGGCTACATTAGTATTAGGCCAGCTAGAGCTACACAGCAAAACCCTGTATCAAAAAATGGGGGGGGGAGGCTGGAGAGATGTTCTCAGTGGTTAAGGCACTTGCCTACAAACCAAAGGACCCAAGTTCAACTCCCCAGGACCCATGTAAGCCAGATGCACAAGGGGACGCATTCATCTGGAGTTCATTTGCAGTAGCTAGAGGCCCTGAGATGCCCATTCTCTCTCTCTACCTGCCTATTTCTGTATCTCTCTCTCTCTGTCTCTCTCAAATAAATAAAAATAATGTTGAAGCTGGGCATGGTGGCACACACCTTTAATCCCAGCACTCAGGAGGCAGGGGTAGGAGGATCACTGTGAGTTTGAGGCCAGCCTGAGATTACAAAGTGAATTCCAGGTCAGCCTGGGCTAGAGTGAGACCCTACCTTGAAAAACCAAAAAATAAAAATAAAAATAAAAATGTGTGTGGAGGATGGCTCAGCAATTAAAGGCACATGCTTGCAGTCTCAGGCCCAGAGTTCAATTCCTCAGTATCTACTTAAAGTCAGATGCAAAGCAGCTCAAGCATCCCAATGTACCTACAATGGGAGGCGGAACTAGTCTGACATTCTTTGCAGTTTGGAAGTTCCTTTGCAATGGCAAGAGACCCTGTCTCAAAGAAGGTGAAGTATAGACACCTCCTCTGACCTGCATCCACATTCCCTGGCATAGATGCCCATAAGTACACTCATACACATTAAATAAATAAATAAATAAATTTATTTATTTTAAATGTTGGTAGGATGAAAAGATGACTCAGCAGTTAAAGGCTCTTGTGTGCAAAGCCTGCTAGCCTGGTTTTATTCCCCAGTACCCACATAAAGCCAGATGCAAAAAATGGTACATACAGGGCTAGAGAGATGGTCCAGTGGTTAAAGCACTTGCCTGCGAAGCCCAACTGCCTGGGATCAATTCCCCCAGTACCCATGAAAACCCAGATGCACTAAGTGGCACATGTATCTGGAGTTCATTTGCAGTGGCCAGAGGTCCTGGTGTGCCCATTCTCTCTGTCTGTCTCTATTTGCACATAAATTTAAAAATATTTTTTTTTTAAAAAGTGGTACAGGGCCGGGCGTGGTGGCACAGGCTTTTAATCCCAGCACTTGGGAGGAAGAGGTGGGAGGCCATGAGTTCAAGGACAGCCTGAGACTACATAATGAATTCCAGGTCAGCCTGGGCTACAGTGAGACCCTACCCCGGGAAAAAAAAAAAAAAAAAAAAAAAAGTGGTGCATGCATATGGAGTTTTTTAGAGCAGCAAGAGACCCATACACACTCATACCCAAACACATGGGCAAATAAACTTTTTTTTGTTGTTTTTTTCAAGGCATGTCTCACTCTAGCCCAGGCTGACCTAGAATTCACTATGTAGTCTCAGAATGCCCTTGAACTCTCAGCAATCCTCCTACCTCTGCTTCTCAAGTGCTGAGATTAAAGGCATGCACCACCACATCAGGCAAACAAACATTTTTTTAAGTAAATGAGGGGGTAATCTCCATATTACAAAACCTCACCTCCCCAAAATTCGTAAGTACAAGGTAGTATTTGAAAAGCTGAGACTCTAACTCAGTGGTAGAGTGACTGCCTAGCAAGCACAAGGTGCTGGACTGGTTCCTCAGCCTGAAAAAAAAAATATATACACACACACACACACACACACACACACACACACACATACACACACATATACATACACCTCTTAAGCTTAAGTATTCAGTAAATATGCCAATCAGGTATGAAATCTGTACCTTCTATGGCATTCTCTAAAATCTTATAGACATGAGTCCCTGAGCCCTTTACGAGAGGTTATACTGTGTCCAATCACTTGTATGTATTTCACTCTCATCCCTTCAAAACAGGCTGATTCCATTTAGAACTAGTGATTTCCCCATTCCCTACTTAGATACAGAGCAACTGGAAATATATCTACAAACACAAATGTATTTTTTGATCTAGTACCTCTAAATTTGTCTCTTTTTTTCTACCAGAAGAAAATCTTGTCCATTATGTTCATTAAGTGCTCCCAATTATTTCTTTTCTTCCTATGGCACAATCTTTTATTTTGGCCTTAAATTTTTCAAAAAGGGTACTCCTAGAATACTTTCTTGGCCTGTTTATTTTTAGTTTGTACTTCATGCCAAGAAACAGAAACAAAATTAAACTGCTTTAAATATACTAGATGGCTCAGCATGGTGGTTCATGCCTTTAATTCCACCACTTGAGATTGAAGCAGGAAGATTACAATTGCAACTAGTTCAAGGACAGCCTGGGCTACATAAGGAGTTCCAGGCTAGTGTGGGTTACAGGGTAAGATCCTTTCTAGACAGACAGACTGACAGATACACAGACAGACAAACAGATAGACAAAAACTAGCAACTAGCAGCACAAGTAAATTTATTTTGAGAATAGGTATTTTTTGTTTTTTTTGTTTGTTTGTTTGTTTTGTTTGTTTTTGGTTTTTGGAGGTAGGGTCTCACTCTGGCCCAGGCTGACCTAGAACAGTTTTTTTTTTTTATATTTTTATTTTTATTTATTTATTTGAGAGAGGGAAAGTGGCAGAGAGAGAGAATGGGTGCACCAGAGCTGCCAGTCACTGCAAATGAACTCCAGATCTATGTGCCACCTTGTGCATCTGGCTTATGTAGGTACTGGGGAATCAAACCAAGGTCCTTTGGTTTTGCAGGCAAGTGCCTTAACCGCTAAGCCATCTGTCCAGCCCATAAATTTATTTTGACAAAAGAAATTTCCAGACAGAAAAGGAGCCTCAAGGACTAGAGAGATGGCTTAGCGGTTAAGGCGCTTGCCTGTGAAGCCTAGGGATCCAAGTTCAACTCTCCAGGTCCCACATAAGCCAGACACATAAAGTGACACAAGCGTGCAAAGTGGCACATGCACACATGCACACATGATTGCAGTGGCTGGAAACCCTGGCATCCCAATTCATTCTCTGGCATGCATGTGCATAAAAAAGAAAAGAAGCCTCAAATTATAGAGAAGTATCCAAAATTATTTTCTCTGTGGTTTCCCAAAAGACCGGTAGTGTAGGGGTGTAGGGGTCCTATTAAGAGATACAGGAGCTATGGATGTAGTATTGGTAGAGTGCTTGCCTAGAATGCATGAGACCCTGGGCTTAATTCCCAGCAGCACATAAAACCAAGCATGGTTGTAGCACACCTGTAACACCAGGACTCTGGAGATAGAAGCAGGAGGATCAGAAGTTCAAAGTCATGAGACTGGGCAGGGGAGGTGTTTGTTTTGTTTTGTTTTCTAGGTAGGGTCTCATTCTAGCCCAGGCTGACCTGGAACTCACACTGTAGCCTAGGCTGGCCTCAAACTCACAGCAATACTCCTACCTCTGTCCCAAGTGTTGGTATTAAAAGTATGTACCACCACGCCAGGCTAAAAATATTTTTTAAAGAGCAACACTAGGGCTGGAGAGAGGGCTTAGTGGTTAAGGCGTTTGCCTGCAAAACCAAAGGACCCAGGTTCGATTCCCCAGGACCCAAACAAGTCAGATGCACAAGGTGCACATGCATCTGGAGTTCATTTGCAATGGCTAGAGGCCCTGGTGTGCCTATTCTCTCTCTGTCTGTCTCCCTTCTCTCTCCATCTCTCTCTCTGTGCTTGCAAATAAATTCATTAAAAATAAAAAAGCAGCACCAAGCAGACACACAAAACAAATGACTAACTCAGGTAAACTTGAATAACCCTATCATGTGACACATAATTAACATGTAAGTACAATTCTGTTACAATCAAAAACAGCACATGAGTCCTTAAGAACATTTGGCTAAAGACCAAGTTCCTGTGTAAAAAAGGAGATAGGAGCCGGGCTTGGTGGCACATGCCTTTAATCCCAGCACTTGAGAGGCAGAGGTAGGAGGATCACCAAGAGTTCAAGGCCACCCTGAGACTACATAGTGAATTCCAGGTCAGCCTGATCTAGATTGAGACCCTACCTCCAAAAACCAAAAAAAAAAAAAAAAAAAAAAAAAAAAAAGCCAGGCATGGTGGCACATGCCTTTAATCCCAGCACTCAGGAGGCAGAGGTAAGAGAATCGCCATGAGTTCCAGGCCACCCTAATACTACTTAATTCCAGGTCAGCCTGGGCCAGAGTTGAGACCCTACCTCGAAAAAAAAAAAAAAAAAAGAAAGAAAGAAAAAGGAAAACACACAGAGTAAACACTTCCCTAAAAGAAATAATTCACTGACAAAGATAATTTTTTTTTCTTGAAAGATAAACTGTTTTAAGCCTATAGTTTAAAGTATAAAAAGAAACTACCAAGAGTTTACCCATCTGCCACACAGCTAATCAAAGTTAACAGAATAGAACAGACATCATTGGATGAACACTGCTGGGGACCTAACTACCAGTTTTATCAAAAGAAAAATATGAGCCGGGCGTGGTGGTGCACATCTTTAATCCCAGAACTTGGGAGGCAGAGGTAGGAGGATCGCCTTGAGTTCAAGGCCACCCTAGGACTACACATAGTGAATTCCAGGTCAGTCTAGACTAGAGTGAGACCCTACCTTGAAAAACCAAAAAGAAAAAGAAAAACATGGGCTGGAGAGACAGCTTGCTTAGTGGTTAAGGCACTTGTCTGCAAAGCTAAAGGACCCAGGTTAAATTCTTAATATAAGCCAGATGCATAAGGTGGCATATGCATCTGGAGTTCATTTGCAGTGGCTAGAGGTCCTGGCACGCCCATTTTCTCTCCCCGCCCCCCAACCACTGTTTCACTCTCTCTCAAAAATAAAATTAAGCCCAGCATGGTGGCACACGACTTTAATCCCAGCACTCGGGAGGCAGAGGTAGGAGGATCGCTGTGAGTTCAAGGTCAACAGAGACTACAGAGTGAATTCCAGGTCAACCTGAGCTAGATGAGACCCTACCTTGAAAAAAAACAACAAAAAAAATTTAAAAAAAAGAAATGCACCTTTTAAAATATATTTTTAATATTTTATTTATTTGAAGCCAGGCGTGGTGGTGCACGCCTTTAATCCCAGCACTTGGGAGGCAGAGGTAGGAGGATCACCGTGAGTTCGAGGCCACCCTGAGACTACATAGTTAATTCTAGGTCAGCCTGGACCAGAGTGAAACCCTACCTTGAAAAACCAAAAAAAAAAAAGTTTATTTATTTATTTGCAAAGAGAGAGATTGAATATGGGTGTGCCACAGCCTCTAGCCGCTGCAAACGAACTCCAGATATATGTACCACTTTGTGCATCTGACATGAAGTGGGTATTGGGAATAAGGGAATCAAACCCAGGTCATTAAGCTTTGAGGTAAGTGCCTTAACCACTGAACCACCTCTCCAGCCCCCTTTAAAAATATTTTGATTTGCCGGGCGTGGTGGCGCACGCCTTTAATCCCAGCACTCGGGAGGCAGAGGTAAGAGGATAACCATGAGTTCGAGGCCACCCTGAGACTACATAGTGAATTCCAGGTCAGCCTGGACCAGAGTGAGACCCTACCTTGAAAAACCAAAAAAAAAAAATATATATATATATATTTTTTTTTAAATTTATTTATTTGAAATCAGAGTGAGAGAAAGAGAATGAGAATGGGCATGCCAGGGACTCTTGCCACTGCAAAGGAACTCCAGACGCATGTGCAACTTTGTGCATCTGGCTGTAAGTGGGTACTGGAGAACTGAACCCAGGCCAGCAGGCTTTGCAATCAAGCACCGTTAACTGCAAGCCTTCTCTCCAGCTCAAGAATCATAAACTTTTTTAAAGAATGGCAGACCTAGCTGGGTGTGGCCACACACTAAAATCCCAGCTCTCAGGAGGCAAAGGTAAGAGGATCACTATGAGTTCAAGGCCACCCTGAGACTACATCGTGAATTCCAAGTCATCTTGGCCTAGAGTGAGACCCTACCTCGGAAAAAGAAAGGAAGGAAGGAAGGAAGGAAGGCAGGCAGGCAGACCAAAGGCAAAGGTTTATTTTCTTTACTCTATGGCGTTTTTTTTAATCACTCTTACTTGGACTTAATAGTAATGAGGGGAGGGAATTACCATTTTTAGAAAATGCTATCTTGAGTTATGGGGCAATGGCTAATGGGCAGAAAAGCACTTGTACTTCCTGACAAACCATTTTGTTCACTTAAATCAGCTCAACAATGTGCTGCAATTGTTGGGAGAAAAGAAGAAGAAAAAAAAAAAAACACTCCTCCAAAGCAACTCCCAAAGAGTTTGGTAAGGAAAGAAACGACTTAACACCTTCTCTCCCATCACTGCCACACTGATCCCGCCCACCGCCTTCCCGTGTCTCAGGGACCTAAACACTGAGCGGCACCTGCTGTCAGGTGCCTCCTGTCACCTCTGGGAGAATGACCCCATCCTGAGAGCAGTGCCCGCTGACGCTTGGGTGGGCTTCGTCTCCGGGAGCCCGGGGCTGCTAGGCTTCGAGTCCTGAAAGGCCATAAGGGGCGACCCGGGCACCGAGGCCACGACAACCCCCTCGGACTCCCCGCTAGGAAACTCAGACAGCATTTGGGGAAGTCGGGTGTCCCCGGTCCTGGGCGTCACACCACATCGGCCCCGGCCGCCCAGCACCGCGCAGCGCCCTCCAGCGCGCAGGGACCAGGTACCCGGCTGGGCTCCAGCAGAAAGAGAAGGCGGGCCGGCGGCTGCCGCACAGCCGGAAGGACTCCCCGCCCGCAAACAGGATTCCCTCCGGTCCCGCTCACCTTCAGGTCGTTCTCGGGAAGGTACTTGCACAGCCGCGCTATCTCCACATACTTGTCCAGATCCAGCGGCGCCATTTTAGAAATAACAAACCGCAGCAGCGGCGGCGGCTGCGGCGGCGGCAGTAGTAGCGGCGGTAGTAGCGGAGGAAGCTGCTGAGGCCGATGCCGGAACTCTGGCTACGTCACATCCGGGCGTCTGCGCAGCGACGTCTGAGCCTGACCCTCTTCCCTCGGCTGCGTCGACACGCACCGCGCCCCCACCAGCTGAACCCTGGGGCCGCCAGTCTCCGAGAGACCTCCAACCATCCGCAGGCCGATACCTGCTGGAATCCGTAACTGTCTGCCGAGAGGGAATGCTGGGATTTGTAGTTTCAGGTGTGGCCAAATTCACCTCGCGGGGAACCGAGGGAAGACTGCGAAGTGGGTAACTAGGTATTGCCTGGTTTCCCATTCCGAACCTGTTAAGCACTGTCCCAACATCTTCAGTGAAGGTAGGAAAACACTGGCTATAGCAACCTTTCCGAAGACTGGGCGTACACCTGTGGTACAGATGTCAGGCTCCCAGTCCCAGAAAAAGAATGTTAAAGTGTTTCTTATACTAAATTCTATACAAATACTGGATTTTTTTTTTTTTATTTTGCGTTTTATTCTAATAAGATTGAAAAATGCAAGCCTTGAACATATTAACTTTCCTCAACTCTCAAAGAGGTAATGACCTTAATCATACTTCCATTTGAGTTGCATGAGAAGAGAAAGTTTTTTTGTATCTTGTTGTCAAGAATAGTATCTGGTACTTAGTATAGCTTTCATACTGGTTTGTTAGCTGTTTATTAAACAGTAACTATGCTGGAGAGATGGCTCAACAATTAAAGGCGCATACCTTTTCCCTAAGCCTGTCAACCCTGGTTCAGTTCCTCAGTACCAAGTAAAGCAA
The DNA here is from genome assembly GCA_036365145.1 of Orientallactaga sibirica. Taxonomy (NCBI): domain Eukaryota; kingdom Metazoa; phylum Chordata; class Mammalia; order Rodentia; family Dipodidae; genus Orientallactaga; species Orientallactaga sibirica. Next base: position 9,357,030 of record JAEOAD010000034.1, on the reverse strand, counting down.
GTTGCCCAAAGTGCTGAGCGTGTTGGCGCTCGCCTTTAATCCCAGCACTCAGGAGGCAGAGGTATGAGGATCGCTGTGAGTTCAAGGCCACTCTGAGACTACATAGTGAATTCCAGGTCAGCCTGGGGCTAGAGTGAAACCCTACTTTGAAAAACCAAAAAAAAAAAAAAAGATGCACAAAGTGGTGCATGCATCTAGAATTTGTTTGCAGTGGCCCTGATGCACCCTTCTCTCTCTCTTCTCTCTCTCTCTCTCTCTCTCTCTCTCTCTCTCCCCACTCCCCCACATAAATAAGTAAAAACAAAATAGTGGGCTGGAGAGATGGCTTAGCAGTTAAGGTGCTTGCCTGCAAAGCCTATGGACCCAGGTTCAATTCCCCAGTACCCACGTAAGCCAAATGCACAAGGTGGCGTATGCATGCATCTGGAGTTCATTTACAGTGGCTAGAGGCCCTCATGTGCCCATCCTCGCCCTCTCTCTATCCATCTCTTTCTCTCTCTCTAATATAAATTAATTAAATATTTTTTTTAAATTTAGGGGAGCCAGGTGTGGTGGCACATGCCTTTAATCCCAGCACTTGGAAGGCAGAGTAGGAGTATTGCCATGAGTTTGAGGCCACCCTGAGACTATATAGTGAATTCCAAGTTGGTCTGAGTTAGAGCAAGACCCTACCCGGGGGTGGGAGGGGGGGTTTAGCCAGACATGGTGGCACATACCTTTAATGCCAGCACTCAGGAGGCAGAGGTAAGAGGATCACCGTGAGTTCGAGGCCACCCTGATACTACAGAGTGAATTCCAGGACAGCCTGAGCTAGAGTGAGACCCTACCTTGAAAAAACAAAACAAAAAAAAAAGTTTAGGGGCCAGGGAGATGGCATAGAAGTTAAGGCACGCCGGGTGTGGTGGCACATGCCATTAATCCCAGCACTCGGGAAGCAGAGGTAGGAGGATTGCCATGAGTTCGAGGCCACCCTGAGACTACATAGTGAATTCCAGGTCAGCCTGAGCTAGAGTGAGCCCTTACCTCAGAAAACCAAAAAGAAAAAAGAAAAAGAAGAAGAAGTTAAGGCCCTAGCCTGCAAAGCCTAAGAACCTAGGTTCAATTCCCCAATAACTGCATAAACCAGATACATTTGGTGACACATTCATTTGGAGTTCATTTGCAGTGGCTAGAGGCCCTAGCATGCTCATTCTCTCCCTCTAACTGCCTCTTTCTCAAAGAAATAATAAAATATTTTTTTAAATAAAGTTTAGGAGCTGGGGGCTAGAGAAGTGGCTTAGTGGTTAAGCGCTTGCCTGTGAAGCCTAAGGACCCAAGTTCGAGGCTCGATTCCCCAGGACCCATGTAAGCCAGATGCACAAGGTGGTGCATGCATCTGGAGTTCGTTTGCAGTGGCTGGAGGCCCTGGTGTGCCCATTCTCTCTCTCTCTATCTGCCCCTGTCTCTCTCTATCTGTCTGTTGCTCTCAAATAAATAAATAAAACTAAACAACAACAAAAAAAAGTTTAGGAGCCGTGCATGGTGGCGCATGCCTTTAATCCCACACTCAGGAGGCAGAGGTAGGAGGATCACCATGAGTTTGAGGCCACCTTGAGACTACATAGTGAATTCCAGGTCAGCCTGAGCTAGAGTGAGACCCTACCTCGAAAAACCAGAAAAAGGGCTGGAGCGATGGCTTAGCAGTTAAGGTGTTTGCCTGCAAAGCCAAATGACCCAGGTTCAACTCCCCAGGACCCACGTAAGCCAAATGCACAAGGGGGCACATGCGTCTGGAGTTCATTTGCAGTGTCTGGAGGCCCTGGTGTGGCCATTCTCTCCTTCTCTCTATCTGCCTCTTCCTCTCTCCCTCTCTCTCTCTCTCTCTCTCTCTCTCTCTCAAATAAATAAATAAATCATTAAAAAAAAAAAAAGCTCAGGGCTGGAGAGATGGCTTAGTGATTAAGGTGCTTGCCTGCAAAGCTTAAAGACCCATGTTCAACTCTCCAGGTCCCACATAAACCAGACATTCAAGGTGGTACAAGTGTGCAAGGTCACACATGCTGAAAGGATGGCGCATGCATCTGGAGTTTTTTTTTTTTTTTTTTAAGATTTTTAAAAAATATTTTATTTATTTGAGAGAGAGGAAGAGGCAGAGAGAGAGAGAGAGAGAATGGGCATGCTAGAGCTTCCAGCCACTGCAAACGAAATCCAGATGTATGTGCCACCTTATGTATCTGGCTTATGTGGGCCTGGGGAATTGAGCCGAGGTACTTTGGCTTTGCAGGCAAGCGCCTTAACCGCTAAGCCATCTCTCCAGCCACATATGGAATTTGATTGTGGTGGCTAGAGGCCCTGGCACACCAGTTCTCTCTCATACACACACACACACAATATATATATATATATCTATAGATAGATACACATGTATATACATACATATACATATGTATACATATGTATATGTATGTAATAGGGCTGGAGAGATGGCTTAGCACTTAAGGTGTTTGCCTGCAAAACCAAAGGATCGTGGTTCAACTCTCCAGGTCCCACATAAGCCAGATGCATAAGGGGACACATGAATCTGGAGTCCATTTGCTAGAGGCCCTAGCATGTCCATTCTGTCTGTCTGTCTCTCTCTCTCTCTCTCTGCCTCTTTCTCTCTCAAATAAAATAAAATATAAAAAACAAATATATATATATAAAGTTTTAAAAAAAATAGTAAGCAGCAACTATGAGTGAGGTATAATGATAGACATTTGGAATACTCAGTGAACTCAATAGTCAAAAGTCTCTGTCCACATCCAGTGTTGTGGTGCACACCTTTAATCCCAGCACTCAGGCGGCAGAGGTAGGAGGATCTTTGTGAGTTCAAGGCCAGCCTGAGACTACAGAGTGAATTCCAGGTCAGCCTGGACTAGAGGGAGACCCTACCTCGAAAAAAAAAAGTTTGCTAAAAGATGAATGATGCTAACAAGCATTCATCTCTTCATGCATTTGACTCATAAATTTATATATTGCCTGTGACGTGAACAAGATGGATGATCCCTACCCTCATGGGGTTTAAAGTCTTATAGGAGAATGACCACGACCAGTCAAGGAAACTTTGACAGAAGTTTTGAGGCATTGGATCTTGCAGAATTTGCCAAAAAGCAACCATAGTGGTTGTGGTAGTTTGAATATATGTCCCCCAATATATTCAGTGTTTTATTAGTTATAGTTTGCATCTGCAATCACCTTGCTACAGGCAATGTCACTGGAGGCAGGTCTTAAGGTGTGGTGGGTTTGAGATTCCATTGTAAAGATATGCAAAGTGTGCCTAGTGGGAGTTCCTGAAGTGTGCTGTGTGACTTTTTGGCTGTAGTTTTGCTCTGTGTGCTGGGCACCTGGTTGGTTTTTCTCTCTCTGCTTGGCCCTGTGAAGGCAGGCCGCTTCTCCTGCCATCATGGAACTTCCCCTGGATCTGTAAGCTTCAATAAATAATATCCCTTCCTCCATAACTGTGCCTGGTGTGGAAGTTCATCTCAGCGAACCTGAAGCTGTCTGCTACAGTAGTGCAAGCTGTTTGGGCAGGAATCTGGGCCATCAGCTGAAAAGTATAGTGTGGCAACCCAGATGTTAATTGGTGACATTATTGGATGGAGTACTGGTTTCATATTCCAGAAAGTTGGAGAGTTGGCTGCAATAGCTATGGGAGGTGGATTATTTCTCCTTCAGGTTGTGAACCATACTGGGTACATCAAAGTTGACTGGCATTGAGTAGAGAAGGACATGAAAAAAGCTAAAGAACAGTTGAAGAGGGCTGGAGAGATGGCTTAGCAGTTAAATGCTTGCCTATGAAGCCTAAGGACCCTTGTTCGAGGCTCGATTCTCCAGGACCCACGTAAGCCAGATGCACAAGGGGGTGCATGCATCTGGAGTTCGTTTGCAGTGGCTGGAGGCCCTGGTGCACCCATTCTCTCCCTCCCTCTCTCTCTCTCTCTCTCTCCTCTCTCTCTACCTGCCTATTTCTGTATCTCTCTCTCAAATAAATAAATAAATAATAAAATTAAAAAAAAAAAAAACAAGAACAGTTGAAGATTCGTAAGAACAACCAAATACCAACTGAAGTCAAAAGCAAAGCTGAGGAGATTGTATCATTTGCAAAGAAGGATGTTCTAGTGACTGGAGGTTTTTGTTTTGGTTTTTTTTTTTTTTTTTTTTTTTGGAGACTTTCTGCTCAGCATGGCATCCTAAGGAGTACAACAACTTCACTTCCATTGTCCTGGTTTTTCCTGCATGCAGCCTCTATACTCCATTGTAGGACAATGAGACTCTCTTTCTCCTCTTCTCCCATGCCTTGCTCCCTGGTACAGCAAATCCAAATGGCTTCTATAGGCATCTACTGGTACAAGTTAATACAGGTCCTCTCATGAGTTTGATGGTAATGGAAGAAGCAATAGATGTTAGCTCTCCTCCCAGTTACAATAAGTCTGTCAGTCACCAAGAATATTCCTATGTTTCCCCTATGTAAGATTCTGTTCCAAGTTGTTGATTTGGAAAATAATCACAGTTACCTTATTATGTCCTACATCAGGAAGAACTGAATGTATTTGCCTTTAAGCATGAAATAGTTTGGTATTTTGGTATGTATTTTCTTTTTTAGTTGATCTTATAAAGACATACTTGCTAAAATTATCCTGTCAAAATGGGAACGTAAGTACTATAACTGAAAAGATTGTAGATGAAATGTACTTGTGCTAAGGTTCTATGATGTGCTATAGGCATTGTATTTGGTAGGAGGGTTTTTATACTACAAGTACATTGTTGGATGGCCAGATGAATCGTTTAGGGGCATTCAGATACTGTCTAGGAATGTTTTCCACCATACCAGATAATGCATTTCATGGCTGTCTTAAAGTGATTTAAGTACTAGAAAGAGGGAAAAAAAAAACCCTGTTACTTATTTCTCACAAAAGGTTTTATGCTTTGAAATGTGAGTTAGTCTTCATATCTGTCAAGGCAGTAGGGGCAGCAGTATTCCTCTGTAGTAATTGTATTTCTTTATGTAGCTAATATGAAATACAACACTGAAGCCAGAATTTTAGAGATGTACCTGGCTTCATAATTTGTAAGTTAGCATATGTGAAATAAATTATTTCCATCAAGTACAAAAAAAAAGTCTTATAGGAGAGACAAACAGTAAACATAGACATAAGCAAGTATGTTGATGTAGGGTTTTACTCTGTAACCCAGAGTGGCATATAACTTGCCATCTTCCTGCTTCATCCTTTCAATACTGGGTTTACAGACATGTGCCATCATGCCCAGCTTGAAACGAGCACATATTTAATTACAAAGTGTAACTAGTAGTCAAAGAGGGAAAAGAAGATTTCATAAGAAAAATGGGAGTAGAGCGGCTGAGATATAGCTCAGTTGGTAGAGTACTTGCCAAATATATAGGAACCCTGGGTTGATCCCCAGCACCACATAAAACCGGTATGGTTGCACAGACCTGTGATACTAGCACTCAGACAGTGGAGGCAGGACAATCAAAAGTTCAAATTCATCCTTGGCCACGTTAATGAGTTTAAAACCAGTCTTGAATACATGTGATCCTGTGAGAGAGAGTTAAAGAAAAATAGTTGTCATCTACTTAATGTTGGCAAGAGTTACAGGAGGCATGCAGACTAGTACAGATGGCTGGGCTCCCATCCAGGCTGTACAACTTACTGTGTTACTTTGGGCAAAAGCTATTTATCCTTTCTGTGCTCCAGTTTTCTTGGCTCCAACATGGTGATATTAATGGTTTCTACCTCATAGGTTTATGTGAGGCTAAATATCATCAATATACGAAAATGACTTTAATCAATATCTGTCACAGAGTAAAGGTCATAAAAGTACTAGTCCTGGGCTGGGGAGATAGCTTAGTGGTTAAGGCCTTTGCCTGCAAAGCCAAAGGATCCCATTTAGATTCTCTAGGACCCATGTAAGCCAGATGCCCAAAGGGGCACATGCATATGGAGTTCATTTGCAGTGGCTGGAGGCCCCTGGTGTGCCCATTCTCTCTCTTTCTCACTTTATTTCTCAAATAAATAAATAATATATATTAAAAACTGTAAAAAAAAAAAAAAAAAAAAAAAGTACTAGTCCTGAATATTGGGTGATCAGGAAAGACCTTTCTGAAGAGATAACATTTAAGACTATTTTATTTAAAAAATAAAAAGGTTCAAGACTGCATAGTGAATTCCAGGTCAGCCTGGACTAGAGTGAAACCCTACCTTGAAAAACCAAAAATAAATAAATAAATAAAATAAAAACATAAAAAGAGGGCTGGAACCGGGCATGGTGGCACACACCTTTAATCCCAACACTTGGGAGGCAGAGGCAGAAGGATTGAGGAGAGTTTGAGGCCACCCTGAGACTACATAGTGAATTCCAGGTCAGCCTGAGCCAGAGTGAGACCCTACCTCGAAAAACCAAAAAAAAAAAAAAAAGGGCTGGAACCAGACATGGTTGTGCACACCTTTAATCCCAGCACTCAGGAACCAGAGGTAGGATAATCGCTGTGAGTTCAAGGCCACCCTGAGACTACATAGTGAATTCCAGGTCAGTCTGGACTAGAGCAAGACCCCACCTCAAAAAAAAAAAAAAAAAAAAAAAAAAAAAAAAAAAAGAAAGAGGGCTGGAGAAATGGCTCAGGTGTTTGTTTACAAAGCCTAACATCTGGGTTAAATTCCCCAGTGCCCACATAAAGTCAGATGCACAGAGTGATATATGCATCTATATTTTGTTTGCAGTGGCAGGCGGTGATGGCACACCTATTCTCTCGCTCTCAAATAATAAATAAAATATTTTTAAAATGAGCCAGGCGTGATGGCGCACGCCTTTAATCCTAGCACTCGGGAGGCAGAGGTAGGAGAATCACTGTGAGTTTGAGCCACCCTGAGACTACATAGTTAATTCTAGGTCAGCCTGGGCCACAGTGAGACCCTACCTCGAAAAGCCAAAAAGAAAGAAAGAAAGGATAAAAGGAGGGCTGGAGAGATGATTTAACTGTTAAGGCGCTTGCTTGCACAGCCTAAGGACCCAGGCTTAACTCCTCAGAACCCATGTAATTCACACAAGGTGACACATGCACACAAGTCCATGCATGGGCACAAGGTAAGGTAGCACATGCAAGAGTTCAATTGCAGTGGCTAGAAGCCCTGGCATGCCACTTCTCTCCCTCTTTCTCCTCTCTCTCTCTCTCAAAAAAAAAAAAAAAATAGCACTGGAGAGATGGCTTAGCAGTTAAGGCCCATGCATGTGAAGCCTAAGGACTCCAGTTCAATTCTCTAGGTCCCACATAAGCCAGAATGCACATGGTGGCACATGCGTCTGGAGTTTGTTTGCAGTGGCTAGAGGCCCTGTCACACCCATTCTCACTCTCTCTTTCCTTCTTTCTCTGTCTCTAATAAATAAATAAAAATAAAATCTTTAGCTGGGCGTGGTGGTGCACGCCTTTAATCCCAGCACTCAGGAGGCAGAGGTAAGAGGATTGCCATGAGTTCGAGGTCACCCTGAGACTACATAGTTAATTCCAGGTCAGCCTGGGCTAGAGTGAAACCCTACCTTGAAAAACTTAAAATAATAAAATAAAACAAAATAAAATAAAATATTTTTTTAAATGGATATACGGTATGCTGTTTGGAAAGATGGCTGCGTCCAGTTTGACAGGTCTTTGCAGAAGAGCCTCAGTGGTCCTGAAAGCTACTAAGTCGCTGATATATCCCAAGGCCACCGCTAGCCCAAGGTATTCTCTTAGTTTATTGTCGAAGAATGCACCAGATATCACATCCCTTCAGCTGTGTACATCACTTCATACCACATTGCCAAGGAAAGGACTCGAAGAATTTTTTGATGACCCAAAGAACTGGGAGAAAGAAAAAGTAAAATCTGGAGCTGCGTGGACCTGTCAACAGTTACGGAATAAAAGTAATGAAGGTTTACAGAAACTTTGGTATGTCCTCCTGAAAGAAAGGAACATGCTACTCACTCTGGAACAGGAGGCCAAATGGCAGCGTTTGCCAATGCCAAGTCCAGAGCGGTTAGAAAAGGTGGTTGACTCCATGGAAGCATTAGATAAAGTTGTCCAGGAGAGAGAAGATGCTTTAACGGCTTCTTCAGACTGGTCAAGAAAAAGCAAGACCTGGTGCTTGGAGAAGGGACATCTTTGGAAGAATCATTTGGCACAAGTTCAAGCAGTGGCACAAGTTCAAGATACAACAGGAAACGGTTCTTTGCAATGCCTTATGTGGAACATTTTGTCAGACTAAGACTTGAGAAACAAGCCCGCACAGAAGCAAGAAAGAAAAGTTTACAGAAAAAGAAAGAAAAAAATTCTTCAGGAAAAATTTCCACATCGTTTTGAAGCTCAGAAGTCAAGAGTTGGTTAATATAAACTCTTAAAGTGTTCAAGAATATTACAGCCTTCTGTGCCTGTTACACTGTATAGGATGTGGCAGAGAAAATGAAGGCAGTAATAGAAATTTGTTGGAAAACCTGAGTATATTTCCTTCAATCCTTCTGAGGGAAGGAGAAGGCTTCAAGCCTAGAATCCAGACATGTACAAGGAATGTTCCAAGAGCCAGCACCATGATTTCACTTGCCCCAAGACTGCCTCACCAGCAATCCAGGGAACACCAGAACGTTGAAAAGGAATGATCTAATTTTAAATGCACCACAGACAAAACCTAGCAAGTGCCAGCAAAGATATGACAAGACACATGACTTAACTTTTCTATCCCTGTATGAAAGGGAACTTCAACCAGGCTGACAAGTGTTCACTAATAAGACAAGGGGGCATTGTGTTTTACCAGGACATTCAGCTAGCTGAGTGTGGGACTGAGATAGGAAAACTGCTTGAGGCCAGCCTCTACAAACTAGAACTGTCTCAGGAAAAAAATTAAAATATGCATGTGTATATGTATGTATATAGATAGCTATAAAATGTAAGGTATTAATATTTTTACTAAATTTAGTATTTCAGGGATATATTGAATCCTAATAATAATCTTCCCATTTGTAAAGTAACTGATCAACTAACCAGAGATGCTAGAATGGAACCACCAATCCAGGAGCTAAACCTCCACTCCACCGTAGTATTATTTGCAATCAGTTTCAACCGCATGCTCTACAAGGGAGGAAAGCAGTGTTAGGACAACCAGGACAGCTGACTCAGCTTAGAAATTCAATTCTGACAATTTCAATTGACCAAACATGGTGATTTTTGAAACAGCTTAAGTTCCTTAGGGTTTTTACTATGCAATGCATAAAGAAATATATGTTAGAAAATTGAATACTAAAAAAAAAAAAAAAAAAAGAAGGGCTTGATAGATGGCTTGGCGGTTAAGGCATTTGCCTGCAAAGCCAAAGGATCCTGGTTCAATTCTCCAGGACCCACGTAAGCCAGATGCACAAGGGTGCGTATGTGTCTGGAGTTTGTCTGCAGTGGTTGGATGTCCTGGTGTGCCCATTTTATCTCTCTCTCTCTCTCTCCCTCTTTCTCTCTCAAATAAATAAATAAATAAAATATACTTTAAAAAATGTAAAAAAAGAAGCCGGGTGTGGTGGCATACACCTTTAATCACAGCACTCGGGAGGCAGAGGTAGGAGGATCGCTGAGAGTTCAAAGCCACCCTGAGACTACATAGTGAATTCCAGGTCAGCCTGAGCCAGAGTGAGACCCTACCTTGAAAAACCAAAAAGAAAAAAGAAAAAAGAAAGGAATAGGGCTGGAGAGATGGCTTACTGGTTAAGGCGGCTGCCTCCTAAACCCAAGAACGCTGCCTGTTCCAATCTCCAGGTCCCACGTTTAGCCAGATGCGAGTGACGCAAAGGTGCAATGCCTCACTTGACCACAAGGGGGCGCACGCATCTGAATTTTGTTCTCAACAGCTGAGAGGCTGCTGGCACACCCAATCTCTATTTGTCTTCCTCTCCCTCTCTCTCACTCTCTCTGTGTCTCTCTCCCCCCAAAAAAAAAAAAAAAAAAAAAAAAAGAAAAGAAAGGAATAATATATTCCATTTCTTGGAAGGAAAAAATCTAAGAAAAAGATGCTATTATAATTAGTGGTAGTTTTTTTTTTTTTTTTCATTATGATCCTGTTTGCTTGCTTTTTTTGTTTTTTTGTTTTGTTGTTTTGTTTTGTTTTCTGAGATAGGGGCTCCCTCTAGCTCAAGCTGACCTGGAATTCACTATGTAGACTCAGGGTGACCTTGAACTTTTGGTGATCCTCCTACCTCTGCCTCTCAAGTGGGGGGATTAAAGGCATACAACACCACACCCGGCCTGTTTGGTTTTTATTGTTGTGTGTGTGTTTGTTTGTTTTTGGTTTTTCCGAGGTGGGGTCTCATTCTAGCTCTGGCTGACCCGGAATTAATTCACTATATAGTCTCAGGGTGGCCTTGAACTCAATCCTCCTACCTCTGCCTCCTGAGTGCTGGGATTAAAGGCATTCACCATCACGCCCAGCTGCTTGCTTGCTTTTTATTTTATTTTATTTTTATTTATTTATTTATTTTGATTTTTTTGGTTTTTTGAGGAAGGGTCTCACTCTGGCCCAGGCTGACCTGGAATTAACTATGTAGTCTCAGGGTGGCCTTGAACTCACAGCGATCCTCCTACCACTGCCTCCCGAGTGCTGAGATTAAAGGCATGTGCCACCACGCCCGGCTCAGTGGGGGTTTTTTGTTTGTCTTGGTTTTTGTTTGTTTGTTTTTAATTTGAGGCAGGATCTCATTCTAGTCTAGGCTGACTTGAAACTCACTCTGTAACACAGGCTGGCCTCACTGCAGTCCCCTTACCTCAGCCTTCCAAGTGCTGAGATTAAAGGGGAAAACCACGTGCCCATCCCTTGAATGCTCTCTCTAATTGAAAAATGTTTAAAGGGAATTGGAGGTGCTGAGATAGTGCTTAGTTGATGAAATGCTTATCTTGCAAGCATAAGAATTTGAGTTTAGGGCCTGGAGAGATGGCTCAGCATTTAAGGTACTTGAATGCAACGCCTAAGAACCCAAGTTTGATTCCCCAGGACCCATATAAAGCCAGATGCACAAAGTGGTGCATGGGTCTGGAGTTCATTTGCTGTGGCTAGAGGTCATGGCACACCCATATTCTCTCTCTCTGTCATAAATAAATATTTTTTTTAAAAAGAAGTTCAAAGGCCGGTAGTGGTGGCACATACCTTTAATCCCAGCACTCGGGAGGCAGAGGTAGGAGGATTACTGAGAGTTCAAGGCCACCCTGAGACTACATAGTGAGTTCCAGGTCAGATTGAGCTAGAGTGAGACCCTACCTCGAAAAGACAAACACACACACACACAGAGAGAGAGAGAGAGAGAGCCAGAAGCACAGTGGTGAATACATATGGCATTCATTGCTAGAGATCCTGGCATATCCATATTCATATTCTGTGTGTGTGTGTGTGTGCGTGTGTGTGTGTGTGTGTGTATCTCCTCCTTTTTTATATTTTATTTATTTATTTAAAAGAGAAAGAGGCAGGGAGAGAGAGAGAACGAATGGGCATGCCAGAGCCTCTGGCCACTGCAAACTAACTCCAGATACTTTCACCTCTTTGTGCATCTGGCTTATGTAGGTCCTGGGGAATTAAGCCTGGGTCCGTTGGCTTTGCAGGGAAGCACCTTAACCACTAAACCATCTCTCCAGCCCCCTCTCTCTCTCTCTCTCTCTCTCTCTCTGCTTGCAAATAAATAAATTTAAAAACTTTTTTTAAGTGGATAGCTGGGTGTGGTGGCACACATCTTTAATCCCAGCAATCAGAAGACAGAGATAAGGAGGATTGTTGTGAGTTTGAGGCCAGCCCGGGACTACAGAGTGAGTTTCCAGCTCCACTCCAGCTTGATTTCTCAGTGACCTGCAGTTCAAGTATGTGGAGTCTTCAACAATAAAGTTTGGTTTTTTGAGATAGGGTTTCACTCTAGCCCAGGCTGACCTGGAATTCACTATGTAGTCTTAGGGTGACCTTGAACACAGGGTGGTGATCCTCCTACCTCTGCCTCCCTAGTGCTGGGACTAAAGGCGTGCGCCACCATACCCAGCTTTAGGACCTCTTTTTATGTTTGGAGTTACAGGATTGCTAGGTAATTGAACCAGGGCCAGCAGGCTTTACAAGCAAGCATCTTTAATTACTGAGCCATCTCGCCAGCCTGAACCTGGATTTGAATTCAGATTTAAAAATTTATTTTATTGATTCATTTGAGAGAGAAAGACGCAGATAGAGAGATTGAGAATGGGTATACCAGGGCCTCCAGCTACTGCAAATGAACTCCGGATGCATGTGTCCCCTTGTGCATCTAGCTTTATGTGGGTGCTGTGGAATTGAACCCAGGTCCTTAGGCTTTGCAGACAAGCATCTTAACCACTGAGCAATCTCTCCAGCCCTTGAAGCCAGATTTATTTGACCTTTTCCACTAAACTGTCTCTGTTGTTTTCAAGTTCCTGTGATAGTAACTGCTTCAGAGTGGGGCACTCAGAAGTACACATAGGTGAGCCACTTCTGTTTTAGGAAAGTCACAGGGAACATATGGCTAGGAAGTAGGTCAGAGGAAATGAACTTGCCTACAGAGGGTAGTTTTTGTGATAGAGGACCACTTCTGCGCCAGCCAGCCATTGGAGCCAAGCACATAGCCTCCATAATATACCATGCCAACCCTGACAGAAATCAACACAAACGCCAGGCTCCAGACAGTGCACACTGAGCCCCCAAGAAGAGTAACAGGAACAGACACTCCTCAGTGAACTTTTTATTCCTGGCTCCCTTACAATCAGACCTAATTATTTATCTTTTTTGTTCCCTGGAGGACAAGGACTCGTGGTCTAGAGCCTGCTATAACCACACGTGGCAATTATGGAATGAGCCAGTTTAAATGTCAGCTTGGGTCTGGATGGATGGTCAGCAGTTAAAGGCACTTGCTTGCACAGCTTTCTGGCCCCAGGATCAATTCCCCAGCCATCCATGTAAGGCAGACAAGCATTTGTTTACAGTGGCAAGAGACCCTGGATTGCCCATATACACACACGTGCAAATAAATAATAAAAAGGAGCTGGGCTTGGTGGCGCACACCTTTAATCCCAGCACTCGAAAGGCAGAGGTAGGAGAATTGCTGTAAGTTTGAGGCCACCCTGAGACTACATAGTGAGTTCCAGGTCGGCCTGGGCTAATGAGACCCTACCTCAAAAAACAAAAGAAAAAAAGAAAAACCAAAATAAATAAATAAATAATAATAATGAAAAGGGCTGGGGAGATTTACTCATCACTTAAAGACAAATGTTTATAAAGCCTAATTAACGCCCAGTACCCACTTAAAGCCACATGCACAAACTGGCACAAGCATCTGGAGTTTGTTTGTAGTGGCAGAAGGCCCTGCTGTTCCCAATCTCTTTTCCTGTCTGTTTCTCTCCTTGCAAATAGAAATAAACATTTAAGTTATCAGATTGGAGTGGCATATAGTGGCCAATGCCTGTAATCCCACCATGTAGGTAGTGAAGGCAGGAGAATCAGGAGTTCAAAGGCTACATAGTGAACTCTAGGCCAGTTTGGGCTACATAAGTCCCCTACCCTAAAAAGAAAGAAAGAGTGAGAGAGAGAGAAAGGAAGGAAGGCAAGGAGAGAAGGAGGGACAAAAGGGAGAGAGGTGTGGTGGTGCACACCTTTAGTACCAGCACTTGGGAGGCAGAGGTAGGAGGATAAATGCTAGGGCTACCTAGGAAAAACTGGGGGTGAGGGGAGAAATGGTGGGGAGACAGCTCAGCTGTTAAAGGTGCTTGTTTGCAAAGGCTGTTGACTGGGGTTCAGTTCCACCGTATCACATAAAGCTAGATACAAAAAACAAGCACATAGCATTTGTTAGCAAAAATAAAAATAGACCTTAAATAAAAAAACAAGCAGCCTCACACACAAGAGACCTTTGCACACACACACACACTCTCTCTCTTTCACAAATAAAAGCAAATATATATATTGGTTTTTTGAGGCAGGGTCAGGGCTGACCTGGAATTCACTATGTAGTCTCGGGTGGCTTCGAACTCATGGCAACCCTCCTGCCTTTGCCTCCTTAGTGCTGGGATTAAATGCGTGCACGACCACCCCCGGCCATGAGTAAATCCTCTTAAAAGCTCTGGAGATGGCTTAGCGGTTAAGCGCTTGCCTGTGAAGCCTAAGGACCCTAGCTAGTTCAAGGCTTGATTACCCCGACCCACGTAAGCCAGATGTGCAAGGTGGCGCATGCATCTGGAGTTTGTTTGCAGTGGCGGTGTGCCCATTCTCTCTCTCTCTCTGACTCTTTCTCTCTCTGTCATTCTCAAATAAATAAATAAAATTAAAAAAAAAAAAAAAAAAAAGCTCCAGCACTTGGGAGGCAGAGGTAGGAGGATCACCATGAGTTCGAGGCCACCCTGAGACTACATAGAAAAAAAAAAAAAGCTGTGTCTACATAAGTGAACTAGTTCAGATGCCCAAGGAATCTGGGTCACCAAGGGGACTTTGCGTCGAGGCAGCCAGGACTGGTTTCCTCTGTTGGGAAGGATGCTGCTGGGCAAGAGCATGAGGCAGGTGGCTTTGGCCAGCAGGACAGGAGGACCTGGGAGGCGCTCAGCGGTTGGCCCTAATGCACTTCCGGCATCTGGGGGGAGGGGCGAGGACCTAAACCCCGCCCTGTCGTGGGCGGAGTCACGGCCCAGGACTGGCCTGAGCCGCGGCAGGTAGTGTGGTGCTGGGTATGGTGTGTGTGGGGGGGTGGTCCCTGGGCTCTGGGTCTGAGCGTGATTTGGGAGTCCCCCACCCCCGGTCCTCTGCCGGAGAAGGCCGGAGCTGGGTGGAAAGGGTTGCGTCCATGGGCTCTGTCCAGGCAACACTGGCTGGAAACAATCAGCCATTTCTCCCTGACCCTGGCTCCTGTCCCCTAGAGCTGCTTGCGGATATGGATTGGGGGTGGGGTTAGTAATGGGATGGCTATGAGAGATCCCGACTGTTACATGAATCCCACCCCAAATAGTTCTAGGCTCTGGACAGTACCGTCTTTAATCTTGGCTGCAAGTGGGGTTGACCCTTTCATCTCTGCATCCTTTCATTCCTTCATCTCACTCCTGCTCTATGCAGCTCCATTGGATGGCTCTCAGAATGAATCTAAAGGCCCTCTAAAAGCTTGTTTAGAGAGTTTTTGTTTTTACAAACTAGGGTCTCACTTTAGCCCTGGCTGACCTGGAACTCACTCTGTAGCCCAGGGTTACCTCAAACTCAAGGTGATCCTCCTACCTCAGCCTCCAAAGTTGCTGGAATGACAGGCATGAATCACCATGCTGGGACAGAGATGTTTTTTGGTTGTGGTTGGTGGTGGTATTCTGTGGAGTTTTTGTTTTGTTTTAGTCAGGGTCTCAATATGTCAGCCTAGGCTTGTTATGCTGTCTCTGCCTCTTTGAGTGCCAGGATTACAGGTCTATACTACCATGCCTAGCTAGACAACAGACATAGATTACTACATTTAGAGAGCTTGGGATGTAGATCAGTTGGTAGAGTGATTTCTTAGCACTGCATTAAACATAGAGGGGGCAGGGAGTCCTCACCTACAATCCTATATAAAATGGAGACAGGAGAGTCGTAAATTCAAGATCATTCTAAACTACATAGTAAATTCAAGGCTGCCCTAGGCTACATAGAAAAAGTGTCACAAGCCAGGCATGGTGGTGCACACCTTTAATCCCAGCATTTGGGAGGCAAAGGTAGGAGTCTCGCCATGAGTTTGAGACCACGCTGGAACTACATAGTGAATTCCAGGTCATCCTGGAGCGAGACCCTACCTTGCAAAAAGAAAAAAATGAAAAAGGCGTCACATATATATATATATATCAAGTGACTGATTCCTGTATGGTGTAACTTAACATTACTGTCAAAGCCCTGAGGTTGAGGGAAATAGCTTCACAGAGTGAACTAGGAAAACAAAAAGACTTAAGGAAAAGACATTTGAAATGCATTCTAGAGAGTAACTAGAAGTTTTCTTTCAAGTATACAGGAAGGAAATATAGGGGAAGGCAATAATTACCACAGGACAGATAGTAATTTTGTTAAAATTCCAAGTAAGTAAGTCAGTGCAGGTTACAAGTTATTTCATATTAGGCCAGGAGAGATGGCTCAGCAGTTAAAGGGGCTTGTTTGCAAAGCCTAACAACTTGGGTTTGATTCCCTAGTACCACCACACCTGTCTCTAAATTTTGAGATGGATACAGATATAGAGATGGAAAACATGAGCAAACAGATATCTGTAGCTATGTTGAGTTAAGAGTTGGGGGTGAGCCGGGCGTGGTGGCGCACGCCTTTAATCCCAGCACTCGGGAGGCAGAGGTAGGAGGATTGCCATGAGTTCGAGGCCACCCTGAGAATACATAGTGAATTCCAGGTCAGCCTGAGCTAGAGTGAGACCCTATCTCGAAAAACCAAAAAAAAAAAAAAAAGAGTTGGGGGTGAAGCTCAGATGAAAATGCTCACCTACGATGCATAAAGCCCTTGGTATGACCCCCAGCACTGGGAACAGAAAAAAAAAAGGAGATGGGGGCTGGAGGGATGGCTTAGCAGTTAAGGCGCTTGCCTGCAAAGTCAAGGGACCTAGGTTCAATTCCCCAAGACCCACATAAGCCAGATACACAAGGTGGCCCATGCATCTGGAGTTTGTTTGCCGAGGCTGGAGACCCTGGAGCACCTATTCTCTCCCTCTCCCTTCTCTCTGTCTCTCTCAAATAAATACATAAAATAAAAATAAATAGTATATAAATTAAAAAATGAAAATAAAAATAAACATTTTTTAAAAAAGGAAACTGAGTATGGTTTCCATAATCTCAGTACTTAGGAAGCTAAGACAGGAAGATTACCAAGAATTTGAAGCCAGTCTTGGCTACATGCAATCCTATCTCAAAAAGCCAAAGAGAGCTGGGCGTGGTATCACATGCCTTTAATCCCAGCCACTCAGGAGGCAGAGGTAGGTGGATTGCCATGAGTTCGAGGCCACCCTGGGACTACATAGTGAATTCCAGGTTAGCCTGGGCTAGAGTGAGACCCTACCTCGAAAAACCAAAAATAAAAATAAAAATAAAAAAGTGAAAGAGATGCCAGGCATGGTGGCACATTCCTTTAATCCAAGCACTTGGGAAACTGAGGCTATGAGTTCAAGTTCACCTGGGATACAGGGTGAGTTTTAGATCAGTCTGGGCTAGAGTAAGACCTTGCCTCACAAAAATGAAAGCAAAAGGTAAACTGGGTGTGGTGGCACATGCCTTTAGTCTCAGCACTTGGGAGGCACAGGTAGGGTGATTGCTGTAGTTTGAGGCTAGCCAGGGACTACAGAGTGAATTCTAAGGTCAACTTGGGCTGGAGTGAGGCCCTACCTCAGGGTGGGGGTGCAGAATCTGGTCATAGAAATTTGTACTGGGCCAGGTGTGGTGGCACACACCTTTAATCCCAGCACGGAGGCAGAGGTAGGAGGATTGCCATGAGTTCAAGGCCACCTGGGCTAGAGTGAAACCCTACCTGGAAAAAAACCAAAAAACAAAAAAGAAAAAGAAAGCCAGGAGTGTTGGAGCATGCCTTTTAATACCAGCACTCAGGAGGCAGAGGTAGGAGGATCACCATGAGTTCAAGGCCACCCTGAGACTACATAGTTAATTCCAGGTCAGCCTGGACCAGAGTGAGACCCTACCACGAAAAACCAAAAAAATAAAATAAAATAAAATAAAATAAAATAAAATAAAATAAAATAAAATAAATAAAATAAAAAAAAAAAATAACAATATAATAAAATAAAATGAGCGAATTTATACTGGGGAGATTGCTCAGTAGTTAAAGATATTTGCTTACAAAGCTGCTGATTCCCCAGTACCCTGGTAAAGCCAGATACACAAAGTGGTGTGTGCATCTGGAGTTTTTTGTTTGTTTTTTACAGAGGCAAGAGGCCCTGCTCCACCCTTTCTTTTTTTTAATTAAAAAAAATTTTTTTATTGTTATTTATTTATTTATTTATTTGAGAGCAACAGACAGAGAGAAAGAGGCAGAGAGAGTGATAGAGAGAATGGGCCCACCAGGGATTCCAGCCACTGCAAAGGAATTCCAGACACATGGGCCACATTGTGCATCTGGTATATGTGGGTACTGGGGAATTGAGCCTCGAACCAGGGTCCTTAGGCTTCACAGGCAAGCGTTTAACTGCTAAACCATCTCGCCAGACCCTAAAATTTTTAAAAATTTTTTTATTTGAGACAGAGAGAGAGGGAGAGAATGGGCATGCCAGGGCTACTAGCCATTGCAAATGAATTCCAGATGCATGTGCCACCTTGTGCATCTGGCTTATGTGGGATATGGAGAATCTAACCTGGGTCCTTAGGCTTTGCAGGCAAGTGCCTTAACCGCTAAGCCATCTCTCCAGCCCTTCACCCTTCTCTCCCTCTCTCTCTTTGGGGATGAATAAATAAAAATGTTAAACCGGGCGTGGTGGCACACGCCTTTAATCCCAGCACTCAGGAGGCAGAGGTAGGAGGATCGCCGTGAGTTCGAGGCCACCCTGAGACTACATAGTGAAGTTCAGGTCAGCCTGGACCAGAGTGAGACTCTACCTTGAAAAACCAAAATAAATAAATAAATAAATAAATAAATAAATAAATAAATAAATAAAAATGTTTGCAAACATATTGGTACATTCAAAGAAAAAGGCTTTTATTGCATTATTTCCTTCCCAGTTTTGGGGCTCAAACCTGGGCCCTATTGCATGTTTACCAAGTACTCTACCAGTGGGATGCATCCACAGTCCAACTGGCAAAGGTTTGAGAAAGAAGGGAGTGAACTGGATTTGTTATATGTTTTAGGAAGAAGATAATTACAAATGTCTAAACACTGTCTTTCTTTCTTGTGCATAGGATACCATGAAGCAGCTGCCAGTCTTGGAGCCTGGAGACAAGCCCAGGAAAGCAACATGGTCTGTAAGGAAGGATTCACACATACAATTACAAAACAAGGGGTTTTGTTTCATTGTTTTAATTAACATTGTTTATTTTTATTTATTTATTTATTTGAGACAGACAGAGAGAAAAAGGCAGAGAGAGAGAGAGAGAGAATGGGCGCACCAGGGCCTCCAGCCAATGCAAAAGAATTCCAGATGCATGCGCCACCTTGTGCATCTGGCATATGTGGGTACTAGGAAATCGAGCCTTGAACTTAGGCTTCAGAGGCAAGCACTTAACCACTAAGCCATCTTTCCAACCTTTTCGTTTCATTTTTTAAAAGTATTTTATTTTTCTTTATTTATTTGAGAGAGAATGGGTGCACTAGGGCCTCCAGCCACTGCAAATGAACTCCCCATGTATGCACCTCATTGTGCATCTGGCTTACGTGGGTCCTAAGAATCAAACCTGGGTCCTTTGGCTTTGCAGGCAAGTACCTTAACCGCTAAGCCATCTCTCCAGCCCCTTTTTTTTCTTTTTTTTTTTTTTTTTTTTTGGTTTTGCAAGGTAGGATCTCACTGTGGTCCAGACTGACCTGGAATTAACTATGTAGTCTCAGGGTGGCCTCGAACTCTCTGCAATCCTCCTACCTCTGCCTCCCGAGTGCTGGGATTAAAGGCATGCGCCATCACGCCCAGCCTTTTGTTTCATTTTAAAAAATATTTTATTTATTTATTTGAGAGAGAGATACAGAAATAGGCAGGTAGAGAGAGAAAGAGAGAATAGGTGTGCCAGGGCCTCCAGCCACTGCAAACGAACTCCAGATGCGTGCGCCCCCTTGTCCATCTGGCTTACGTGGGTCCTGGAGAATCGAGCTTTGAACCAGGGTCCTTAGGCTTCACAGGCAAGCGCTTAACCACTAAGCCATCTCTCCAGCCCCCCTTTTATTTCATTTTAAAGTAGGTTACTAACATATTTGATCATCAGTGAGAAAGGGTAGAGATGAAACTGTCTGGGAAAGTGTTCAGAGAAAAGATAGGAGAGCAATAATTATCATAGAACAGATGTTAATTTTATTAAAATCCATTTACCAGGAAGAGTAAAGCACTGATTAGCTGGTATCCTCAAGTCTAACACTGTTTTCCCAATTGAGTTGTGACTCATTCTTAAGAGTTTAAGAAACTGGGCCTGGAGAGATGGCTTAGCAGTTAAGGTGCTTGCCTGCAATGCCAAATGACCCAGGTTTGATTCCCCAGGATCTGCATAAGCCAGATGTACAAGGTGACGCACGCATCTGGAGTTCATTTACAGTGGCTGGAGGCCCTGGTGTGCCCATTCTCTCTCTCTCTCTTTTTCAAATAAATTAATTAAAAAAAAATAGCCGGGCGTGATGGCGCACGCCTTTAATCCCAACACTCGGGAGGCAGAGGTAGGAGGATCGCCGTGAGTTCAAGGCCACCCTGAGACTACATAGTTAATTCCAGGTCAGCCTGGGCCAGAGTGAGACCCTACCTCGAAAAACCAAAAAAAAAAAAAAAAAAAGTTTTTTAAAAAAGATTTTAAGAAACGGAATATGGATTATACTGGCTTCAGTGTTTCTTGGCTATTTGTTCAACCAACCCTTTACTCAACAACTCATACTGGGCAGGTACTAGTGATCTAAAAGTAAATAGTGTGTTGAGGTGGGGCTATAGACCAGGCATGTGATGGTGACGAAGTATAATCAGCACAGAGGGCCCAAAGGAAGTTGCAGAGAGGTGGCATTATTTTTACAGGACCTTGAGGAGAATCACTAACTGGTTTCCCTATTCCCATTTTGCTCTAGACCAAGCACATACAAATTCAGGGCATTGCCTAGGTTAAAGCCCCATAGAGGGCTGGGGGTAGAGCTCTGGGGTACAGTACCTGCCTAGCTTGTGTTATATTGTGGGTTTGATCCCCAGCATTGGAAAACAAAACAGTCTCCTTGAACTGACCCACTGGGCCCTGCATATTCTATTTCTGCCTATTTTTCCTATTTCATATGTCATTTTTTCTTTTCTTTTCTTTTCTTTTCTTTTCTTTTCTTTTCTTTTCTTTTCTTTTCTTTTCTTTTGGGGTGGGGTGGGGTTTTTGAGGTAAGGTCTCACTCTAGCCTCAGGGTAGCCTTGAATTCACAGCCGTCCTCCTACCTCTGCCTCCGAAGTGCTGGGATTAAAGGCATGCACCATCACGCCCAGCCTCTTTTCTTTTTTCTTTTTTTGGCTTTTTTAAAATTTTGATTTTTTGAGGTAGGGTCTCACTCTAGCCCAGGCTAACTTGGAATTCACTCTGTATTCTCAGGGTGGCCTCAAACTCATGGTAATCCTCCTACCTCTGCCTCCTGAGTGCTGGAATTAAAGGCGTGCACCACCACACCCGGCCCTTTTATTTTTTTATTTTTATTTTATTTTATTTATTTATTTATTTTTTTTGGTTTTTCGAGGTAGGGTTTCACTCTGGTCCAGGCTGACCTGGAATTAACTATGTAGTCTCAGGGTGGCCTCGAACTCTCAGTGATCCTCCTACCTCTGCCTCCCGAGTGCTGGGATTAAAGGCGTGTGCCACCATGCCCGGCTCTTTTTTTTTTTTTTTTTTTTTTTTTTTTTTTGGTAATTTTTGAGGTAGGGTCTCACTCTGGCCCAGGCTGACCTGGAATTAACTATATAGTCTCAGGCTGGCCTCGAACTCAATCCTCCTACCTCTGCCTCCCGAGTGCTGGGATTAAAGGCGTGTGCCACCATGCCCGGCTCTTTTTTTATTTTTGAATCAGCATCTCACTCTAGCCCAGGCTGACCTGGAACTAACTTTATAGGCCCAGGCTGGCCTCAAATTCATGACTAGCCTCTTACCTCAGCCTCTCAATTGCTAGATTTATAGGCATGAGCCATTACACCCAGTTTATATTTACCAATCCTTTTTTATTGTATTTATTTATTATTATTTTATTTTATTATTTATTATTTATTTATTTATTTATTTATTTATTTATTTATTTTGGTTTTTCAAGGTAGGATCTCACTCTAGCCAAGGCTGACTTGGAATTCACTATGTAGTCTCAAGTTGGTCTTTTTTTAAATTTATTTTTCATTTTATTTTTATTTTATTTTATTTTTTTAATTTTTAAAAATTATTTTATTTATTTTTGGAGAGAGACACAGAGAGAGACACAGAGAGAGGGAGAGGGAGACAGATGGAGATGGGCGCACCAGCAGTCTCTCAGCTGCTGTGAACAAAATCCAGATGTGTGCGTCCCCTTGTGGTCAAGTGCGGCATTGCGCCCTTGCATCACTGCATCTGGCTAAACGTGGGACCTGGAGATTGGAACCGGGTTCTTAGGCTTAGCAGGCAGGTGCCTTAACCGCTAAGCCATCTCTCCAGCCCTATTTTTCATTTTTTAAAACATTTATTTTTAGTTATTTATTTATTAGAGACAGGGAGAATGGGAGTGCCAGGGCCTCTAGCCACTGCATACGAACTCCAGATGCATGCGCCACCATGTGCATCTGGCTTATGTGGTACCTGGAGAATCAAACCGGGGTCCTTAGGCTTCATAGGCATGCGCCTTAACAGCTGAGCCATCTCTCCAGCCCTTTTGTATTTATTTATTTATTTGACAGAGAAATGGGGAGGGGAGAGAGAGAGCGTGCCAGGGCCTCCAGTTGCTACAAACAACTCTAGACACATGCACCACCTCGTGCATCTGGCTTACATGGGTTCTGGGGAATCAAACCTAGATCCTTTGGCTTTGCAGGCAAGTGTCTTAACTACTAAGCCATCCCTCCAAGCCTGGCGGCGGCTGCTGCTGCTGCTGCTGCTGCTTCCTGCTGCTTCTGCTGCTGCTTCCTGCTGCTTCTGCTGCTGCTGCTGCTGCTGCTGTTTCTTCTCCTTCTTCTTCTTCTTCTTCTCCTTCTCCTTCTCCTTCTCCTTCTTCTTCTTCTTTTAATTCTAATCAGTTAGGCATGGCAATGCACTTCTTTATCTTAGCACTCACTCAGGAGGGAGAGGTAGGAGGAGCACTGTGAGTTCGAGGCCAGTCTGAGACTACATAGTGAATTTCAGGTCAGTCTGGGCTAGAGCAAGACCCTATACTGAGGGTGAAAAAAAAATTAGGAGCCATGCATGGTGGCACATACCTTTAATCCCAGCAGTCCGGGATGCAGAATTTAGAAGATGGCCATAAGTTTGAGGCCACCCTGAGACTACACAGTGAATTCCAGGTCAGCCTGGGCTAAAGTAAGACCCTACCTCAATAAAAAAATTTTAATCAATTTTGGTTTCTTAGTCATATGACTAAACCTTCAGATTTATTTTTATTTATTTATTTTATTTTTATTTATTTATTTTTGGTTTGTCACTATGTAGTCTCAGGGTGGCCTTGAACTAGGGTTTCACTTTAGCCCAGGCTGTTTTGGTTTGGTTTTGGTTTTTCAAAGTAGGGTCACACTCAACTATGTGAGTCTCAGGGTGGCCTTGAACTCTCAGTGATCCTCTTACCTCTGCCTCCCAAGTGCTGGGATTAAAGGCATGCGCCATCACTCCAGGCCTTGGAAGGATTTTTTTTTTTAATTTTTTTTTTTTTTTTTTTTTTTTTGAGACAGAAAGAGAATGGGCATGCCAGAATGGGCCTGGTTGCTGAGATTAAAGGCATGCGCCACATGCCCAGCCTGGCCAGATTTTTTTTTTTTTTTTTTTTTTTTTTTTGGTTTTGCAAGGTAGGGTCTCACTCTGGTCCAGACTGACCTGGAATTAACTATGTAGTCTCAGGGTGGCCTCGAACTCTCAGCAATCCTCCTACCTCTGCCTCCCAAGTGCTGGGATTAAAGGCGTGCGCCACCACACCCGGCCTGGCCAGATTTTTAAAAAATATTATTTATGGGCTGGAGAGATGGCTTAGCAGTTAAGGCACATGCCTGTGAAGCTTAAGGACCCTGGTTCAATTCTCCAGGTCCCGCATAAGCCAGATGTACAAGGGGGCACACACATCTGGAGTTCATTTACAGTGGCTAGAGGCTCTGGCATGCCCATTCTCCCTCTCCCTCCCTCTTTATCTCTCTCTCTGTCTCTAATAAATGAATGTTTGTTTGTTTGTTTGTTTGTTTGTTTGTTTGTTTGTTTGTTTGTGTAAGAGAAAAAGATAAAGAAACACAGAGAGAGTATGGGCATGCCAGGACCTCCAGCTATTGGAAACAAACTCTAGCATGTGCACCACTTTGTGCATCTGGTTTTATGTGAATACTGGGGAACTGAACCTGAGTTGTCAGGCTTTGTAAACAAATACCTTTAACAACTCAGCCATCTCTCCAGCCCCAGAAAGGTTCTTAGTGGATTTTATCCAGTGTGTATGGTGTTTAATCCATAAATTCTGGAGTATTTCTTCACAGGGAGACATAACCAGCTATTAGAAAGAGCCTTGGCACTGTAGGTATCCAATTTATTAAGCCTCTCCCTGCACTGGTGCCTGTCTGAATCTTTACAGCCTCATTTGGAGGTGGATTAGTTACCTTCTTATTGATTGCTGGTACTGAATACTTGAACAGAAGCAACATAAAGAAGGAAAGGTTGGGCTGGAGAAATGGCTTGGTTGTTCAGGCATTTGCCTGCAAAGCCAAAGGATCCTGGTTCGATTCTCCAGGACCCATGCAAGCTAGATGTACAAGGGGCACATGCATTTGGAGTTCGTTTGCAGTGGCTAGAAGCCTGGCATGCCCATTCTCTCTCTGTCTGCCTCTCTTCTATCTTTTTTAAAAAGGAAGGAAGGGTTTATTTGGCTTACAGTTTGAGGGTACAGTCTATCATGGCAGGGAAGGCATGGATAGCAGCAGCAGCTTGGGGCTGCTGGTCATATTCAGTCCACAGGGAGGAAGCAGAGAACAATGAATGCTGCAACTTAGCACTTAGTTAGCTCTGTCCTTGTGTCCATTCTGGGACCCCAGCACATGGTGCCACCTACAGTTAGGTTAGGTCCTCCCATGTCAATTAACCTGATCTAGCTAGGGGTAGTGGCACACACCTTTAATCCTAGCACTCAGGAGGCAGAGGTAGGAGGATCTTTGTGGGTTTAAGGCTAGCCTGGGACTATGTACTAAATTCCAGAGCAGCCTGGACGAGAGTGAGACCCTATCTCAAACAAACAAACCAAAACCACAGAGTCAATTAACTTAATAAAGAAAATTCTTCACAGCCGGGTGTCGTGGCGCACGCCTTTAATCCCAGCACTCGGGAGGCAGAGGTAGGAGGATCACCGAGAGTTCGAGGCCACCCTGAGACTACATAGTTAATTCCAGGTCAGCCTGGACCAGAGTGAGACCCTACCTTGCAAAACCAAAAAAAAAAAAAAAAAACTTCAAACATATGCCCAGAGATTTTGTTTCCATGGTGATTCTAAATCCTGTCAAGTTGACAATTTATTTATATTATTTATTTTAAAATATTTATTTATTAGAGAGAGAGAAAGCCAGGTGTGGTGGCACACACCTTTAATCCCAGCACTTGGGAAGCACAGGTAGAAGGGAGAAAGAAAGAGAGAGAAGAGGCAGACACACAGAGAGAATGAGTGCACCAAGGCCTCCAGCCAATGCAAATGAACTCCAAACACATGTACCACCTTATGTATCTGGTTTATGTAGGTACTGGGGAATCGAACCTGGGTCCTTGCAGGCAAGTGCCTTAACCACTAAGCCATCTCTCCAGCCCCCAAATTGACAATTTAGATTAACTATCACAGGTAAGAACTAACACTATCCTTGTTTACAAGTGAGGAAACTACAGTTCAGGAAGGTTAAGTGATTTTCCAAAGACACCTATCTAGAATGTACCTGAGCTGAGACCTGAACCAGGTCTGACATCAGTTACAAACCTGAGCTGGGCGTGGTGGTACACACCTTTAATCCCTGAACTCAGGAGGCAGAGGTAGGAGGATTGCCATGAGTTTAAGGCCACCCTGAGACTACATAGTGAATTCCAGGTCAGCCTGAGGTCGAGTGAGACCCTACCTAAAAAAAAACAAACAAAAAAAAAAAAGAAGTTATAAACCTGATAATAACCACTGTGCTGTACGTGCCAGGAGATCAACAAACATCTGGGTGTCATTTTCCATAATATGGACATTATAAGCCTAGGCATTCCCCACTGCCATTAGATTACTGTGAGATGAAAGTCATGACAAAACTGAAAAATTGGGCTGGAGAGATGGCTTAACGGTTAAGGCATTTGCCTGCAAAGCCAAAGAACCCAGGTTCAGTTTCCCAGGACCCATGTAAGCTAGATGCACAAGGTGGCACATGTGTCTGGAGTTCGTTTGCAGTGGCTGGAGGCCCTGGCATACCCATTCTCTCTCTCTCCCCCTCTGCTTCTTTCTCTCAAATAAATAAATAAATAATTTTTAAAAACTGAAAAGTCAAAGACTGAACAAAAGGAAGGTACTGTTGTTAGGAAAGTGTTGCTTTGCTTGATACAATGTTAAATGTGGGTGTGTATAACAGGCCTTATTTTGTGAGCAATGGGGAAAATACTACCTTTTATTCTCTCTGCTCAGGCCTTCTAAATCCATCCTCCTTTGTCAGGTACACCTTGACTCCCCCTGGAGACAGTCCCTGTCCTCGAGTTGGCCACAGCTGCCTGTATTTACCCCCAGTTGGTAATGCCAAGGCAGGGAAGGTCTTCATTGTTGGAGGAGCAAATCCAAACCAAAGCTTCTCGGATGTGCACACCATGGATCTGGGTAAGAATATCAGCTATAGGACACAGCTGGCTTTGGACTGCCAGCTGTAGGCAGAGCATTTCTAGGAACACTAGGTCAGACCAAACAACAAGGTTTTCTTTTAAAAGAAAGAACAGCCAGGCGTGTTGGTGCACACCTTTAATCCCAGCACTCTGGAGGCTGGGTACAGGTAGGAGGATCGCCATGGGTGCAAGACCACCCTGAGACTACATAGTGAATTCCAGATCAGCCTGGGCTTAAGTGAGACCCTGCCTTGAAAAACCAAAAAAAAAAAGATAAGATGTGAGTCACCACACTCAGCTATTTTAATATCAAATTGTCTACAAACCAACTACAAACCAAGAGTATGCATACAATAACTGAAAGAGTTGCATTTTTCTTTTTTTTTTTTTCTTTTTAAATTTTCTTTTATTTATTTGAGAGAGAGAGAGAAAGAAGGAGAGAGAGAGAGAATGGATGCACCAGGGCCTTCAGTCTCTGCACATGAACTCCAGATGTGTGTGCCCCCTTGTGCACATGTGTGACATTGCACGATTGCATCACTGTGTGTCTGGCTTACATAGGACCTGGAGATTCGAACATGAGTTCTTAAGCTTCACAGTCAAGCAGCTTAACCACTAAGCCATCTCTTCAGCCCCGGAGTTGGATTTTTATGATAGTTTTCGGTCTGACATCAGTGCAGGCCTACATGGCAACAATTGTTTGGAGATGGATTGACACCTATTGATGGGGTTCCCATTCTCTGAGTTTCCACAGTCCCTGTATCTCTTGTCTGGGCACTTGAATTCCCACTCCCAGCACTAAGAAGTTAAAGGTAGCATTTGGTAGGAGGAGGTAGGAGGATCACTGTGAGTTTGAGCCTACCCTGAGACTGCATAGTGAATTCCAGGTCAGCCTGAACTAGAGTGAAACCCTACCTTGAAAAAAAAGTTAAAAGTAAATAGCATTGAAGCTCACCCTGTAACTCAGTTACATTTTGTGTGTGTGTGTGTGTGTGTGTGTGTGTGTGTGTGTGTATGATACAAGATCTCACTTTATAACACAATCTAGTCTAGAATTCTCTATGTAGATTAGACTGGCCTTGAACTTATAACCCACCAGCCTTCATCTCCCAAGTACTAGTATTTCCGGCTTACACCACCACACCCCTCTTTAATTATTTTTTTAAAATATTTTATTTATTCATTTGAGAGGGAAAGAGAATGGGTGCATCCGGGCCTCTAGCCACTGCAAGTGAACTCCAGACACATGCGCCACCATGTGCATCTGTGTATGTGGGTACTGGGGAATTGAACCTGGGTCTTTGGGCTTCATAGGCAAGTACCTTAACGGTTAAACCAACTGTCCAGCCCTTGTTTTTTTTCTTTTGAGATAGGGCCTCATATGGCTCTGGTTGTCCTTGAACTTACTATGTAGCTGAGGAAGACTTTGGATTTCTGATCTTTCTGCCTCTACTTCTGAGTGCGGAGATTATAGATAGGTATAGTTTTATGGGATTTTGAGGATTGAACCCATGATTTACATGAATGCTTGGCAAGTACTCTACCAACTGAGCTACATCTCAGGCTCACTTACATCTTTTTCTTTGTCTGTGTGTTTGTTTGTTTGTTTTGGTTTTTCAAGGTAGGGTCTCACTCTAGCTCAGGCTGACCTAGAATTCACTCTGTAGTCTCAGGGTGGCCTCGAACTCACTGCAGTCCTCCTACCTCTGCCTCCTGAGTGCTGGGATTAAAAGCGTGTGCTACCATGCCCAGCTTTGTTTGTTTGTTTTTTGAAGTAAGGTCTCGCTGTAGCCCAAGCTGACCTGGAATTCACTTTGTAGTCTCAGGTTGGCCTCAAATTTAGAGCAGTCTGCCTACCTCAGCCTCCCTAGTGCTGTGATCAAACGCATGCACAGCCATGCCTGGCTTACATCACGATCCTTGTTAATTCATCTGGACCTCAGTGTCTCGTTAAGTAAAAATATTAACTTGGGCTGGAGAAATGGCTTAGTGGTTCAGGCACTTGCCTGTAAAGCCTAAGGACCCAGCTTCAATTCCCCAAGACCCAAGTAAGCCAGATGCACAAGGCAGCACATGCATCTGAAGTTCATTTGCAGAGACTGGAGGCCCTGGTATGCCCATTCTCATTCTCTCTGCCTCTTTCTCCCAAATAAACAAACAAACAAAAAATGTTTAAAAAATAGTAACTTGCTTCCCTTGGCAGTTGTGACGAGCTACCAAGATAATATTTGTGAAGTTCCTGTATTAGTGGCTTGCTTACTAAAAATAACTAGTAGGTCTGGGTGTGGGGGCGCTCGCCTTTAATCCCAGCACTTGGGAGGCAGAGATAGGAGGATTGCCATGAGTTCAAGGCCAGCCTGAGACTGCAGAGTGAATTCCAGCTTAGACTGGGCTAGAGAGAAACCCTACCTCAAAAAAAAAAAAAAAAAAAAAAAAGAGAGAGAGAGAAAGAGAGAGAAATAAGCTGAGGCTTATGAGTAGAAACAGTGGTTACCTCCAGCCCTATGAGCCAAGGCTAGAAAGACACAGTGCCATATAAACATGTCGCCTGAGCTGTACTTGTGTGCTTAGTAAAGAAGCGTGGGGTAGTCTCCATAAAGGAGGTACATGAGCAAACCCACAGCGCCACAGTGTCTTCTTGGAGATTGTGCATGTCCCTGTAAGTGACTGATAGTTGGCCATTTACGCTTTGGGTTCCCTCTCATCATACCCTCCCCAAGTCTGTTAACCAAGGTCAGCAGTTGGCAGTCCCAGGCTAAGGACAATGTTTTCTAGGTGCACATGAGTGGAATTCAGCCTCCTGGGAAGGCCTCCTGCCTCGGTATGAGCATGCCAGTTTCATTCCCTCCTGCACGCCTCACAGCATCTGGGTATTTGGAGGTGCCGACCAGTCTGGAAATCGAAATTGTCTACAGGTTCTGAATCCTGGTAAGTAGCAGAAGTTATGTTCTGATGTCATACACATATAAATGAAAGTATATTCCAGTACATTTGAATTGCTCTAATTAATCTACTTTGCTTTGTTACCCTTATGGAAAATAGGTATTTAGGGTCAGAGAAGGCTCAGTGGCTAAAGGCATTTGCTTACAAAGCCTGACAGCCCCAGTTCAGTTCCCCAGTACCCATGTAAAGCCAGATGCATAAAATGGCACATGCATCTGGAGTGCATTTTTAGAGGCAGGAGGCCCTGGCATGCATGCATGCTCGTGCACACATACACATACTCTCTCTGTCTCTCACTTTCTCACTCTCTGGTAGCAAATAAATAAAAATAAAATAAATCGAAAAAGGCTGGAGAATGGCTTAGTGGTTAAGGTTTTTGTCTAAGAAGCCTAAGGACCCTGGTCCAATTCCTCAGGACCCATGTAAGCCAGATGCACAAAGGGGCACATGCATCTGGAATTCATTTGCAGTGGCTGGAGGCCCTGGTGTGCCCATTCTCTCTTTCACTCTATCTGCCTTTTCCTCTCATTCTCTCTCAAATAAAATAAAAATAAAATTTAAAAAATGGAAAAAATAGGAATTTAGATTTTTTTAATTTGTTTTATGTGGTGCTGAGACTCAAACCTGGGACCTGTGCATAGTAGCCAAGTACTTTATTACTAGGCTCTTTATCAGTTTTTTAAATAGAAAGCTGGGAAGAACTTTAGGGTCCATAGAGGGGAAACCGTGGAGAGGAGTTGAAAAGGGTCTCACAGTGTAGCCCTTATTAACATGGAAACTCAGCAGTCCTACTTCCTCTGATTCCCAAGTTCTGGGATTACAAGGGTGGGAAATGACTTCTGTTGTTGTTACTAGTGTTTTTTTAAATATTTTATTTATTGGAGAGATAGAGAATGGGCATACCAGGGCCTCCAGCCACTGCAAACGAACTCTAGATACATGTACCACCTTATTCATTTGGTTTTTGTGGGTATTGGGGACTTGAACCTGGGTCCTCTGGCTTTGCAGGCAAGTACTTTAATTATTAAGCTATCTCTCCAGCCCTCCCCCTGTTTTTTTGTTTTTGTTTTTTTTTTTTGAGGTAGGGTCTCACTCTAGCCTAGGCCGACCTAGATCTCACTCTATAGTCCTAGGCTGGCCTCAAACTCATGGCAATCCTTCTACCACTGCCTCCTGAGTGCTGGGATCAAAGGCATGCACCACTATGCCCATTGTCCAGTCCCCTTTAATATATATTATATATATAATATATATATTATATATGTGTGTGTGTGTGTGTGTGTTTTGTTTTCTTTAGTTATGAACTTTACTATATGAACATATGGAATATGTCTGGCTGCGGCAAATGAACTCTAGGTAGATACATCTGTCAATTTGTGCATCTGGCTTTAGATGGGTCCTGGGAAATCAAACCTGGGTCTTTGCAGGCAAGCTTCTTAAGCACTAAGCCATCTCTTCAGCCCATGAATATTGGTGTTTTTGAGATGGGGTCTCAAGCTGACCTGGAACTCACTATATGCCCAAGTTTGGCCTCAAACTCCCAGAGATCCTCCTACCTCAGCCTCTCAAGTGCTAGTATTGCAGGCATGAGCCACTGTACATACTAAGCCATCTTTCCATCCCTTGTGGTTTGTGTGTGTTTGGTTTTCCATATTTATTTATTTGCAAGCAGAGAGAGAGAGAATTGGGAGGTAATGGGGGAGTACTAGGACTTCTAGCCACTGCAAACTCCAGATACACATGCCACTTTGTACATCTGGCTTTATGTGGGTATTGAGGAAATCAAACCTGGGCTGTCAAGGTTTGCAAGCAAGTGCCTTTAGCTGCTGAGCCATCTCTCCAGAATCCTGGTTTGTGGTTTTTTGTTTTGTTTCATTTTAAGTTTTCAGGAAGTACTTTTAAAAATCTTTTTTAATTTATTTTTTTTAACTTTTAAACTTTTTTCTTAATATTTTATTTTATTTATTTTTATTTTTTATTTTTTTTATTTTTTTATTTTTTGTTTTTCGAGGTAGGGTTTCACTCTAACACAGGCTGACCTGGAATTCACTTTGTAGTCTCAGGGGCCTTGAACTCATGGCGATCCTCCTACCTCTGCCTCCCGAGTGTGCCACCACACCCAGCAAAACTAAGAAACTTTTTTTTTTTTTTCGAGGTAGGGTCTCACTCTGGCCCAGGTTGACCTGGAATTCACTATGTGATCTCAGGGTGGCCTCGAACTCATTGTGATCCACCTACCTCTGCCTCCCTAGCGCTAGGATTAAAGGTGTACACCACTATACCCGGCAGAAACTTTTTTTTTAAATTGAATTAATTTATTTATTTGAGAGAGAGAGAATGGGCACAACAGGGCCTCCAGCCACTGCAAACAAACTCCAGAGGCATGTGCCACCTTGTGCATCTAGCTTACGTGGGTATTGGGGAACTGAGCCTTGAACAGGGGTCCTTAGGCTTCATAGGCAAGCGATTAACCCCTAAGCCATCTCTCCAGCCCCTAATATTTTATTTATTTGACAGAGAAAGAGGGAGGAAAAAGAGGGAGAGAGAGAGAATGGCCACACCAGGGCTTCTAACCACTGCAAACGAACTCCAGATGCATGCCCCCCCCTTGTGCATCTGGCTAATGTGGGTCCTGGGGAATTGAACCTGGGTCCTTTGGCTTTGCAGGTAAACACTTTAACTGCTAAGCCATCCCTCCAGCCCCTACTTCTTTTTTTTTTTTTTTTTTTTTTTTGGCTTTTTGAGGTAGGGTCTCACTCTAGCCCAGGCTGACCTGGAATTCACTATGTAGTCTCAGGGTGGCCTCGAACTCACAGCGATCCTCTTACTTCTGCCTCCCGAGAGCTGGGATTAAAGGTGTGTGCCACCATGCCCGGCTTAGCCCCTACTTCTTAAATATTTTAGTTATGTAAGAGAAATAGAAGGCAGTAAGAGAAAGGGAAGGAGGGGAGGAAAAGAGGCAAATAGAAAGATAATAGGTAGGCATGCCAGGGCCTCTAGTCACTGGAAACAAATCCCAGACACATACGCCACCTTGTGCATCTGGCTTGTGTTGTTACTGGCAAATCAAACCTGGATCCTTACCCAGGCAAGACCACACCCTAGTTTTTCAAAATTTTTTTTTTTTTTTTGGTTTTTCAAGGGTCTCACTCTAGCTCAGGCTGACCTGGAATTCCATGTAGTCTCAGGGTGGCCTCGAACTCACAGTCCCACCTCTGCCTCCCGAGTGCCGGGATTAAAGATGCAAAAATATTTTTTGAGGGCTGGAGAGATGGCTTAGGGGTTAAGGCGCCTGCCTCCTAACCCTAAGAACACTAGTTCCAATCTCCAGCGGTTCCAATCTCCAGGTCCCACGTTTAGCCAGATGCAAAGTGACGCAAGGGCACAATCTGAACTTGGCCACAAGGGGGCGACATCTGAATTTCGTTCGCAGCAGTGGAGACACTCCTCCCCCCCCGCTCTGTCCCTCCCTCCCCCTCCCTCTCCCCTCCTCCTCTCCCCTCCCTCTCTCTCTCTGTCTCACTCTGTGTCTCTCTCCAAAAAAATAAGATAAAAAAAAGGATTTTCTGTAGATGCATATGGGTTTAAGATGCACCCAATTTAAAAAAAAATATTTTTTGAGCCAGGCATGGTGGCGCATGCCTTTAATCCCAGCATTTGGGAGGCAGAGGTAGGAGGATCACTAAGAGTTCCAGGCCACCCTGAGACTGCATAGTGAATTCCAAGTCAGCCTGAGCTAGAGTGAGACCCTACCTCAAAAAACCAAAATAAAATAAAATAAAATAAAAAAAAAGTATTTTTTTTAAGCTTGGCATGGTGGCTGTCTCCCTACCTCTGCCTCCCGAATGTGGGGATTAAAGACTTGCATCATCTTGCCCAGTTTATCTGCTTTCTTTGTTTTTGTTTTTTTTAATATTTTATTTATTTATTTATTTATTTATTTATTTATTTATTTATTTATTTGAGAGAGTGAGGAAAAAAAGGCAAATAGAAAGAGAGAATGGGCATGCCAGGTCCTCTAGCCACTGTAAACGAACTCCAGATGCATGCCCCTTGTGCATCTGGCTTACTTGGGTCCTGGGGAATCCAACCATGGTCCTTAGGCTTCTCAGGCAAGCACCTTAACTGCTAAGCCATTTCCCCAGCCCTATCTGCTTTCTTTTAATGGCCACATTTTGGGGGAAATTTGGCACATTTGGACTCTGGCCCCTAGTGGGAATGAAATGTAGCAAATTTGGGGCTCCTCTGAGCACAGGGCAGAGTCACTAACAAAGTTGAAGAGGGCTCAAAGAGGATATTGACAGTCTTTTTTATTTGTGTGTGTTTGTGTATGTGTGTCCACCAAGGTCTCTTGCTGCTTCAGATGAACTCCAGACACATGTGCTACATTGTATTTGGCCCTACATGGTGTCGGGGAATTGAACCTGAGTCTACAGACTCCAGCCCTCATTCTTAAAAGAATATTGTTTAAAAATTTTTTTTTCATTTTTTTGTTTGTTTTTTTTTTTGAGGAAGGGTCTCACTCTGGCCCAGGCTGACCTGGTATTCAGTATGTAGTCTCAGGGTGGCCTTGAACTCACGGTGATCCTCTTACCTCTGCCTTCTGAGTGCTGGGATTAAAGGCGTGCGCCATCACACCTGGCTGTTTTAAATATTTTTATTTATTTATTTGAGAGAGAGAGAATAGGCACGTCAGAGCCTCCAGACTCTTAAATGAACTCCAGATGCATGTGCCACCTCATGCATCTGTTTTATGTGGATCCTGTGGAATCAAACCTAGGTCCTTTGGTATTGCAAGCAAGTGCCTTAACCACTAAGCCACTTCTCCAGCCCCTAGCCCTCATTCTTTTTATTTACTTATTTATTTGGGAGATAGAAAGAGGGAGAGAGAGAGAGAGATTGGGTATGCCAGGACCTCCAGCCACTACAAATGAACTCCAGATGCATGTACCTCCTTGTGCATCTGGCTTACATGGGTCCTGGAGAGCCGAACCGGGATCTTTAGGCTTTGCAGGCAAATACCTTAACTGCTAAACCATCTCTCCAGCCCCCTCATTCTTAATTGTACTATGGCTTTTTAGCCTTGGGGGATTTTGTCTGGGCAAATTCTAGGTTATTATCATTATTCCTCTAGACATTTGTGAGCATGAGCTCCCTGACCAAGACTGCTATCTTCTTGGGCATCAAAGGCCCTGCCAAGAGTCAAGGGTGAGGGTCTGGAGATGTGGGTCAATGGTAAAAGACTTGCCTAGCTGCATGCAAAGCCGTGGGTTCAGACCCCTCCTCAGCCTGGGTATTTTAAGTACCTGCCTTCTCTCTGCACCAGAAACTAGGATTTGGACCACACCAGAAGTGACCACCCCACCACCATCCCCAAGAACATTCCACACATCTTCAGCAGCCATTGGAAACCAGCTCTATGTCTTTGGGGGTGGAGAGAGAGGTGCTCAGCCTGTGCAGGACGTGAAGCTGCACGTGTTTGATGCAGGTATGGACTTGGGCGCATCTTGGGCCTGTTGCTTATCTGAACAGGACCAACTCTCCCTCATGAAGAGGTTAGAACATGAAACTGCAGACAGAATGGGCACGCCAGGGCCTCCAGCCACTGTCAACCAACTCCAGATACATGTGCTACCTTGTGCATAAGGCCTATGTGGGTACTGGGAAATTGAACCTGGGTCCTTGGGCTTTGCAGGCAAGCCATCTCCAGTCCTTGTTTTTGTTTTTTTTTGTTTTGTTTTGTTTTGTTTTGGTCGTTGTTTTTTTTTTATTTTTTGAGGTAGGATCTTGTTGTAGCCCAGGCCGACCTGCAATTCACTATGTAGTCTCAGGGTGGCCTCGAACTCACAGCTATCCTCCTACCTTTGCCTCCCAAGTGCTGGGACTTAAAGATGTGTGCCATCATGCCTAGCTTGTTTTATTTTTGTTTTTTTGAGGTAGGGTCTCACTCTGGTCCAGGCTGACCTAGAATTAATTATGTAGTCTCAGGGTGGCCTCAAACTCGTGGTGATTCTCCTACCTCTGCCTCCCAAGTGCTGGGATTAAAGGCGAGCGCCACCACGCCCAGCCTGGTTTGTTTTTTGTTGTTGTTCTTTTTTATTTTTATTTATTTATTTTGGTTTTTGGAGGTAGAGTCTCACTGTAGCTCAGGCTAACCTGGAATTTACTATGTAGTCTCAGGGTAGCCTCTAACTCATGGTGATTCTCCTACCTCTGCCTCCCAAGTGCTGGGATTAAAGGCATGTACCACCACTTTTGTTTTCTATTTTGTTTTTATTTTGAGATAAGGTCTTACTCTACCTCACAGTGACCTGACCTGGAATTCACATGGATCCTCCTATCTCAGCTTCCCCAGTACTGGAATTATAGGCTTGAGACAGGTGTCATAATTTTCATTTTTCCTTCTTTCTTTTCTTTTTTTAAATTATTATTTTTTTATTATTTTTATTTACTTATTTGATAGAGAGAGAGGCAGAGAGAGAAAAAGAGAGAGAGAGAATGGGCACACCAGGGCCTCCAGCCGCTGCAAACAAACTCCAGATGCATGTGCCCCCTTGTGCATCTGGCTAACTTGGGTCCTGGAGAATCGAACTTGGGTCCTTTGGTTTTGCAGACAAATGCCTTAACCACTAAGCCATCCCTGCAGCCCTTCATTTTTTTTCAAGGTAGAGTCTTACTCTGATCCAGGCTGACCTGGGAATCACCCTTGAACTCATAGCAATCCTCCTACCTTTGCCTCTCCAGTGCTGGAATTTAAGGTGTGTACCACCATGCCTGTCACAGTGCCACACTTTAAGTAACTTTTTTAATTAATTAATTTATTTGAGATAGAGGGAATGGGTACACCAGGGCTTCAAGCCACTGCCAATGAACTCCAGATGCATGTGCTACCTTGTGCATCTGGCTTCACATGGCACTTGGGAATTGAACCCAGATCCTTAGGCTTTATAGGCAAGTACCTTAACCACTGAGCAATCTCTCCAGTCTAATTAACATTTTTATGATTTTAGAGGGAGAGAGAGAAAATGGGTGCTTGAGGGCCTCCTGCTACTGTAGATGGACTCCAGATGCAGTACCACCTTGTGCAGTTGACTTATCTGATTTGAAATAAGTACTAGGGAATCAAACCAGGGCTGCCAGGCTTTTTAAAATGCTGAGCCATCACACCAGCCCCCATAATTAGCATTTATTTATTTATTTGCAAGGAGAAGGCGACAGCAAGAGAGAGAGAGAGAGAGAGAGAATGTGCATACCAGGGCCTCTAGGCACTACAAATGAACTCCAGATGCATGCACTACTTTGTGTATCTGGCTTTATGTGGGTCCTGGGGAATTGAACTCTGGTTGTATATGTAGTTAGGTTTTGCAGGCAGGTACCTGAACTGCTAAGCAATCTCTCCAGCCCGTATCAGTAGCATTTTCAAGGAATACATTGTATTCTGTCATGGCAATGCAGTAATCCAACCATGTACACATTGCTTGTTAAACTACTCCAGTTCTTCTCTATTCCAGGCAAGTCTGTGATAAACACATGGGTGTAAAACATTTTCAGGCCTGCAGAGATGGCTCAATAGTTAAAGGCACTTACTTGCAAACCCTGACAACCCAGGTTCAAATTCCCAGTACCCACATAAAGCCAGATACTCAAAATGTGACATGTGTCTGAAATTCGTTTGCAGTGGAAAGAGGCCTTGGCATGCTCTGTCTCTCCTTCTCTCTCTCTCTCTTTCTGTCTCTCTACTTGCAAATAATTAATAACTAAAATATTTGTAAAACAATTTAATTAAAAAGTAAAAAAAAATAAAGCCAGGCATGGCGGCACATGCCTTTAATCCCAGCACTCGGGAGGCAGAGGTAGAAGGATCGCCATGAGTTCAAGACCACCCTAAGACCACATAGTAAATTCCAGGTCAGCCTGAGCTAGAGTGAGACCCTACCTCGAAAAACCAAAATAAAAATAAAAATATAAATAAAAAAATGATTTCTAAACCAGACATGGTGGCACACACTTTTAATCCCAACACTCAGGAGGCAGAGGTAGGAAGATTCCCATGAGTTTGAGGCCACCCTGAGACTACATAGTTAATTCCAGGACAGCCTGGGCTAGAGCAAAACAGTACCTCGGGAAAAAAAAAAAAACATTTTCACAGCTGGAGAGATGGCTTAATGATTAAGGTACTTGCCTGCAAAGCCAAAGGACCCAGGTTCAATTCTCCAGGACCCATGTAAGCCAGATGCACAAGGTGGCACATGCATCTGGAGTTCACTTGTAGTAGCTAGAAGTCCTGGCATGCCATTCTCTCTCTCTCTCTTTCTGCCTCTCTCAAATAAATAAATATTTAAAAAAATAAAATAAAAATAAATAAAAAACATTTTCAGATCATTGGAAGGGGAAGAAGGAGGGAGTTTGAGGTAGCTTAGGCTTACCTGGAAGTCTCAGAGTGGCTTTGAACCCACAGCAATCCTACTACCTCTGCCTCTGAGTGCTGGAATTAAAGACCTGTGCCACCCTGCCCAGTTCAGATTTTTTTTTAACTTGTATTTTTTTTTTTTTGAGGTAGTGTCTTGCTGTAGCCCAGGCTGACCTGGAATTCACTATATAGTCTCAGGGTGGCCTCGAACTAACAGCAATCCTCCTACCTTTGCCTCCTGAGTGCTGGGGTTAAAGGCGTGTGCCACCACACCCAGCCCTTAACTTGTATTTTTTTTTAATTATTTATTTATTTGAGAGAGAGGGAGGGGCACCAGGGCCTCCAGCCACTGCAAGCTAACTCCAGATACATGCACCCCTTTGTGCATCTGGCTTACATGGGTCCTGGAGAATTGAACCAGAATCCTTTGGCTTTGCAGGCAAACACCTAACCACTAAGCCCTCTCTCCAGCCCTTTCTCTTATTTCTTTATAGAACTAGCACCTCTATTATCCAGGAAATTACAAGGGTTTTCAGGAGCTCTGTACTAGCAACCAGGGGAAGAGACCAAACTTTTTGTTGTTGTTTTTCCAAGGTAGTGTCTTGCTCTAGCCCAGGCTGACCTGGAATTCACTATGTAGTCTCAGAGTGGCCTCAAACTCACAGTGAT
Source organism: Orientallactaga sibirica (assembly GCA_036365145.1). Lineage (NCBI taxonomy): Eukaryota > Metazoa > Chordata > Mammalia > Rodentia > Dipodidae > Orientallactaga > Orientallactaga sibirica. Next base: position 9,318,328 of record JAEOAD010000034.1, on the reverse strand, counting down.
CCTCCTACCTCAGCCTCCCTAGTGCTGGAATTAAAGGTGTGTAGCAGACAGCTTCATGTTCATCGAGATGAACTTCCAGACCAAGCACAGTTATGGAGGAAGGGATATTATTTATTGAAGCTTACAGATCCAGGGGAAGTTCCATAATGGCAGGAGAAGCGGCCTGCTCTCACAGGACCAGGCAAGAGAGAGAAAAACCAAGCCGCCAGCTACACATCACACTGAGCAAAACTACAGCCCAAAAGCCACACACTTCAGGAACTCCTATTAGGTACACTTTGCATATCTTTACAATGGAATCTCAAACCATCACCACACCTTAAGACCAGCCCCCAGTGACATTGCCTCTAGCAAGGTGATTGCAGAAGCAAACTATAAACTAATAAAATACTGAATATATTGGGGGACATATATTCAAACTACCACAAGGTGTGTACCACCACATCCAGTTCCCAAACTTTTTTTTTTTTTTTTTTTTTTTGTTTTTGGAGGTAGGGTCTCACTCTAGCTCAGGCTGACCTGGAATTCACTATTTAGTCTCAGGGTAGCCACAAACTCACAGCAGTCCTCCTACCTTTGCCTCCCTAGTTTTGAGATTAAAGGCATGCACCACCACACCAGCCCTGATTTGGTTTTCAATCACCCCCTCTCCCGCAAAAAAGACACCAGCACTGGAGAGATTGCTTAATGGTTATGGTTAAGGCTCTTGCCTACAAAGCCTAAGAACCCGAGTTCAATTCTCCAGCACCCATGTAAAGTCATATGTACAAGTGGTACACGTGTCTGGAGTTCATTTACAGTGGCTAGAGGTCCTGCTGGGCCCATTCTCTCTCTCTCTCTTACTCACTTTCTCATTCTACTTCACTCTCAAATAAATAATTTTTTTTAATTTTTGAAAAAGCCAAGGGTGGTAGCACATGCCTTTAGTCCCAGCAATTAGGAGGCAGAGGTAGGAGGATCACCCTGAGTTCAAGGTTACCCAGATCAGCCTGGGCTAGAGTGAGACCCTACTTCAAAAAAAAAAAAAAAAACAAAAAAATATTTTAAAAAAGACTCTGGGGCTGGAGCAATGTCGTAGCAGTTAAGGAACTTGCCTGTGAAGCCTAAGAACTGTTCCAGTCCTCTAGATTCCACATAAAGCCAGATGCAACAGAGATGCAAGCATGCAATGCCATTCATGCCCACAAGGGGACGCACACGTCTGGAGTTCATTCACAGTGGCTAAAAGACCCTGGTGCACCATTCTCTCTCTCTGCCTCAGGCATGGTGGTACATTCCTTTAATCTCAGTACTTGGTAGGCTGAGGTAGGAGGATTTCCCTAAGTTCAAGGCCACCCTGAGGCTACAGAGTTAATTCCAAGTCAGCCTGGACTAGAGTAAGACCCTACCTCAAAAATATAAAACGTAGCCGGACGTGGTGGCTCACAGGTGGGCAGAGGTAGGAGGATCACCATTCATGTTTGAGGGCACCCATTCTCTCTCTCTCTCTCTCTCTACCTGACTACATTAATAAATAATTTCAGGTCAGCCCTCACAGGTGGGCAGAGCAAGACCCTAAGACATCAAAAAAACCCTACATCAAAAAAAAAGGGTGGGGGGCTGGAGAGATGGCTTAGCAGTTAAACGCTTGCCTGTGAAGCCTAAGGACCCTGGTTCGAGGCTCAATTCTCTGGGACCCACATAAGCCAGATGCACAAGGGAACGCACGCATCTGGAGTTTGTTTGCAGTGACTGGAGACCCTGGCGTGCCCTTTCTCTCTCTCTACCTGCCTATTTCTGTATCTCTCTCTCTTAAATAAACAAAAAAATAAAATATTTTAAAAAAGAGAGAGAGAGACTCTGAAGGTCTGTCACAGAGAAGCAGAAAGAGATAATTTTCAATCCAAACTAAGAAATGGCTTCCTAATGCTCAGGAGATGGGCCAGCATGTTAGGTTGTGGGCTTTCCAGCCCTGGAAATGTCCTAGCAGAGGCTATATAGTAGGAAGTAGCTCTGCTTTGCTGAGGAGTTGTAATGAAGGACTCTGGTGCTGTGTCCATCTTGAATCTCTGTTTGCTGGGAGGTGCTGAAGAGGCTTGGCTGTGCTCCATAGCTTTGCCACTTGATGTCAGTGCATTTACTTTTGTAGACACTCTGACCTGGTCCCAGCCAGAGACATTTGGAAATCCTCCATCTCCCCGGCATGGTCATGTGATGGTGGCAGCAGGGACAAAGATCTTCATTCATGGAGGCTTGGCCGGAGACAAATTCTTTGATGATCTCCATTGCATTGATATAGGTAAGTGTGTTACAGAGTATGGGGTCATATGTGTTCAAACAATTTTTAAGCCTGGCCTTGGTGACGCATGCCTTTAATCCCAGCACTTGGGAAGCAGAGGTAGGAGGATTGCTGTCAGTTCAAGGTTACTCTGAGACTACATAGTGACTTCCAGGTCAGCCTGGGCTAGTGAGATCCTACCTTGGAAAACCAAAAAAAAAAAAAAAAAAACTTAAGCCAGGCATGGTGGCACACACCTTTAATCCCAGCACTCTGGACAGTGAGGTGTGAGTTTGAGAACATCCTGGAGCTACAGAGTGAGTTCCAGGTAAGCCTGGGCTTGGAATAGTGTGAAAATTTTTAAGTGTGCTTTGAAAAAATTCAGCTTTGCTCTTTTAAAAAAATTAATTTGCCGGGCATGGTGGCACACACCTTTAATCCCAGCACTCAGTTCAAATGGGGTTTCCATGATGATTATTATTTATGATTATTATTTTTTAAGAGTGTCCATTTTGCCAGGCATGGTGGCACACACCTTTAATCCCAGCACTTGGGAGGCAGAGGTAGGAGGATCACCGTGAGTTTGAGGCCACCCTGAGACTACCAGGTCAGCCTAGACCAGAGTGAGACCCTACCTCACAAAACCAAAAAAAAAAAAAAAAAAAAAAAAAAAGAGTGTCCATTTCTTCCTGGGTTCAATCCCCAGCACCAAAACAAAACAAAAGAAAAACAGTTCTTTTCTTTTGCTGGGGAAGTAATCCTAGCTATTTTTTCTGCTTACCTAAATAGTCTGCTAAACCTAAAACCCAGGAATCCTTCTTCATTTAATTACTTATTTGAAAAGATGAAATTATCCCTGCAAAATTAGTGTTGGGAGTGAGAGCTGAGTCAGCAAGTTGCAGTGTCAAAGACACACTGATGTCCAGCTCCAAAGTCTGTGTCCTTGGAGGTAAGTTTTCACTGTAGTCCAGGCTGACCTGGAATTCACTATGTAGTCTCAGAGTGGCCTCGAACTCATGGTGATCCTCCTACCTCTGCCTCCCGAGTGCTGGGATTAGTGTGTGCTACCACACCCAGCTATTGTTTTTTTAATATTTTATTTATTTATTTGACAGACAGAGGTATAGGAAAAGGCAGTAGAGAGAATGGGCTTGCCAGGGCCTCCAGCCACAGCAAATGAACTCCAGATGCATGCGCTACCTTTGTGTATCTGGCTTATGTGGGTACTGGAGAATAGAACCTGGATCCTTAGGCTTTGCAGGCAATCACCTTAACCACTGAGCATCTCCCCAGCCCCTGTTGGTATTCTTTTGAAGAAGGGTCTCACGCTAGCCCAGGCTGGCCTGGAACTGACTCTGCAGTCCCAGGCTGGTTTGGAACTAACAGTGATCCTCCTACCTCTGCTTCTAGATTACTGTGATTAAAGGAATGCGCCACCACACTTGGCTTCCACTATGGACAAGATTTTGAGAGTGTCTAGCTAGCACTCACAAAGTGGTTTTCTAGATCATTGTATTTAAAGCATGCAGGTATGGCTGGAGCGATGGCTCAGCAGTTAAAGATGCTTGCTTGGAAAGCCTGATGGCCAGGGTTTAAGTCCCTAGTACCCATTGTAAAGCCAAATGTACAAAAGTGACATATGTATTTGGAGTTTGTTTATAGTGGCAGGAAGCCCTGACATGTTCATTCTCTCTAACAACTAAATGAATAAATATTTTCTAAAAATAAAGCAAGCAGGAATGGGGCTGGGGAGATGGCTCAGCAGTTAAAGGTGTTAGCTTGCAAACCTTGTCTGCCTGGGTTCAACTCTCCATCCACCCATGTAAAGATAGATGGGCAAAGCCGGGTGTGGTGGCACACGCCTTTTTTTTTTTTTTTCTTTTGGTTTTTCAAGGTAGGGTCTCACTCTAGCTCAGGCTGACCTGGAATTCACTATGTAGTCTCAGGGTGACCTTGAACTGACAGCGATCCTCTGCCTCCCGAGTGCTGGGATTAAAGGAGTGCGCCACCATGCCCGGCTTTTTTTTTGGGGGGGCACACGCCTTTTAATCCCAGTACTTGGGAGGCAGAGGTAGGAGCAGTGCCATGAGTTTAAGCCACCCTGAGACTACATAGTGAATTCCACTTCAGTTTGGGCTAGAGTGAGACCCTACCTCAGAAAAAAAAGATAGATGGGCATTCATTTGTAGTATAAAGAGACCTTGGTGCATGTACTCGTGCACACAACTTGTGCACAAGTAAATAAAAAAATGAAACAACTTGCAGGCATGTCTATACATGTGTCTGCATGTTTGTATACATACACACACACCCCCCCAAAAAAGTCTGCCATGCGTGGTGGCACAGGCCTTTAATCCCAGCACTTAGGAGGCCAAGTTAGGAATATCCCTGTGAGTTCAAGGCCACTCTGAGACTACATAGTGAATTCCAGGTCAGTCTAGGCTAGAGCAAGACCCTACCTCAAACAAACAAACAAAAACAAACAAACCCAAACAACCTATTTTCTCAACAGTTAAAAAGCAATTAAAGGTGATGGTCTTTGTAACTGTGAAGGCTTATATCAGGACTGGGTAGATGGCTTAGTGGTAAGGTGTCTGACTCCCAATCTCAAGCATGAGGACCTGTGTTCAATCCCCAGAACCCACATAAAAATGCCAGGTGTGCTGCACCCCCAAAAAGTCTGCCATGCGTGGTGGCACAGGCCTTTAATCCCAGCACTTGGGAGGCAGAGGTAGGAGGATCACCATGAGTTTGAGGCCACCCTGAGACTACCAGGTCAGCCTAGACCAGAGTGAGACCCTACCTCACAAAACCAAAAAAAAAAAAAAAGAGTGTCCATTTTGCCAGGCATGGTGGCACACACCTTTAATCCCAGCACTCAGTTCAAATGGGGTTTCCATGATGATTATTATTTATGATTATTATTTTTAAGAGTGTCCATTTTGCCAGGCATGGTGGCACACACCTTAATCCCAGCACTTAGGAGGCCAAGTTAGGAATATCCCTGTGAGTTCAAGGCCACTCTGAGACTACATAGTGACTTCCAGGTCAGCCTGGGCTAGTGAGATCCTACCTTGAAAAAAAAAAAAAAACTTTTAAGCCAGGCATGGTGGCACACACCTTTAATCCCAGCACTCAGTTCAAATGGGGTTTCCATGATGATTATTATTTATGATTATTATTTTTAAGAGTGTCCATTTTGCCAGGCATGGTGGCACACACCTTTAATCCCAGCACTTGGGAAGCAGAGGTAGGAGGATCACCATGAGTTTGAGGCCACCCTGAGACTACCAGGTCAGCCTAGACCAGAGTGAGACCCTACCTCACAAAACCAAAAAAAAAAAAAAACTTTTAAGCCAGGCATGGTGGCACACACCTTTAATCCCAGCACTTGGGAAGCAGAGGTAGGAGGATTGCTGTCAGTTCAAGGTTACTCTGAGACTACATAGTGAATTCCAGGTCAGCCTGGGCTAGTGAGATCCTACCTTGAAAAAAAAAAAAAAACTTTTAAGCCAGGCATGGTGGCACACACCTTTAATCCCAGCACTTGGGAAGCAGAGGTAGGAGGATCACCATGAGTTTGAGGCCACCCTGAGACTACCAGGTCAGCCTAGACCAGAGTGAGACCCTACCTCACAAAACCAAAAAAAAAAAAAAAAAAAAAAAAGCCAGGCATGGTAGCACATGCCTTTAGTCCCAGCAATTAGGAGGCAGAGGTAGGAGGATCACCGTGAGTTTGAGGCCACCCTGAGACTACCAGGTCAGCCTAGACCAGAGTGAGACCCTACCTCACAAAACCAAAAAAAAAAAAAAAGCCAGGCATGGTGGCACACACCTTTAATCCCAGCACTCAGTTCAAATGGGGTTTCCATGATGATTATTATTTATGATTATTATTTTTAAGAGTGTCCATTTTGCCAGGCATGGTGGCACACACCTTTAATCCCAGCACTTGGGAAGCAGAGGTAGGAGGATCACCATGAGTTTGAGGCCACCCTGAGACTACCAGGTCAGCCTAGACCAGAGTGAGACCCTACCTCACAAAACCAAAAAAAAAAAAAAAGAGTGTCCATTTTGCCAGGCATGGTGGCACACACCTTAATCCCAGCACTTGGGAAGCAGAGGTAGGAGGATCACCATGAGTTTGAGGCCACCCTGAGACTACATAGTGAATTCCAGGTCAGCCTGGGCTAGTGAGATCCTACCTTGAAAAAAAAAAAAAAAGATAGATGGGCATTCATTTGTAGTATAAAGAGACCTTGGTGCATGTACTCGTGCACACAACTTGTGCACAAGTAAATAAAAAAATGAAACAACTTGCAGGCATGTCTATACATGTGTCTGCATGTTTGTATACATACACACACACCCCCCCAAAAAAGTCTGCCATGCGTGGTGGCACAGGCCTTTAATCCCAGCACTTAGGAGGCCAAGTTAGGAATATCCCTGTGAGTTCAAGGCCACTCTGAGACTACATAGTGAATTCCAGGTCAGTCTAGGCTAGAGCAAGACCCTACCTCAAACAAACAAACAAACAAACCCTACCTATTTTCTCAACAGTTAAAAAGCAATTAAAGGTGATGGTCTTTGTAACTGTGAAGGCTTATATCAGGACTGGGTAGATGGCTTAGTGGTAAGGTGTCTGACTCCCAATCTCAAGCATGAGGACCTGTGTTCAATCCCCAGAACCCACATAAAAATGCCAGGTGTGCTGGGCGAGATGGCAGACGCCTTTAATCCCAGAGGTAGGAGGATCACCATGAGTTTGAGGCCACCCTGAGACTACCAGGTCAGCCTAGACCAGAGTGAGACCCTACCTCACAAAACCAAAAAAAAAAAAAAAAGAGTGTCCATTTCTTCCTGGGTTCAATCCCCAGCACCAAAACAAAACAAAAGAAAAACAGTTCTTTTCTTTGCTGAAATAATCCTAGCTATTTTTCTGCTTACCTAAATAGTCTGCTAAACCTAAAACCCAGGAATCCTTCTTCATTTAATTACTTATTTGAAAAGATGAAATTATCCCTGCAAAATTAGTGTTGGGAGTGAGAGCTGAGTCAGCAAGTTGCAGTGTCAAGGACACACTGATGTCCAGCTCCAAAGTCTGTGTCCTTGGAGGTAAGGTTTCACTGTAGTCCAGGCTGATCTGGAATTCACTATGTAGTCTTAGAGTGGCCTCGAACTCACGGTGATCCTCCTACCTCTGCCTCCCGAGTGCTGGGATTAGTGTGTGCTACCACACCCAGCTATTGTTTTTTTAATATTTTATTTATTTATTTGACAGACAGAGGTATAGGAAAAGGCAGTAGAGAGAATGGGCTTGCCAGGGCCTCCAGCCACAGCAAATGAACTCTAGATGCATGCGCTACCTTTGTGTATCTGGCTTATGTGGGTACTGGAGAATAGAACCTGGATCCTTAGGCTTTGCAGGCAATCACCTTAACCACTGAGCATCTCCCAGCCCCTCTTGGTATTCTTTTGAAGAAGGGTCTCACGCTAGCCCAGGCTGGCCTGGAACTGACTCTGCAGTCCCAGGCTGGTTTGGAACTAACAGTGATCCTCCTACCTCTGCTTCTAGATTACTGTGATTAAAGGAATGCGCCACCACACTTGGCTTCCACTATGGACAAGATTTTGAGAGTGTCTAGCTAGCACTCACAAAGTGGTTTTCTAGATCATTGTATTTAAAGCATGCAGGTATGGCTGGAGCGATGGCTCAGCAGTTAAAGATGCTTGCTTGGAAAGCCTGATGGCCAGGGTTTAAGTCCCTAGTACCCATTGTAAAGCCAAATGTACAAAAGTGACATATGTATTTGGAGTTTGTTTATAGTGGCAGGAAGCCCTGACATGTTCATTCTCTCTAACAACTAAATGAATAAATATTTTCTAAAAATAAAGCAAGCAGGAATGGGGCTGGGAGATGGCTCAGCAGTTAAAGGTGTTAGCTTGCAAACCTTGTCTGCCTGGGTTCAACTCTCCATCCACCCATGTAAAGATAGATGGGCAAAGCAGGTGTGAGTGGCACACGCCTTTTTTTTTTTTTTCTTTTGGTTTTCAAGGTAGGGTCTCACTCTAGCTCAGGCTGACCTGGAATTCACTATGTAGTCTCAGGGTGGCCTTGAACTCACAGCGATCCTCTGCCTCCCGAGTGCTGGGATTAAAGGAGTGCGCCACCATGCCCGGCTTTTTTTTGGGGGGTGGGGCACACGCCTTTAATCCCAGCACTTGGGAGGCAGAGGTAGGAGGATCACCATGAGTTTGAGGCCACCCTGAGACTACATAGTGAATTCCAGGTCAGCCTGGACCAGAGTGAGACCCTACCTCAGAAAAAAAAGATAGATGGGCATTCATTTGTAGTATAAAGAGACCTTGGTGTATGTACTCGTGCACACAACTTGTGCACAAGTAAATAAAAAAATGAAACAACTTGCAGGCATGTCTATACATGTGTCTGCATGTTTGTATACATACACACACACACCCCCAAAAAAGTCTGCCATGCGTGGTGGCACAGGCCTTTAATCCCAGCACTTAGGAGGCAAGTTAGGAATATCCCTGTGAGTTCAAGGCCACTCTGAGACTACATAGTGAATTCCAGGTCAGCCTAGGCTAGAGCAAGACCCTACCTCAAACAAACAAACGAACGAACAAACAAACAAACAAACAAACAAACAAACCCTACCTATTTTCTCAACAGTTAAAAAGCAATTAAAGGTGATGGTCTTTGTAACTGTGAAGGCTTATATCAGGACTGGGTAGATGGCTTAGTGGTAAGGTGTCTGACTCCCAATCTCAAGCATGAGGACCTGTGTTCAATCCCCAGAACCCACATAAAAATGCCAGGTGTGCTGGGCGAGATGGCACACGCCTTTAATCCCAGAGGTAGGAGGATCACCATGAGTTTGAGGCCACCCTGAGAATACAGAGTGAATTCCAGGTCAGCCTGGGCTACAATGAGATCCTACCTTGAAAAAAAAAAAAAAAAAGCCAGGCATGGTAGCACATGTCTTTAATACCAGGACTGGGGACGCAGAGATGGGAGGATAGCTGGGGCTCACTGGCCAGTAAGCCTAGTAATTGGTGAGCTCTAGGTCAGTGAGAGACGACTCTCTCTCTTAAAATGTTTCTTTAACAGGCTAGAGAGATGGCTCAGCAGTTACAGGGTTTTGCTTTCAAAGCCTGCTAGTCTAGGTTCAATTCCCTAGTACCCATGTAAATCCAGATGCACAACATGATGCGTGCATCTGGAGTTCGTTTCCAGTAGCAAGAGACCCTGGCATGCCCATACTTTGTCTCTCTGCCTTTCTCTTTCCCAAAATAAGTAAAAATATTGTTTTAGTTTATTTATATGTGTGTATGGTCATGCCAGGGTTTCTTGTTGCTGCATATGAACATCTGTCCTGCTTTATGTGTATGGTTAGGGGATTGAACTTCGCTGACACATTTTGCAAGCAAACACCTTTAACCACTCATCACTTGGGAGGCAGATGTAGGAAGATCACCATGAGTTCGAGGCCACCCTGAGACTACGTAGTGAATTCCAGGTCAGCTTGGGCTACAGTGAAACCCTACCTCAAAAAAACAAAAAAGCAGCCGGGCGTGGTGGCGCATGCCTTTAATCCCAGCACTGGGAGGCAGAGGTAGGAGGATCGCTGAGAGTTCGAGGCCACCCTGAGACTACAGAGTAGTTAATTCCAGTCAGCCTGGACCAGAAAGTGAGACCTTCACTCTCCAAAACCAAAAAAAAAAAGAATGAGCCGGGCGTGGTGGCGCATACCTTTAATTTTTATTTATTTATTTGCAAGCAGAGAGAGAGAGAATGGGCACACCAGGGCCTCTAGCCACTGTAAACAAAGTCCAGATGCATGTGCCCTCGTGCATCTGGCTTATATGGGTCCTGGAGAATTGAACCAGGATCCTTTGGCTTCACAGGAAAACGCCCAACTGGCTAGCTCATTTCTGCAACCTGGCACACACCTTTAATCCCAGCACTCAAGAAGCAGAGGTAGGATGATCACCGTGAGTTCGAGGCCACCCTGAGACTACTTAATTCCAGGTCAGCCTGAGCTAGAGTGAGACCCTACCTCGAAAAACCAAAAAAATAAAAAAAAAAAAGAAAAAAAATACCATGAGGTAGATGTGTGTTAACAGACTGCTGAGCCCTGCCCTCACTCCTAGGAGTGCTGACCAGAATCTCAGGCTCCCCCAAATAATTCTTACGCACCCTAAACCTTGCCCATTGCCTCTCAGAGCTCCTTGTGAATAACCCTCAATGACTGATTGCTTTGCAAACTATAACAAGGAACTTGAAACCACATTTTAGCCCATGTATCAAAACTCCTCACTGGGCATAGTGGCATACCTTTTAATCCCAGCACTTGGGAGGCAGAGGTAGGAGGATTGCCAAGAGTTCAAGGCCACCCTGAGACTACATAGTGAATTCCAGATCAGATTGAGCTAGAGCGAGACCCTACCTTGAAAAACAAAAAACAAAACTTCTCTTGGCAGGTGACATGAAATGGCAGAAGCTCAGTCCCACCGGAGCTGCTCCAGCAGGCTGTGCTGCTCACTCGGCTGTGGCTGTGGGAAAGCATGTGTATGTATTTGGGGGAATGACTCACACAGGAGCACTGGACACTATGTACCAGTATCACACAGGTGAGCAGCTGTCACCCCTGGTCTTCATACAAATATTAGCATCCTTTCAAAAGTGCTACAGGAGCTTGGTGTGGTGGGGCACGCCTTTAATCCCAGCACTCTGGAGGCAGAGGTAGAGGATCATTGTGAGTTCAAGGCCAGCCAGAGACTACATAGTGAATTCCAGGTCAGCCTGAGATACAGTGAGACCTACCTCGGAAAACCAAAAAGGTACCACAGTTTGGTATTCCGTTTGTGGAGAATGCCATCATTAAAACATAAATAGGAAGTCAACATAAAAGTTCTAGGACAGGACAGCCTGGGATACTAAAAGACCTTGTCCCTCTCCTACCAGTAATAACTAATCTGGTTTTACTATGCAGCCCTGACTGGCTACATATATTGAGACCAGCACTGGGATTACAGGTCTTTGCACCAGGCCAGTCTGTCTTTTCCCTTTTGTTTGTGGCTCAGCTGATGCAGTAAATCGGTATTTCTGGAAATTTCTTAATTTGAACCTCTTTTCTTTTCCCCTAACATAGAAAAACAGCATTGGACTTTGCTTCAATTTGACACTTTCCTACCTGCTGGACGATTGGACCACTCCATGTGTATCATTCCATGGCCAGTGACAGCTACCTCTGAGAAAGATGACTCAGACTCTGTTACTCTAAACTGTGAAGCTGAGAAAGGGGATGCCACTGATACAGGAGTGACCCATGGTGGTGACTCACAAGAGAAGAATCAGACTGACACGCTGCTCTGTTTTGTGTTCGGTGGGATGAATACAGAAGGGGAAATCTATGATGACTGTATTGTGACTGTAGTTGACTAATAAACCCATTTTTATTACTTGTTACTTTTATAAAAGTTAAAGTGAAGCTGGCCATGCTGCTTCATGCCTTTAGTCCCTGCTTGGGAAACTAAGGTAGGAGGATTGCTGTAAATTCAAGATAAGCCTGGGACTAGAGTGAGTTCCAAGTCAGCCTAGGCTAGACTGAAACCCTACCTCGAACAGCAGGACGTGGTCCCAGGATCACCGAGTTCCAGGCCATGCTGAGACTACGTGTGAATTCCAGGTAAGCCTGGGCTAGAAAAATGAGACCCTACCTTGAAAAAAACACCAAAAAAGTTAAGTGAAACATTAACTGTTTTATACATCCAAAAATATTTTTCTGCCCAGGCGTGGTGGCACATGCCTTTAATCCCAGCATTTGGGAGGCAGAGGTAGGAGGATCACCATGAGTTCAAGGCCACCCTGAGACTACACAGTGAATTACAGGTCAGCCTAGGCTAGAGCAAGAGCCTACCTCAAAATAACAAATTATGGGGCTGGGGAAATGGCTTAGCAGTTAAGATGTTTGCCTGCGAAGCCTAAGGACCCTGGTTTGAGTGCCCAGGACCCATGTAAGCCAGATGTACAAAGGAGCACATGCTTCTGGGGTTCATTTGCAGTGGCTAAAGGCCCTAGCATGCCCATTCTCTCTCTTCCTCTCTCTCAAAAACTAATCAAATATATATTTTTTATTACATAATATAAGCCAGGCGTGGTGATGCATGCCTTTAATCCCAGCACTTGGGAGACAGAGGTAGGAGGATTGCCTGTCAGTTCAAGGCCACCTTGAGAATACAGAGTGAATTCTGGTCGGCCTAGGCTAGATTGAGACCCTACCTCGAAAAAGCCAAAAATAAAAATTATGTAATATAAATTATACAGACCAGCTGGGCATACTGGCACACAGCTTTAATTCTAGTACTCCAGAGGCAGAAGTAGGATTGCTGAGTTCACGACCAGCCTGGAATTAAAATGAGTTCCAGGTTAGACTGGGTTAGTGTAAGAACCTACCCTCAGGAAAAAAAACAGCCCAGTGGTATAGTAATTCTGTACCACATGTGTCATCTGGTCACATCCTTTTTTCTTATTACCAGAGATTAAATTTAGGGCTTCATGCTATATACTTATATCCCCAACTTTTTAAAATATGTATTTGAGCTGGGCGTCATGTCGCACACCTTTAATCCCAGCACTCAGGAGGCAGAGGTAGGAGGATCACTGAGTTCAAGGCCACCCTGAGTACATAGTGAATTCCAGATCATCCTGGGCCAGAGTGACACCCTACCTTGAAAAACCAAAAAAAATGTATTTGATATTTTTATTTGCAAGCAGAGAGATAGAATTATGGGTTTCCTAGGGCCTCCAGTTGCTGCAAACAGACTCCAGCTACATGCATCAACTTTGTATATCTGGCTTTACATGGGTACTGGGGAATCACTTTGCAGGACCTTGCCCACTGAGCTATCTCTCTAGCTCCCCCCCCCAACTTATTTCAATCATTTGAGGCCATCTAAGTAAGGTGCCAAGGCTAGCCCAATCTCAGCATCCTGAAGATTCCAGGACTGGTACTCCAGCAATTCTAAAGACAGTCCAGCTGGGCGTGGTGGCGTGTGCCTTTAATCCCAGTACTTGGGAGGCAAAGGTAGGAGGATTGCCATCAGTTCGAGGCCACCCTGGGACTATATAGTTAATTCCAGGTCAACCTGGACCAGAGTGAAACCCTACCTTGAAAAACCAAAACAAACATACAAAGAAAAAGATGTGAACCTGAGATGTAGCTCAGTTGGTAGACAGTCCAGAGCAGGGATGGTACATAACTTTAATCTCAGCACAAAGAGGTGGGAGGAACACTGAGTGAACCTGGGACTACAGTGAGTTCCAGGTCAGCCTGGGTTAGAGTAACTCTTCCTGGGGAAAAAAAATCCAGGTTGCCTCAAAGCGTAGTTAGTAATAAAAAGCAAAGTGGCAGTTTTAAGGAGAAGTTAAGAAATTTCATGTGCCAGACATGGCCACACACCTCTTTAATCCCAGCATTTGGGAGGCAGAGGCAGGAGGATCCCTGTTGAGTTCGAGGACAGCCTGGGAATACATAGTGAATTCCAGGTCAGTTTACCTTCAGACCTTGAGACCCTACCTTCAAAAAAAAAATATATAAATTTTTAAAACTAGAAAAATTTCCTGGAAATATAGATTATCCCAATTCCCTCCCCATCCCACACACATTTTAAATCTAGCCTTTCTTTATATAACTAATTTCATAATTAGAAAGCTTTCCACAAAAATTAGACCAGTGTAAATAACAAACATTTATTGGTGTCACTTATGGTAGAAAAAAGTTCCTATACCACATATGCATGACCCAATTGTTAAATAGAACATTTCTGAGGTGAACACACACCCTTACCCAGCTTTTTTACTCAGTTTTAAAGATAGCCAATTCTTCCTCTCCCCGCCCCCAAGACATGTGAGCAACTGCTAATGAAAAGCAGTAAACAGCCACTTGGGCTATAGCATTTTCAACTCCACTCTGAGGTGAAGATTCCAATTACATTCGAGACTTAAGTTCTCTCAATTTTCTCCTAACGAAAGTTCCTGAGTCCAGTATTTACAATATTACAACTCTAGCAGACCAGTGTCTACAACTCATCTTTTTCTGCTGTGTCCTCTTCACCAGTTGGGGGAGGGCCTGCGCTTCCATAGAGTTTGCTGATAATTGGCTGAACAATTTCTTCTAGTTCCTTCTTTTTAGCTTTAAAGTCTTCAATGTCAGCATCTTGGTGACTTTCCAGCCATTCAATCTTTTCCTCTACAGCTTTTTCCATGGTCTCCTTATCTTCAGAAGAAAGTTTACCTCCCAGCTTTTCTTTATCTCCAATCTGATTCTTGAGAGAGTAGGCATAGCTTTCCAACTCATTCCTAGTATCAATACGCTCCTTGAGCTTTTTGTCTTCCTCAGCAAACTTCTCGGCATCATTAACCATTCTTTCAATTTCTTCAGGTGTCAAGCGATTTTGGTCATTGGTAATTGTGATCTTATTTTTGTTTCCTGTACCCTTGTCTTCAGCTGTCACCCGAAGAATGCCATTCACATCAATTTCAAAAGTGACTTCAATCTGGGGCACTCCACGGGGAGCAGGAGGAATTCCAGTCAGATCAAATGTACCCAGAAGGTGGTTGTCCTTTGTCAAGGGTCGTTCACCTGGAAGTTAGATGTAGGAAAAATTTGTTACCCACAAGCGTTAGCACATCTGAATCCCCATGTTTCAGTCTATAGTGGGCCAAAGGCATTTTATCAAGGGAACAGTGACTGACTCAGTATTTCATGAAGCAGCAACTGGATTCCAGTTATCTCCTTTAATAGTACTGTAACCCTCTTGTTTTTGTATTCTAGAAGTCAATGGGCAAGAGTGCTATTAAATAGATTAAGTAATAACTCTACTATTCAACACTAACCAAATTAAGAAACCTCCCCATTTGAAAAACAGGTTTCTTCAACTCTAGCCATTTAATTATATTTTAAAAAGTTATGTTCTTTGTCAGGCATGGTGGGGCACACCTTTAATCCCAGCACTTGGGAGGCAGAGGTAGGAGGATTGCCGTGAGTTCTGGCCATTCTTAGACTACACAGTGAAAATTCCAGGCTAGCCCAGGCTAGAGCAAAACCCTACCTCAAAAAAAAGAACAAAATCAATTTTAGCAAATGTTAAAGTAATTACCTTCATAGACCTTGATTGTAACAGTTGGTTGATTATCAGAAGCTGTAGAAAAGATCTGAGACTTCTTGGTGGGTACCACAGTGTTCCTTGGAATCAGTTTGGTCATGACACCTCCCACAGTTTCAATACCAAGTGTAAGGGGACATACATCAAGCAGTACCAGATCACCTGCAAAGATAAATTAATCAGGTTAAATTCTCATTCCAGCCATAAGAACACTACCAAGCAAGCAATCTCCCCATGAACTAAGTTTATCTTCTCTATTTTGACATCTGCTTAAATTCTACGCACAATTGTGTTATGACAAATGAATTAAACTTGTATTAGCTGTGTGGTGACCCATGCTTTTAATCCCAGCACTTGGGAGGCAGAGGTAGAAGGAGCTGTGAGTTCAAGGCCACCCTGAGATGACATAGTGAATTCCAGGTCAGCCTGGGCCAGGGTGAGACACTACCTTGAAAAACCAAAAAGAAAAAGAAAAAAATCCAATAATTTTTCCATTCCATCAAGCTACTCGAGCATGTGAAAGATGCAATTGACAGTTACCTACCTGTATCTTGATCACCAGAGAGTACACCAGCCTGGACAGCAGCACCATATGCTACAGCTTCATCTGGGTTTATGCCACGGGATGGCTCCTTGCCATTGAAGAACTCTTTCACCAGTTGCTGAATCTTTGGAATTCGAGTAGAGCCACCAACAAGAACAATTTCATCAATATCAGATTTCTTCAAATCAGAATCCTCTAATACTTTCTGGACAGGCTTCATGGTGGACCGGAACAAGTCCTAGAATAAAAGACACGATCAGTATTACCTATTATGCCTAAATATTGTTTATAAGTTATCTATACCATATACTCTAAATTACAGAGTCTAAGTAGATTGCATTAGGAAAGGCAAGTGTAATGTACCATGTTCAGCTCTTCAAATTTGGCCCGAGTCAGCGTCTCAGAAAAGTCTTCTCCTTCATAGAAGGACTCAATTTCAATTCTTGCTTGATGTTGAGAAGATAGGGCCCGTTTGGCCTTTTCTACCTCACGACGAAGTTTCTGCACAGCTCTGTTGTCTTTTCTCACATCTTTGCCAGTCTTCTTTTTGTACAACTTGATGAAGTGCTCCATAACACGCTGGTCAAAGTCTTCTCCACCCAAATGAGTATCTCCATTTGTGGCCACAACTTCAAAGACACCATTGTCAATGGTGAGGAGAGACACATCGAAGGTTCCACCACCCAGGTCAAACACCAGGATGTTCTTCTCTCCTTCCCTCTTATCCAAGCCATAAGCAATAGCAGCTGCTGTACTGTTAAGAGTGAAAAAAGGAAGGAAAAATTTAACCATGTTCACATTTCTCCTACATGGCAAACATGCTGTATCTGAATCTCACACTTACGGCTCATTGATGATCCTCATGACATTCAATCCAGCAATAGTTCCAGCATCTTTGGTTGCTTGCCTTTGGGCATCATTAAAATAGGCAGGTACAGTAACAACTGCATGAGTAACCTAAAAGGACAACAAAAGGTCACTAAGTATGAAGTGCTTGTAGAGTACAGTCAAACCACTCATTAAGTCAGCTTACTTGTAAGAAGATATAACATATAAATTGTGTAGCATTTTTGTTTGGTAAGATGGAATTATCAGATTCAGATCTTTAAAACCATAAAAAGCTTCCACACATAAGTCAACCATGAGCAGTAACCACACAAGATTACTAAACCCTTAACATTACTCTATAAGTATTTACCTTCTTTCCCAAATAAGCCTCAGCAGTTTCTTTCATTTTAGTGAGAACCATAGCAGAAATTTCTTCCGGGGCAAATGTCTTGGTTTGACCACCTCCAATATCAACTTGAATGTATGGTTTAGTTTTCTTTTCAACCACCTATTGCATGCACAGAATGATATAACATAAATTTTCAGACACAGAAGCAATGACACCTCACTTAAAGACCCACTTCCTCCTCAATAGCTTAATTTACTTTAGTTCTTTGGAGTAATACTGACTAGAAACTATCCCATATACTGATCTCATTTCAGTTTTAGTCTTTCAATCTTAAGCTATTTTAGACAGAGCAACTGTTACTACATTAATGTATCATGGCTACATCTTTTATTTCAAATTTTTTAAAAAAATATTTATTTGCAAGCAGAGAAACAGAGACAGAAACAGAGAAAGACAAAGAGTAAGTATGGGCACACCAGGACCTCTAGCCACTGCAAATGAACTCCAGATGCATATGTCTTTGTACATCTATCTGGCTTTATACGTGGGTGGGTACTGGGGAATCGAACTCCTATCATCAGGCTTTGCAGGCAAGTGCATTAACCACTGAGCCATCTCTCCAGCCCGCCAACAGGCTTTTTAACAGCTAAGTATTCCTACCATCCTGACCAACCCCTATCGCTACACGAAACACCGGCTCGTACCTTGAACGGTAAGAACTTAATGTCCTGCTGCACAGACGGGTCGTTCCAAGTGCGTCCGATAAGGCGCTTGGCGTCGAAGACCGTGTTCTCGGGGTTGGAGGTGAGCTGGTTCTTGGCCGCATCGCCGATCAGCCGCTCCCCTTCGGGGGTGAAGGCCACATAAGACGGCGTGATGCGGTTGCCCTGATCGTTGGCGATGATCTCCACGCGGCCGTTCTTGAACACACCGACGCTGTTGGGGGAAAACCCAACAGAAAACTAATCAGCGCCCCACTGATCTCGCCAGCCCAGGAGGCCACGCCCCACTGTCCCCCTTCCACAAACCCTCACTTACCAGGAGTAAGTGGTCCCCAAGTCGATGCCCACCACAGTCCCCACATCCTCCTTCTTGTCCTCCTCCTCGGCCCACACCGCGCAGAGCAGCAGCAGCGCCGCCGCCGCCACCACACACAGCTTCATCTTGCCGGCAGCGTCGGCCAGTCAATCAGTAGTCAGTCGATCGGTCAGGAGTCTCACGCTGTTCAGCAACAGGCTGCAGCACAGAAGCTTGACTCGGGTTCCGATCTGAGGGCAACAGGGGACAGAGAGCTCAGGACAGGCCACGATGAAGGCTTTGAGCAGGCCTGGAAAAAAAAAGCCGCCGCGGCGCTTACCTCTCCCACACTACCGCGTCTCTGTCCTTCACTCGGTGTGTTGTCTTGAGCACTGTCTAGCGCGCCGTCGCCGACTCGGCTTATATACCCTCCCCCCAGCCCCATCGTGGAGGCCGCTGATTGGCGAAAACGCTTCTCGTTGGAGGTTGCTGATTGGTCTATACCACCAAGCTGGCCGCCGCCGATTCGAAGCGGCCCCCTCCGCAACTAACGTCAGCGCTACGCCCCTCGGACGGAGTCATTGGCTACTGGGCCTTCTCAACGAATACCAATGACAGGTAACATCCGCTCTATGCGCTGTTCCCATTGGTTCAGCAACTGCCTGTCCCTCACACGACCTCTCACCCCGAAGCGGTTTCCGCTGCGAACCGCTCAGCTCGGGCCCTGACGCCTGGGCCCTGGGGGACTATGGAGGCACTTCTATGCGCCTGTTTCCTCAGGGCGATGAGACCCGGGCTTTCGCTCCTCAACTGACCTCCTCCCTGCCTTTGTCCCTCACCCCAAAGCAGTAATGGACTTTTTCTCCTCCTAGGTTCCATCCCATCCAAAGCTGTGTGTGCGTCGATGCTGTGATCACCTCCGAACACACTGCCCGGCTATAAATAATGAGACCTCCTAGCATGCACTCCCACCAGCACTGTTCGTCTATTCCAGGCCTTTCCGAGTTGTTCTGTTGCCGGGATAAACCCCAGGACTGGACTGTGTCTTCCTGAGTCTCCTGTCTGCTATGGCAGCTCTCTCCTGAGAATGTATTAAAGCCAGCCCTTTCAACCTGGAATGGTCATTTTTCTCTAGCTTGCTGCCCCCCTCCCTTAACCTTCCTCGCTACTGCCCATCATGTCTCTTTCAATGCCTTCCTTACCTCCCACCTTTAGATGGTTAAAAGCAAGAACCTTTAACTTCTGAACCATCTGTCCAGCCCCTTCTTATCCATTCTGGAGACCTTTCTAGCTTCACTCCTGAAAAAAGACTGATAGGCTAAAATCGTTGGGCAGACAACTGAAGTCTTGATAAAGCTTTACTCGTGTAGATACCATGTTGCAAATAATAGTTGGGCTGGAGAGATGGTTCAGCGGTTAGGGCACTGGAGTTCCTTGGCAGCGGCTGGAGGACCTGCTGTGCACATAAAAACTCGTTCTCTCTGTCTGCTTGCAAGTAAATAAAATTATAATAATAACGGTTACTATTAAGATTACTCTGCTGCAGTATTCTTTTTCTTTTTTTTCTTTTCTTTCTTTCTTAATTTTTTTTTCTTCTTCTTTTTCTTCCATGTAGGGTCTCACTCTAGCCCAGGCTAATCTGGATCTCACTCTAGTCCCAGCCTGGCCTTGAACTCACAGCAGTCCTCCTATCTCTGCCTCCCAAGTGCTGGGATTAAAGGTATGCAACACCGTGCCTAGCTTGCATTATTCTTTGTTTGATTGGTTGGTTTTTAAAAAAATATTTATTTGAGAGAGAGAGAGAGGCAGATAAGAAGAGAATGGACACACCAAGGCCTCCAGTTGCTGCAAACAAACTCCAAATGTATGTGCCACCTTGTGCATCTGGCTTATATGAGTCCTTAGGCTTCCAAGGTAAGCACCTTAACCTCTAAGCCATCTCTCCAGCCCTTGTTTTTTTGTTTTGGTTTTTGGTTTTTTTTTGTTTGCTTGTTTTGAGACAGAGTCTCCTGTATTCCAGGCTGGCTTCGAACTTGTTGCTGTGTAGCTGAGATGGGCCATGAATTAATGAACCTGCTCCAAGCATTTCCTAGATGAGAACATTGAGATCTAAAATCATTTTGAGTTATTCATCTAATAAGTGATGAGATTGGGGTTTTACTCCATAGCTAATTATCAATATTAAATAGGGGGGAAGTGGGGCATGGTGGCACAGGCCTTTAATCCCAGCATTCCAGACGCAGCGGTAGTAGGATCTCTGTGAGTTTGAGGCCAGCCTGAGACCACAAAGTGAATTTCAGATCAGCCTGGGCTAGTGCAAGAACCCTACCTTGAACAAAAAGGGGGTAGGGGATCTAGAGAGATGGCTTAGTGGTTAAGGTGCTTGCCAGCAAGCCAAGGGATTCAATTCCCCAGTACCTACATAATGCCAGATACACGAGGTGGTATGTGTGGCTAGAGTTTGTTTGCAGTGGCTAGATACCCTGCTAGAGAATGCTCATTCTCCCTCTCAATCTATCTATCTGCCTCTCTTATAAATAATTTCTTATTTTATTTTATTTTATTTTATTTTATTTTATTTTATTTTATTTTATTTTATTTTTGGTTTTTCAAGGTAGAGTTTCACACTAGCCCAGACTGACCTGGAATTCACTATGTAGTCTCAGGGTGGCCTTGAACTCACACTGATCCTCCTACCTCTGCCTCCCGAGTGCTGGGGTTAAAGGTGTGTGCCACAACGCCCGGCAATTTCTTATTTTAAATGTTTTTAAATATATTTTATTTATTTATTTGTTTATTTGAGAGAAGGAGGCACAGAGAGAAGAAGAGAGCGAATGGGCGTGTCAGGGCCTCCAGCCACTGCAAATGAACTCCAGATGCATGTGCCCCCTCGTACATGTGGCTTACGTGGATCCTGGAGAGTCAAACTGGGATCCTTTGGCTTTGGAGGCAAATGCCTTAACTGCTAAGCCATCTCTCCAACCCTAAGAAATAACTTTTTTTAAAAATGTGGGGGGAGACTTGTGTGTGGTGGTGCATGCCTTTAATCCCAGCACTTGGGAAGCAGAGATAGGAGGATTGCCATGAGTTCAAGTCCACCCTGACACTACAGAATGAATTCCAAGTCAGCCTGAGCTACAGCGAGACCCTACCTTGGAAAACCAAAATAAATAAATTAATTAAAAGAGGAAAGCCGGGCGAGGTGGTGCACACATTTAATCCCAGAGGTAGAAGGATGGCCATGAGTTCGAGACCACCCTGAGACTAGAGTGAGTTCCAGGGCAGCCTGAGCTAGAGTGAGACCCTACCTCAAAAAAAAAAAAAACAAAAAAGGGCTGGAGAGATGGCTTAGATGTTATGGCACTTGCCTGCAGAGCCAAAGGATCCCGGTTTGATTCTCCAGGATCCACGTAAGCCAGATGTACAAGGGGGTGCATGCATCTAGAGTTTGTTTGCAATGGCTGGAAGCCCTAGCACACCCATTCGCTCCCTCTCCCTCCCTTCCTCCCTCTCTCTCTCTCTCTCTCTCTCTCTCTCTCTCTCTCTGCCTCTTTCCCTCTCTCAAATAAATAAATAAAAAGAAATTATTTTTTAAAAATTGGGGCTGGAGAGATGGCTCAGTGGTTAAGGCACTTGCTTGCAAAGCCTAAAACCTGGGTTTGGTTCTACAGTGCCCAAGTAAAACCAGATACACTGAGTGACACTTCTGGAGTTCATGTGCAGTGGCTGGAGGCCCTGGAGTGCTTATTTTCTTTCTCTCTCCCTCTCCTTGGGAGTGGGGGAATAGGACTGGGGAGATGAGATGGGTTAGTGGTTAAAGGCCCTTATTTGCAAAGTCTGACAGCTTGGGTTCAATTCCCCAGTACCCACATAAAGCCAGATGCACAAGGTGGCACATGCTTCTGGAATTCATTTATAGTGGCAAGAGGTCCTGACATACCCATATTCTCATTCTCTCTCTCCCCTTGCAAATAATAAATTAAAGTGACCAAGGGTCTCATGTAGCCCACCACCATGCCCAATTTTATGAGGTGGCTGGGGTTGAAACCCAAGGATTTGTGCATACTAAAGTAAGCACTCTATCAACCATTGAGCTTCCTCTCCAGCTTACCAAAACTTTAAAAAGTCAGCATGTGTGTTTTTTTTTTAAATAGCAAGTATTTTTTTTAATTTTTATTTATTTATTTGCAAGCAGAGGGAGATGAGAGGCAGACAGAGAGAATGGGCACGCCAGGTCCTTTAGCCACTGCAAATGAACTCCAGATGCATGTGCCCCTTGTGCATCTGGCTTACATGGGTCCTGGAGAATTGAACCGGGATCCTTTGGCTTCGCAGGCAAACGCCTTAACCGCTAAGCCATTTCTCCAGTCCTGTTTTTGTTTATTGAGGGGGTGGCTGGAGGTAGAGTTTTTCTCTAGCTCAGGCTGACCTGGAATTCACTATGTAGTCTCATGCTGGTGGCTGGAGAGACAGCTCAGTGATTAAGGTGCTTGTCTGAAGTCTCGGGCTGGCCTAGAACTCAAGGCAGTCCTCCTATTTTGGAATCTCAAGAGCTGGAATTAAAGGTGTGTGCCACCATGCCTTGCTTGGCATGTTTTTGGAAAACCTATTATGGATTATTATGGAACAACACAAAATCTTTTATTAAAAATATTTTGAGCTAGGAATGGTGGCCCATGCCTGTAATCCCAGTACTTTGGAGATAGAAGCAAGAGTTAAAAGATCATTCTTGGGAGCCGGGCATGGTGGTGCACGCCTTTACTCCCAGCACTAGGGAGGCAGAGCTAGAAGGATCACCAAGAGTTCGAGGCCACCCTGAGAATACAGAGTGAATTCCAGGTCAGCCTGGGCTAGAGTGAGACGCTACCTCAAAAAAAACCACACACATAGAGCTGGGTGTGGTGGTGCACGCCTTTAATCCCAGCACTCGGGAGGCAGACGTAGGAGGATCACTGTGAGTTCAAGGCCACCCTGAGACTACATAGTTAATTCCAGGTCAGCCTGGGCCAGAGTGAGACCCTACCTCGAAAAAAAAAAAAAAAAAAAACACACACACACAAAAAAAATCATTCTTGGTTACATAGTGAGTTTGAGGCCAGCCTAGTCTATACAAGATCCTGTCTCAAAAGATAAAAAAGTACATAGGATGATTGCCGTGAGTTCAAGGTCACCCTGAGATTGCACAGTGAATTCCAAGAGCGAGACCCTTACCTAAAAAAAAAAAAAAAAAAGATTAAAAGTACATGGTGGTGCACACCATTAATCCCAGCACTATGGAGGCAGAGGTAGAAGGATCACCAAGAGTTTGAGGCCACTCTGGGCTAGAGTGAGACTCTACCTCGAAAAACCAAAAAAAAAAAAAAAAAAAAGGAAAGGATTCAGCGGGGGGGGGGGGACAAGAGAAGGTAATGGGGCTGAATGTAATCAAAATACATTATATACATGCATAAAATCTTCAAACATGGAAAAATTAAAAGTAAAAAAGGACAAAAATTAGAAACTTAGGACATTGTCATAGACAGGAAATGATCATTTCAGTATTACTGTTAAATGTAGTTTTGGGATTCATGAGTACACTGTATCGCAACACTACAGAAACATCTTACACACAGTTCACTGAGATGAGTCACCGTTCAAGAATTTTTTCTCCCTTAGTGTACTGCAAAGGCTCTACTGGTGACTCAGTCAACTCCATTCTAACTATGTAGCTTGGTTGCATCATGCGACTCTTCCAACAGGGATTGTAATAATCCTGCAAAATTGACCCTTCTTGGGGTTGCATCAGTCAAGGTAGAAATCACCTTTTGACCACATTACAGCTCTATGTAATTTCAAACACGTTTTTTTTTTTTTTTTTTTTTTTTGTTTTTCGAGGTAGGGTCTCACTGTGATCCAGGCTGACCTGGAATTAACTATGTAGTCTCAGGGTGGCCTCGAACTCTCAGCGATCCTCCTACCTCTGCCTCCCAAGTGCTGGGATTAAAGGCGTGCGCCACCACGCCCGGCTCACGTTTTGTGGCCTCAAACTCATGGCGATCCTCCTACCTCTGCCTTCCAAGTGCTGGGATTAAAGGCATGAGCCACCATGCCCAGCTTCAAACAATTTTAATATATGTACCTTCCTGTTCAATACATCAATGATTATGCTTTAAAATTATGATATACATAAAATGCTTGAATTTTATTTTATTTTATCTATTTTTGCTTTTTATTTGGTCATTTGCTTTAAGGCAGGGTTCATTTTAGCCAAGGTTGACCTGGAACTCAACTCATGATGACCCTCCCCCACTTTAAAAAAATTTTTAAATTTTTTTATTTTTATTTATTTTTTTAGAGAGAGGGAAAGAGAGAGAGACAGAGTGAGAATAGTCTAGGCACACTAGGGCCTCTAGTCAGTGCAAACGAACTCCAGATGCTTGTGCCACCATGTGCATCTGCCTTATGTGGGATCTGGAGAATCGAACCTGGGTCTTTAGGCTTTGCAGGCATGTGCCTTAACCGCTAAGCCATCTCTCCAGACCCCCCTTTTTATATTTTATTTATTTATATTTATTTATTGGCCACAGAGAATGGATGCGCCAGGGCTTCCCGCCACTGCATATGAACTCCAGATGTGCATGTGCCACCTTGTACATCTGGCTACATGGGTCCTGGGGAATTGAATTGGCTTTGCAGGCAAGTGCCTTAACCTCTAAGCCAGCCTTTTTTTTTTTTTATTGACAACTTCTTTAATTGTAGACAATATCTCATGGTACTTCCCTCCCTCCCCTGAATTTCCCCTTTGAAACTCCACTCTTCCTCCTAGTGTGATGGTCTTGTGTAGGTGGTGTCAGGCACTGTGAGGCCATTTTGTGTCTGGAGGGGCACGTTGTAAGGAGTCCTACTCCTCCTTCAGCTCTTACATTCTTTCTGCCCCCTCTTCCGCAATGGACCCTGAACCTTGGAAGGTGTGTTAGAGATGTTTCAGTGCTGAGCACTCCTCTGTCACTTCTTCTCACCACCATGGTGCCTTCTGAGTCATCCCAAGGTCGCCACCATCTGAAAAGAGAAGTTTCTCTAACCAAAAGTGAAAGTAGCGTTAATATGTGGGTATGGATATTAAGATAAGTGCTTACTGGGCAGTTTGGTGAGCATAGTATATACATTTAGCCAGACACCAGCATATGTTACACCCCTAGGGTTCATGACTACCCCTGTTGTAGGGTTTCAGTATCAGGGATGTATTCCCTCCGGTGGAGCGGGCCTCCAGTCCAATTAGAGAGCGGTTTGTTTACCCCATAACAGACATGCCACTATTGCACCCATTGGCTCATTTGGCCTGCCTGGATCCTCCCCTTTTTAAACTGCCATACTACTGCTGGGTCTAAAGGCATGCACCACCAGCAACACCACTCTCAGCCCCTGGCTCTATTTATTTATTTATTTATTTATTTATTTATTTATTTATTTATTTATTTATTTTTGTGTGTGTGTGTATGCTTGTGAGGCATAACCTCACACTAATATAGACTAGCCTTGAACTCATGCAATCCTCCTACCTCAGCTTCCCAGTGCTGCGATTACAGGCATGAGCCACTGCTCCTGGCAAGATACTTGATTTTTTTTTTTTTTTTTTTTTTTTTTTGAGATAGGGCCTAGCTGTAACCCAGGCTAAACTGGAATTCACAATAGTCTCAGGCTAGTCTCAAACTCACAGTGATCTTCCTACCTCTGCCTCCTAAGTGCTGGGATTAGAGTGTGCCACCACACCTGGCCTCTTTTGCTTTTTTTTTTTTTTTGATTTTTTGAGGTAGGGTCTCACTCTAGCTCAGGCTGACCTGGAATTCACTCTGTAGTCTCAGGGTGGCCTCGAACTCATGGCGATCCACCTACCTCTGCCTCCCAAGTGCTGGGATTAAAGGCGTGCACCACCACGCCCGCCTTTTTTATTTTTGGTTTTTTTTTTTTGAGGTAGGGTCTCACTCTAGCCCAGGCTGACCTGGAATTCACTCTGTATTCTCAGGTTGGCCTCGAACAAATGGTGATCCTCCTACCTCTGCCTCCCAAGTGCTGGGATTAAAGGCATGCGCTACCACACCTGGCTTTTAATTTTATTTTTGAGAGACAGAAAGAGGCAGAGAGAGAGAAAGAGGGAGAGAGTGGGCACGCTAGGGCCTTTCAGCCGCTGTGAATGAACTCCAGATATATGTGTTCCCTTGTGCGCATGTGCACATGGAGGCCCTGGCACTCCAGCCATTGCAAATGAACTCCAGACGCATGTGCCCCCTTGTGCATCTGGCTTACGTGGGTCCTAGAGAATTGAACCGGGATCTTTTGGCTTTGCAGGCAAGTGCCTTAATCACCAAGCCATCACTCCAGCCCCTCTTTTTAATTTTTTTTTTTTTTCGAGGTAGGGTCTCACTCTAGCCCAGGCTGACCTGGAATTCACTATGTAGTCTCAGGGTGGCCTTGAACTCACGGTGATCCTCCTACTTCTGCCTCCCAAGTGCTGGGATTAAAGGTGTGTGCCACCACGCCAGGCCCTCTTTTTACTTTTTAAGATATAGTCTCACTGTGCTTACTTTGGCAGTACATACACTAAAATATAGTCTCACAAAGTTGCCTAGACTATCCTTAAACTCATTCTGTAGCCTGGCAGATCTTGAAGTTGTGATTCTCTGGATGCAGCCTCCCTCATATCTAGGATTATAGGCCAATGTCACCAAGAGTTTCTCAGGTACAATTTTCTTTCTGTTTTTTGGTTTTTCAAGGTAGGGTCTTGCTCTAGCCCAGGCTGACCTGGAATTCACAATGTAGTCTCAGGGTAGCCTTGAACTCATGGTGATCCTCCTACCTCTGCCTTCCAAGTGCTAGGATTAAAGGCGTGTGCCATCTCACCAGGTTAAATAAAATCTTTCTTTTAAAACATTTTATTTATTTATTTCAGAGTTAGGGAGAGAGAGAGAGAAAGAGGCAGATAGAGACAATGTGCATCTGGCTCATGCTGGGTTGGTTTTTTTTTTTTTTTTTTTGGTTTTTCAAGGTAGGGTCTCATTCTAGCCCAGGCTGACCTGGAATTCACTCTGTATTCTCAGGGTGGCCTCAAACTCCCAGCGATCCTCCTACCTCTGCCTCCTGAGTGCTAGGATTACAGGCATACGCCACCACACCAGGCTGGTTTTTGTTTGTTTGTTTGTTTTGTTTTGTTTTAAAATATTTGTGAGGAGAGAGAGAATGGACATGTCAGGGCTTCTTGCTGCTGCAAACAAATTCCAAATGTATTCACCACTTTGTACATCTGTTTTTTTTTTTTCTTCTGGTTTTTCAAGATAGGGTCCTGGGGAATCGAGCCTTGAACCAGGTTCCTTAGGCAAGCGCTTAACTGCTAAGCCATCTCTCCAGGCCCTATTTAAAAAATTTTTTATTTATTAGAGATTGAGAGAGGGAGAGAAAGAATGAGAATGGGTGCATCAGGGCCTCTAGCCACTGCAAACAAACTCCAGACGCATGCACCACCATGTGCATCTGGCTTACGTGGGACCTGGAGAATCAAACTGGGATCCATAGGCTTTGCAGGCATGCACCTTAACTACTTAAGCCATCTTTCCAGCCTCCCCCCTTTTTTTTTTTTTATTTTCAGCCCCAAGATTTTAAAAAAGTATTTATGGACAACTTCTAAGCAACTAAATATAGACAATATACCATGATCATAATCACCTCTCACCACCCTCCCTTTCCCCCTTCATGGAATCCCTTCCTCTTTTCTTTTCTTTTTTCTTTTCTTTTCTGGTCTCTGGTCCAGGCTGACCTGGAATTAACTATGTAGCAGGGTGGCCTCAAACTCACAGCAATTCTTCTATCTCTGTCTTCTGAGTGCTGGGATTAAAGGCGTGAGCTACCATGCCTGGCTCCCTTCCTCTTTTCAACTAGTGTATTTTATTTTATTATTTAATCTTATTCATTCATTTATTTATTTGGTTTATTTATTATTTATTTCATGGTAGGGTCTCACTCTAGCTCAGGCTGACTTGGAATTTACTTTGTCATCTCAGGGTGGTCTCGAACTCACAGCGATCCTCCTACCTCTGCCTCCCAAGTGCTGGGATTAAAGGTGTGTGCCACCATGCCCGGCTTTTAAAAATTTTTTTAAAGATTTATGTTTATTGATTATTTATTAGAAACAGAGAGGGAGAGAGAATGGGTGTGCTAGGGCTTCCAGCCACTGCAAACGAACTCCAGACACATGCGCCACCATGTACATCTGGCTTATATGGGATCTAGAGAATTGAGCCTGGATCCTTGGGCTTTGCAGGCATATGCCTTAACCTCTAAGCCATCTCTCCAGCCCTAATTTTTTTTTTTTTTTTTTTTTTGGAGAGAGACACAGAGAGAGACAGAGAGAGAGGGAGAGGAAGACAGAGAATGGGTGCACCAGCAGCCTCTCAGCTGCTGTGAATGAAATCCAGGTGCCTTCGCCCCCTTGTGGTCAAGTGCGGCATTGCGCCCTTGCGTCACTTTGCATCTGGCTAACCATGGGACCTGGAGATTGGAACCGGTGTTCTTAGGCTTAGGAGGCAGGTGCCTTAACCACTAAGCCATCTCTCCAGCCCTAAAATTTTATTTTATTTTATTTTATTTTATTTTATTTTATTTTATTTTATTTTATTTTATTTTATTTTATTTTATTTTATTTTATTTTATTTTATTTTATTTTATTTTATTTTATTTTATTGGTTTTTTGAGATGGGGTCTCACTGTAGCCCAGATTCACCTGAAATTCACTATGTAGTCTCAGGGTGGCCTCAAACTCACAGTGATCTTCCTACCTCTGCCTTTGGAGTGCTGGGATTAAAGGTGTGCGCCACCATGCCTGGCTTATTTTAATTTTTATTTATTTGCAAGAGAGAGAAAGAGGGAGAGGGGATAGAGGAAGGAAGGGAGAGAATGGACTCTCTAGGGCCTCTAGCAGTTGTGAATAAACTCCAGATACATATGCCACTTTGTGTATCTGGCTTTATGTGGGTACTGGGGAATCAAACCCATGTCATTCATTAGGCTTTGCAGGCAAGTGCTTTAACAGCTGAGCCATCTCTCCAGGTCCCAACTAGTCTATTCTGATGCCATCATTTTCCCTCCTGTTATGCAGTTCATGAATATCATTGCCATTTTTTGCCTGAATGACAGTATTGTAAGCAATCCTCTTCTTCCTTTGGCTCTTGCATACTTTCAACCACCTCTTTCACAATGGTCCCTGAGTCTTGGAAGGTGTGATGCAGATGTCTCACTGAGTGCTGAACACTCCACTGTCACTTCTTAGCACTATTTTCACTTTTGAGTCACCCCAGTGGTCACCACCACTTAAAAATAGAAGCTTCTGTAACCAAAAGTGAGAGTAGCATTAACATATGAGTATAAACGTTAACTATTTAGAAGGGCAGCCAAGCATACTGGCACATTTCTTTACTCCCAGCACTCAGGAGGCAAAGTTAGGAGGATTGCTGTGAGCTCGAGCCCAGCCTGAGGACAGATAGTGAATTCCAGGTCAGCCTGGGCTAGAGTGAGACCCTACCTTGAAAAATCAGCCCCTTCCCCTAAAAAAGGCATAGAGGGCAATTTGGTGGTCATAATATATGCATTTAGCCAGACAATAGCAGTCATTACTCCCCTAGGGCTTATACCCACCAGCCATAGGCCTTTGACTAGGTTTTCAGTACCAGGCATATATTCCCTCTAGTGGAGAGGGCCTTCAGTCCAAATGGAGAGCAGTTGGTTTCCTTCATAACAGACGTGCCACTATTTTTTTTTGGTTTTTCGAGGTAGGGTCTTACTCTGACCCACGTTGACCTGGAATTCACTACATAGTCTCAGGGTGGCCTTGAACTCACAGCGATCCTCCTACCTCTGCATCCCTAGTGCTGGGATTAAAGGCGTGCACCACCATGCCCGGCAATGTGCCACTATTGTACTAATTAGGTCATTGGCCTGGCTGGCCTATCTTAAGACTTGCAGGGTCCACTGCTGGTTAATACCATTGATGACGTCTCTCTCCCAAAAGGCTGCATGCAGCAGATCTCTTTCCAGCATTCTGATAGCTTGTCAATGGGAAGAAGTTTCCAGCTCAGCTCCAGCTTGATTTCTCAGTGACCTGCAGTCCAAGCATGTGGACTCTTCACCAATAGGGTCTTACCATCTAGTTCTAGTGGGCAACCAAGAGACGTCAGGGGCCTCACTGCCCAATAACTCACTGGAAGGTATCCCACCCCAGCACTAAAATTGTTCTAATACTAATATATGGCTTCTGGGCACACCATTATTCATTCATTATTCTTCTGGCCAAATTCTCTGTTTTATTAATTAATTTATTTATTTGAGAGGAGGGAAAGAAGAAAAGAGAGAGAGAAGGAGCATACCAGGGCATCCAGCCACTGCAAACAAACTCCAAGCGCATGTGCCACCTTGTGCATCTGGCTTACATGGGTCCTGGGGAATTGAACCTGGGTCCTTTGCCTTTGTAGGCAAGCACCTTAATCACTAAGCCATCTTTCCAACCCCAAATTCGCTGTTTTTTTTTTTTTAACCATATATATGGCTAGCCAGTAAAGAAGTAGGTTTACATATGGCTTATTCATAACATCCTAACTTTTGTTTTGTTTTGTTTTGAGGTAGAGTCTCACTCTAGCCCAGGCTGACCTGGAATTCACTGTCATCTCTGGGTGGCCTTGAACTCACGCAATCCTCCTACCTCTGCCTCCAAAGTGTGGGATTAAGGCATGCACCATTGAATATTGAAGTTTTGATTCTCCTGCTTTTGTTTCCCAAGGGCTGGGATTACATTCTTAGCTTCATTATGAAGTTTTCAAGCATATATACCTCTGTGCTTTGCTCATATTAACCCTTGTGATGGTTAAATTTTGTGTCAACTTGATCTGTTTAGCAATGTGCAGGCATTGCTCTTAAGTGGGTCTCTGAGGTTGTTTCCAGGGAAGATTAACTAAAGAAGGAATCCTTCTCCCAGGGTAAACCCTTCCTCTAGAGTAAGCGGGCCTGTCTTGGAAGGGGACTTTATTTAAAGAAGCTCTGGGAAGGAAAGGATCCCCTCTTCCCACCTGGCTGTCAGTGCTGCTTACTACTTTCCAGTGTGGACTAAAGACCAGTGTGGACTGAAGAACAGTGTGGACCAAAGAGTAGCGGCTCTCCAGGAAACTCCCAGGTCTTCAGTGCCCGATCGGGACTGCTGAGCATCTGGCAATATGGACTGAGCAGCTACCGGGTTCCTTGGCTCTCAGGCCTGCAAATTGCCATTGTTGGACTGCCATAAACGAATCCAATAAATTCCCTTTTAATACAATTCATTCTATCAGTTCTGTTCCTCTAGAGAACCCCGACTAATACAACCTTTACTAATTTCCCCCATCCCTCTTACTCCCATCACTGACCCTCCTTCTCTTAAATAGTCTTCCATCTGCTTTCATGGCCTACATATTTAAATCGTATATCTACAATGGGAACTTTTTCCCCAATATTTTACTCATTTGAGAGAAAGAGAGAGAGAGAGAGAGGCAGAGAGAGAGAATAGGCATGCCACAGCCTCTAGCCACTGCAAACGAAATTTAGATGCCTGTGCCACATTGTGTATCTGGCTTTATGTGGGTACTGGGGAATCAAACTACTGCTGAACCATCTCTCCAGCCTTTTTTTTTTTTTTTTTTTTTTTTTTTAAGTCTTGCTCTGGCCCAGGCTGACCTGGAATTCTCTATATAGTCTCAGGCTGGCCTAGAACCCATGGCGATCCTCCTACCTCTGATTCTCGAGTGCTGGGATTAAAGGCGTGCACCACCATGCCCAGCCAGACTGCCTTTTTCTTATGAGAGAGAAAGAGCCAGGCGTGGTGGTGCACGCCTTTAATCCCAGCATTCGGGAGGCAGAGATAGGAGGATCACCATGAGTTCAAAGCCACCTTGAGACCACATACTAAATTCCAGGTCAGCCTGGGCTAGAATGAGACCAAAAGAGAGAGAGAGAGAGGGAGAATTGGTGAGCTAGGGTCTCTAGTCACTGCAGTCAAACTCCAGACATGTATGCCCCCTTGTGCACATGTTGACCTTGTGTGCTTGTGTCACTGAGTGTCTGGCTTACGTGCGACCTGGAGAGTCAAACATGAGTCCGTACTCTCCACAGGCAAGTGCCTTAACAACCACTAAGCTATCTCCCCAACCAAAAAGTAGATTTTGTTTTGTTTTGTTTTGTTTTTCGAGGTAGGATCTCACTCTAGCTCAGGCTGACCTGAATTCACTGTGTAGTCTCAGGGTAGCCTCGAACTTATGGCAATCCTCCTACCTCTACCTCCCAAGTGCTACGATCAAAGGCGTGAGCCACTACACCTGGCTTCCAGAGCTAGATTTTTTTTTTCAAAGCTAGATTTTTTAAAAATATTTTTTTATTTTTTGCAAGGAGAGAGAGAGGGAGACTAGATAGATAGATAGATAGATAGATAGACAGACAGACAGACAGATAGATAATGGGTGTTCCAGGGCCTCTTGCCTCTCAAACAAAATCCAAATGTGTGCCACTTTGTGCATCTGGCTTTAAGTGGGTACTGGAGACTTAAACCTGGGCTGTCAGGCTTTGCAAACAAGTGCCTTTATTGCTGAGCTATCCATCTCCTCAGGCCCCTTTATAGCTTACTTCTAAGTCTGGCTATGCACACAAACAAGGAAACAGAATGTGTTGCTGTTGTTGAGGTAGAGGCACATTCTAGCCCAGACTGTCCTTGATTGAACTCAGTGATTTTCTGACCTCAGCCTCCCAAGTGCTGGGATTAAAGGTGTGCGCCACCACCCTCAGTTTAGAACTCTTTTAAAATTAAAATAAAAAATAGGCCAGGCGTGGTGGTGCATGCCTTTATCCCAGCACTGGGAGGCAGAGGTAGGATGATCGCCATGAGTTCAAGGCCACCCTGAGACTACCAAGTGAATTCCAGGTCAGCCTGGGATAGAGCAAGACTCTACCTTGAAAAACCAAAATAGAGCCAGGCATGGTGGCACACGCCTTTAATCCCAGCACTTGGGAGGCAGAGGTAGGAGGATCGTCATGAGTTCGAGGCCACCCTGAGACTACATAGTGAATTCCAGGTCAGCCTGGGCTAGAGTGAGATTCTACCTCAAAAAACCAAAAAAAAAAAAAAAAAAAAAAAAAAAAAAAAAAAAAAGAAAAAAAAAAAAAAAAGAAAAACCAAAATAATAATAATAATTATAATAATTATAATAATTATAATAAATAGAGTTGAGCCAGGTGTGGTGGCACATGCCTTTAATCCCAGCACTTGAGAGGCAGAGGTAGGAGAATTGCCATGAGTTCAAGGCCACCCTGAAACTATATAGTGAATTCCAGGTCAGCGTGAGCTACAGAGAGACCCTACCTCAGAAAACCAAAAAAAAAAAAAAAAAAAAAAAAGGCTGGAGGGCAGTTAAGGTGTTTGCCTGCCAAGGCAAAGGGACCCAGGTTCAATTCGCCAGTACCTACATAAGCCAGATGCACAAGGTTGTGCATGTGTCTGGAGTTTGTTTGCAGTGGCTGAAGGCTTTGATGTGCCCATTCTCTCTCTGCCTCTTTATCTCTTTCAAATAAATAAGATGATATATATATTTATTAATTTGCAAGCAGAGAAAGACAAAGTGAGAAAGAGACAGAGAATGGGTGTATCAGGGCCTCTAGCCACTGGAAATGAACTCCAGATGCATGATCCACTTTGTGCATTTATGTGGGTACTGGGGAATTGAATATGTGTCATTAGGCTTGCAGGTAAGTGCCTTAACTGCTAGGCTATTTCTCCAGCCCCATTTAAAAATTTTTTTTCTTTGTTTTTTGAGGTAGGGTCTCACTCTAGCCTGAACTCATTCTCTAGTCCCAGGTTGGCCTCAAACTCACAGGGATCCTCCTACCTCTACCTTCTGAGTGCTGGTATTAAAGGCATGCACCACCATGCCTGGCTTTTTTCTTTTTCTTTCTTTTTTTTTTTTGGTTTTTCGAGGTAGGGTTTCACTCTGGTCCAGGCTGACCTGGAATTAACTATGTAGTCTCAGGATGGCCTCGAACTTTCAGCGATCCTCCTACCTCTGCCTCCCGAGTGCTGGGATTAAAGGCGTGTGCCACCACGCCCAGCTTGGCTATTTTTTTTAAAATTATTTTTCTGACATTTATTTATTTATTTATTAGAGACAGAGAGAGGAACACAAAGAGAGAGAGAGTAAGAATGTGCTAGAGAGATGGCTCTTATGGTTAAGATGCTTGCCTGCAAAGTGTAAGGACCCAGGTTCGATTCTCTAGGTCCCAGGTCCATGTGTAAGCCAGATGCGCATGGTGGTACATGAGGCTGGAGTTAATTTGCAGTGGCTAGAGGCCTTGGCACACCCATTCTCTCTCTTTCTGTCTTCCTCTCTCTGTCTCAAATAAATAAATAAATAAATAAATAAAAATCTTTTAAAAAATATTTTGGCTGGAGACTTAAATTTGGCCAGCTAGGCCAAATGAGCCCATGGATACAATAGTGACATGTCTGTTATGAGGGAAACCAACCCCTCTCTAATTGGACTGGAGGCCCACTCTATGGGAGGGAATACATGCCTGATACTGAAAACGTATGGTGGGGGATGTCAGGAAACCTAAGGGTGTAACTTCTGCTGGTGTCTGGCTAAATGTATGTATTATGCTCACCAAACTGTCCAGTAAATATGTCTCCTCCTCCTCCTCTTCTTCTTTCTTTCTTTTTTTTTTTTTTTTTGGTTTTGAAAGGTAGGGTTTCACTCTGGTCCAGGCTGACCTGGAATTAACTATGTAGTCTCAGGGTGGCCTCGAACTCTCGGCGATCCTCCTACCTCTGCCTCCCGAGTGCTGGGATTAAAGGCGTGCGCCACCACGCCCGGCTTCTTTCTTCTTCTTTTTTTTTTTTTTTAGTGTTTCAAGGTAGAGTTTCCCTCCAGCCCAGGCTGACCTGAAATTCACTATGTAGTCTCAGGGTGGCCTCCAACTCACAGTGATCCTCCTACCTCTGCCTCTTGAGTGCTGGGATTAAAGGTGTGCGCCACCATGCCCAGCTCCACTTTTTTTTTTTTGGCCAGTAAGCACTTCTCTTAATGTTCATATCCATATGTTAATGCTACTCTCACTTTTGGTTAAAGAAGCTTCTCTTTTCAGATGGCAGTGACCTTGGGATGACTCAGAAGGCACCATAGTGCTGAGAAGAGACAGAGGAGTGCTCAGCACTGAAACATCTCTGTCACACATTCCAAGGCTCAGGGTCCATTGAGGGAGAGGTGGCGGGAAGAATATAACAGCCAAAAAAAGGGTAAGATTCCTTAAAATGCATTCTTCCTGACACAAAATGGCCTGGATATCCATGACCTTGCAGTACCTGACACTACCTACACAAGACCATCATAATAGGAGGAAAAGATAATGACAACAAAATAAAAGGGAGACTGGGGGCTGGAGAGATGGCTTAGCGGTTAAGGCGCATGCCTGTGAAGCCAAAGGGCCCAAGTTTCATTCTCCAGAACCCTTGTAAGCCAGATGCACATGGGAGCACACGCATCTGGAGTTCATTTGCAGTGGCTGGAGGTCCTGGACGCCCATTTTCTTTCTCTCTATCCTTGCCAATTTCATTCTCTCAAATAAATAAAAGTTAAAATAAATAAAATAAATAAATAAATCAAAGACTTATTGAGAGGGCGAGGGGATATGATGGAGAGTGGAGTGTGCAGGGAAAATGTGGGGGGGGGAGGGAATTACCATAGTTTATTGTCTATAATTATGAAAGTTGTCAACAAAAAAATAAAAATTAGGGGCTGGAGAGATGGCTTAACAGTTAAGGCGTTTGCCTGTGAAGCCTAAGGACACTGGTTCGATTCTCCAGGTCCCATGTAAGCCAGATGCACATGGTGGTGCATGCATCTGGAGTTCATTTGCAGTGGCTAGACGCCCTAGTGCACCCATTCTCTCTCTCTCTCTCTCTCCCTCAGTCTCTAATAAATAAGTAAATAAAAATAAAATCTTTAGTGCCAGACATAGTGGTGCATGCCTTTAATCCCAGCACTGGGAGGCAGAGGTAGGAGGATTGCCATGAGTTCGAGGCCACTTTGAGAC
The DNA here is from genome assembly GCA_036365145.1 of Orientallactaga sibirica. Taxonomy (NCBI): domain Eukaryota; kingdom Metazoa; phylum Chordata; class Mammalia; order Rodentia; family Dipodidae; genus Orientallactaga; species Orientallactaga sibirica. The sequence continues at coordinate 9,282,022 of JAEOAD010000034.1, read as the reverse complement.
TCCATGGTGAATTCCAGGTCAGCCTGGGCTAGAGTGAGACCCTACCTCGAAAAACCAAAAAAAGAAAAAAAATCTTTAAAAAAATAAAAATTAGGGCTGGAGAGATGGCTTAGTGGTTAATGTGCTTGCCTGCAAAACCAAAGGACCTCAATTCAATTCCCCAGGACCCATGTCAGCCAGATGCACAACGTGGTGCATGTATTTGGAGTTCATTTGCAGTGGCTAGAAGCCCTGGTGCACCTTTTCTCTCTCTCTTTTTTTCTCTCTCTCTCTCACTCTGTCTCTTTCCCTCTCTCAAATAAATAAATAATAATAACTAATAAATAAAGCCAGAAAATTGTTTAAAAAAATAAAATAAGCCAGGTGTGGTGGCACACACCTTTAATCCCAGCACTGGGGAGGCAGAGGTAGGAGGATCACTGTGAGTTCAAGGCCACCCTGAGACGACATATTGAATTCCAGGTCAGCCTGAGCTAGAGTGAAATCCTACCTCGAAAAACGAAAAATAAAATAAAATAAGCTGGCGTGGTGGCTTGTATCTTCAATCCTAGTACTTGGGAGGCAGAGGTAGGAGGATCACCATGAGTTCAAGGCCACCCTGAGACTGCACAGTTAATTCCAGGTCAGCCTGGGCCAGAGTGAGACCCTACTTTGAAAATCAAAACTAAATAAATAAATAATAAAAATAAAATAATAAAAATTAGCCATGTGTGGTAGCACACACTTTTAATCCCAGCACTCAGGAGGCAGAGGTAGGAGGATTGCTGTGAGTTCAAGGCCAGTCTGAGACTACATGGTGAATTTCAAGTCAGCCTGGACCAAAGCCAGACTCTACCTTGGAAAAAAAAATTAATTTAAAAAAAAGACAATAAAACATTTTAGGCTGGAGAGATAGCTTATCAGTTAAGGTGCTTGCCCGTGAAGCCTGAGGACCCAGGTTTGATCCAGATCTCATGTAAGCCAGATGTACATGGTGGTGCATTCATCTGGAGTTTGTTTGCAGTGGCTAGAGGTCCTGGCACGCCCATTCTCTCTCTGTCTCTAATAAATAAATCAAATATAAAACATTTAAAAATATTATTTACTTATTTGGGTGAGAGAGAGAGGCAAGCAGAGAGAGAGAGAAAAAATGGGTTGCTAGGGCCTCTAGTCAATGCAAATAAACTCCAGATACATGCACCACCTTGGGCATCTGCCTTTACGTGGCTACTGGGGCATCAAATTTGGCTCCTTCTACTTTGCTAGCAAGTGCCTCAACCACTAAGCTATCTCTCCAGCCCCCAATTAATTTTGTTTTCATTTTTTTTTTTTTTGCTTGCTTGGTTGTGTCTTTTTTTTTCTTTTTTTTTTCGGTTTATTTGTTTGGTTTTGGTTTTTCAAGGTAGGGTGTCACTCTAGTCCAGGCTGACCTGGAATTTGGAATTTACTATGTAGTCTCAGGGTGGCCTCAAACTTATGGCAGTCCTCCTGCCTCTGCCTCCTAAATGCTGAGATTTGAGATTAAAGGCGTGAGCCACCACGCCTGGCTCCCAATTAATTTTTTAAAAACTAAAATCAGATGTGGAGCTGGAGAGATTGCTTAGTAGTTAAGGCACTTGCCTGAGAAGCCTAAGGACCCAGATTCGATTCTCCAGGACCCATGTAAGCCAGATGCACAAGGTGGCACATGTGTCTGGAATTTCATTTGCAGTGGCTAGAGGCCCTGGTGCACCCATTCTCTTTCTCTTTCCCTCCTTTATTCTATCTCAAATAAATTAATTAAAATCAGATGCGAAGAGCTGGGCATGGTGGCACACACCTTTAATCCTAGCACTTGGGAGGCAGAGGTAGGAGGATTGTTATGAATTCAAGGCCACCCTAAGACTACATACTGAATTCCAGATCATCCTGAGCTAGAGTGAAACCACTAATAATAATAATAAAAATGAATAAATAAAAATAAAAAAATTATACCTTCCAGTGAGTTGTTGGTCAGGGAGATCACTGATGCTCCCCCCAAAAACATTATAGGCCACTGCCGAAGCTCTTGGTTTTCCACCAGGTAGTAAGACCCTATTGCTGAAGACTACACATGCTTGGGCTGCAAGATCACTAAAATATCTTGCTGAAGCTGAGGTGAAAACCTCCCTGTAGATCAGCTGACAGAAAGCTGGAAAAAGTTATGCTGCGCGGGGCGTGGTGGCGCACGCCTTTAATCCCAGCACTCGGGAGGCAGAGGTAGGAGGATCGCCAAGAGTTTGAGGCCACCCTGAGACTACAGAGTGAATTCCAGGTCAGCCTGAGCCAGAGTAAGACCCTACTTCGAAAAACCATTAAAAAAAAAAAAAAAGTTATGCTGCATGCAGCTCAATGGGACAGAGAGAAGTCATCAGTGGAGATAAAAAATAGTGGATACTACAAGCCTTAAGAAATTTGGCCAGCTAGGCCAAATGAGCCAATGGGTAAAATAGTGGCATGTCTGTTATGGGGGAAACTAACTGCTCTCTAATTGGACTGGAAGCCTGCTCCATGGGAGGGAATACATGCCTGATACTGAAAACCTATGATGGGGGAAGTCATGAGCCCTAGGGGTATATCACCTGCTAGTGTGTAGCTAAATGCATATATTATACTCTCCAAACTGCCTAGTAAGCACGTCTCTTTAATGTTCATACTGGGAGCTGCTAATTTAATTCAAGCTTCCTATTTGTAGGTGACAACATAGGGCTCTGACCAGTTAGCTGAGCATTCCAGTTCTCTCTTCACCGACCATGCACACAATGTGGCTTCTTATGGACGCTCAAGATCTCTTGTGCCTTTGAAAGTCTTTTCTCTCCTTAGTGCTCCAAAGCCCTTGGACACATTCCTTTTGCTCAGGTTGAGTTTGCCCTTCTCAATCCATATATAACATCTCCCTCCTGAAACCTCCATATAGTAGGTTCTATTTCTCCCCCCCACCCCGAAGCAGAGTTTCACTCTAGCCCAGGCTAACTTGGAGATGGCTCTGTAGCCCAAGTTGGCTTCTAACTCACAGCAGCAATCCTCATACCTCAGACTCGTGAGTGCTGGGATTACAGACATGCTGGGTTAAGGTCTTCTTTCTGTAGGAACCTCATAGCACTTTGTACCTTTGTTCATTATTACAAATTCCTAATCTGTGGGAGTTTCTGTCCACTTTAGATTGCAAATTTTATCTCTTGTCATTTTCATGGTGCTTTGTACAATGTGACAGATCTGGCAATCTTTGACTCACTTGAATGGCAACATGATAGCAATAATATCTGACCAGCTACCAGAGAATGTTGTGGTCAAGCAGCAGTAAAGATAAAGTACATTCTTAAAATTGTGTGTGTGTGATTTTTTGTTGTTGTTTTTTTTGTGTGTGTGAGTGATGCATGTGAGTGTGCCCCCCCCCATGGTGTGCTATGGCACATCAGGTGTGTGGAGGTTAGAGGACAACTTGGGGTGTCAGTCCCTGCCTTCTGCTTTGTTTGAGGCAGGGTATCTTGTTCGCCAACGTGTTCAACAGGTTAGTTTGCTGGGGTGGTTCATGGTGATCCTCCTGTCTCTGCCCTAGGCACTCTGGGATTACAGATGTCTGCTACAGATGTCTTTTATTGGTTTTGGGGGATCCAGATTCAGATACCCATGCTTGCACTTTATCCCTGAATCATCTTCTTAGCACCTCATAACTTATAATTTTATTAAGCCAGGGTCTCACTTTGTAGCTCAGGTTGGCTTCAAACTCTCAGTAATTCTTCTGCCTCATCCTCCCAAAGTTTGGGGTTACAGGTGTGAGCCATCATGCCTAGTTAAATTCTGAAAAAAAATTTTTTAATTAATTAATTAATTAATTTGAGAGCGACAGACAGAGAGAAAGAGGCAGAAAGATAGAGTGCGCATGTCAGGGCCTCCAGCCACTGCAAACAGAACTCCAGATGCATGCACCCCTTGTGCGCCTGGCTTACGTGGGTCCTGGGGAACCAAGCCTTGAACGGGGGTCCTTAGGCTTCACAGGCAAGCACTTAACTGCTAAGCCATCACTCCAGGCCAAATTCTGAACATTTTTTAAAAGGGTGTGTCAAAGGAGGTGTACAGGTAGGCAAGTGCCTTAACTGCTAAGCCATCTCTCCAGCCCTAGGTTACTTGATGGAAGGCAGCCTGGGAGCTTATTTACGTTTTGAAATAGTTGGGAAGATGATTTTTCATTACTTTTTTCCCCCTTTTAGTTTGAAGACTACCAGTGTGGAGGATGAAATCATTGGTTTCCTTTTTTTTTCTTCAAAAACTGGGAAACAGCAATCGACCATGGTGACTCATGACTTTAATCGCAGCTCTTGGGAGGCAGAGGTAGGAGGATTGCTGTTGAGTTCGAGGTCACCAGGAGACTCCATAGTGAATTCCAGGTCAGCTCCCGCTAGAGAGAAACACTACCTCGGTGGGAGGGGGCAACATTTTGCATCGTTCCAGGTAGCATTACTAGTAGCTAAGGAAAGAAGCAAAAGGAAAGCAGATTTCAGCTCAGCAGCAGGTGGAATTTTTTAACATTTAGCCAGCAGGCTGCACAACTTAAGGCGGTGATCTGCCTGAAACTGGAATAGCAGTCCCATCTGGCTGAGCGAGAGTACAAGAGGGAATTCCTGGGTCTGGGGAGGTGACTCAGTGTATAAAACACTTGCATGAGGACAGACTCCCGGATATACTCCAGGGTGCTGGGTTTAAACACATGAGCCACGATGTCCAGCTACTTTTATTTATTATTATTATTAATTATTATTATTATTATTATTTTAAAAAGACTGAAGCCGGTCGTGGTGGCGCACGCCTTTAATCCCAGCCAGCACTCGGGAGGCAGAGGTAGGAGGATCGCTGTGAGTTCGAGGCCACCCTGAGACTACATAGTGAATTCCAGGTCAGCCTGAGCTAGAGTGAGACCCTACCTCGAAAAACAAAACAAACAAAAATCTAGATACCACCCCAAACAGTTGACACCGTTTTTCACTAAATGGAGGTGTGCTTGCGTGTGCAAATCTTTTAAGGATGTCCCGGTGAGTGAGAAGCTCCGCTTTTCCATGCACTCGCTTTGGCGGGGCGGTTTCAGCATCAGGCGTTAGGCAGGCAGAAACCAGGGCCGGCGTTGGGTGCATCATTCGGAGGAGGATGACTCGGGACCCTGCCGCGAGCAGCCCCCCTCGCTTCTCTGCAGACCCGCGCAGCTCGCGGCTGAGGGACAGCCGCCTCTCGGACTACAACGCCCAGAGGCCGCCGCGCCGCGCCGCGCCGCGCACGCGCAGTGGCGTGGCGGCAGCGCCGCCGCAAGACGCAGGGAAACTGACTTGACGAGCGGCTACGGCGGCTGCTACGGCGGCGGCGGCGGCGGCGGCAGGGCGGCGGTGGCAGATCGCGGCGAGGGCGACGGCTCGAAGGGCGAGGGTCTGTTGGGCAGGGACCTCGGTGCCTTCCTCCGCATGTGCTCGTGGGTGAGTGCGCGTCCTCGGGCCAGCCGGCGCGGAGTGCGCGGCTTGGAGCTGCCCCGGCCTAGGGCCGCTGCCTGGCGCCTGACCCCTGGCGCTTCAGGCCCTTCCCGGTGTGCAGCGAGGCACGGGTGGGACACCGCACGGCTAGGCTCCCGGGAAGATGTGGCGGCACGCAGGGGAGGGACACGTGGGGGATGGGATGCCCGGGGACGCGGGGACCCGAGGCGAGCCCCTGGCAGGTAGGGAAGCTGAGCCCACCAGGGATACTTTGCTTGTGACGGACGGTGTGGTGCTCTGGGGGCTCTTGACACACTGGACGCACGGGTCTGGGGGCGGCACCTGTGCCATCAACGCGCGCCCTGTGTGCTTGGCGTCTTTCCACTTGCTGGGAATGGTCTTAGAAGTGAGAGGCTGGTGGTTGCCACCTCTCCCTCCCCCTTCAACTTCGTCTTTTCTTGATTAGCCAGATTGTCATGGGTGCTGGCTAGGGAAATCGCAGAAATAAAACATGGTTCTGTGTCTAATTCTGCGTAAGAACGGGAGACGTGGTGAGATAGTCGTCAGATGGGAGGGAGATCGAAGGAGGAATCTGTTTTTACTTTAAAGTCCAATAAGATTAAACTTAATTAAATGGGAATTTTGAGTTTGAGCAGAAGGAGGAAGGTTCTGAACTAGAGAGTTTCCAACCTGGAGTTTGTCAATGAATTGAATGTAGATAAGTGTTTCTTTAACTAGAATGAGAGTAAAATGACATCTTTATATATTTATTTTTATTTTTAAATGATTTTATTTTTATTTATTTATTTGTGTGTGTGTGTGTGTGTGTGTGTGGAGAGAGAGAGAGAGAGAGAGAGAGAGAGAGAAAAGAATGGGTGCATCAGGGCCTCCAGCCCATATATTTCTTAAAATTTTTTTTTTGTTTTTTTGAGGTAGTCCAGGCTGACCTGAAATTCACTATGTGGTCTCAGGGTGGCCTCGAACTCACAGCAGTCCACCTACCTATGCCTCCCAAGTGCTGGGATTAAAGGTGTGTGCCACCATGCCTGGCTTTAAAATGTTTTTTAAAATTTAATTTAATTTTATTTATTTGCAAGCAGAGAGAGAGAGAGAGAGAGAGAGAGAGAGAGAGGAGACACAGAAAGAGAATGGGTGTGCCAGGGCCTCTAGCCACTGCAAACGAACTCCAGATGCATGCGTCCCCTTGTGCATCTGGCTTACATGAGTCCTGGGGAATCGAACCTGGGTCCTTTGGCTTCACAGGCAAGTGTCTTAGCCACTAATCCATCCTTCCAGCCCTAAAGTGTTTTTTAAATTTATTTGTGTGTGTGTGTGTGCATGCATGTATGCATATGCATGTGCATATGTGCCAGGGTCTTTTGCCCCTGAAAATGAATGCCAGACACTTGTGCCATTTTTTGCATCTGGCTTTTTATAGGTGGCTGGTTGACAGGCTTTGCAAGCAAGTGCCTTTAACTGCTAAGCCATTTCCCCAGCTCCTTGGCATCTTTATAGGTTTTTTTTTTTTTTTTTTTGGTTTTTCGAGGTAGGGTCTTACTCTGGTTCAGGCTGACCTGGAATTCACTATGTAGTCTCAGGGTGGCCTCGAACTCTCGGCGATCCTCCTACCTCTGCCTCCTGAGTGCTGGGATTAAAGGTGTGCGCCACCACGCCCAGTTTATAGTTTGGTTTTTTGAGGTAGGGTCTCACTTTAGCCCTGGCTGACCTGGAAGTTACTATGTAGTCTAAGGGTGCCCTTGAACTCACAATGATCCTCCTACCTCTGCCTCCAGAGTGCTGGGATTAAAGGTGTGTGCCACCATGCTTGACATCTTTATTTATTTTTATTTTATTTTATTTTATTTATTTATTTATTTTGGTTTTTTGAGGTAGGGGTCTCACTCTGGCTCAGGCTGACCTGGAATTCACTATAGTCTCAGGGTGGCCTCGAACTCACAGCGATCCTCCTACCTCTGCCTCCCGAGTGCTGGGATTAAAGGCATGTGCCACCATGCCCGGCTGACATCTTTATTTTTTATTAACTAATAATTGAAACACTGTTTTCTTCAGTTATGAAAAGTAAGCAACAATAATATTAGCAATATCTGTGAGGTTTTTCTTTTTTGGTTTTTTGAGGTAGGGCCTCACTCTGGCCCAGGCTGACCTGGAATTAACTATGTAGTTTCAGGGTGGCCTTGAACCCATGGTAATCCTACCTCTGCCTCCAGAGTGCTGGGATTAAAGGCATGTGCCGCCATGCCCGGCTTTTTTTTTTATGTTACTTTTACAGTTGATGCATATATCTCAACATAACATGTGTTCATTGTGTTTGTTTGTTTTGTTTTTTGGTTTTTCGAGGTAGGGTCTCTCTGTAGCCCAGGCTGACCTGGAATTCACTATGTATTCTCAGGTTGACCTTGAACTCACAGCAATCCTCCTACCTCTGCCTCCCGAGTGCTGGGATTAAAGGCATGTGCCACCACGCCCGGCTTTCATTGTGTTTTTGAATTTATGGTTAGGACAGTTGCTGTCATATCTGTGCCCACATGTCTTATGTGTTTAAAAGCATTCTGGGCTTGAAAGGTGGCTCCACGGTTAAGACGCTTGCCTGCAATGTCTAATGACCTGGGTTTGATTCCCCAGAACCCATGTAAACCAGATACACAAGGTGGTGCATGCATCTGGAGTTTGTTTGCAGTGGTTGGAGGCTCTGGCATGCCTAGTCTCTCTCTTGCTTCTCCCCCCAGGTAAATATATAAAATATAAAAAAAAAAAAGCAATCTGAGAAGTGGGCCATAAGCGTCACCAGATTATCCTAGATGTCTATATACAAAATGATTAAGAACTTTTGAAATAAGCCAGGCGTGGTGGCAAACACCTTTAATTTCAGCACTGGGGAGGCAGAGATAGGAGGATCACTGTGAGTTCGAGGCCACCCTGTGACTACATAGTGAATTCCAGATCAGCCTGAGCTAGAGTGAGACCCTACCTCGAAAAACAAAACAAAAAGAAAGAAAAAAATAAGAAAGAAGTTTTCGGAGATTTATTAGTAACTGGAAGAATATTTGCGTCATACAAGAAAGCAGACAGAGCCAGGTGTGGTGGTACACACCTTTAATCTCAGCACTTGGGAGGCTGAGGTAGGAGGAATGCCATGAGTTCGAGATTACCCTGAAACTACATAGTGAATTCCAGGTTAGCCTGGGCTGGATCGAGACCCTACCTCAAAAAACTAAAAAAGAAAACAGGCAGGCTGATATTATAGATAAAAAAGGAATTTAATAGTCAAGTAGATAAAAGGCTTTGCTAGGATCAGAGTATGAGAGAAGTAATTTCTCTAGCTCTCCTTTTTTTTTTTTTTTTTTTTTTTTTTTTTTTTTGCGGTAGAGTATCCTTCTAGCACAGGCTGACCTGGAACTCACTATGTAGTCTCAGGCTGGCCTGAAACTCAAAGCAATTCTTCAATCTTTGCTTCTTGTGAAATGTGCTGTAAACTGCTTACCAAGTTTTCTTAACCCCTCCCCAGGTTTTCTTTCTTTTTTGTGTTTTGAGGTAGAGTCTCACTCTAGTCCAGGCTGACTTGGAATCCACTCTCTAGTCTCAGGGTGGCCTTGAATTCACTTCAGTCCTCCTACCTCTGCCTCCCAAGTGCTGGGATTAAAGGCATGTGCCACTGCCACCACACCCAGCTAGGTTTTCTGTTTTTAAATTTTATGTATGTATTTGTGTATGTATGTGTGAATATGAGTGCTCTGGGACCAGTTTATGGTTGGGGAATTGAACCGTGGGTGAGCAGGCTTTGCAAGTAAGTGTCTTTAACTGGTGAGCCATCTTCCCAGCCCCTTGTTTTTGTCTTTTGAGGCAGGGTTTCAATCTAGTCCTAGCTGGCTTCAAATTCATGGCAGTTCTTCTACCTCCTGCTAGTATTAAAGCTGGAGTCTTCATTCCTGGCTCTATTTTTTTTCCCCCTTGAGACAGTCTCACTTTGTAGCCCTGGCCTGCTTGGTAGTCACTGTGAACTATGTGCACCATACTGACCTGGAACTTTTGGTGGTCCTCCTGCTTCAGCCTCCCAAGTGCTGGGATTACAGGCCTGTACTACACCCAGCTTTCCTTTTCTTTTTAAATTAATTAATTTATTAGAGAAAGAAGCAATAGAAATGAGAGCGGGGAGAGAGAAAGAGAGAGAATGGGCATGCCAGAGCCTCTACAAACAAACTCCAGATGCATGCACCACCCTGTGCATCTTGCTTACATGGGTACTGGGGAATCAAACATGAGTTCTTGGGCTTCACAGGCAAATGCCTTAACTGCTAAGCCATCTCTTCAGCCCCCAGCTTGTCTTTTTGTGTTCTCTTTTTTCCATCTTTTTTTTTTTTGGTTTTTCAGCGTAGGCTCAGGCTGACCTGGAATTCACTATGTAGTCTCAGGGTGGTGGGTCTCAAACTCACGGTGATCCTCCTACCTCTGCCTCCCAAGTACTGGGATTAAAGGCATGTGCCATCATGGCTTTCTTTCCATCTTTTAAACATGTGTTAATTATACCAGAGTAGTTTTGTGCACCTGGCTTTACGTGGAAATCGACCCCAGGTTGTCAGGCTTTGCAGGCACGTACCTTTATCTGCTTAGCCCCCTTTCTAGCTCCAGAGAAGTAGTCTTGAAAGATAGACTAGACCATAGATATTTCATCTAGCATACTGGAGAATCAGCAAAATAATTGGAGGAAAAAAGGGAAGTATTTAAACCCTTTGATTTTTGTACTTAGGCACCTCCTTGTAAGAGGAAATTTTAGTGTCTGCTGATTTTCTTCTTTTCTTCCTTTTTTTTTTTTTTTTAAAGTAAATGGACTTTATTTATTGTTGCAGGGCTAGGAATGGAACTCAGTGCCCTCCACATGCTAGCAAGAGCTACTGCTGAGCCACACAGCCAATGGCTATAGCTACTCAGACTTACATCTGGGTCCTCTATTTGGTTCCATTGATCTACATGTCTGTTTTTGTGCCAGTACCATGCTGTTTTTGTTACTGTGGCTCTGTAATATAGGTTAAAAATCAGGTATGATGATACCACCAGCCTTATTTTTGTTGCTCAAAATGGTTTTAGATATTCAAGGTTTTGTGTGCTTCCAAATGAGTTTTTGGATTGTTTTTTCTATTTTTGTGAAGAATGCCATTGGAATTTTAATGGGGATTGCATTAAATGTATAGATTGCTTTTGGTAAAATTGTCATTTTCACAATATTGATTTTTCCAGTCCAAGAACAAGGGATGTCTTTCCATTTCCTAGTGTCTTCTGCAATTTCTCACTTGAGTGTTTTTTTTTGTTTTTTTTTTTTTTTGGTTTTTCGAGGTAGGGTCTCACTCTGGTCCAGGCTGACCTGGAATTCACTCTGTAGTCTCAGGGTGGCCTCGAACTCTCGGCGATCCTCCTACCTCTGCCTCCCGAGTGCTGGGATTAAAGGCGTGCGCCACCACGCCCGGCTGTTTTTTTTTTTTTTTGGTTTTTCGAGGTAGGGTTTCACTCTAGCCCAGGCTGACCTGGAAGTCACTATGTCATCTCAGGGTGGCCTTGAACTCCTGGTGATCCTCCTACCTCTGCCTCCCAAGTGCTGGGATTAAAGGCGTGTGCCACCACGCCCGGCATCACTTGAGTGTTTTAAAGTTTTCATTGTAGAGATCCTTCACTTCCTTGGTTAGGTTTATCCCAAGGTACTTTATTATTTTTTTTTGATGCAGTTATGAATGGGAGTGATTCCCTGATTTAATCCTCTATGTGTTTGTTGTTAGCATGTAGGAAGACTACTGATTTCTGTGTGTTTATTTTGTATCCTGCTACATTGCTGTAAGTGTTTATCAGCTCTAACAGTTTTCTGGTAGAGTCTTTAGGGTCCTTTATGTATAGAATCATATCATCTGCAAATAATGATAACTTGATCTCTTCCTTTCCAATTTGTATCCCTTTTATGTGTGTCTCTTGCCTTATTGCTGTGGCTAAGACTTCCAGTACTATATTAAATAAAAGTGGGGACCATGGACACCCTTGTCTTGTTCCTGATTTTAGTGGAAAAGCTTCAAGTTGTTCTCCATTTAGTATTTTGTTGGCTGTAGGTCTGTCATAAATAGCCTTTATTATGTTGAGATATGTTTCTTCTATTCCCAGTCTCTGTAGGACTTTTATCATGAAGGGATGTTGGATTTTGTCAAATGCTTTTTCTGCATCTAATGAGATGATCATGTGATTTTTGTCCTTCCATCCATTTATATAATGTATTAATTACATTTATCGATTATATTATTATATTACTGCATCACTATTATTAATATCAATAAACCAATCACTATTATTAATATATAATATTATGTATTCATAGTATATATAATAGTATTATTATACCATATGTTTATTTATATATTATATAATATATATTATATAATACTATTATATATCATATTATATATAGATTATATAATGTATTATATTTATCGATATGTTGAACCATCCCTGCATCTCTGGGATAAAGCTTACTTGGTGGGGGTGAATGATCTTTCTGATATATTCTTGTATTCTGTTTGCCAATATTTTGTTGAGAATTTTTGCATCTATGTTCATAAGGGAGATTGGTCTGTAATTTTCTTGTCTTTTCTTTTTTAAAAATATATTTAAAATGTATTTTTATTTATTTATTTGAGTCAGGGGGGAGAGTGAGAATGGGCATGCAGGGTTTGTAGCCACTGCAGAACTCCAGAAGCAGGCGCTACCATGTGCATCTGGCTTATGTGGGACCTAGAGAATCGAACTGGAGTTCTTAGGCTTCCCAGGCATACGTCTTAACCACTAAGCCATCTCTCCAGCTCTGTTCTTTTCTTTTCTTTTCTTTTGTTCTATCTTTGTCTGGTTTTGGTATCAGGGTGATGCTGGCTTCGTAAAAGGAATTTGGTAGGATTCCGTTCTCTTCTATCTTATGGAAAAGTTTAAGAAGCATTGGTGTTAGTTCTTCCTTGAAGGTTTGCCAGTGAATCCATCTGGGCTTGGACTTTTTTTTTTTTGTTGGTTTTTCAAGGTAGGGTTTCACTCTAGTCCCCGCTGACCTGGAATTCTCAGGGTGGCCTTGAACTCATGATAATCCTCCTACCTCTGCCTCCCAAGTGCTGGGATTAAAGGTATGCACCACCATTCCCAGCTTCCATACTTGTTATAAGTCTATTTAAGTGTTAATCTCATCTTGATTTAATTTAGGTAGGTCATGTAAATCAAGGAAATCATCCATTTCTTTTAGATTTTCAAATTTACTGGAGTATATGTTTTTATAGTATGTGCCTATGATTTTTTAAATTTCTCTGGTATCTGTTATTCATCTCTAATTTTATTAATTTGTGTCTCTTCTCTTTTTCTTTTTTTTTTCTTTTTTTGGTTTTCCGAGATAGGGTCTTGCGCTAGTCCAGGCTGACCTTGAATTCACTATGTAGTCTCAGGGTGGCCTGGAACTCACAGTAATCCTTCTACCTCTGCCTCCCTAATACTGGGATTAAAGGCAGGTGCCACCACACCTGGCTCTAATTTTTTTTTTTTTTTTTTTGGTTTCTCAAGGTAAGGTCTCACTCTAGCCCAGGCTGACCTGGAATTCACTCTGTGTTCTCAGGGTGGCCTTGAACTCATGGCGATCCTCCAACCTCTTGCCTCCTGAGTGCTGGGATTAAAGGCGTGCGCCACCACGCCTGGCTCTAATTTCTTAATATAGGCACTTAAAGCTGTAAATTTCCCTGTTAGGACTGCCTTCATTGTGTCCCAAAGGTTTTGGTATGTTGTGATCTCATTATCATTTGACTCTTTTTTGCAGCTCAGGCCAAGCCTGGTGGCTGCAGCTACATGGAACTGGTGCCGTGGCACCGCTTCTGCCTGCTTCTGTGGGCATGGCATTAGAAGAGTGTATTTTGCTGGTTTTTGCTTTTTCTTCCCTAGGTTGCTTTGGCGTGGTTATATTTTATTTTTTAAAAAATATTTTTGCCCGTCGTGGTGGTGCATGCCTTTAATCCCAGCACTTGGGAGGCAGAGCAGGAGGATCACTGTGAGTTTGAGGCTACCTTGAGACTACATAATGAATTCCAGGTCAGTCTGGACTAGAGTGAGACCCTACCTCGAAAAACCAAAAAAGAAAAGAAAAATTATTTATTTACTTGAGAGAGAGAGAATCAGAATGAGTACACCAGGGCCTCTTTCCTCTGCAAACTCCAAATGCATGTACCACGTTATCTGGCTTTAAATGAGTACTGGGAATTGAACCTTGGGCTTTTTTTTTTTTTTTTTTTTTTTTTGGTTTTTGGAGGTAGGGTCTCAGTCTAGCTCAGGCTGACCTGGAATCTAGAATTCACTATGTAGTCTCAGGGTGGCCTCAAACTCATGGTGATCCTCCTACCACTGCCTCCCAAGTGCTGGTATTAAAGGTGTGCGCCACCACACCTAGCTCTTTTTCTTTCTTTCTTTTTTTTTAAAAAATATTTTTATTTATTTATTTGAGAGAGAGAATGGGTATGCGTGGGCCTCCAGCCACTGCAAACAAACGAACTGCAGATGCATACGCCACCTTGTGCATCTGGCTAACCTGGGTCTTTCAGCTTTGCAGGCAAATGCCTTAACCACTTTTTTTTTTTTTTTTTTTTTTTTTCATGTAGGGTCTCAGTCTAGACTGATCTGGAATTCACTATGTAGTCTTAGGCTGGCCTCCTACCTTGGCCTCCTGAGTGCAAAAAAAAAAAAAAAATAAAAAGGTGTGCACCATCATACCCAGCAATTTTCTTAAAATCCTAGAGGTGATGTGGTGGCACACGCCTTTAATCCCAGCACTTGGGAGGCTGAGATAGGAGGATCACTGTGAGTTTGAGGCCACCCTGAGACTACATAGTGAATTCAGGTCAGCCTGGGCTAGAGTAAGACCCTGCCTTGAACCCCCCAAAAAAAAAAAAAAAAAGAGCAGAATCAATTGAAATATATTTTGTTGCTCTTTTTTAAAAAATATAAAATAGATAATAAACATACAGGTTATTATAGAGTTGGAAGTCATATTCTGAGTTTTTAGTGTTTTGTCTCCCCATTCCCCAGTACTGGAGATTAAACTCAGCACCTAACACATGTTAGGCAATTGCTCCACTACTGAGTTATATACCTGGATCTTTATTTATTTATTTATTTTTATTTTTCATTCATTTGAGAGAAAGATGCAGGTAGAGAGAGAGAGAAGGGGAGAGAATGGGCATGCCAGGGACTCCACACTCATGCTCACCTTGTGCATATGGCTTATGTGAGTCCTGGGGAATTGATCGTAGGTCCTTTGGCTTTGCAGGCAAGCGCCTTAACCACTAAGCCATTTCTCCTGCCCTCTTGTAACTATAAAAACAGGTTGTTCTCTGCTCATTACTCAAGATGTCTGTCTAGAAAGGTGCTTGCTTGGTCTTGCTCCCATATAATGAATGTGCCAGTACACTCACATAGAGACTAGAGGGAAGCATGTCATCAAAGGTATTCAGTTTTTTTTCTATAATTTTTCTGTCAATCTTTTCAAGAAGTAAACTGTAGTTTCTCTCTCTCTCTCTTTAAAAATATTTTATTTAAAATTTATTTTACTTGGGCTGGAGAGATGGCCTAGTGGTTAAGGTGCCTGCCTCCTAAGCCTAAGAACGCTGGTTCCAATCTCCAACGGTTCCAATCCCCAGGTCCCACGTTAGCCAGATGCAAAGTGATGCAATGGCGCAATGCCGCAGTTGACCACAAGGGGGCGCACGCATCTGGATTTCGTTCCCAGCAGCTGAGAGGCTGCTGGCACGCCCATCTCTATCTGTCTTCCTCTCCCTCTCTCTCTCTGTGTCTCTCTCTAAAAAAAAAAATTATTTTACTTGAGAGAGAGAAAGTGGCAGATAGAGAACGGGCACACCAGGCCCTGTGATTACTACAAACAAACTCCAGACACATGCTCCACTTTGTGTATCTGGCTTACATGGACACTGGGGAATCAAACCTGGATCCTTAGGCTTTGCTAGCGAGCACCTTAACTGCTAAGCCATCTCTCCAGCCCCACCTTTTTTTTTAACTGTGTAGCCCAGGCTAACCCTCAAACTTGTAGAGAGCCTCCTACTTCTCAATCTTTGTGGGATCAAGGCTTGAGCCACCATATCTGGCTTTACTTGCTTTCTTTAAGTTTGAGGACACACTCTTCAAGCTTGAAACAGGCTTTACTGGTATTACAGCTCAGCAGAAGGCAACCAGTTCTTCCTGCTTCCTCTTTTTCTTTTTCTTTTTTTTTGGTTTTTTTCAAGGTAGGGTCTCGCTCTTGCCCAGACTGACCTGGAATTCACTATGTAGTCTCAGGCTAGCCTTGAATTTATGACAATCCTCCTACCTCTGCCTCCCAAGTGCTGGGATCAAAGGCGTGCACCACCATCTGCTTCCCTTTTGGTTGATTTGTAAACCACTGTATTTCTGAAAGAGACTGTCAAAGCTTCCTTAAAGCATGTGGGTGGTGAAATCATCAGAAATTTGCAGACTGTTGTAAGGATATCTATTTATGTATTTTTGTGTGTGTGTATGTGGTATGTGCATGTGTGTATGCATGCTTGTATATATGTGTGTGCATGTTTGTATGCTGGTACACATGCACGTGTGTGCATATGTACGCCAATTTTTTTTTTTTTTTGGTGTTTTCAAGGTACGGTCTCACTCTAGCTCAGGTGACCTGGAAGTCACTGTGTAGTCTCAGTGCTGGGATTAAAGGCATGCGCCACCACGCCGGGCCAAAGATTTTTTTTTTAATTTATTTATTTGCAAGGAGAGAGAGACAGAGAGAGAGAGAGAGAGAGAGAGAGAGGAGAGACAGACAGAGAAGGAATGGGCACACCAGGGCTTCTAGCCACTGCAAATGAGCTCTAGATGTATGTGCCCCTTGTGCATCTGGCTCATGTGGGTCCTGGGGAATTGAACCTGGGTCCTTTGGCTTTGCAGGCAAACAGCTTAACCACTAAGCCATTTCTCCAGCCCCCCCCCCCCCGCCCAAAGATTTTTGATACTGAGTGTTTTCCTCAATCACTCTATACCTTATTTAAAAAAGTATTTTATTTTTTATATATTTATATGAGAGAGAGAGAGAAAGAGGTAGTTAGAGAGAATGGGTGCACCAGGTCCTCTATCTGCTATGAACAAACTCCAGATACATGTACCACCTTGTACATCTGGCTTATGTGGGTCCTAGAAATTGTACCTGGGTCCTTTGGCTTTGCAGGCAAACACCTTAACCACTAAGCCATCTCTCCAGCCCTCTATACCTTGTTTAATTAATTAATTAATTAATTAAGTTTAAATTTTTGTCATTTTATTTTATTTTGCTTTTTTTTTTTTTTTTTGATTTTGTGAGGTAGGGTCTCACTCTGGTCCAGGCTGACCTGGAATTCACTATGTAGTCTCAGGGTGGCCTTGAACTCTCGGCGATCCTCCTACCTCTGCCTCCCGAGTGCTGGGATTAAAGGCGTGCGCCACCACGCCCGGCTTTTATTTTGCTTTTTAAAGGTAGGGTGCCACTCTAGCTTGGGCTGACCTGGAATTCACAATGTAGTCTCAGGGTGGCCTCAAACTCACAGTGATCCTCCTACCTCGGCCACCTGAGTGCTGGGATTAAAGGCATCTGCCACCACGCCTGGCTATTTTTTATTTTTATTTATTTATTATTACTATTTTTGTTCGAGGTAGGGTCTCACTCTAGCTCATGCTGACCTGGAATTCACTATGTAGTCTCAGGGTGGCATCAAACTCACTGTGATCCTCCTACCTCTGCCTCCCAAGTACTGGGATTAAAGATGTGTGCCACCATACCTGGCTATGTTTTTTTTTTTTTTTTTTGAGGTAAGGGCTCACTCAAGCCCAGACTGACCTGGAATTCATCATGTCATCTCAGGGTGGCCTCAAACTCATGGTGACATTCCTACCTCTGCTTCCCAAGTGCTGGCATTAAAGGAGTGTGCCACCATGCCTGGTTTGTATGTTATTTATTTGTGTATTTGTTTATTTTTGGTCTTTTGAGATAGGGCCTCATTCTAGCCCAGGCAGACTTGGAATTCACTATGTAGTCTCAGGGTGGCCTTGAACTCACAGTGATCCTGCTACTTCTGCCTACCAAGTGCTAGGATTAAAGGCATGTGCCACCATGCCTGGTCTATATATATATGTTTTAAAAATGTTTTATTTCTTGGAGCTTGAGAGATGGCTTAGTGGTTAAGGCATTTGCCTGCAAAGCCAAAGGATTCCGGGTTTGATTCTCCAGGACCCATGTAAGCCAGATGCACAAGGGGGCGCATGCATCTGGAGTTCACTTGCAGTGGCTGAAGGCCCTGGCATGCCCATTGTGTCTCTCCCTCCCTCCCCCCACCTCCCTCTTTCTCTAAAATAAATAAATTAATTAAATATGCTTAAAATATTTTATTTCGTTAAGACGTGGTGGGGGGGTAGATAGAGAGAATGATTGTACCAGTGCCTCCAGTCGCTGCAAACGAACTCCAGACGCATGTGCCACTTTGTACATCTGGCTTTACGTGGGTCTTGGGAATTGAAGCTGGGTCTTTTGGCTTTGCTGGCAAGCACCTTAACCACTAAGTCATTTCTTTAGCCTTTATTTTATTTTATATATTAATTTGCAAGAAGAGAGAGAATGAATATGGGTGTTCCAGGGTCTCTTGCCACTGCAAATGAACTCCAGATGCATGCACTGCTTTGTGGATCTGGTTTTACCTGGGTACTCGGGAATTAAACCTGAGTCATCAGGCTTTGCAAGCAAGCTCTTTTAACTGGTGAGCCATCTCACTAGCCTTACAAATC
Source organism: Orientallactaga sibirica (assembly GCA_036365145.1). Lineage (NCBI taxonomy): Eukaryota > Metazoa > Chordata > Mammalia > Rodentia > Dipodidae > Orientallactaga > Orientallactaga sibirica. The sequence continues at coordinate 9,263,717 of JAEOAD010000034.1, read as the reverse complement.
TTTTTTTTTGTTGTTGTTGTTTTCGAGGTAGCGTTTGACTCTGTCTGACAAAAACATAAAACAAAAAAGATTTAAAAAAATTGGATAGCCTTTCTGAGGATAATATGTAAAGTGGCCTCCACATGGATATGCATGGACACCGACCTCATGTGCACATACCACACACACACATGCATCTGAGGTGAAAGAAAAAGAATGCTAGACTGCTGAGCTTCACATCTCTACTCACTGAAATCTTTATCTCTCTCTCTTATGTCTGTGTATGTGTGTGTGTATATATATATCAACGAGTTGTCAGACATTGTCTAATTGGAGAGAATTAGACTTGGTTATACCTTAATTTCCAACTAAAAGTTAACACAGGATACTTTTGTATCATTTTTTTTCTCTGGGAAATAAAGGATGTAATTTGCATCTGATAGTGATTCTGCTTACTCATTACTCCAGGTGGTTAGTGTTGAGCCTTTGTCTTCCTTAGAAGATATCTATTTATGTATTTTTGTGTGTGTGTATGTGGTATGTGCATGTGTGTATGCATGCTTGTATATATGTGTGTGCATGTTTGTATGCTGGTACACATGCACGTGTGTGCATATGTACGCCAATTTTTTTTTTTTTTTGGTGTTTTCAAGTTACGGTCTCACTCTAGCTCAGGTGACCTGGAAGTCACTGTGTAGTCTCAGTGCTGGGATTAAAGGCATGCGCCACCACGCCGGGCCAAAGATTTTTTTTTTAATTTATTTATTTGCAAGGAGAGAGAGACAGAGAGAGAGAGAGAGAGAGAGGAGAGGAGAGAGGAGAGACAGACAGAGAAGGAATGGGCACACCAGGGCTTCTAGCCACTGCAAATGAGCTCTAGATGTATGTGCCCCTTGTGCATCTGGCTCATGTGGGTCCTGGGGAATTGAACCTGGGTCCTTTGGCTTTGCAGGCAAACAGCTTAACCACTAAGCCATTTCTCCAGCCCCCCCCCCCCCGCCCAAAGATTTTTGATACTGAGTGTTTTCCTCAATCACTCTATACCTTATTTAAAAAGTATTTTATTTTTATATATTTATATGAGAGAGAGAGAGAAAGAGGTAGTTAGAGAGAATGGGTGCACCAGGTCCTCTATCTGCTATGAACAAACTCCAGATACATGTACCACCTTGTACATCTGGCTTATGTGGGTCCTAGAAATTGTACCTGGGTCCTTTGGCTTTGCAGGCAAACACCTTAACCACTAAGCCATCTCTCCAGCCCTCTATACCTTGTTTAATTAATTAATTAATTAATTAAGTTTAAATTTTTGTCATTTTATTTTATTTTGCTTTTTTTTTTTTTTTTTTGATTTTGTGAGGTAGGGTCTCACTCTGGTCCAGGCTGACCTGGAATTCACTATGTAGTCTCAGGGTGGCCTTGAACTCGGCGATCCTCCTACCTCTGCCTCCCGAGTGCTGGGATTAAAGGCGTGCGCCACCACGCCCGGCTTTTATTTTGCTTTTTAAAGGTAGGGTGCCACTCTAGCTTGGGCTGACCTGGAATTCACAATGTAGTCTCAGGGTGGCCTCAAACTCACAGTGATCCTCCTACCTCTGCCACCTGAGTGCTGGGATTAAAGGCATCTGCCACCACGCCTGGCTATTTTTTATTTTTATTTATTTATTATTACTATTTTTGTTCGAGGTAGGGTCTCACTCTAGCTCATGCTGACCTGGAATTCACTATGTAGTCTCAGGGTGGCATCAAACTCACTGTGATCCTCCTACCTCTGCCTCCCAAGTACTGGGATTAAAGATGTGTGCCACCATACCTGGCTATGTTTTTTTTTTTTTTTTTTTTTTTTTGGTAAGGGCTCACTCAAGCCCAGACTGACCTGGAATTCATCATGTCATCTCAGGGTGGCCTCAAACTCATGGTGACATTCCTACCTCTGCTTCCCAAGTGCTGGCATTAAAGGAGTGTGCCACCATGCCTGGTTTGTATGTTATTTATTTGTGTATTTGTTTATTTTTGGTCTTTTGAGATAGGGCCTCATTCTAGCCCAGGCAGACTTGGAATTCACTATGTAGTCTCAGGGTGGCCTTGAACTCACAGTGATCCTGCTACTTCTGCCTACCAAGTGCTAGGATTAAAGGCATGTGCCACCATGCCTGGTCTATATATATATGTTTTAAAAATGTTTTATTTCTTGGAGCTTGAGAGATGGCTTAGTGGTTAAGGCATTTGCCTGCAAAGCCAAAGGATTCCGGTTTGATTCTCCAGGACCCATGTAAGCCAGATGCACAAGGGGGCGCATGCATCTGGAGTTCACTTGCAGTGGCTGAAGGCCCTGGCATGCCCATTGTGTCTCTCCCTCCCTCCCCCCACCTCCCTCTTTCTCTAAAATAAATAAATTAATTAAATATGCTTAAAATATTTTATTTCGTTAAGACGTGGTGGGGGGTAGATAGAGAGAATGATTGTACCAGTGCCTCCAGTCGCTGCAAACGAACTCCAGACGCATGTGCCACTTTGTACATCTGGCTTTACGTGGGTCTTGGGAATTGAAGCTGGGTCTTTTGGCTTTGCTGGCAAGCACCTTAACCACTAAGTCATTTCTTTAGCCTTTATTTTATTTTATATATTAATTTGCAAGAAGAGAGAGAATGAATATGGGTGTTCCAGGGTCTCTTGCCACTGCAAATGAACTCCAGATGCATGCACTGCTTTGTGGATCTGGTTTTACCTGGGTACTCGGGAATTAAACCTGAGTCATCAGGCTTTGCAAGCAAGCTCTTTTAACTGGTGAGCCATCTCACTAGCCTTACAAATCTTTTTTTTTGTTGTTGTTGTTTTCGAGGTAGCGTTTGACTCTGTCTGACAAAAACATAAAACAAAAAAGATTTAAAAAAATTGGATAGCCTTTCTGAGGATAATATGTAAAGTGACTTCCACATGGATATGCATGGACACCGACCTCATGTGCACATACCACACACACACATGCATCTGAGTGTGAAAGAAAAAGAATGCTAGACTGCTGAGCTTCACATCTCTACTCACTGAAATCTTTATCTCTCTCTCTTATGTCTGTGTATGTGTGTGTGTATATATATATCAACGAGTTGTCAGACATTGTCTAATTGGAGAGAATTAGACTTGGTTATACCTTAATTTCCAACTAAAAGTTAACACAGGATACTTTTGTATCATTTTTTTTCTCTGGGAAATAAAGGATGTAATTTGCATCTGATAGTGATTCTGCTTACTCATTACTCCAGGTGGTTAGTGTTGAGCCTTTGTCTTCCTTAGAAATTAAGTTCTGGGGTTGGAGAGATGGTTTAGCGGTTAAGGCATTTGTCTGCAAAGCCAAAGGATCCCGGGTCCTGGGGAATCAAGCCTCGAACTGGGGTCCTTAGGCTTCACAGGCAAGCGTTTAACTGCTAAGCCATCTCTCCAGGCTCCAAGGTTTTTTTTTTTTTTTTTTTTTTTTGGTTTTTCAAGGTAGGGTCTCACTCTGGCCCAAGCTGACCTGGAATTAACTATGTAGTCTCAGGGAGGCCTTGAACTCATGGTGATCCTCCTACCTCTGCCTCCCAAGTGCTGGGATTAAAGGCGTGTGCTGCCACGCCTGGCTCCTTTTTTTAAAAAAAAAATTTAAATAATAAAAAATAATTTATTATTTTTTAATTTTAAATATATTTTATTTATTTGAGAGAGAGAAAGAGGTAGAGAGATAATGGGCTGGTTAGGGCCTTTAGCCGCTGCAAACGAACTCCATATGCATGTGCCTCCTTATGCATCTGGCTTACATGGGTCCTGGGGAATCGAACCGGGGTCCTTTGGCTTTGCAGGAAAATGCCTTAACTGCTAAGCCATTGTTGCAGCCCCTTCCTTTGTTCTTTTGTTCTTTTTGTTCCTTTGTTCTTTGTTCTTTGTTGCTCAGCTGGCCTCTAACTTCTAATTGTCCTACCTTAGCCTCACTAGTGCTGAGGTAGGGATTAAAGGCATGAGCGACCACACCCAGTTTACCAGGGTTTACTCTTTTTTTTTTTTTTTTTTTTAATCTTGTTTTTTTGAGGTAGGATCTCACTCTAGTCCAGGGTGATCTGGAATTCACTATTTAGTCTCAGGGTGGCCTTGAACTCATGGTGATCTCCTTCCTTTGCCTCCTGAGTGCTGAGATTAAAGGTGTGTGCCACCATACCTGGCTATTCATTTTTTTAAAGGACTTTTATTTTATTTATTCATTTGAGAGGGAGAGGCAAATAGGGAGAAAGAATGAAAATGGGTGCACCAGCGTCTCCAGCCACTGTAAATGAACTCCAGATGCATGCGCCACATTGTGCATCTGGCTTTAATGGATTTAGGGAAATTGAACTCAGTTTGTGAGGGTTTGCAGTCAGGTGCCTTAAACACTGAGCCATCTCTCCAGCTCCGATCATTCTGTCATTAAAAAAAAAAATTATTTAGCTGGGCGTAGTGGCGCATGCCTTTAATCCCAGCACTTGGGAGGCAGAGGTAGGATGATCGCCGTGAGTTCGAGGTCACCCTGAGACTACATAGTGAATTCCAGGTCAGCCTGAGCTAGAGTGAGACCTTACCTCGAAAAACCAAAAAACAAACAAACAAAAAACAAAAAATTATTTGCATTTGTGCGTGTGTGTGTGTTTGTATGTGTGCATCAGAGTCTCTTGCCGTTACAAAGAAATATCTGTCTGGCTTTACTTGGATGGCTAAGGAATTGAACTGGGGCCAGCTCCTCTGTCATTTATTATTATTTATTTATTTGACAGAAAGAAGAAGGTAGAATGGGCTGGTTAGGGCCTTTAGCCGCTGCAAATGAACTCCAGATGCATGCGCCACCTTGTGCAGCTGGCTTTTATGGGTCCTGGGGAATTGAACCTGTGTCCTTTGGCTTTGTAGGCAATTGCCTTAACTGCTTAGCCATTTCTCCAGCCAATCAATTTTTTATTATTTATAAAGTCAGACATTTATTCAGCACTATTATGTGCCATTTTGTTAAGTAATGAGGGTACTGAGATGAGTATGTCCCTGTCACAGGGAACTTGGTGCTTTGTTGTGACAAACAACATTTTTTTTTTTTTTTTTTTTGGTTTTTCGAGGTAGGGTCTCACTCTGGTCCAGGCTGACCTAGAATTAACTATGTAGTCTCAGGGTATCCTCGAACTCACGGCAATCCTCCTACCTCTGCCTCCCGAGTGCTGGGATTAAAGGCGTGCGCCACCACACCCGGCTGTGACAAACAACATCTTGCTGCAGTGTGAAATGCTATAAGAAAGATGAGGCCAAATGAGTATGTCTCTGTCTCAAGGAAATGGCCAGTAAAGGCTCTGGTTTGAGCTGTGACTGATACCTAAGTAGGATTTTGCTTTGTTTCGTTTTGTTTTGTTTATCGAGGTAGGGTCTTGCTTTACCCCAGGCTGACCTGGAATTCACTATGTAGTCTCAGGGTGGCCTTGAACTCTCAGTGATCCTCCTACTTCTGCCTCTCAAGTGCTGGGATTAAAGGCATGTGCCACCATGCCTGGCTGGAAGGACTTTTAAAAAGTTTATTTTTTTAAATTTTTTTTTATTTGAGAGTCAGAGAGAGAGAGACAGAAAGGAAGAGGCAAGGAGAGAGAATGGGCGCGCCAGCAGCCTCTCAGCTGCTGTGAATGAATTCCAGACACATGCACCCCCTTGTGGGCAAGTGCGGCATTGCGCGCTTGTGTCACTTTTGCATCTGGCCTGGAGGTGGAACAGGTGTTCTTAGGCTTGGCAGGCAGGCGCCTTAACTGCTAAGCCATCTTTCCAGGCCAGGATTTAAAAAAAAAAAAAAAGATTTTTATTTCATTTATTTATTTATCTGAGACAGAGAGAGGGAGAGAGTGAGAATGGGCACGCCAGGGTCTCTAGCCACTGTAAATGAACTCCAGATGCATGCACCATCTTGTGCATCTGCCTTACATGGGACCTGGAGAATTGGACCAGAGTCCTTAGGCTTTGCAGGCATGTACCTTAACTGCTAACCATCTCTCCAGCTCCTAAGTGGGATTTAACTGGCCAATGATAGGAGTGGATAGGGAATCTAAATACAGGGTGTGCAGAAGCTTGGTCCATAAAAATCAATTGAAATTGTCAAGTATCCCTGCAAGGATGTGGATCTTCCAAGAACAGACTTTTCCTATCTCTTTGCACATGATAGATATTTAATAATAAACTTTCTTTTTTATTTGAGAGAGAGAGAGAGAGAGAGAGAGAGAGAGAGAGAATGAGAATGGGTGAGCCAGGGTCTCTAGCCACTTCAAACAAACTCCATAAGGATGTGTCACCTTATGTATCTGGCTTTACATAAGTACTGGGGAATTTAACCTGGGTCCTTTGGCTTTGCAGACAAGTGCCTTAACTGCTAAGCCATCTCTCCAGTCCTATATAAACTTTTTTTTTTTTTTTTTGGTTTTTCGAGGTAGGGTTTCACTCTGGTCCAGGCTGACCTGGAATTAACTATGTAGTCTCAGGGTGGCCTCGAACTCTCGGCGACCCTCCTACCTCTGCCTCTCAAGTGCTGGAATTAAAGGTGTGCACCACCAAGCCTGGCTCTTTTTCACTGCTTTAATAATAAACTTTTATTGAATGAATGAGTGAAGGAAAGTAAAGCTCATTATGCTTTTGTATCCATTATTTGTAAAGAGAATGAACTCTAATTCAGCATATTACTGATATCTAACAATTTTTAGGTCAAGTGACTCAATAAAGCATAAAATGAATAAGAAATTACTCCCTGACCAAATTATATGCTTTGTGAATAATTTATCAGTAAAGAGTTTACTAGTGGGTCATAATGGCTCATGTCTATAATCCCAGCATTTGGGAGGCCAAGGTAGAAAGATCACCATGAGTTTGAGGTCAGCCTGGGCTATAACAAGACCCTTTATCAACAAAACCAGACACACACACACACAAAAAGTTTTATTGAGGGCTGGGGAAATAGCTTAGTGGTTAAGGTGTTTGCCTGCGAAGCCGGTTCGATTCCCCAGGACCCACATAAACCAGATGCACAAGGGGGAACATGGGTCTAGAGTTCGTTTGCAGTGGCTGGAGGCCCTGGCGTGCCCTTTCTCTCTATCTGCCTCTTTCTCTCTCTCTCTCTCTCTCAAATAAATAAATAAATAAATAAATAGGAACTATGTCTTCTCAGGGTGGCCTTGAACTCATGGTGCGCCACCATACCCGGAAGAAAGCTTTTGTAAAAATAAAAGTTTTATTGAAAAGAGAGAAATTAAGCTGGGCGTGGTGGTGCATGCCTTTAATCCCAGCACTTGGGAGGCAGAGTTAGGAGGATCGCTGTGAGTTCGAGGCCACCCTGAGACTACATAGTTAATTCCAGGTCAGCCTAAGCCAGAGTGAGACCCTACCTTGAAAAACCAAAAAAAAAAAAAAAAAAAAAAAAAAAAACCAAACAAGAAAAGAGAGAAATTAGCTGGGCGGGCGTGGTGGCATAAGCACTAGGGAGGCAGAGGTAGGAGGATCATTGTGAGTTCAAGGCCACCCTGAGACTACATAGTGAATTCCAGGTTAGCCGGGCTAGGGCCAGACCCTACCTCATAAAACAAAAACAAAAACAAAAAAAAGAGATTGAAATTATTTCAGCATTGAAGGAAACAAAAGTCTTAGAAGGGGAAGCAAATGTAAAACAATGATTGTAATTCAGCTTGGTATTTATAAAATGTATTTACAAAGGGTCATTAAAATGTGTGCATTTGCTGGGCGTGGTAGTGCATGCCTTTAATTCCAGAACTCAGGAGGCAGAGGTAAGAGGATATCTGTGAGTTTGAGACCACCTTGAGACTACGTAGTGAATTCCAGGTCAGCCTGGACTATAGCAAGACCTTACCTTGAAACTCTCCTCAAAAAAGTGTTCATTAAAGTTATTTGATTGACGAAATGTCAAAAATAATATTATAGTAGGTCATTAAAAACAGCAGTCATGCTGTTGGAGGGAGGTGCTGAAGAGATAGTGTTTGCAAAGCCTGATGGCCCCAATTCAGTTCCCTAGTACCCATGTAAAACCAGATGCACAAATTGTCACATGTGTCTGGAGTTTGTTTGTAGTGGCAGGAGGCTGTGGTGTACCCATTCTCCTTCCCTGAAATAAATAAACAAACGTGACAGTTATATCCATATTTGCTATATCACATTAGTATTAGAAAAGTATATGAGGGCTGGAGAGATGGCTTAGTGGTTAAGGTGCATGCCTGTGAAGCCTAAGGACTCAGGTTCGATTCTCCGGGTCCCATGTAAGCCAGATGCACAATGGTGGCACATGGAGTTTGCAGTGGCTAGAGGTCCTGGCATGCCTATTCTCTCTTTCCCCCTCCCTGTCTCTGACTCTAATAAATAAAGAACTAAAAATAAAAAATTAAAAAAGTATATAAGTAACTACAAAAGTATGTATATAATAAAGAAAAATATATAACAGTTCTTTTTTTGGGGGTGGGGTTGTGGCAGGGTCTCACTCTAGCCTGGCTGACCTGGAATTCACTGTGTAGTCTCAGTTCTGTCCAGAAGTAGGTATCAGTATAAAAAAAAAATTCCCATGCTTAATCCTCTATTAAAATTGTGTTTTTAAAAATTTTTCATACCATTTGTCCTGTTATTTTAATAACTTAAAAACATGATTTCATTTACTTGAGAGAGAGAGGGAGAGGGAGAGAATGGGCATTCCAGGGCTTTCAGTCTGTGCAAATGAACTCCAGATGCATGTGCCACTTTGTGCATCTGGCTTACTTGGGTCCTGGGAATTGAACCTGGGTCCTTTGGTTTTGCAGGCAAGTGCCTTAACCACTAAGCCATGCCTCCAACCCTTAATTACTTTTTAAATGGACACAGGTAAATTTTTATTTATTGAGGTAGTTGTACTAGGGATTGAGCTTAAGGCATTTTAGCTGTTAGGCAAGTACTCTACTAATGAGTTATCAAGGCCTTTGGTTTTTTGACATATAGTCTGTCTGTAGCCCAGGCTGGCAACTAGTTAGACGTCCTCCTGCCTCAGCTTTCCAAGTGCTGGGATTAAAAGCATGTGCCATCATGTCTTGCTTTAGGGTAATAATTCTGAATTAATTCTTAGGAAGGTTTTCTAAACTTCCATAGAACATTTTTTTATTATAATTTGAGGGAATTGGGCTGGGGCGATGGCTTAGCAGTTAAGATGTTTGTTTGGGAAGTCAAAGGACCAAGGTTCTATTCCCCAGGACCTGTAGAAGCCAGATGCACGAGGTTGCGCAGGCATCTGAAGTTCATTTGCTGGGGCTGAAGGCCCTGGCACACCCATTCTCTCTATCTGCCTTTTTCTCTCATTCTTTTTCTCTCTCAAATAAATACAATACAATAAATTAAAAAAAAAAGAATTTGAAGGAATTAAGTTTTTTTTTTTTTTTTGTTCTTCCTGGTAGGGTCTCGCTCTAGCCCAGGCTATCCTGGAATTCACTGTGTAGTCTTAGGGTGGCCTTGAACTCATGATGATCCTCCTACCTCTGCCTCCCGAGTGCTGGGATTAAAGGCGTGAGCCCCTATGCCCAGCCCAAGATTTTTATTTTTTATTTTTTGGTGTTTCGAAGTAAGGTCTCACGTTAGCCCAGGCTGACCTGGAATTCACTCTGTAATCTCAGGGTGGCCTCGAACTCAAGGTGATCCTCTTACCTCTGCCTCCTGAGTACTGGGATTAAAGGCGTGCACCACCATGCCCAGCCTCAAGATTTTTTTTTTTATTAAGAACATATTTTGCTGGGCATGGTAGTGCATGCCATTAATCCCAGTACTGGGGAGGCAGAGGTAGGAGGATCACTGTGAGTTCGAGGCCACCCTGAGACTACATAGTGAATTCCAGGTCAGCCTGGGCTAGAGCGAGACCTGACCTCAAAAAACCAAAAAAAGGGTTAGAGAGATGCCTTAGTGGTTAAGGTGTATGCCTGCAAAGCCTAAGGACCCAGGTTCAATTTCCCAGGTCCCACGTAAGCCAGATGCACATGGTGGTGCATGCGTCTGGAGTTCGTTTGCAGTGGCTAGAAACCTTAGTACCCATTCTCACTTTCTCTCTCTCTCTGACTGTAATAAATAAATAAAAATAAAAATCTTTTTAAAAATGCCAAAAAAAGAGAACAAATTTTATATGGCTACATCATGTGTTAATACGATCTTTTCCCTCCTCCCTGCCCACATTATGTGGGGACCATCCCCAGTGGGGTTGATGGTATTCCCCATGGGGTTGTGGGTTATGCATTGTGGGGGCAGCAATTATTGGGGAGAGCAGTGCCTCTGGTCATGACATCCTAACCTGTGGCTTTTACATGCTCTCATGTGGAAAACTCTGCATTGTTTATAGGATTTCTTTTAAGAGAAATTGAGGGTTTTTTTTTTTTTTTTTTTTTGAGAAATACTGAAGTAGAACCTCAAGCATGTGGAGGGAAATCTTAAAGATCATTTAAGAGAAACTGAGGCTTTTAAAGAGAGACTAGAGTAAAGCTGCTGGCATGTGGAAAGTAGAGTCTAGGAGCTTGTGTAGAGAGACTTAGGGAACTCGCAAGGCATCTGCCACATGTTTCTTTTCTTTTCTTTTCTTTTCTTTTTTTTGGTTTTTCGAGGTAGGGTCTCACTCTAGCTCAAGCTGAGCTGGAATTCACTCTGTAGTCTCAGGGTGGCCTTGAACTCACGGCGATCCTCCTACCTCTGCCTCCCAAGTGCTGGGATTAAAGGCATGCACCACCAAGCCCGGCTTCTTTTCTTTTTTTTATTTTTTGGTTTTTTGAGGTAGGGGCTCACTCTAGCTCAGGCTGACCTGGAATTCACTATGTAGTCTCAGGCTGGCCTTGAACTCACGGTGATCCTCTTACCTCTGCCTCCTGAGTGCTAGGATTAAAGGCATGTGCCACCACGCCCCGCTATCTGCCATGTGTTTCTCCGTGTAGGGAAAATATCAAAGCAGAGACCAAAAAATTCAGAGTAAGAATGAGAAATGAAGCATTACACTCATGATTACCCCAAGTTTAAGGAAATGACATAGGTAGCAGGCCTAGAGTTAGTGTGAGAGCATCCATGTGGTAGATCAGAGACCAGAGGAAAATCATGTATGTAATCAAAGTGAGAAGTTAACCCAAACTATAAAGCAGAGGCATGTAGCAAAACCATCTACACCAAGAAACAATATGCCTCTCACCGCCACCCAAGGGCCAGATTTACATGTGTGCAGAGATGAGAGGGCGCCTAGAGAGGGTTGCACAGAGCAGGGGTCATACCAAGAGAGAGGAAGGGCCTGGAAGGCCAAAGCCTTTATAGCATCAGATTCAGGTATGCAAGCAGAAGACCCAGTTGGGTTGTAAATTTGGAGGTTGGACCTGAGGGTCAGCCCACCCAAGTAGCACAGTAGACTGTGGGAAGCTGTAGATCAGTCTCAATCAGACACGAGTTCCATTTCTGCCAGGAGTTTCCTTCTTGTACAGGGTGAGGTGGCATGTGGGGTAGCATCTCCTGGTTCTCTTTGAGTCTCAATCCCTAACTGAAACTGCCTAAAAAACTAGCTTTCTCCTATCTTTCTTCCATAGCAAGTCAAAAGAAGAATATGTATGTATATATATGTGTGTGTGTGTGTGTGGTGTATTTTTTGTTGTTGTTGTTGTTTGTTTTTCAAGGTAGGGTCTTGCTCTAGCCTAGGCTGACCTGGAATTAGTCTCAGGTTAGCCTCGAACTCTCAGTGGTCCTCCTACCTTAGCCTTCTGAGTGCTGGAATTAAAGGCATGCGTCACTTTGAGTCTACTTACTTTTTAAAAAAATTAATTAATTTCAGAGGGAAAGAAGCAGAGAGAGAGAGAGAGAGAGGGAAAGAAAGAATGGGCGTGTCAGGGCCTCTAGCCACTGCAAATGAACTCCCGACGCGTGTGCCACCTTGTATATCTGGCTTATGTGTGTCCTGGGGAATTGAACCGAGGTCCTTTGGCTTTGCAGGCAAACGCCGTAACTGCTAAGCCATCTCTCCAGCCCTGTGTCTGAAGGGACCAAACTGACACCATGACAAGCTTCAGTAAGGTGCTGCCCTGACTAGGCCAAAGTTTCAATTTCCAGGAGGGGCGAGCTCTGGGGGCTGAGTCAGTTCCTAGAGACATGTCTAAACATGCCCAGACATGTCCCTTTTGCCCCAACCAAAGATGTACAAACATAACTGCTGCTTGCTTAGCCAATCACATTTGGAGGTTACCTCACCTGCCCAGAATTCCCCTAGACATGGCTGCCAAAACCTTAAGACCAATAAAAAAAACACAAGTACACTTACTGTTCAAATTAGCCAATCATGTTAAAAGACTAAAAGCCCGCCAAAATTACTTTAGTTGTGCTTAAAAGGAGCCTGCGAGCTCCTCCTGGAGTCGCCATTTTGTACAAATGGTTGACCCCAGCATGCTGGTTGGTTCTGCAGAATAAATGCTCTATGCTTTTTACATACTATTTGACTCTGGGGTCTTTCTTCAGCGATTTTCGGACCCTTACAGTGTCTACTTTTTTATTTTTATTTATATTTATTTATTTGAGACAACAGACAGAGTGAGAGAACGAGGCAGCGAGAGAGAGAGAATGGGCGCACTAGGGCCTCTAGCCACTGCAAATGAACCCCAGATGCATGTGCCACCTTGTGCATCTGGCTTATGTGGATACTGGGGAATGGAGCCTCAAACCAGGGTCCTTAGGCCCTGTCAGGGGATGTGCTACAGTTCTTGGAGAAAATTTGGGAAATTCACCATGTTTGTTGGGAGTGCTATCAGCACTAAAGACAAGATGTCTTTCTCAATACCTCTCTACCTCATTTAAAAAAATACATTTTATTTATTTATTTACTTGAGAGAGAGAAAGAGGCGGGGGGCGAGGAGAGAATGGGCACACCAGGGCCTCTAGCCACTGCAAATGAACTCCAGATATATGCACCCCCTTATGCATCTGGCTTACGTGGGTCATGGAGAATCGAACCGAGATCCTCTGGCTTTGCAGGCAAGCACTTTAACTGCTAAGCCATCTCTCCAGTCCCTCCACCTCATTCTTGAGACAGAGTATCTCACTGAATCTGGAGCTCACCAATTTGGCAAGAGTAAAAACCCCAGGGATTCTCTTGTCTCAGCCTCCCAAGTGCTGTGATTACAGGCCCGGCTTTTACATGGGTGTTGGGGATCCAAACTCTGGTGCTCATGTTTGAGTGGCAAGCACTTTACCAACTCAGTCATCTGCCCTATACCCTTGAGAGGGAGTCAGGTAGCTTTATTAGGCAGTTAAGGTGACTGGGCCCCTGAAAGTAAGAAGCAGGAATATCTTTAGTCCTATCCTTGCAGTCTCTACTTTGCTAGAGATCAAAGTATGATCTGACTTCTTACCTCTTCCCTAGATCTGCTTTTCCACAAACAATCTGGACCCCTCCTGGGAGGGAGGTCTTTCCTAGGGCTTAAATCTACTCCTAACATTCTGGTTAGTCAAGTTTAGCCCCTAGAACTTGGCATCAAAGCTAGCCTCTTCCAGAGCAAGCTCCTAGCCAAGACCAATCTAGCTGTCTCTCTGACTCACTTGAGCCAGAAGGTAAAACCCACCACAATGAGGTTATAAATAGATACATGCAAGAGGACGAGCCTCTTTTCTTGGTGGTCCGTTCATCACTTCTGGTAAGTTTCACCCTAACCCCTACTTTCCACATGGGCTCTTTACCGCCTTCTGCCTTCTACATGACAGGAGCTCTCTGTACTTTCTTTTTTGTCCTCTCTATGGTTTGCCCACTTGGGTGTATTCATTTTCTTTCCCTTCGTTCTGTACTTCCCTAAATAAATACAATAAAAAATAAAAAAAAAAATTAAAAAAAAAAGCCGGGTGTGGTGGCGCACGCCTTTAATCCCAGCACTCGGGAGGCAGAGGTAGGAGGATCGCCGTGAGTTCAAGGCCACCCTGAGACTACATAGTTAATTCCAGGTCAGCCTGGGCCAGAGTGAGACCCTACCTCGAAAAACAAAAATAAATAAATAATAAATAATAAATAAATACAAGAATTTAATAATTATCCTTCTCAGTCTTATTTTATTCAATTATTTGGTTAAAAGTAGACACAGATGGGCCAGGCATGGTGGTGCATGCCTTTAATCCCAGCACTTGGGAGGCAAAGTTAGGAGGATCACTGTGAGTTCAAGGCTACCCTGAGACTACAGAGTGAATTCCAGGTCAGCCTGGGCTAGATAGAGTGAGACCCTACCTTGAAAAAAAAAAGTAGGGCTGGGGAAATGGCTTAGCAGTTAAGGCATTTGCCTGTGAAGTCTAAGGACCCCGGTTCAATTTCCCAGGACCCACGTAAGCCAGATGCACAAGGGGGTGCATGTATCTGGACTTCGTTTGCAATGGCTGGAAGCCCTGGCGGGTGTTTATATTATTCAGGGACAGAACAGATGGAAGAAGTTTGTTTATCTTAGCTTGATGGCCAAAGCTATTTGGTGCCTAGGGGCACAATCGTGCTGGAAAAAAGAAATAGAACTATGGTAAGCACCAGGCCCCACAGAATGACATAGTCCAAGGAGAGCAAGGATTCCCTGTATGCCCAGGGAAAGCAGTGTTATGACAGGAAACAGTGGGTGCAGTGGGCCCACTAAGCCTGTGTTTCAGCAAAAGGCTGAAACGACCACGAAGATTGTGCTGAGGCTAAGTGTGTGAAGCCCAGCTGCTGATCTAAGAGAATGCTGGCTATTAAGAGATGCAAGTATTTTGAACTGGAAAGAGATACGAAGAGAAAGAGCCAGTGATTCAGTTCTGAGCCCATTTTGTTATGAATACAATCACGAGATTATATTTAAAGAAAAGACATCAGATGACCTCTGGCCTCTACATACATGCACACATACATGCACATGCATTTCCCCACACATGCACACATATGAACATGTACACATAGCATACATGTAACACAAATATTTTTTGTGTAATAGCTTAAACACTACAGTAGGTTATAAATGTCGGGGGACTCTGGAGGGAACATCACAGGCTAGTTGGTCCCTATTCTAGGTGGTACTTGTAGAGACTGTAATAAATTAAAGTGTTAAAGGCTTTACTCAAATTTGTTTGATTTTGCTAAATTGCATGCTTAAATTTAGCACATAATTTGTGTAATAAAATGTGTAATTAGGGCTGAGAGATGGCTTAGTGGTAAAGGTGCTTGCCTGCAAAGTCTAAAGACCCAGGTTCAATTCCCCAGTACCCATATAAGCCAGATACACAAGATGGCGCATACATCTGGAGTTTGTTTGCAGTGGCTAGAGGCCCTGGTATGCCCTTTCTCTCTCTCCATCATTCAAATAAATAAATAAATAAATACATAAATAAATGAATGAATAAATCAATGAATAAATCAATGAATAAATAAAATCTTTAAAACAATTAGAAGCTGGGCATGGTGGCACATGCCTTTAATCCCAGCACTTGGGAGGCAGAGGTAAAGGATCACCATGAGTTCAAGGCCACCCTGAAACTACATAGTGAGTTCCAGGTCAGCCTGGGCTAGAGGGAGACCCTACCTCAAAAACAAAAACAAACAAGCAAAAAATTTTTTAAAATGTGTAATTAAAAAGTCTTTGGGGTGCTGGAGAGATGGCTAATGAAGGCACTTGCCTGTGAAGCCTAAGGACTCATGTTTGACTCTTCCAGATCCCACATAAGCCACATGCACAAAGTGATGCAAGTATGCAAGGTCCCACATGTGCACAAGGGGGTGCTCCCTTCTGGAGTTTGATTGCAGTGGTGGGAGCCTCTGGTGTGCCAATTCATGCTCTCTCACATTAAAAAAAAAAAAAAAAAGTCTTGAGCCAGGCGTGGTGGCGCACGCTTTTAATCCCAGCACTCAAGAAGCAGAGGTAGGAGGATCACTGTGAGTTCGAGGCCACCCTGAGACCCAGGTCAGCCTGGGCTAGAGAGAGACCCTACCTAGAAAAATAAAAGATAATGAAAAAAAAAAACCTTGCCATGGGGTCAGGGAGATGGCTAAATGGTTAAAGGTGCTTGTTTGCAAAACCATTGGCCTGAGTTTAATTCCCCAGCTGCCCACTTGCAAGCATTTGTTGTTCCTTTACATTGTCAAGAGACCCTGGCACATCCACACACACACACACACACACACAAACACGTGCATAAAAACCAAACCAACACAAAACAAAACAAAAGCTTGTTAGGTGTAGTGGCTCAGGACTGTAATATCAGCACATTGAGAGTGAGGCAGGAGGTCAGCCTATGATACATAGCAAAATCTTATTATAAAACAAACCAACAAACCTTAAATAAACAATACTTTTAAAAAATATTATTTTGGGCTGGGCGTGGTGGCGCACGCCTTTAATCCCAGCACTCAGGAGGCGGAGGTAGGAGGATCTCCGAGAGTTCGAGGCCACCCTGAGACTACATAGTGAATTCCAGGTCAGCCTGGACCAGAGTGAGACCCTACCTTGCAAAACCAAAAAAAAAAAAAAAAAAAAATTAATTTGGTTTTGCAAGGTAGGGTTTTGCTCTAGCACAGGCTGACCTGGAATTCACTATTTAGTCTCAGTGCTGGGACTAAAGGCATGCGCCACCTCGTCCAGCCTTATTTCTTTTATTTTTATTTATTTATTACAGACAGAGAGAGGGAGAGAGAAATATATATATATAAAGATGGGCATACTAGGGCCTTTGGTTACTTAGTAAATGAACTCCAGACACATGTACCACCTTGTGGGTCCTGGGGAATCAAACCTGGGTTCTTTGACTTTGCAGGCAAGTGCCTTTACCACTAAGCCATCTCTCCATCATCCCCCCCCCCATTTTTTTTCAAGGTAGGGTCTCACTGTAGCCCAGGCTGACCTGGAATTCACTATGCCAAAATATTTTATTAATTAATTAATTTGGTAGAGAGACAGAGACAGAGATAAAGAGAGAATGAATGAGAATAGTGCACCAGGACCTATAGCCACTGCAAAAAAATTCCAGACATGTGCCACCTTGTGCACCTGGCTTTATCTGGGTACTGGAGAATTGAACCTGGTTCCTTAGGCTGTGCAGGCAAGCACCTTAACCACTGAGTCATCTCTCCAGCCCCATAATGCTTTTAAAAGTACTTTATTTATTTATTTGAGAGAAAGAGGCAGAGAGACAGAGAAAGACAAAGAGGTAGAGAGAGAAAGAATTGGCGTGCTAGGGCTTCTAGCCACTGAAATTGAACTCCAAACATGTGCATCACCTTGTGTGTCTGGCTTATGTGGGATCTGGAGAGTTAAACATGACTCCTTAGGCTTCATAGGCAAGCACCTTAACTACTAAGTCATCTCTTCAGTCCTATACTTACTTTTCATTGACAAGACTTGCAATCTACTCCATTGTGCAGTTATTTCTGCTTTCCAATTCTTGCATATTTTGTTGTGTGCAATAGGTAGAGATGGCATCTCAAATTTGGTGAAGTGACTGGTCACAGGTCATGTTGCCAGTGGGTGCCAGAGTCTAGTTATAAACTCTTTGGATCTATTCCAGTTTTTATTTTTACTTTTGGGTTTTTGAGGTAGGGTTTTACTCTAGTCCAGGATGATGTGGAACTCACTGTGTAGCTGCAGGGTGGCCTCGAACTCACTGTGATCCTCCTACCTCTGCCTTCCAAGTGCTGGGATTAAAGGCATGTGCCACCATGCCCGGCTTCTATTCCAGTTTTAGTATCCTTTCTACTATCTTGACTACTAAAATGTTCTTTATATTAAATAAACAAGGAGCTGGGCATGGTGGTGCACACCATTAATCCCAGCACTTGGGAGGCAGAGGTAGGAGGATTACTGAGAGTTTGAGGCCACCCTGAGACTATATAGTGAATTTCAGGTCAGCCTGGTATAGAGTGAGATCCTACCTTGAAAAAATAAATAATAATAATAAATAAACCAATAGGAAATCACCTCTTATCCACTCCCTTAACATTATTTCTGAAGTTACTAGGCTGAAAAAGAGATGATTGGGTTGTTTACATGAACTATAGCTGCTAACTTACAGCTTAACATTAGTAAATATCATTAAGTTGGGATTCCTTTACATTAGAATTTTCAACAATGAAAAAATGTGATTTTTTTTCATAAAAGTGTGAGGTAATTTTTTAAAAAAAGACCTTCTTTTGAGTTTCAGGAGTTTATTTAGGTATAGCTGTCAACATGTACAATACAGGTATCCCTCTTGGAACCTAATGTGTTTATAGTTCTAAAATTGCACTTTATCAGGTTGTGCTTCCTCTCCACACTTCTCCTTAGAAGACACATACTTACTTATCAGAAGCTGGCAAACTTTCTGTAGGTAGCCAGATAGTAAATATTTTTATGACTGTGGCCATGTGGACTCTGGCAGACTTTGGCATCTGTTTGCCTCTGGCACTGTAGCGCAAAAACAGCCATAAGTAGTATATAAGTAAATGGTCATAGCTGTATTCCAGTAAAACTTTATTAATATAAACAGGCAGCAGACTAAATTTTGCCCACAAGCCATGGTTCATCTGTTCCTACTCCATACATTGTGAAAGGAAACAAACCCAGTCTGCTTCACTCCTTGCAATAAAAGTCTCCACTGGGGCTGGAGAGATGGCTTAGTGGTTAAGGTGCCTACCTGCCAAGCCTAAGCAACACCTGTTCAATCTCCAGGTCCCACGTTTAGCCAGACACAAAAGTGACACAAGGGCACAATGCTGCAATTGCCCACAAGGGGGTGCATGCGTTTGTAGTTTGTTCATAGTGGCTGAAATGGCCCTGGCGTACTCATTCTCTCTCTCTGCCTCTTCCTCTCTCTCTGTCTCTCTCTCAAAAAAAGTCTCCACTTTTTTTTTTTTTTTTTTTGTATTTTTGAGGTAGGGTCTTACTCTAGCCCAGGCTGATCTGGAATTCACTATGTAGTCTCACGGTAATCCTCCTATCTCTGCATTCCTAGTGCTGGGATTAAAGAAAGGCATGTGTTACCATGCCCAGCTGGTTTCAGTTGTTTGATATGACCTGTGTTTTTTTTTTTTTTTTCCACAGAAAGGTTTCCATTGATGGAAAAATTAGCAAACATGTATTGAGAACTTCTAGTGTTTGACTAAAGTATCTGGAGCTGGGGACAGCATAGGTCAAAGATGTTCTCACCCTTTAAAGGTGACCTGACATTCATACTGGAAAGACAGGTTGTAGATTCTTAAGATGAAATTGCAAACAAACAAAACATGATATCAATGGTTTAACAGTTTTAAATGAGTGATATGGATAATTAGTTCTTCATTAATTCACAGTTGAGAGTCATCACCTAGATAGCCTGTGTGCTTGTGAAGAAGGAAAGTTTTATTGAGCCAAGCCTTGGGAATTAGAACAAATAGATAGTTGGGGCTTGATACAAATATCATTAAGATGAATTGCAAATAGAAATGAGAGGGCCAGTTTGACTGCAGTAGTTTAATGTCAGGAAGTAGTGTTAAGTAGGATTGGATGGGTGGGCTGAGGTTAGACTGGTCTTGACTATTAAGATAAGGGGTTTGCAAATATCCTCTAGGAAATGAAGAATAGTTGAAAACGTGAGCACCTTCATTTTCCTTTGCCTTTCATAATACCTCCAGATGCTATTTTTATTTTCAACATAGTATGTTTATTTTAGTTAATATTTAATCTCCTCTTTTTCCACCAAAGAACCAAAGTCTATAGGACTTTTTTCATGAAGGGATGTTGGAGTTTGTCAAATGCTTTTTCTGCATCTAGTGAAATGACATGTGATTCTTGTCCTTCAGTCCATTTATATCATGTATTACATTTATGGATTTGCGTATGTTGAACCATCCCTGCATCTCTGGGATAAAGCCTGCTTGGTTGGGGTGAATGATCTTTCTGATATATTCTTGTATTCTGTTTGCCAATATTTTGCTGACAATTTTTGCAACTATGTTCATGAAGGAGATTGGTCTTTAATTTTCTTTTTTTGTTCTATCTTTGTTTGGTTTTGGTATCAGGTTGATGTTGGCTTCATAGAAGAAGTTTGGTAGGATTCCTTCCTTTTATTTTATTTTATTTTTTTGAGGTAGGGTTTCACTCTAGTCCAGGCAATTTATTTTTATTTATTTATTAGAGACAGAAAGAGCGTAAGAATGGGTGCACCAGGGCCTCTAGCCACTGCAAACGAACTCCAGATGCATGCACCACCTTGTGCATCTGGCTTACATGGGACCTGAAGAACCTGGGTACTTAGGCTTCGCAGTCATGTGCCTTAACCGCTAAGCCTTCTCTCCAGCCCCCTGTGATTTTTTTTTTTTTTTTTTAGTTTTTTGAGGTAGGGTCTCACTCTAGCTCAGGCTGACCTGGAATTCACTATGTAGTCTCAGGGTGGCCTTGAACTCACAGTGATCCTCCTACTTCTGGCTCCCAAGTGCTGGGATTAAAGGCATGTGCCACCACACCCGGCCTCCCCCTGTGATTTTTTTAAAATATCTCTGGTATCTGTTGTAATGGTGCATTTTTCATCTCTATTTTTATTAATTTGTGTCTTCTCTCTTTCTTTGGTCAGATTTGTTAAGGGTTTATCAATCTTGTTTATCCTTTCAAAGAACCAACTCTTTTTTTTTTTTTTTTTTTTTTTTGGTTTTTCCAGGTAGGGTCTCACTCTAGCTAAGGCTGACCTGGAATTCACTCTGTATTCTCAGGGTGGCCTTGAACTCACAGTGATCCTCCAATCTCTGCCTCCCAAGAGCTGGGATTAAAGGCATGCACCACCATGCCCAGCTAGAACCAACTCTTTGTTTCATTGATTCTTTGGATCTTTTTGTTTGATTCTATTTCATTAATTTCTGCCCTAATCTTTATTATTTCTTCCTATCTACTGATTTTTGGTTCGCCTTGTTCTTCTTTTCCAAGGCCTTAAGGTGAAGCATTAAGTTGTTTACGTGTGACCTTTCTAATTTCTTTTTTTTTCTTTTTTACTTTTTGTTGTTTTCATTTATTTATTTGAGAGAAAGAGGCAGAGAGAGTGAGAGAGTGGGCACACTAGGGCCTCTTGCCACTGCAAACCAACTTTAGATGCATGTGCCACCTTGTGCATCTGGCTTACGTGGGTATTGGGGAATCGAGCCTCGAACCAGGGTCCTTAGGCTTCTCAAGCAAGCACTTAACCACTAAACTATCTCTCCAGCCCCTCTAATTTCTTTCCTTTTTAAAATATATTTTATTTATTTATTTATTTGAGAGAGCGAAAGAGGCAGAGAGGAGAGAGAGAGAGAGAGAGAGAGAGAATGGGCGTCCAGGGCCTCACTGCAAACAAACTCCAGATGCATGTGCCCCCTTGTGCATCTGGCTTATGTGGGTTCTGGAAAATCGAACTGGGATCCTTTGGCTTTG
The DNA here is from genome assembly GCA_036365145.1 of Orientallactaga sibirica. Lineage (NCBI taxonomy): Eukaryota > Metazoa > Chordata > Mammalia > Rodentia > Dipodidae > Orientallactaga > Orientallactaga sibirica. The sequence continues at coordinate 9,242,355 of JAEOAD010000034.1, read as the reverse complement.
CAGGCAAATGCCTTAACCACTAAGCCATCTCTCCAGCCCCCAATTTCTTTCTTTCTTTTTCTTTTTCTTTTTCTTTTTCTCTTTCTCTTTCTTTTTCTCTTTCTCTTCTCTCTCTCTCTCTCTCTCTCTTTTTCTTTTCTTTTTCTTTTTCTTTTTCTTTTGATTTTTCAAGGTAGGATCTCACTCCAGCTCAGGCTGACCTGGAATTCATGATAGAGTTTCAGGGTGTCCTCAGACTCATGGTGTCCTCCAACCTCTGCCTCTTGAGTGCTGGGATTAAAGGCATGTGCCACCATGCCTGGCCTAATTTCTTAATATAGGCACTTAAGGTATAAATTTTCCTCTTGGGCCAGGTGTGGTGGCGCACGTCTTTAATCCCGGTTCTCAGGAGGCAGAATAGGAGGATCGCCATGAGTTTGAGGCCACCCTGAAACTCCACAGTGAATTCCACGTCAGCCTGGGCCGGAGTGAGACCTTACCTCAAAAAAAAAAAAAAATCCTCTTAGGACTGCCTTCATTGTGTTCCAGAGGTTTTGGTATGTTGTATTCTCATTATCATTTGATTCTGTGAGTATTTTGATTTCCTTCTTGATTTCTTCGTTGGCCCATTCATCATTTAGTAGTGTATTGTTTAGTTTCCATGATTTGTGTATGCTCTGTAGCTTTTCTTGCTATTGATTTATAGTTTAATCCCTTTGTGATCAGATAAGAGTGCAAGGAATTATTTCAGTTTTTCTGTATTTGTTAAGATTTGCTTTGTGTCCTAATATACGGTCTATTTTAGAGAATGATCCATGTGCTCCTGAAAAAAATGCATATTCTGCTGTATTTGGGTGAAGTATTTTGTATATATCTGTTAGGTCCATTTGTTCTATGACCTCATTTAACCCAGATGCATCTCTGTTTATTTTTTTGCCAGGATGACCTGTCAGTTGATGAGAGTAGGGTGTTGAAGTCACCCTCCACTACAACTGTGTTTGGTGTTATCTGGGACCTAAGTTCTGATAGTGTTTGATGAAATTGGGAGCCCCCATGTTTAGGATTGTAATGTCCTCCTGTTGGAGTGTCCCTTTAATCCAATATAAAGTGACCTTCCTTATCTTTCCTAACTAATGTTGATCTGAAGTCTACCCTGTCAGATATTAGGATAGCGACCCCTGCTTGTTTTCTAGGTCCATTTGCTTGAAACACTGTTTTCCAACCTTTCACCCTAAGATAGTGTCCATCTTTTGTGGAAAGGTGAATTTCTTGGAGGCAACAAATTGAAGGATCCTGCTTTATTATTATTATCATTATTATTTTAAATATTTTACTTTTATTTATTTGAGAGAGAGATATATATATATATACAGAAATAGGCAGGTAGAGAGAGAAAGAATGGGCATGTCCGGGCCTCCAGCCACTGTAAATGAACTCCAGATGCATGTGCCCCCTTGAGTATCTGGTTTACATGGGTCCTGGGGAGTCGAACCTTAGTCCTTTGGCTTTGCAGGCAAGTGTCTTAACCGCTAAGCCATCTCTCCAGCCCAAAGGATCCTGCTTTTTAACCCAGTCTGCAAACCCGTGGCTTTTGGTTGGGTCATTTAGGCTGTTGATATTAAGAGTTATTATTGAAAGGTGTGTATTTATTTTTGCTATTTGTCTTGTTTTGTAGTTCTTCTAGTTTTACCTTTGCTCTCTTGTATTAACTAGTATGGAGTATGGTTTGTTTTTCCCAGGTTCCTTATAGGTGTGCTTTTCTTTCTCTTCAGCATGGAGGATCCTTTCAAGTATTTTCTGTAGAGCTGGTTTGATCTTCATATATTCCTTTAGCCTGCTTTTGTTGTGGAATGTCCTCATTTCTCTGTCTGCTTGAATGGATAGCTTTGCAGGATAAAGTAACCTTGGTTGACAGTTGTTATCTTTCAGAACTTGGAATACATCACTCCAAGCCCTTCTGGCTTTTAAAGTTTGTGTTGAGTAATCTCCTGTGATCCTAATGGGCTTACCTTTGTATGTGACTTGATTTTTCTAACTGCTCTCAATATATTTTCTTTGGTTTGTATGTTTTGTAGTTTAATTATAATATGATGGTGAGAGGCTGTTTTCTTATTTTGTCTGTTTGGTGTTCTGTAGGCTTCCTGTATCTGTATTGGCATTACTTTCCTTATTTGGGTGAAGTTTTCTTGTATGATTTTGTTGAAAATACCTGTTATACCTTTCGAGTGAATTTCTTCTCCTTCTATTATGCCCTGAATTCTTAAGTTTGATCTTTTCATAGTGTCCCAAATATCTTGAAATTCCCACTCATGCCTTCCTATTAGCTTATCTTTCTCTTTGTTGGACTGTGTTAGATCTGCCACCTGGTCTTTCAGTTTAGATATTTTGTCCTCTCCTTGATCCATTCTACTGGTGAGACTTTCTACAGAGTTTTCTTTATTATTATTATTTTTAAATCTTTTTGATTTTTTTTTTTTTTTGGTTTTTCAGTTTTTCGAGGTAGGGTCTCACTCTGGCCCAGGCTGACCTGGAATTAACTATGTAGTCTCAGGGTGGCCTTGAACTCACGGCGATCCTCCTACCTCTGCCTCCCTAGTGCTGGGATTAAAGGCGTGCGCCACCACGCCCGGCCTTTTTGATTTTTTTTATAAGTAGGGTCTCACTCTATCCCAGGCTGATATGGAATTCACTCTGTATTCCCAGGGTGGCCTCGAACTCACGGTTATCCTTCTACCTCTGCCTCTCGAGTGCTGGGATTAAAGGCGTGCGTCACCATGCCCGGCCTCTACAGAGTTTTCTATTTGACTTACTCTGTTTTTTGTTTCTAGTATTTCTCTCTCCTTTCTTCTTGACTTCCTTCCTTCCCTCCTTCTTCCTTTCTTCCCTCCCTTCCTTACTCCTTCTTCCTTCCCTCCCTCCCTCCCTCCCTTCTTGGTCTTTCGAGGTGGGGTTTCACTCTAGTTCAGGCTGACCTGGAATTCACTATGTCATCTCAGGGTGGCCTCCAACTCACAGTAATCCTCCTGCTTCTGCATCCCGAGTGCTGAGATTAAAGGCGTGCACCACCATGCCTGGTGGTTTTCTTCTTTGATTCCTTTGATTTCTTCTTTAATTTCTTTGAACATAGACATAATCATTTTTTTTTTTTAATACTTGTCAGGCATTTTATCTAAAGCAGTTTCACTGGAGGTCATTTCTGGTGGATTTAAATTTTTGGTGGGATTGTATTGACTGTGTTTCTTATAACAGAGATTTTTGCATCTTGAGTTAATTTGATGCTTGGAATTTTCTAATTATCTGCAGTGTTCTTAGCTGTGTAAATCTGACTTTATATATCTTCAGTGTAGGAGTTTAAGGTGTCAAGTGTAGTTCTTACACTCCAAGAGAAACAGCAGAAGTGACCCTAGGTGTTGAGTTTGCCTGCTATTCAAATATTGTAGTAGACTTGATGAAACAACTTACTGGCAAATTCTAAAATTCAACTGAGCACTGTAGACATTTGATCAAAACCAGCACAGAATATTTATACAAGCGTGGGGATTAAACTAAACAGATAATTTAGTAAAGCCAAAGTCCCTAAGGGTGTGTGTTGCCCTACACCCTTAATCCTGTCAACTAGTATGTTGAGATTTCTGGTCTGAAATGGGTGCCAGGTCAGCCTGAGGCCAGTCAGTCCCTGCTCCCAGTAACGACAGAAGAAAAAATCAGGAGACATCAAAGGAAACAATAGTCTACACCAAAGTATAGCTTATTTGAGAATGGTAAAGCCAACCAAGACTATATCATTCAAATGTAATATATAACCTTTCCTGAAATGGAAAGAGAGATTAGCACTTCCAGTGCAAGCCTATGTACCTGGCTCTGTATAAGTAGGCCCTGTTACTTTTGGGGATGGCTTCCAATCTCACTAGTGCTGAATGCCCTCCTTGATCTCTTTCAGTGCTGAGTGGCATGGGGTGAATGAATTCTGCGGACATTCATGGCCCTGGTGGTTGGGGGATGGGAGACTTTGCAGGGTGGCTAGAGTCCTACCCGAGCTGCTCCGCTGGACATGTTTGTATTCTCCTTCGGCACTGCTCATCTGGTCTCTGGTGTCTTCCCCTTCAGATTTCTTGACTTTGGGAGGAGGAGGCTGATGTGAGTGGAGAATCCCCTCACTTTGTTTCTGCTCCTGCAGCTTAGCACCGCCGGCCAGGAGGGCTCGTGGATCAGGGCTGCTGGTGCCTCAGCTGGATTCTGGCCAGTTTCCTTCTTTCTGGAAGATCTTGGTCTCTCCTGCTTCTCTGCTGTGGTTGATAATAATTTACACACTTTCACTCTTCTGTAGAGGAAAAATGTTTCTGTTTATTTCCCTCCCTAGCCTGCTTTGGTGTGGCTAGTATGTTGCCATCTTACCCAGAAGCCCAACTTCACTTTTAATTAATTAATTAATTAATTTGCAAGAGAGAGAATGGGCATGCCAGGGCCTCCAGCCACTGCAAATGAACTCCAGATGCATGTGTCCCCTTGTGCATCTGGCTTACGTGGGTCCTGAAGAATCGAACCGGTATCCTTTGGCTTTGCAGGCAGACGCCTTAACCACTAAGCCATCTAGCCCAACTTCACTTTTAGAATGTTGTGTTTGAGGTGCCTGTCAGACAGCAGGGGAGATGTTAAGTAGGCAGTTCAGTTTATGGATCTGGCATTCTGGGAGAAGATAAGGCTTCTGATACTACTGTGTGAGCTGTCAGTGGTATGACCTTTCCTTGTCTTTGTACACTCACTATATTCCTACATCATCTTTTCGGTCTGTGACAAAGACAAAGGAAAGGTCATAGGTTGAGCTGAGGTATCCCAGGATTTTGAAATCAGAGGGAAGGAGGAACTGACAAAACTGAGACTGAATGGAGATTATGACAGGAGGGGAACACAAGAGTGTTAAACTGAGGTTAAACAGAGTTTCAGGGAGAGAGACTAACCATCTTCAAGTGCTCTTTTCAGGCAGGGAGGGGAGAAGTGTTTATTGTTGAACACTAGCAGGTTTTATTTATTTATTTTTATTTTTGGTTTTTCGAGGTAAGGTCTTGCTGTAGCTCAGGCTGACCTGGAATTCACTATGTAGTCTCAGGGTGGCTTCGAACTCATGGCGATCCTCCTACCTGTGCCTCCCAAGTGCTGGGATTAAAGGTGTGTACCACTACACCACGCCAGGCTTTGTTTTCTTTTCTTTTTTTTTTTGTTTTTTTTGTTTTTCAAGGTAGGGTTTCACTCTAGCCCAGGCTGACCTGGAATTCACTATGTAGTCTCAGGATGGCCTTGAACTCACAGCAATCCTCCTACCTCTGCCTCCTGAGTGCTGGGATTAAAGGCGTGCACCACCATACCTGGCTTTTTTTTTTTTTTTTTTTTTTTTGGTTTTTCGAGGTAGGGTGTCACTCTGGCTCAGGCTGACCTGGAAGTAACTGTGTAGTCTCAGGGTGGCCTTGAGTGCTGGGATGAAAGGCGTGCGCCACCACGCCCGGCTAAGTTTTTGTTGTTTCTTTGAGGTACTCACTCTTAGCTCCGGTTATCCTCCTACCTCTGCCTCCCGAGTGCTGGGATTGGAGGTGTGTACCACCATGCCTTTTTTTTTTTTTTTTTTTTTTGACGTAGGGTCTTCCTCTAATCTAGGCTGATCTGGAATTAATTATGTTGTCTCTAGCTGGCCTCAAACTGACACGATCCCCCTACTTTGGCCTCCCAACGGCTGGGATTAAAGGCATGTGCCACCATGCTCAGCAGAGATCAAGAAAGAGAGCTGGTGCACAAGGTCCTCCACCATAGTGCAACAAACTCCAGATACATGCTCCACCTTGTGCATCTGGCTTTACATGTGTACTGGGGTATTGAACTTGGGTCATTAGGCTTTGCAGGCAAGCGCCTTAACCGCTGAGCAATCTCTCCAGCCCAATACTGGCAATTTTGATGATGTAGGGGAAGATGATGGGTGTTGATTCTAGAGTGAGTGAGAGATAGGAAGTCAGAGACAGATTATAGATGTCTTGATCAAGGATGCAGCAGGAGAAGGAAAGTGAAGTTTGTGAAGAAATTTGTTACTTTTGGTTTTGCTTCTTCCTTTTCCTCTTCCTCTCTCTATGTCTCTCAAGACAGATCTTAGGCAGCCTAGGCTGGCTTTGTTGTCTAGCTAAGGATGACCTTGAATTCAGAATCTCCTGTCTCCACCTGATATTACAGGCTTTATGCATTGTTGACAAACTCAGGGCCTAGTATATATATATATATATATATTTGGTTTTTCAAGGTAGGGTTTCTCTCTAGTCCAAGCTGACCTGGAATTCACTATGTAGTCTCGGGGTGGCCTCGAACTCATGGAGATTCTCCTACCTCTGCCTCCCTAGTGCTAGGATTAAGGGTGTGCACCACCACGCCCAACTTTTTTTTAAAAAGATTTAATTTTTAAAAAATATTTTATTTTTACCCGGGTGTGGTGGCGCACGCCTTTAATCCCAGCACTTGGGAGGCAGAGGTAGGAGGATCGCCGTGAGTTCAAGGCCACCCTGAGACTACATAGTAAATTCCAGGTCAGCCTGGGCTAGAGTGAGAACCTACCTCGAAAAACCAAAAAAAAAAAAAAAAAAAAAATATATATATATATATATATATATATATAATTTGTTTATTTATTAGAGACAGAGAGGGGTAGAGAAGGGGAGAGAGAGAGAGAGAGAGAGAGAGAGAGTGAGAATGGGTGTTCCAGGGCTTCTAGCCACTACAAATGAACTCTAGAGGCATGCCCCACCATGTGCATCTGGCTTACGTGGGACCTGGAGAATCAAACCAGGATCCTTAAGTTTCACAGGCATGCGCCTTAATTTCTAAGCCATCTCTCCAGCCCTTTTTTTGAGGTAGGATTTCACTCTAGCCCAGGCTGACATGGAATTCACTATGTAGTCTCAGGGTGGCCTCGAACTCTTGGCGATCCTCCTACCTCTGCCTCCCGAGTGCTGGGATTAAAGGCGCACACCACCACGCCCGGCCAAGACGTTGGTATTTCTTTAGCAGTGTTCTTGGTACATACAAATAGAAGAAAGTAGTGTTCAAGTGAGTGTTGCCTTCAACCAGGAGAAAGGCAGTTCATTCTAAGAAGGTAGAGAGGGCAAATGCCAAGTCAGTACATATATGATGCTGTGAGCTTGTGGAAAGTGTCATTGCTTTAGTTTCCTCAGTGAAATAGCACATCAAGGCGCTGAGTAAGGACAGAAGTTGAATTTGCAGAAGAGGATGGTATACATTTGCTGTCTAGAGAGGGTGGACTGGTGAGTAAATGTGAAGCACTAAAGGCCCATCTGGGGTGTTGGTCATGAATTTCAAGTGATAGCAAGGCTGCCTGAGTGGCTGATTTCTCATCCATGTCACAGATAAGGCTTAGCACTGGATTCAGCTGGGATTGTGCTTTAGGTTAGTGAGAGGATCAAACTCAGCGGGAATTCAAGGAAGTGATTATAATGATTGATCATGAGATTTATCGCAATTAGAAAGACACAGGGAGTGATGAATGTTCATTTAAAAGATGGTGCTCAGGCATGGTGGAACAGACCTGTACTCTGAATATTCAGGAGGCCTAGAAGCAGCGGGATCATGAGATCAAGGCTAGCCTGGGCTACAGCAGAACTGCCTCCAAAAAGCAGTGGTGTGAAGGAGGAGAGAAGGGGGTAAGATCAGTGGCTTGAAAATCTTGATTGGGTACTTGAAAACTGATATATGATTGCATCAAGGTAAGGGTATAAGATAGTGTGGCCAGATAAGATTCAAAGCTAATCTTTGGGACTTGTGGGTGGTGGGGGGTGGTGCAGTAGATAAAGTGCTTGCCATGTAAGCATGACTACCCAAGTTCATACTCCTAGAATCCACCTAAAGATGGATGTGGTAGCATGAGCATCTATAATCTCAGTGTGCCTACCCAGGTATCTGAGGGCAGGTTAGCCTGGATAACATAGCAGTCAACAAACAGAGAACCTGCCTTAAAACAAGGTGGAAGACCAGGCCCAGCACCAGAGACTGTCCTTGACCTCCACACTCATGCATGTATGTATCGCCACTCATGCAGATACACGCATATCATTTTTAGTAGAGGAGGAAGGGAGAATGTGGTAAATTTTTATTAGAGGAAGTGAAACAACCTTAGCCGATCTAAGGGAAGCCATTTTGACATTATCCAGGAGCTATAGGCGAATAAAGATTAACACAGAACTGTAGCTAAGATATCCGACGTTAGTCTTTCTATAAAGTCAAACCTGGTCCCTGGTACATGCTGCGTACCAACATCTTGTGTTTGATCTAGCCCTTATCTGGTGCTTGCTCTGTACTGACTGCCATATTCTGCTTTTGTAAACCATGCTTGCTTGCTCTTACAAAATTAATTAGGAAAAAGAGGGAGATGAGTAAAGAATAAAGGACAAGAATGTGGTTTTTGCCTTTAAAACTCCCTGCAGAAATAGACTGTTACTCTTCTCTTCCACAACATCCAGCTGTGGAGAGACAGACGCCGGCCAGCCTAAATAAAGACTCTCCTTTTTAAATTTTATTCAGGTGGTCTTCTGTTCATTTCTGGTCTGGAACTTGCTACAGAAGAAGGGAATATGTGGTCTTAGGGAGTTTAGGAAATGAAGGTTCAGTTAAGGCAAGATGGATAGGGATTTCTGTTGGAACAGGGCCATGTTGTAGGGGGTTTTCTGTCACTGAACTAGTGGTCCAGGATGCATTGTGAAAAGGACTGACCAGGTGGGAAGGGACAGGGGTAAGGATGGAGGAGGTGGAGTATAAAGCTGTTTAGGGATTAGGTTGTGCACGATGAGGATGATGGGGAACTTTTGCACTTCTTGTGGCTAACATAAGCAGAAGTAAAAGCAGGCTAAATTAAGTCCTGGCATGAAGGGTAGGTGTTGGTGGTCCTGGCTCTGAGGGGTGAGGGAAAGGAGAGGAGAGGGTCTTCTTGTCAAATACATGCAGAGTATTTTCTGGGGTTTCCATTTGTCTCCTGCTGTTGGAAGCAAAAAGAATTAATAATAAAAGGGTGATCTTAATTGAGAACACAGTCTCCCTCTGACCTCTTACAATTTCTTAGTATATTCTTGGCACTACTGGGAAGTCATTAATGAATGCCTTTAAAGGGGATTTGGGGGAGGTTGGGAAGTTGATATCCAAGTGTTGCTTTGGAAATGGTAATCTATCATTCAGTGTGGGATAGCTTGGAGAGAGAAGAGACATATTAAGCATGTTAACAATTTTCCATTGTCATAGATTCAGGTTGCTGGATTTGGTTACTTGCAGAAGAATTAGAAAGTAGAGGATATGTAGGACTTGACAGCAGACTTGGTGCCTGAGGGAAAGGATGAGTCCAGTTTTCAGACTGGGAATAGAGTTGGTGTAATGAAAGAAATAAGATCTGAAACAATTGCTGGTTGTAGGAGGGAAAATGTTCTGTTCTGTTTTGGAGACTTTCAGATCCTGTGTGTTAGATTCACATTTTCTCTTCTCATTGCACTTGCAATATACTTGCTTCTGGCTTCACAGTAACTAAGCTTTACAAGGACAGAGGCTGTGTCTGCTTTGTTCCTATTGTATTCCTAAGACCTGTTATAGTGACAACACTTTAGAAAAAAATTTTTTTTTTTCCGAGGTAAGGTCTCATATAAGCTCAGGCTGACCTGGAATTCACTATGTAGTCTCAGGGTGGTCTCGAACTCATGGTGATTCTCCTACCTCTGCTTCCCGATTGCTGGGATTAAAAGTGTGTGCCACCATGTCTGGTTTAGAAATTATTATTTTTTTCTGTGTTTTTTCTTTTTTCTTTATTCTTTATTTTTTTTGTTTCTTCCTCCTCCTCCTCCACTGCCACCACCTCCTCCTCTTCCTCTTCTTCTTCTTCTTCTTCTTTTTGGTTGTTTGAGGTAGGGTCTCACTCTAGCTCAGGCTGACCTGGAATAGTCTCAGGGTGGCCTCAAACTCGTGGTGATCCTCCTACCTCTGCCTTCTGAATGCTGGGATTAAAATTGTGCGCCACCACACCTGGCCCAAGAAGCAGTTACCTTTAAAGTTCTTACTCTGTACAAGACACTTAGTTCTTGAGGAACTCAGAGATGGATCAGACATAATTAGTATTATGGAGCAGTGTTACTCAGTCAAGCTTTCCTTTTGTGTTTATGTGTGTGTGAATGTTTGTGTGTGCGGGTACATGTGTGCAAGTATAGGGGAGGGCAGAGGATGGCTGTTCTTCACCTTTTTTTATGAGATAGCACCTCTCACAAGCCTGGAACTGTCCATGTACACTAAACTCGTTCAGTAAGTCTCTGGAATCTGCCTGTCTCCACCTTTGCAGTGCTAGGAACTGGGATTTCAAGTGCATTTCACCTACTTTTTCTTTTCTTTTCTTTTTTTTTGGGGGGGGGGAGGGTTTCGAGGTAGGGTCTCATTCTAGGTCAGGCTGTCCTGGAATTCACTATGCACTATGCAGTCTCAGGGTGGCCTCCAATTTTCCTACCTCTGCCTCCCAAGTGCTGGGATTAAAGGTGTGTGCTACCACGTCTGGCTTATTTTATATGTTTTTACTCATTTATATTATTTGCAAGCAGAGAGAGAGAGAGCATGCGTACCAGGACCTCTAGCTGTTGCAAACACATGTGCCACTTTGTGCATCTGGCTTTATGTGGGTACTGGGGAACTGAACTTGGGTTTTTAGACTTTTCAGGCAGCCGGGCATGGTGGCGCACACCTTTAATCCCAGCACTTGGGAGGCAGAGGTAGGAGGGTCACCATGAATTTGAGGCCACCCTGAGACTACATAGTTAATTCCAGGTCAGCCTGAACCAGAGTGAGACCCTACCTTAAAAAAAACAAATTAAAAAAAAAATAGACTTTGCAGGCAAGTGCTTTAACCACTGAATTATCTCTCCAGCCACCTAAGCTGCATTTTATTTATTTATTTTTACCCAAAAAGATCATGTTTAATGTATTTTATTTATTATTTCTTTATTTCAGAGAGAGGAAGAGTGGGAGAGAGAATGGGCACACCATGACCACTGCAGATGAATTCCATATGCATGCACTACCTTGTGCATTTGGCTTTATGTGGATACTGGGGAATCAAACATGGTTCTTCAGGTTTCACAGGCAAGCACCTTAACCACTAAGCAATTCCTCCATCCCCTCAAACTGCATCCAAAAAATATTTTTATTTTATTTGTTTTTTGTTTGTTTGTTTGTTTGTTTTTTGAGGTAGGGTTTCACTCTAGTCCAGGCTGACCTGGAATTCACTATGTGGTTTCAGGGTGGCCTCAATCTCACAGTGATCCTCCTACCTCTGCCTCCCGAGTGCTGGGATTAAAGGCGTGCGCCACCATACCTGGCTCTTTTATTTTATTTGTGAGAGAGACATACACACAGAGAGTGAACACACTAATGCAAACAAACTCCAGACACATGTGCCACTTAGTGCAATCTGACTTTATATGTATTTTGGGAAATTGAACCTGGGTCATCGGGGTTTGCAAGTAAGTGCCTTTAACTGCTGAGCCATCTCTATAGCCCTGAATTTTTAATTTTTAATTTTTTTTGGTTTTTCGAAGTAGTGTCTCACTCTAGCTCAGGCTGACCTGGAACCCACTATGTAGTCTCAGGGTGGCCTCGGATTAACCGCAATCCTATTTTTATTTTTATTGACAACTTCTATACTTACAGACAATAAACCATGATATTTCTCTCCCCTCCCCCCTTTCCCCTTCACAACTCCACTCTCCATCATATCCCCTCCCTCTCTCCATTAGTTTCTCTTTTAATTTGATGTCATCATCTTTTTCTCCTATTATGAGGGTCTTGTGAAGATATTGCTAGGCACTGCGAGGTCATGGATATCGAGGCCAACTTCTGTCTGGACAGTTGCATTGTAAGGAGTCATACCCTTCCTTTGGCTCTTACATTCTTTCCGCCATCTCAGAAAGATCAATGGGATGATATCCTAAGAAAGGTTTGTGTTGGGATATCAGATAAGAGTCCTTTGTGGAGTTAAAGGTTCATGTAGTACAGCAATGGGAGGTAGCTTGGAAAGATAGTTGGAGCTAGATTTCAGAAGACTGTTTTCTTGGAAGTAACAGAGAAGCATTGAAGGTTTAGTAGTCAGAACAAGGATATATATTAATGTGGTATGTTTAGAGTAAACTGAGACACAGTTGGCTGTAAGGATAGTGTGGGAATGTCAGATGAGAGAAACACTATGAAGAGAATGCTGACTGGAGATGCAGCAAGATGATTCTTCTCCTGGAAGAATAGCAGTTATAATCAGGTCTTTCATTATTTTTTTTTAAAGTTATTAATGGGCTGACTGGACAATGCTTGCTTAGCATGTACAGGGCCCTGGGTTTAGTCCCTTGTACAGGAAAAAAAATTGTGAAGAAAACATTGGCTGCATTTTGAAAAGATTATGGGGTTTGCAGGGGAGAAGAGAGTTTTTTCTTTTTATCTGTTTTTTTTTTTTTTTTTTTTTTTTTTTTGGTTTTTCGAGGTACTGTCTCACTGTAGCCCAGGCTGACTTGGAATTCACTCTGTACTCTCAGGGTGGCCTTGAACTCATGGCAATCCTCCTATCTCTGTCTCCCGAGTGCTGGGATTAAAGGCGTGCGCCACCAAGCCCGCTGTTGTTTATTTTTATTTGTTTGTTTGTTTTATGAGAGAGAGGGAGGGAGGGAGAGAATTGGCATGCCAGGGCTTCTAGCCACTGCTGTCGAACTCCAGGTGCATAGTGCACGTGTGACCTTGTGCACTTGTGTCATCTTGTGTATCTGGTGCATCTGGCTTACGTAGGTCCTGGAGAGTTGAACATGAGTCCTTAGGCTTTGCAGACAAGTGCCTTAACCACTAAGCCATCTCTCCAGCCTTGCTGTTTGTTTGTTTGTTTATGTATTTATTTTGTTTTTTTCAGGTAGGGTCTCACTCTAGCTCAGGCTGACCTGGAATTCACTCTGTAATCTCAGGGTGTCCTTGAACTCACAGTGATCCTCCTACCTCTGCCTCCAGAGTGCTGGGATTAAAGGTGTGCACCACCACATCTGGGCCTGTTTTTTATTTTTTTAATTTATTATTATTATTTTTTAGAGAGAGATACAGAGAGATAGAGGGAGAGGGAGACAGATAGAGATGGGCCTGCCAGCAGCCTCTCAGCTGCTGTGAACGAACTCTAGATGCATGCGCCCCCTTGTGGGCAAGTGCGGCATTGCACCCTTGCATCACTTTTGCATCTGGCTAAATGTGGGACCTGGAGATTGGAACCGGTGTTCTTAGGCTTAGGAGGCAGGCGCCTTAACCACTAAGCTATCTCTCCAGCCCTGTTTTTTATTTTTAACATAATTGAGTTCAAATCATTGAATTTATCAGATTATCGAAAGCCCCTTGTTTGTGTGATACTTGAAAATGAAGTAATGGCTATAGGTAGATGTAGTTACCTTTTTGTTGTTGGGACAAAACACAAGACCAAAAGCAGCTGATTAAGGAGTTTTTATTTTGGCTTATAGTCTTGAGGGGAAGCTTCATGGTGTCAGGAGAAAGCATGGCATGTACAGTGTGGGCAGCACCTCTGCCACAGCCGGTGAAAAACACCAGCAAGTGATTGAGCTAAGTTCTGGCAAAGGAGAATTGGCTGTAATATCCCAAAGCCCACCCTTAACAACTCACCTTTTCCAACAAGGCTTCATCCCCCCCCCCAAAATGCCACCAGCTGGAGTTCATGAATTCAAAACATATGAGTTTATGGGACATCTGATTCATACCACCACAGTAGACCAGGAATGGGTTTATGGTCATCCTTAGTTTTAACACACATAAACCATTAGTAAAGTAATAGCCCGGGCTAGCAAGCCACGTTAAGTCTTATTACTTTTATTTTGTTTTATTTTATTATTTATGTATTTATTTATTTATTTGGCTTTTCAAGGTAGGGTCTTACTCTAGCCCAGGCTGATGTGGAATTTTCTATGTAGTCTCAGGGCAGCCTCAAACTCATGGCAATCCGCCTACCTCTGCCTCCCAAATGCTGGGATTAAAGGCGTGCGTCACCATGCCCGGTTATTTTATTATTTTATTCATTCGCAGTTCTAGAGATAGAACCCAGGACCTCACACATGCTAGGCAAGGAATCTACCACTAAATCTCCAGTCCCTCTAAGTGTACTTCATGTTTCACATACATGTTTTTGGTTGGCTGGCTCCCTCTGTCTAGAATTCTCTCTCTCTTTTGTTTTTCGTTCTTTTGAGGTAGGGTCTTGCTATAGTCCAGGCTGACCTGGAATTCACTATGTACTCTTAGGCAGGCCTTGAACTCATGGTGATCCTCCTACCTTTCCTTCCGAGTGCTGGGATTAAAGGTGTGTACCATCATGCCCAGAGAGAATTCTCTGTCTCTCTCTCTCTCTCCCCCTTTTTTTTTTTTTTTTTGGTTTTTTCGAGGTAGGGTTTCACTCTAGTCCAGGCTGACCTGGAATTAACTATGTAGTCTCAGGGTGGCCTCGAACTCTCGGTGATCCTCCTACCTCTGCCTCCTGAGTGCTGGGATTAAAGGCATGCGCCACCACACCTGGCTTCTCTCTCTCTCTTTTTGAGGTAGAGTCTCACACTAGCACAGGCTGACCTGGAATTCATTATGTAGTCTCAGGGTGGCCTTGAACTCATGGTGATCCTCCTACCTCTGCCTCCCGGGTGCTGGGATTAAAGGCGTACTCCACCACGTCTAGCTAGAATTCTCTTTATGTCTGGGAAGTAGTAGCTTTTCCTCCTCCTCCTCCTTTTGCAAGCACCTACTTGTCTTTTAAACTTAGGTTTGGGAACTTAGTTTCTCATTATTTCTTCTCTGACCCATTCTTCATCGTAGAGGCTTCCACCATAGCACCCGTAACATTTTGTGGCAGCCATTTGCTTGCTTGCTTCCCTTGTTCTGCTAGGTTAGAAAGTTCTTGAGGACGCATACTACTGTTTTTTTTTTTCCTTTAAAATTTTTTCTTGTACTTGGCACAAAATAAAAAAGAATGTTTCATCTATAACTAATGGATTATAAAAATTGAGACTCAGTGTATATCCATTCTGTGACTAGCATAACAAAACTGATGAAGCATATAGTTATTTAACCGTCCATTTCAGTGCTGTTTTCATTAACTGTGGTACCTCAAATAATTAATTAAGATTAGTAGATCAATGATTCTGTTTTCAGCCTATGATCTTAGAGCCCTCTAGTAGTGTGAGAGTTCCCACAAAGAAGTCTACAAAGTCATGGGTTCATTTTCTGTAGGCTTTTAAGAATGTATGTATGGAGGCTGGAGAGATACCTCAATGGTTGAAGGCACCTGCTTGCAAAGTCTAATAGTCTGGGTTCCATTCCCAAATACCCACGTGAAGCCAAATGTACAAAGTGGCCCATGTGTCTGGAGTTCACTTGTAGCGGCAGGAAGCCCTGGCATGCCCATACTTTCTCTCACTCACTCACACATAAATAATTAAATAAATAAGAATACTTCTTGAAAAAGAATGTATATAGCCGGGCCTGGTGGCACATGCCTTTTATTCTAGCACTCAGGAGGCAGAGGTAGGAGGATCACTGTGAGCTCAAGGCCACCCTAAGACTACATAGTGAATGCCAGCCAGCCAGGGCTAGAGTGAGACCCTACCTTGAAAAATAAATGAATGTGTGTATGTAAAGCACCAATGTTTTGAGTATATACAGATGCTGTTCCAACCAATCCAGGGTAAAATCCTCACAGTGAAGGAAACATGCTGGTAATCTTAGAGATGGGCAACGTGAGGGCTTTGACACAGTGTCAAAGTGTGTGGAAGATTAGATGAACAGCTTTACATAGCTTGGTGGGCATTGAGAGGATACAAGAAGGTGTTTTTTCCCCTTAATTTAAAAAATATTTTATTTTTAAAATTTGATTTTTACTTATGAGAGAGAGAGAGAGAGACAGAGAATGGATGCACCAGGGCCTCTAACCACTGTGTACAAATTCCAGATGCATGTGTCACCATGTGCAGCTGGCTTACATGGGTTCTGGGGAATTGAACCTGGCTACTTAGGCTTTGTAGGCAAGTGCCTTAACTGCTAAGCTATCTCTTCAGCCCTTAATTTTAAAATTTTTTTAAATTATTTTATTTATTTTTGGAGAGAGACAGAGAGGACCAGATAGAGAGGGAGAGGAAGACAGAGCTGGGCGTACCAGCAGTCTCTCAGCTACTGTGAACGAAATCCAGATGTGTCCGCACCCTTGTGGGCAAGTGCGGCATTGCGCCCTTACGTCACTTTGCATCTGGCTAAACGTGGGACCTGGAGATTGGAACCAGTGTTCTTAGGCTTAGCAGGCAGGCGCCTTAACTGCTAAGCCATCTCTCCAGCCCCAGCCCTTAATTTTTATTTACTTATTTGCATGTGTGTGGTGGGGGAAGGGAACACGAGGGTATTTTGGTATTGCAAATGAATGTTGATCCAGCTTTAGGGGGTGTTGGGGAATTGAATCTGGACCTGTAGACTTTGCAAGCAAGTTCCTTTAACCACTGAGCAATCTCCCTAGCCTCAAGAAGGTACTTCTTGAAAGCAGTTAAATTCAGGTTAGGCTATATATAATACGTGAATTGTCCTTGTCATTGATAGTTCATTACATTAAGAGCAAAGAATCAGGCACGATGGTTCATATCTGTAATTCCAGCACTTGGGAGACGGAGGCGGGAAGATCAGGAGTTCAAGACCAGCCTTTACTATGTAGTAAATTTGAGACCAGCTACCCTGTCACCAAAATAAATAAATAAATAAATAATAAATAAATAAATAAATAAATAAATAAATTCAAAGGCAACAAAGCAAGCAAACAAAAAGTTGGACCTAGTTATTCAGGAGGCTGAAATAGTGTGATTGTGTGAGCATAGGAGTTCTGGGCCAGCCTGGGCAATCAACACAGTGAGACCTTATCACTTGAAAAAGCAAAGTTGTTTAATTTAACTACTATTTTATTTTTCTAATTTTTTTTTTGAGGTAGGATCTCACTCTAGCCCAGGCTGACCTGGAATTCACTATAGTCTCAGGGTGGTCACAAACTCATGGCAATCCTCCTACCTTTGCCTCTGGAGTGCTGGGATTAAAGGTGTGCACCACCATGCCAGGCTTCCTAATTTTTTTTTTTAAGATTTTATTGGGCTGGAGAGATGGCTTAGGGGTTAAGGCGCCTACTTCCTAAGCCTAAGAACACTGGTTCCAATCTCCAGTGGTTCCAATCTCCAGGTCCAATGTTTAGCCAGATGCAGTGACGTAAGGGTGCAATGCTGCACTTGGCCACAAGGGGGCGCACACATCTGGATTTCGTTTGCAGCAGCTGAGAGGCTGCTGGCGTGCCCATCTCTATCTGTCTTCCTCTCCCTCTCTCTCTGTGTCTCTGTCTGTGTCTCTCCCCCCCAAAAAAGATTTTATTTATTTATATGAAAGAGAGAGAGAAATAGAAAGAGGCAGAGAGAGAGAGAGAGAAAGAATGGGTGCACCAGGGCTTCCAGCCACTGCAAACGAACTCCAGATGCATGAGCCACCTTGTGCATCTGGTTTATGTGGGTACTGGGGAATTGAGCCCCGAACCAGGGTCCTTAGGCTTCACAGGCAAGCACTTAACCACTAAGCCATCTCTCTAGACCTTTTCTAAATTTTTTTTTTTTTTTTTGAGGTAGGGTCTTGTCTAGCCCAGCCTGACCTGGAATTCACTATGTAGTCTCAGGGTGGCCTTGAACTCATGGCGATCCTCCTACCTCTGCCTCCCGATTGCTGGGATTAAAGACGTGCGCCACCACGCCTGGCCCTTTTCTAAATCTTGAATCAGGGTCTTGAGCTGGGCTGGAATTCATTATGCAGCCCAGGCTGGCCTTAAATTAGCAGCAGTCCTGGCCTCAGCCTCCTAAGTGCTGAGATTATAGATGTAAGCCACCATACCTGACTTTCATAATGTTATAATGACATTGATACACACACACACACACACACACACACACACACACACACACACTTTTGTAGGATTGGGTATGAAGCCCAGGGGCTTCACACATGCTAGGCTTCCATTGAGCTGTATCTCCTAACCTTGTAATGTTTACTTTTTAAAAAAATTTAGCCGGGCGTGGTGGCGCATGCCTTTAATCCCAGCACTCGGGAGGCAGAGGTAGGAGGATCGCCAAGAGTTCGAGGCCACCCTGAGACTACATAGTTAATTCCAGGTTAGCCTGGACCAGAGTGAGACCCTACCTCGAAAAATCCAAAAAAAAAATTTTTTTTTGGATTTATTTCTTTTAGAGAGAGAGAGAGAGAGAGAGAGAGAGAGAGAGAGAGAATGGGCACAACAGGGCCACTGCAAACGAACTCCAAATACATGTGCCACCTTGTGTATCTGGCTTATGTGGGTCCTGGGGAATCAAACCTGGGTTCTTTGGCTTTGCTGGCAAGTGTCTTAACCACTAAGCCATTTCTCTAGCCCTATGTTTACTTTTTAATGAGAGAATTTTTTCTAACTTAAGGACTATGTGTTCTCTGGATATGCAACATTGTGTTCTGTTATCTATATCTCATATTTTTCTGTACTGCAGGTATTTCTGTTATTGATCAAAACATCTATAGTCCAGCAGGCATTCTAGGTTCAAGGGTTAGCCTAAAATAATAATGTTTTAAAATATGAGTGTTACTCGTACCTGTTTGTTTAGCGACTAGACAAATAAGAGTTGTTCCAGTTCATTCATAACTTTGGCAAATATTTATTCAGCTATTTCTGTGAACCAGGTCCTCTTCTAGGCTTTGAGATTATAGTAGTAAGTGAACACAACAGAAAAGTCCTGGCCCTAGTGGCAATACTGTCTAGTGATGGAAGCTATCTAATAAGACCAATTAATAAGCAAGTGGATGTCTGTATTTAATGCTAGATAGGTTTGAGGTCAGCCTGAGCTACCTGAGATCCTGTCTCAGAAAATAAGCAAAACAAAACATACTAAAAATAAAATAAAGAGCAGGGCATGGTGGTCAGGAGACAGAAGTAGGAGAGTCACTGTGAGTTCAAGACTTCATAGTGAATTCCAGGTCAGCCCAGGCTAGAGCAAGACCATACTTCAAAAAAGACAAACACAGGGGCTAGAGAGATGGCTTAGTGGTTAAAGCACTTGTCTGTGAAGCCAAAGGACCTCAGTTTGATTCCCCAGGACCCATGTAAGCCAGATGCACAAGGGGACACATACATCTGGAGTTCATTTGCAGTGGCTGGAAGCCCTGGTGTGCCCATTCTCTCTCTCTCCCTCTCCCTCTTTCCTTCTCTTAAATAAATTAATAAAAAAATATTTAAAAAAAAGACAAATACAAATACAAAATAAATAAATAAAATAGAATAAATATGTGTTTGTTTTTCCAAGTAGGGTTTCACTCTAACCCAGGCTTACCTGAAATTCACTGTGTAGTCTCAGGGTAGCCTGGAACTCAAGGCGATCCTCCTATCTCTGCTTCCCAAGTGCTGGAATTAAAGGCGTGCGCCACCATGCTGGCTCCTATCAGTTTTTTGAGCCAGGGTTTATGTAGCCCAGGTTGGTCTATGCTGTGTGTGACCTTGACCTTCTGATTCTCCTATCTCAGCCTCCCAAGAGCTGGGAGTATAGGTATATACAACTAGAACTAGCAGGTATTTTAAAATTAGAGTTAACAGTGGTTGTAAGTACAAACACCAGTGTATACTACCACTTTTGATTTTAACACTTTCTTTATTTTTTAAAAAAATATTTTATTTATTTAAGGGAGAAAGAGGCAGAGAGAGAGAGAGAGAGGGAGTGAATGGATGTGCGAGGGCCTCCAGCCATTGCAAACGAACTCCAGATGCATGTGCCCCCTTGTGCATCGGGCTTATGTGAGTCCTGGAGAATTGAACCAGTATCCTTTGGCTTTGCAGGCAAATGCCTTAACCACTGGGCCATCTCTCCAGCCCCTCTTTTTAAAAAAATATTTATTGTATTTATTTATTTGAGAGAGAGAAAAGAGGGAGAGGGAGAGAGAGAGAGAGAGAGAGAGAGAGAGAGAGAATGGGCATGCCAGGGCCTCCAGTTGCTGTAAATGAACTCCAGATGCATGCACCCCCTTGTGCATCTGGCTTACGTGGGTCCTGGAGAGTTGAACCACGATCCTTTGGCTTTGCAGACAAACACCTTAACCGCTAAACCATCTCTCCAGCCCTCCTACTTTTGATTTTAGAAAATAATTTATGTGATATAAACCTTTGACTTTATGTTTGCTCATAGTGACCTGCCTTCGTACCATCCCCACGTTTGAAGATGGTGAAGCTGGATATCCATACTCTGGCCCACCACCTCAAACAGGAGCGCTTGTATGTTAACTCAGAGAAGCAGCTCATTCAGAGGCTAAATGCAGATGTGCTTAAGACAGCCGAAAAGTTGTATCGTACAGCCTGGATTGCAAAGCAACAGAGAATTAATTTGGATCGGCTTATCATAACCAGGTAAGGAAAAGATTTCTAGGTTATAATTTTGTGAGCCATTATTATTTTAGGCTCTTTGCTACTTGAAACTAAATGAATCTCTTTCCAAAAACCACATAATTAGAGGTCAATGTTAAGGTGAATTTTTGTTTATTTTGTTTACTAACTTAAGCTCTGCTGTCTAAGACTGTAGCTTAAGCACTAACATTCTGTACTATACCAATAATTTTTTATCTTCATATAAAAAACATTTTATTTATTTATTTATTTTTTTGGATTTTTCGAGTTAGGGTCTCACTGTAGCCCAGGCTGATCTGGAATTCACTCTGTAGTCTCAGACTGGCCTTGAACACATGGTGATCCTCCTACCTCTGCCTCCCGAGTGCTGGGATTAAAGCTGTGTGCCACCACGCCCGGCTTATTGTTGGAGAGAGTAAATTACATACTATTTTTTAAAAATCAATTTAATTTTATTTATTTGAGAGAGATTGAGAGAGAAAGAGGCAGATAGAGAGAGAGAGAGAGAGAGAATGGGCACACCGGGGCCTCTATCCCCTGCAAATGAACTCCAGATGCATGTGCACCCTTATACATCCGGCTTACGTGGGTACTGGGCAATCAAACCTTGAACCGGAATCCTTAGGCTTCACAGGCAAGTACTAAACCACTAAGCCATCTCTCCAGCCCCCATACTATTTTTTATATACATTTTCATGTTTTGATATTGTATATCTGCTTTCAAAATGACATATTTCATTGTTTTACTATTTGATTGATTTGTTGTTCCAAGCAGCAGTTTTTTAAAATTATTATTATTTTGTTTGCTTTTTTCGAGGTATGGTCTCAATCTGGCCCAGGCTGACCTGGAATTAACTATGTAGTCTCTGGGTGGCTTCAAACTCACTGCAATCCTCCTACCTCTGCCTCCCAAGTGCTGGGATTAAAGGCATGCGCCACCACGCCCGGCTCACACTTACTTACTTTCTTTTTTTTTTTTTTCTTTCTCTCTCTCTCTTTCTTTCTTCTTTCTTTATTTGAGACAGAGAGAGAAAGAGGAGGAGAGAGTGAGAATGGGCACACCAGGGCCTCTAGCCACTGCAAATGAACTCCAGATGCATGCACTACCATGTTCATCAGGCTTACGTGGGACCTGGAGAATCAAACTGGGGTCCTTACGCTTCTCAGGCATGTGCCTTAACTGCTGAGCCATCTCTCTAGCCCCCAAGAAGCAGTTTTTTTTTTTGGTTTTTCGAGGTAGGATCTCGCTCTAGTTCAGGCTAACCTGGAATTCACTATGTAGTCTCAGGGTGGCCTCGAACTCACAGTGATCCTCCTACCTCTGCCTCCTGAGTGCTGGGATTAAAGGCGTGCACCACCACGCCCAGCTAAGAAGCAGTTTTTAACTGTAAGAATCCTAGTGTAATGCTGAGAAACTGAGACACACACACACACACACACACACACACACGCACACACACACAATCCAACCAAACAAAAAAAAAAAAACAACATGCTGTTTGATCCTATTTACAAGAGATTTAAAGAGACAAGTCCTCTCTTTGATGATGTCATTGAGAATAATGGTTACTTGTTGGGCTTTCCAGGGTGGTGACTGACTGGAAAGAGCCATGAAAAGCATTTTGGGTGCTTAAAATGTTCCATGTCTCTTTTTCCTTCCATGCTGGGATCTAACTTAATTTCTTTTTCCATTTTTGAGATAGGGTCTTGCTCTAGCCAAGGCTGACTTGAATTCACTATGTAATCTCAGGGTGGCCTCGACCTCATGGCATTCCCCCTTCCTCTGCTTCCAAAGTGCTGGGATTAAAGGCGCCACCACGCCCAACTCAAACTTAATTCTTAAAAATATTTTATTTATTTATGTGCAAGTAGTGGGGAGGGGGGAGAATGGGCACACCAGGCCTCTAGTCACTGCAAAGGAACTTTAGATATGTGTGTCACCTTGTGCATCTGGCTTTATGTGGGTACTGGGAATTGAACACCCGGGGCCTTAGGCTTTGTAGATAATTCCTGAACCACTGAGCCATCTCTCTAGCCCCAAATCTAGTTTTGTGCATGCTAGGCAAGCACTCTACCACTGAACTGCACCCCACTCCTCTCACTTTTTCTTTAAAAGCTTTCTTTAAAAGTCTCAAAGCTGGGCATGGTGGCACATGACTTTAATCCCAGCACTCGGGAGGCAGAAGTAGGAGGATCACAGTGAATTTGAGGCCACCTTGAAAATACAGAGTGAATTCCAGCTTAACCTGGGCTAGAGTGAAACCTATCTTGAACCCTATCTTGCAAAAAAAAAAAGCTATAGTCTCATTCTGTGTATTGCCCAGGCTCAAGTGACCTTCTTCCTTAGCTTCTCAGGAGGCTGGGACAGGACCTGACATTGCATTAGTTGGTCTGTGTCCATGTCTTCATCTGAGTTTACACCATGGTGAACATATATAAAAGAGGATCAAGGGCTGGAGATAGGGCTAAGTGGTTAAGACGCTTGCCTGCAAAACCGATGGATGCAGGTTCAATTCCCTAGGACTCATCTAAAGCCAGATGCATAAGGTGGTACATGCATCTGGAGTTTGCTTGCAGTAGCTAGAGTCCCTGGCACACACATTCTCTTTCTCTCTCTCTCTCAAATAAATAAATAAAATACATATATAAAAAAATGGGGGCTGGAGAGATGGCTTAGCGGTTAAGGTACCTGCCTGTGAAGCCTAAGAACACCTGTTTGATTCTCTAGGTCCCACGTTTTGCCAGATGCAAAAGTGAGGCAAGGGCTCAATGTCACACATGTCCACAAGGGGGCACAATCATCTGGAGTTCGTTCACAGCAGCAGAAGTCACTGGTGCACCCTTCTCTGCCTCTTCCTCTCTCTTTCTCTCAAATAAAAAAAAATGGGCCAGGTATTGTGGCACACATCATTAATCTCAGCACTCAGGAGGCAGAGGTAGGAGGATTGCTGAGAGTTCAAGGCCAGCCTGAGACTACATAGTGAATTCCAGGGCAGGTCACCCTGGGCTAGAGTGATATCCTGTCTCAAAAAACAAAACAAAAGCAACAACAACAAAAAGGATCAAGGTGCACACTTGAGGTGTAGGCATGTTCCTGGATTTTACCTCAATAAGTTACTTCTTCCAGTTTCCCCCCTCCTCCCCCAAGGTAGGGTCTTGCCCAGGCTGACCTGGAATTCACTATATGGCTTCAGAGTGGCCTTGCATTCCTGGTGATCTTACTACCTCTGCCTCCTGAGTGCTGGGACTGAAGGCATGTGCCACCATGTCCTGCTCAATAAGTTACTTCTCTCAGGCAAACTAAGAAAAAAAGATTCAATACTGCTGTGAAATTGGTGTAGGTCCTATCCCTGCCTCTACACACTTCAGGATTATTTTATTAGATTCATTTTCAGAAGTTTATACTGATACAGTGCTATTGAGAAAGGTTGAGCAATATACCTAATAAAGAGTTTGTCTGGGGGGAAGCTGGAGAGATGGCTTAGTGATTAAAGCACTTGCCTGTGAAGCCTAAGGACCCAGGTTCAATTCCCCAGCACCCACATAAGCCAGATGCACAAGGTGGCACATGTGTCTGGAGTCTGTTTGCAGTGGCTAGAGGACCTGGTGCACCCATTCTCTCTATCTTCCCCTTTCTCTCTCTCTTTCTGTACAATAAATAAATGAATAAAATATTAAAAAAAAAGAATTTGTTTGGTCAGGCATGGTGGTGCATGCCTTTAATTCCAGCACTTAGAAGGCAAAGGTAAGAGGATCGTCATCTTAGCCTGGGCTAGAGTGAAACCCTACCTTGAAACCCCCTCCCACCTCCAAAGAAAGAATTTATTTGGGTATTTATTTATTTATTTGGTTTTTCAAGGTAGGTTCTCCCTCTAGCCCAGGAATTCACTATGTAGTCTCAGAGTGGCCTCAAACTCACAGTGATCCTCCTACCTCTGCCTCCCAAGTGCTGGGATGAAAGGCATGTGCCACCATGCCCGGCCTTGGGTATTTATTTTTTTAATTATATTTATTTATTTATTTATTTGAAAGAGAGAGAGAGGTAAGTGCCTTAACTGCTAAGCCATCTTTCTAGCCCCTATTTTTTTTTTTTTGGGGGATTTCAGGTAGGGTCTCACTCTGGCCCAGGCTGATCTGGAATTAACTATGTAGTCTCAGGGTGGCCTCGAACTCATGGCAGTCCTCCTACCTCTGCCTCCTGAGTGCTGGGATTAAGGCGTGTGCCACGCCCAGCTCTAGCCCCTGTTTTTAATGAAAGAGAGAGAGGCTGGGCGTAATGGTGCATGCTTTTATTTTTATTTTTATTTTTTAAATATTTTATTATTTATTTATTTATTTGAGAGAGAGAGATACAGAAATAGGCAGGTAGAGAGAGAGAGAGAGAGAGAGAGAGAGAAAGAGAGAGGCGCACCAGGGGCTCCAGCCACTGCAAACGAACTCAGATGCATGCACCCCTTGTACATCTGGCTTACGTGGGTCCTGGAGAATCGAAGTCTCGAACCGGGTCCTTAGGCTTCATAGGCAAGCATTTAACCGCTAAGCCATCTCTCCAGCCCTGGTGCATGCTTTTAATCCCATCACTTGGGAGGCAGAGGTAGGAGGATTGCCGTTTGAGGCCACCCTGAGACTACATAGTGAATTCCATGTCAACCTTGACCAGAGTAAGACCCTACCTCAAAAAACCAAGAGAGAGAGAGAGAGAGAGAGAGAGAGAGAGAGAGAGAGAGCGAGAGAGAGAATTGGGATGCCAGGGCCTTCAGCCACTGAAATTGAACTTCAGACGCATCGTCACCTTCTGCGCATGTGCAACATTGTGTGCTTGCTTCACTGTGCATCTGGCTTACATGGGACATGGAGATTCAAACATGAGTTCTTAGGCTTCACAGACAAGTGCCTTAACTGCTAAGCCATCACTCCAGCACCTATTTTTATTTTTTGAGACAGGACCCCATGTTTCCTAGGACAGTCTTGAACTTGTTATATAGCTGAGGATGTCTGATTCTCCTGCCGAGAGATTATAATCCTATACCACCATGTCTGGTGTGGTGCTCTGGATCAAATCCAGGCTTTGTATATGCTAGGCAAACATTTTATTTTGAGTAGGCTTCTTTTTGTCTAAACTAAGCAGTTTTTTTCCCCAGGTTGGGTCTTGCTCTAGCTCAGGCTAACCTGGAATTCACTGTGTAGTCTCAAGGTGGCCTTGAACTAATGGCAATCCTCCTACCTCTGCCTTCTGAGTGCTGTGATTAAAGGCGTGTGCCATCATGCCTGGCTCCTAAGCAGTTTTTTTTTTTTTTTTTTGTTTTCCGAGGTAGTGTCTCACTCTAGCCCAGGCTGACCTGGAATTCATTCTGTATTCTCAGGGTGGCCTTGAACTCATAGTGATCCTCCTACCTCTGCCTCCTGAATGCTGGGATTAAAGGCATGCACCACCCCACCCAGCTCTAAGCAGTTTTTAACAATAGCAAATTATACATATGCAAGAGGGAAGAGAAAGAGGGAGGGAGAGAAAGAAGGACAGAGAATGGGTGCACCAGGACTTCTTGTGGTTGTAAATGAACACTAGATACATATGCCACTTTGAATAGCAATTTTTATTATTTTTTATTATTATTATTATTATTATTATTATTATTATTATTATTGGTTTTCCGGTAGGGTCTCACTCTAGCCCAGGCTGACCTGGAATTCACTCTGTATTCTCAGGGTGGCCTCAAACTCATGGCAATCCTCCTACCTCTGCCTCCCGGAGTGCTAGTGCTGGGATTAAAGGCATGCACTACCATGCCTGGCCTTTGAATAGCAATTTTTTTTTACTGAGACACACACACACACACACACACACACACACGCACACACACAATCCAACCAAACAAAAAAAAAAAAACAACATGCTGTTTGATCCTATTTACAAGAGATTTAAAGAGACAAGTCCTCTCTTTGATGATGTCATTGAGAATAATGGTTACTTGTTGGGCTTTCCAGGGTGGTGACTGACTGGAAAGAGCCATGAAAAGCATTTTGGGTGCTTAAAATGTTCCATGTCTCTTTTTCCTTCCATGCTGGGATCTAACTTAATTTCTTTTTTCCATTTTTTGAGATAGGGTCTTGCTCTAGCCAAGGCTGACTTGGAATTCACTATGTAATCTCAGGGTGGCCTCGACCTCATGGCATTCCCCCTTCCTCTGCTTCCAAAGTGCTGGGATTAAAGGCGCCACCACGCCCAACTCAAACTTAATTCTTAAAAAATATTTTATTTATTTATGTGCAAGTAGTGGGGGAGGGGGAGAATGGGCACACCAGGGCCTCTAGTCACTGCAAAGGAACTTTAGATATGTGTGTCACCTTGTGCATCTGGCTTTATGTGGGTACTGGGGAATTGAACACCCGGGGCCTTAGGCTTTGTAGATAATTCCTGAACCACTGAGCCATCTCTCTAGCCCCAAATCTAGTTTTGTGCATGCTAGGCAAGCACTCTACCACTGAACTGCACCCCACTCCTCTCACTTTTTCTTTAAAAGCTTTCTTTAAAAGTCTCAAAGCTGGGCATGGTGGCACATGACTTTAATCCCAGCACTCGGGAGGCAGAAGTAGGAGGATCACAGTGAATTTGAGGCCACCTTGAAAATACAGAGTGAATTCCAGCTTAACCTGGGCTAGAGTGAAACCTATCTTGAACCCTATCTTGCAAAAAAAAAAAGCTATAGTCTCATTCTGTGTATTGCCCAGGCTCAAGTGACCTTCTTCCTTAGCTTCTCAGGAGGCTGGGACAGGACCTGACATTGCATTAGTTGGTCTGTGTCCATGTCTTCATCTGAGTTTACACCATGGTGAACATATATAAAAAGAGGATCAAGGGCTGGAGATAGGGCTAAGTGGTTAAGGACGCTTGCCTGCAAAACCGATGGATGCAGGTTCAATTCCTAGGACTCATCTAAAGCCAGATGCATAAGGTGGTACATGCATCTGGAGTTTGCTTGCAGTAGCTAGAGTCCCTGGCACACACATTCTCTTTCTCTCTCTCTCTCAAATAAATAAATAAAATACATATATAAAAAAATGGGGGCTGGAGAGATGGCTTAGCGGTTAAGGTACCTGCCTGTGAAGCCTAAGAACACCTGTTTGATTCTCTAGGTCCCACGTTTTGCCAGATGCAAAAGTGAGGCAAGGGCTCAATGTCACACATGTCCACAAGGGGCACAATCATCTGGAGTTAGTCACAGCAGCAGAAGTCACTGGTGCACCCTTCTCTGCCTCTTCCTCTCTCTTTCTCTCAAATAAAAAAAAATGGGCCAGGTATTGTGGCACACATCATTAATCTCAGCACTCAGGAGGCAGAGGTAGGAGGATTGCTGAGAGTTCAAGGCCAGCCTGAGACTACATAGTGAATTCCAGGGCAGGTCACCCTGGGCTAGAGTGATATCCTGTCTCAAAAAACAAAACAAAAGCAACAACAACAAAAAGGATCAAGGTGCACACTTGAGGTGTAGGCATGTTCCTGGATTTTACCTCAATAAGTTACTTCTTCCAGTTTCCCCCCTCCTCCCCCAAGGTAGGGTCTTGCCCAGGCTGACCTGGAATTCACTATATGGCTTCAGAGTGGCCTTGCATTCCTGGTGATCTTACTACCTCTGCCTCCTGAGTGCTGGGACTGAAGGCATGTGCCACCATGTCCTGCTCAATAAGTTACTTCTCTCAGGCAAACTAAGAAAAAAAAGATTCAATACTGCTGTGAAATTGGTGTAGGTCCTATCCCTGCCTCTACACACTTCAGGATTATTTTATTAGATTCATTTTCAGAAGTTTATACTGATACAGTGCTATTGAGAAAGGTTGAGCAATATACCTAATAAAGAGTTTGTCTGGGGGGAAGCTGGAGAGATGGCTTAGTGATTAAAGCACTTGCCTGTGAAGCCTAAGGACCCAGGTTCAATTCCCCAGCACCCACATAAGCCAGATGCACAAGGTGGCACATGTGTCTGGAGTCTGTTTGCAGTGGCTAGAGGACCTGGTGCACCCATTCTCTCTATCTTCCCCTTTCTCTCTCTCTTTCTGTACAATAAATAAATGAATAAAATATTAAAAAAAAAAAGAATTTGTTTGGTCAGGCATGGTGGTGCATGCCTTTAATTCCAGCACTTAGAAGGCAAAGGTAAGAGGATCGTCATCTTAGCCTGGGCTAGAGTGAAACCCTACCTTGAAACCCCCTCCCACCTCCAAAGAAAGAATTTATTTGGGTATTTATTTATTTATTTGGTTTTTCAAGGTAGGTTCTCCCTCTAGCCCAGGAATTCACTATGTAGTCTCAGAGTGGCCTCAAACTCACAGTGATCCTCCTACCTCTGCCTCCCAAGTGCTGGGATGAAAGGCATGTGCCACCATGCCCGGCCTTGGGTATTTATTTTTTTAATTATATTTATTTATTTATTTATTTGAAAGAGAGAGAGAGGTAAGTGCCTTAACTGCTAAGCCATCTTTCTAGCCCCTATTTTTTTTGGGGGGGATTTCGAGGTAGGGTCTCACTCTGGCCCAGGCTGATCTGGAATTAACTATGTAGTCTCAGGGTGGCCTCGAACTCATGGCAGTCCTCCTACCTCTGCCTCCTGAGTGCTGGGATTAAAGGCGTGTGCCACCACGCCCAGCTCTAGCCCCTGTTTTTAATGAAAGAGAGAGAGGCTGGGCGTAATGGTGCATGCTTTTATTTTTTATTTTTTATTTTTTTAAATATTTTATTATTTATTTATTTATTTGAGAGAGAGAGATACAGAAATAGGCAGGTAGAGAGAGAGAGAGAGAGAGAGAGAGAGGGAAAGAGAGAATGGGCGCACCAGGGGCTCCAGCCACTGCAAACGAACTCCAGATGCATGCACCCCCTTGTACATCTGGCTTACGTGGGTCCTGGAGAATCGAGTCTCGAACCGGGGTCCTTAGGCTTCATAGGCAAGCATTTAACCGCTAAGCCATCTCTCCAGCCCTGGTGCATGCTTTTAATCCCATCACTTGGGAGGCAGAGGTAGGAGGATTGCCGTTTGAGGCCACCCTGAGACTACATAGTGAATTCCATGTCAACCTTGACCAGAGTAAGACCCTACCTCAAAAAACCAAAGAGAGAGAGAGAGAGAGAGAGAGAGAGAGAGAGAGAGAGAGAGAGAGAGAGAATTGGGATGCCAGGGCCTTCAGCCACTGAAATTGAACTTCAGACGCATACGTCACCTTCTGCGCATGTGCAACATTGTGTGCTTGCTTCACTGTGCATCTGGCTTACATGGGACATGGAGATTCAAACATGAGTTCTTAGGCTTCACAGACAAGTGCCTTAACTGCTAAGCCATCACTCCAGCACCTATTTTTATTTTTTGAGACAGGACCCCATGTTTCCTAGGACAGTCTTGAACTTGTTATATAGCTGAGGATGTCTGATTCTCCTGCCGGAGATTATAATCCTATACCACCATGTCTGGTGTGGTGCTCTGGATCAAATCCAGGCTTTGTATATGCTAGGCAAACATTTTATTTTGAGTAGGCTTCTTTTTGTCTAAACTAAGCAGTTTTTTTTCCCCCAGGTTGGGTCTTGCTCTAGCTCAGGCTAACCTGGAATTCACTGTGTAGTCTCAAGGTGGCCTTGAACTAATGGCAATCCTCCTACCTCTGCCTTCTGAGTGCTGTGATTAAAGGCGTGTGCCATCATGCCTGGCTCCTAAGCAGTTTTTTTTTTTTTTTTGTTTGTTTTCCGAGGTAGTGTCTCACTCTAGCCCAGGCTGACCTGGAATTCATTCTGTATTCTCAGGGTGGCCTTGAACTCATAGTGATCCTCCTACCTCTGCCTCCTGAATGCTGGGATTAAAGGCATGCACCACCCCACCCAGCTCTAAGCAGTTTTTAACAATAGCAAATTATACATATGCAAGAGGGAAGAGAAAGAGGGAGGGAGAGAAAGAAGGACAGAGAATGGGTGCACCAGGACTTCTTGTGGTTGTAAATGAACACTAGATACATATGCCACTTTGAATAGCAATTTTTATTATTTTTTATTATTATTATTATTATTATTATTATTATTATTATTATTATTGGTTTTCCGAGGTAGGGTCTCACTCTAGCCCAGGCTGACCTGGAATTCACTCTGTATTCTCAGGGTGGCCTCAAACTCATGGCAATCCTCCTACCTCTGCCTCCGGAGTGCTAGTGCTGGGATTAAAGGCATGCACTACCATGCCTGGCCTTTGAATAGCAATTTTTTTTTTTTTTTTTTTGGTTTTTCGAGGTAGGGTCTCACTCTAGTTCAGGCTGACCTGGAATTCACTATGTAGTCTCAGGGTGGCCTCGAACTCACGGCAATCCTTCTACCTCTGCCTCCCGAGTGCTGGGATTAAAGGCGTGAGCCACCACGCCCAGCTTGAATAGCAATTTTTTAAAAAATATATTTTATTTATTTATTTTAGAGAGAGAGAGAGAGAGAGAGAGAGAGAGAGAATGGGCACTCTAGGGCCTCCAGCCACTGCAAAGGAACTCCAGATGTATGTGCCCTTTTGTGCATCTGGCTTACGTGGGTACTGGGGAATCGAGCCTCGAACCAGGGTCCTTAGGCTTCACAGGCAAGTGCTTAACCCCTAAGCCATCTCTCCAGCCCTAAATAGCAATTTTTAAATTAAAAAAATTTTTCTTTAAAATTTATTTGATGGGGGAGGGGAGAGAATGGGCATGCCAGGGCCTTCAGCTGCCATAAACAAACTCCAGATGCATGTGCCACCTTGTGCATTTGGCTTATGTGGGTCCTGGGGTATTGAACCTAGGTCCTTTGGCTTTGCAGGCACATGCCTTAAGCACTAAGCCATCTCTTCTTCCCCCAATATTTTTGTTTATTTATTTGCAAAGTGAGAGAGAGAGGGAGGGAGAGAGGGAGGGAGGGAGGGAGGGAGGGAGGGAGGGGAGAATGGATGCACCAGGGCCTCCAGCTGCTATAAACAAACTCCAGATGCATGCACCACTTTGTGCATCTGGCTTTACATGAGTCCTTGGGAATCCAACTCGGGTCATTAGACTTTGCAGGCAAACACCTTAACTGTTGAGCCATCTTTCCGGCCCTAGCATTTTTTTTTTTAAGTCAGAAAAGTTTTTTTTTTTTTTTTTTTTTGGAGAGAGACAGAGAGGGGAGGGAGGGAGGGGAGGAGGGAGGGGAGGGAGGAGAGAGAGAGAGAGAGAGAGAGAGAGAATGGTTGTACCAGCAGCCTCTCAGCCGCTGTGAACCAACTGCTGATGCGTGTGCCCCCTTGTGGGCAAGTGTGGCATTGCGCCCTTGCATCACTTTGTATCTGGCTAAACGTGGGGCCTGGAGATTGGAACCCGTGTTCTTAGGCTTAGCAGGCAGGCGCCTTAACCGCTAAGCCATCTCTCCAGCCCCAGAAAAGTTTTATTTTGCCTTACAGTGAGGAACAATAGTAAAATTTAAAATTTAATCTGGGCCACAATTGTGATACATACAAATTAATGCTTTTCACTAAATTTGATTTAATATGAAGAAACCTAAAATATTTTAGCAATTCAAAGTGACCTCATTATTGGGACTATTATTAACTCCCATATCCACATTTCAATATAATGAATGGTTACCTTATATCTTTGTGGTTATCAATACTGTTTTGCCTATGTGCTAATATTTTTAGTGCTGAAGCTTCCCCAGCTGAGTGTTGCCAACATGCCAAGGTTTTAGAAGATACACAGTTTGTTGATGGATATAAGCAACTGGGATTTCAAGAAACTGCTTATGGAGAATTCTTGAGTCGGTTAAGGGAGAATCCTCGTCTTATTGCCTCCTCTTTGGTTGCTGGAGAGAAACTCAATCAAGAGAACACACAAAGTGTTATTTACACAGTTTTTACCTCCTTGTATGGCAATTGCATAATGCAAGAAGATGAAAGCTACCTCCTTCAGGTTTTGCGATACTTGATTGAATTTGAACTTAAAGAAAGTGACAACCCCAGGCGGCTTTTGAGGAGAGGAACTTGTGCCTTCAGTATCTTATTTAAACTTTTTTCTGAAGGACTGTTTTCTGCCAAACTTTTCCTCACAGCTACTTTACACGAGCCAATCATGCAGCTCCTTGTGGAAGATGAAGACCACCTGGAAACAGATCCAAATAAGCTAATTGAGAGGTTCTCCCCATCTCAACAGGAAAAGCTCTTTGGAGAGAAAGGCTCTGACAGGTTCAGGCAAAAGGTCCAAGAGATGGTGGATTCCAATGAGGCCAAACTGGTGGCTTTGGTGAACAAATTTATTGGTTATCTCAAACAGAACACATACTGCTTTCCACATAGTTTGAGGTGGATTGTGTCACAGATGTACAAAACTCTCTCCTGTGTGGACAGACTGGAAGTGGGGGAGGTCAGAGCAATGTGCACAGATCTCCTGTTGGCTTGCTTTATTTGCCCTGCAGTTGTCAATCCAGAGCAGTATGGAATAATTTCTGATGCTCCTATTAATGAGGTGGCAAGATTTAACCTGATGCAGGTAAGCTTTTGTTTATTAGTATTATTATTACTATTATTATGTGGCATTTAGTTTAAAATCAGTTGATATCAGGCGGATAGATTGGGAACAAAATATGATACACTGTTGATATGTTCTTACTATTTCTTTTCCATAAACTGTCCTAAATGTATTTTTTTGAGAGAGTCAGAGAGAGAGAGAGAGAGAGAGACAGATAGAGAATGGGCATGCCAGCAGCCTCTCAGCCATGGTGAATGGACTCCAGTCGCGTGCACCCCCTTGTGGGCAAGCACAGCATTGAGCCCTTGCATCACTTTGCATCTGGCTAAATGTGGGACCTGGAGAATTGAACGGGTGTTCTTAGGCTTAGCAGGCAGGCGCCTTAACCGCTAAGCCATCTCTTCAGCCCCTAAATATTTTTTAAAAGATTTTATTTATTTATTTATTTATTTATTTATTTATTTATTTATTGAGAGAAGTAGGCAGAGAGAGAGTGACAGAGACAGAGAGGGAATGTGACTGGGTGCACCAAGGTCTCTAGCCACTGCAGACAAACTCCAGATGCATGTGCCACTTTGTGCTGCTGGCTTATGTGGGTTCTGGGGATTTGAACCTGGGTTCTTAGGCTTTGTGGCAAGCGCTTAACAACTAAACCATCTTTCCAGCCTCAAAATATTTACTTCTTATGGAACAAAACCAATCATTTTGGGATTTTGAAATATTGTAGTCATGTAACATTTTGCATTAGTTTTCAGATAAAGTCCTCATATATTTAAAAGTATAGTTGAGCCAGGTGTGGTAGCACACACCTTTAATTCCAGAATTGGGAGGCAGAGGTAGGAGGATCGCCATGCATTAGAAGCCACGCTGAGACTACATAGTGAGTTCCAGGTCAGTGTGTGCTAGATCAAGACCCTACCTAAACCGGGCGTGGTGGCGCATGCCTTTAATCCCAGCACTCAGGAGGCAGAGGTAGGAGGATCGCTGAGAGTTCGAGGCCACCCTGAGACTACATAGTTAATTCCAGGTCAGCCTAGATCAGAGTGAAACCCTACCTCGAAAAACCAAAAAAAAAAAAAAAAAAAAAAAGATAGTTGCATTTTCTTGGACAAATCTAAAATCTATCATCCCTTTTCCATAAGTTAAAATTCAGCTGGGCATGGTGGTGCACACCTTTAATCCCTGCACTCGGGAGGCAGAGGTAGGAGGATCACTGTGAGTTCAAGGACAGCCTGAGAATACAGAGTGAATTCCAAATCAGCCTGGGCTAGAGTGAAACCCTACCCCCCAAAACCAAAACAAAACAAGACAAAACAAAAAAAATCAGAATGATTGAAAACTGAGTCTTTTCTACTTCTGAACCTCAGTTGAACATGAGGCTAATTATAACTAGTATTAAAGATTAAAGCTGGGCATGGTGGTGTATGCGTTTAATCCCAGCACTCGGGAGGCAGAGGTAAGAGGATTGCCATGAGTTCAAGCCCACCCTGAGATTACATAGTTAATTCCAGTTCAGCCTGGACTAGAGAGAGACCCTACCTCAAAAAACCAAAAAGATTAATGTGTTTGACTGTCAACACAGCCCTATAAATGTGTTACATATGTATAGTAAATCATCTTTCTAAAATCTCTAAACTCTAAAATCTGAAACTTATAGTTCTAAGAGTTTTAGAAGGTGTATTCTTATATTTATATTAGCAATTTTCCCCTAATCATTTGAACTACTAAAGTCATTTTATTATTTCTGTGGGAAATCTTTTGTGAAGGGGCTAGGAATTGAACCCAGGGTGCCCCACATACTATACTCTTCTATTGCTTTGCACCCTCGGACTTTTAATCATGTCTTATTCTCCTGAAATATTATGAGGAAGAGACTGGGTTTATTTAGAACAGATCATCTTTGGAATTTTTAAAAACATTTTTATTATTAGAGAGAGAGAGAATGGGCATGCCAGGGCCTCTTGCCACTACATAGGAAGTCCAGACTATGTGCCACTTTGTGTGTCTGGCTTTATGATTTTTTTTAGATTTTTGAGGCAGTGCCTCACTCTAGCCCAGGCTGACCTGGAATTCACTATGTAGTCTCAGGGTGGTCTCGAACTCATGGCGATCCTCCTACCTCTATGTGCCTGGCTCCATGGAATTTTTTAAAGTGATAAGTAAGCCTTTTAAAAAAATTACCAGTCCTGGGCTGGAGAGATGGCTTAGCAGTTAAGGCACTTGCCAGCAAAACCAAAAGATCCAGGTTCGGTTCCCTGGTACTCATATACAGCTGGATGAGCAAGATGATTCATACGTCTGGAGTTTGATTGCAGTGGCTAGAGGCTCTGGCATGCCCGCTCCTTCCTTCCTTCCTTCCTTCCTTCCTTCCTTCCTTCCTTCCTTCCTTCCTTCCTTCCTTCCTTCCTTCCTTCCTTCTTCCTTCCCTCCCCCCCCCTCTCTTTCTTTCTTTCTTTCTTTCTTTCTTTCTTTCTTTCTTTCTTTCTTTCTTTCTTTCATAGATAGATAGATAGATAGATAGATAGATAGATAGATAATTAAAAAATAAATTTAAAAAATACCAGTTCTGTCATCTTGGAGTATTTAACAATTCATTATATAAAAATCTCTGAAATAAAATTTTAATATTTTGTCTTTTGTAAAGCACTGCCTATTTTTATCATAGTGTATTTGCATTTTCATCCGTCAGTACATACTTACAAAATGAATGAGAGAGGGATTGTCTCAGACATTAAGAAATTGGTATTATAATAATCTTTCTTGTCATCAAGGAGCCCTTAAAGGTTAGTAATTCACTCTTGGCAGTAAGGAACTTGCTCTGTGAAATATTTATTTTACAAAATAGCTTATATCCAGTAGGAAGTGTTTGTTTTTAAGTCTAGAAAAAGAAAGAAGATCTTGAGTTCAAGGCCAGGGAGATCCTGTTTAAAAAAAAAAAAACAACCTAGAAAAAATTCTACATTGAGTACTTTGTGGACTCTAAGGGGTAGGTACTTCATGTTGCCTTGAGGTCATTTAGTAAGTGAGTTAGCCATTTACAATAATGAGAATTTTTTTAAAGTTTTTAAAAATTTTATTTATTTATTAGAGAGAGAGAAAAAAGGGTGCGCCAAGGTGTTTAGCCACTGCAGACAAACTCCAGATGCATGCACAACCTTGTGCATCTGGCTTACGTGGGACCTGGAGAATCAAACCTGGATCCTTATGCTTCACAGGCTAGTGCCTTAAACGGGGAGCTAGCTCTCCAGCCCTAATGAGAATTTTTCTAAACACATTAAAAGTACAATATTAGAAACAAATATTGTACTTTCAATTTCCTAAGGTTGATATCATGTGTGTTAAGGAGAAATTACTGCAATTTTCTACTTTCTGTAATTGTTAATCTGAAAAGAGTAAAGCCTGACATTGACAGAATGCATTATATACTTATTTATTGTTTGTTTGTTTTTTAAGGTAGGGTCTCACTGTAGCCCAGGCTGACATGGAATTCACTATGTAGTCTCAGGGTGGCTTCAGACTCACAGTGATCCTTCTACCTCTGCTTCCCGAGTGCTGGGATTAAAGGCATGTGCCACCATGCTTGGCAGGATACACATTTTATTGTTATTTTTATTTATTTGCCAGGAGAGAGAAAATGGGCATGTCAGGGCTTCTTGCTACAGCAGAGGAACTTCAGACATATGTGCCATTTTGTGCATATGGCCTTACATGGGTACTGAGGAATTGAACCCAAGCCATCAGGCTTTGCAAGCAAGTGCCTTAACCACTGAACCATTATTCCAGCCCAAGGATACATTTTTTTTATTTGAGAGAGAAAGAATGGGTGTGCCAGTGGCCTCTCAGCCGCTGTGAATGCACTCCAGACACGTGCGCCCCCTTGTGGGCAAGTGCAGCATTGCACCCTTGCGTTCTTAGGCTTGGCAGGCAGGCGCCTTAACCATGAAGCCATCTCTCCAGCTCCCCCCCCTTTTTTTAATCAATGATGTTATTTCATGTGCCTTATAGATGTGTGTGATACTAGGAAGCTGGATGTTCAGAAGAGAATGGAGTAGGAATGCTCTTGGAGAAAACTTTTTATCTGTAACCTGTCTGCCTATCACTGCCTTTGCTTGCAGGTTGGCCGCCTTTTGCAGCAGTTAGCAATGACTGGCTCTGAGGAGGGAGATCCCCGGACAAAAAGCAGCCTTGGAAAATTTGACAAAGTAAGAATCAATGCTATGTCTTGTGAATTCTGTTTGTAGGTTACAGGCATGGTGTCCGTAATCTAGCATTTTGGGGTGCAGAATTATCCTCAATTCAGCATTCATCTGGACTACATAGTGAATGCTTGTAAAAAGAAAAAAACAAGGCTGGGGAGATGGCTCAGCAGTTAAGGTGCTTGCTTGCAAAACCTAAGGACCAGAGTTCAATTCCTTAGCACTCATGTAAAGCCATATGCATTAAGTGGTGCATGTATCTGGAGTTCGTTTGCAGTGGTGGGAAGCCTTGTCACGCCAATACTCACTCCCTCTGTGTCTCCTTTTCCCTGTCTCTCAAATAAATAAATGAAATTTAAAAAAAGAAACAAAAAAAGGAAATACTTTTTGTAAAAAATTTTAGCAAAGTTGAGCTGGGCATGATGGTGCATGCCTTTAATCCCAGTACTCAGGAGGCTGAGGTAGGAGGAGGATTGCTGTGAGTTCCAGGTCAGTATGGGCTAGAGTGAGATGCAACCTCAACAAAACCAAAAAGAAGATTCTAGCAAAGTATTAGTGAACTATTTTCTTTATTAAATCTTTCCATAGAAGATATGTAAATTAATTCAGTCACTAATTAGCTTTAAAAAATATTTGTGTGAGTGTGTGTGTGCTGCATTCCAGGGTCTTTTACCACTGCAAATGAACACCAGATGCTTGTACCACTTTTTTTTTTTTTTTGGTTTTTCAAGGTAAGGTCTCACTCTAGCCCAGGCTGACCTGGAATTCACCATGTATTTTCAGGGTGTTCAGGGTGGCCTTGAACTCATGGTGATCCTTCTACCTCTGCCTCCTGAATGCTGGGATTAAAGGCGTGTTCCACACGCTTCACATTTTTTTTTCCCCAACGTAGGGTCTCACTTTAGCCCAGGCTGACCTGGAACTCACTGTGTAGTCCCAGGCTGGCCTTACACTCACAGCGATCCTTCTACCTCTGTCTCCTGAGTGCTGGATTAAAGGCGTGTGTCACCATGCCTACTTGTACCACTTTTTGTATCAGGTTTTATATTGGTACTGGGGAATTGAACCTGGGCTGGCAGGCTTTGCAACCAAACACTTTTAAACACAGAGCCATATTCCTGGTCCCTTCACCAGTTTTTAAATTGCTATGATATTGAATTAGCAGCAGTTACATTTTAGAAACATTTCTGTAGAGATTAATGTTTTATAGAAGTATTGGAAAAATAGCCAGACATGGTAGCTCATACCTTTAATCCCACCTAAGATTTGCTGGGAATTTGAGACCAGCCTGGGCTGCAGAGTGAATTCTAGGTCACCTGGGCTAGAGTGAGGTCCTGCCCCCAAACCTCCAAACACACACACAAGTTTTTAAAAAAATAGTTATTTATTTATTTGAGAGAGAAAGAGACAGACACAGACAGAATGAGCATGCCAGAGTGTCTAGCTACTGCAAACAAACTGCAGACACATATGCCACCTTGTGCATCTAGCTTTATGTGGGTACTAGAGAATCGATCCTGGGTCCTTTGGCTTTTCAGGCAAATGCCTCAACAGCTAAGCAATCTCTCTAGCCATTTTTTTTCTTTTTATTATTTTATTTTATTTTTTTTGAGGTAAACTCTCACTCTGTCCCAGGCTAACCTGGAATTAGTCTCAGGGTGGCTTCGAACTTACAGTGATCTTTCTACCTCTGCCTCCCAAGTGCTGGCATTAAAGGCATGCATCATCACCACTGGCTAATATATATATATTATATATATAATGTAATATAATATAATATATATATTATTTTATTTTATTTTATTTTTATTTTTTTAAAATTTATTCATTTTTGTTTTTTCAAGGTAAGGTTTCACTCTGGTCAAGGCTGACCTGGAATTAACTATGTAGTCTCAGGATGGCCTCGAACTCACAGAGATTCTCCTACCTCTGTCTCCCAATTGCTGGGATTACTTCATGAACTAACATTTATGGCATTATTTAGTAAAATAAATATATTTTAAAATATTTTATTTTTATTTATTTATTAGAGACATAGAGAAAGAGAGATAGAGAGAATGGGTATGCCAGGGACTCTAGCCACTGCAAACGAACTCCAGACGCATGCGCCACCTTGTGCATCTGGCTCACGTGAAATCTGGAGAATCGAACCTGGGTCTTTAGGCTTCGCAGGCAAGCGCCTCAGTCACTAAACCATCTCTTTAGCCCTAGTAAAAATAAATATTTTATCTGATTTTGAGTAGGCCGTCCAGTCATCATTGTTTAAATTTTTTGTTGGTCTGTGTTGTGTGTGCACACTCACATACACACACACATGAACACACGTATGCCATGCCTTTTGTGTGAAAGTTGGGGATAGACAACTTCCACCTTGTTAGAAGTAAGGTCCCTTGTTTACCTTCCTAATATTTGCTAGCTGGTCCATGAGCTTGGTCTGTGAACTTCTCTTGTCTTCACCTCCCATCTTGCTGGGGCAGCTTCCACCTTTGAAGTGGGGTCTGAGTATCTGAGCTCAGGTGCACAGCAAGCACTTTATCCACTGAGCTGTCCCCCTCAGCCCTCAACTTGATTTAAAATTCAAATACTGTGCTGGGTGTGGTGATGTATGCCTTTAATCCCAGCACTTGGGAGCATAAAATAGGAGGATTGCTGTTGAGTTTGAGGCCAGCCTGGGCTCCTTAGTACATGAGGTTTTTTTAGTTTAGTTTGTTCATTTTGTTTTGCTTTGCTTTTTTGAGGTAGGGTCTCACTCTAGTCCAGGCTCACCTGGAATTCACTAGTCTCAGGGTGGCCTCGAACTCATGGTGATCCTCCTATCTCTGCCTCCCAGTGCTGGGATCAAAGATCTGCACCACCACGCCTGGCACAGTACGTGAATTTTTTGTCTTGAAAAAAAAATCCAAATGTTGTGCAGTGACATTTACCTCACATCTCTTGTCTTTAACTTTCATTTCCTTTCCAAGTGTTCTTGACCTTGTTGTCTTATGTATATTCCTATTTGTACCAGCAGATTCCCACTCACATTGCCCACTCTCCACAATCCTCTTACCCTTTGTTATATGTGTGTGCATGTGGAGGTCAGAAGACAATTTCAATGCCATTTTTCAGGCACCATCTACCTTTTTGTTTTTCGAGGCCTGGTCTCACTCTAGTCCAGGCTGACCTGGAATTCACTAGTCTCAGGGTGGCCTCGAACTCATAGTGATCCTCCTACCTCTGCCTCCCAAGTGCTGGGATTAAAGGTGTGTGCCACCATCCTGGCCCATCTACCTTTTTCTTTTCTCTGTTTTTTTTTTTTAGTTTAATTAATTAATTTTTTTATTGACAACTTATTTAATTGTAGACAATGTCCCATAGTACTTCCCTCCCTCCCCCTACTTTCCCCTTTGAAACTTCACTTTCCATCATATCCCCTTCCCCTCCCAATCAGTCTCTCTTTTCAGTTTGATGTCATGATCTTTTCCTCCTATTATGATGGTCTTGTGTAGGTAGTGTCAGGCACTGTGAGGTCATGGATATCCAGACATTTTGTGTCTGGAGAAGCACGTTGTAAGGAGTCCTACTCTTCCTTTGGCTCTTAAATTCTTTCCGCCCCCTCTT
This sequence comes from Orientallactaga sibirica, assembly GCA_036365145.1. Classification (NCBI taxonomy): domain Eukaryota; kingdom Metazoa; phylum Chordata; class Mammalia; order Rodentia; family Dipodidae; genus Orientallactaga; species Orientallactaga sibirica. The sequence goes on along the minus strand of JAEOAD010000034.1, from coordinate 9,201,576 downwards.
CTGCAATGGACCCTGAGCCTTGGAAGGTGTGTTTCAGTGCTGAACACTCCTCTGTCACTTCTTCTCAGCACCATGGTGCCTTCTGAGTCATCCCAAGGTTGCCACCATCTGAAAAGAGAAGCTTCTCTAACCATAAGTGAGAGTAACATTAATATATGGGTATGGACATTAAGAGAAGTGCTTACTGGGCAGTTTGGTGAGCATAGTATATACATTTAGCATGACACCAGCAGACTTTACACCTCTAGGGCTCATGACTACCCCTGTCATAGGTTTTCAGTATCAGGGATGTATTCCCTCCCATGGAGCAGGCCTCCAGTCCAATTAGAGAGCAGTTGGTGTCCCCTATAACAGACATGCCACTATTGCACCTGTTGGCTCATTTGGCCTGGCTGCCCAAATTGAAGGCTTGCAGTGTTCACTGTTGAGTACCTTCACTTGTGTTTTCTCTCTCCCATTGAACTGCGTGCAGCGTAGCTTTTTCCAACTTTCTGTCCGCTGGTCCGCCTGGAGGAGGCTTTCAGCTCAGCTCCAGCAGGATTTCTCAGTGACCTTGCAGCCCAAGTATGTGGAGTCTTCAGCAGTAGGGTTTTACCATCTATTCCTGGTAGGAAACCAAGGGCCTTGGCAATGGCCTATAATGTTTTGGGGGTATCTGTAATCTCTCCGGCCAACAACTCACTGGAAGGTATCCCCTCCTTGGCACTGAAAATTTTCTAGTAACAATCTATGGCTTCTGAGTATTCCATTGTCTAGAAAAGTAGGTTTCCCTATGACTTATTTATATCCTCTTAGATTTTGATTAGTACTCCCTCCACCTTTCCTTTACTCCTTCTCTTCTCCTGATCTCACTTAGGCCTTTTCACCCCCCTCAATCTGTTCTTTTACTTACATATATCCAATACCATCCTATTAAGTCCCCCCTTCCTCCCTTTCTATTCCTTTTATATGAGTTTTATTTTTACTCACATAGAAGTCCAATCATTTGTAGCTAGGATCCACATATGAGAGAGAACATGTGACATTTGACTTTCTGGGCCTGGATACCTCACTAAGTACAATCTTTTCCAGATCCATCCATTTTCCAGCAAATTTCATAACTTCATTTTTCTTTACCACTGAGTAGAACTCCATTGTGTAAGTGTACCACATCTTCATTATCCACTCATCAGTTGAAGGACATCTAGGCTGGTTCCATTTCCTAGCTATTATGAATAGAGTGGCAAGAAACATGGCCGAACAAGTATCTCTAAGGTAGTGAGATGAGTCCTTAGGGTATATGCCTAGGAGTGGTATAGCTGGGTATATGCCATCTACCTTTTGTGAGATAGGGTTTTTATACTGGCCTGGAGTTTACCACGTAGTCTACTTTAAATGGCCAGTGAGTCCCAGCAATCCCCTGTCTTTGCCTCCCCAGTACTGGGTTTACAAGTGTGAGCCATGCCCTACAATTTTTTTATGGGTTCTGGGGACTGAACTCGGGTCCTCCTGCTTGTGCAGCAAGTACTTTACTGACTGATCTCTGCCCCCAGCCCTAAGTCTCATTTTTAAGAAAAAGTTCACAATTATTTTCAAGAAGTTAGATGTTTTTCATGTTTGTCTTCCTTTATCAAAATTATTTTAAGGGGAAGAATTTCACTTTGGTCTTTTCCTGTTTTAACAGGGCTGCGTTGCTGCATTCCTTGATGTTGTGATTGGGGGCCGTGCAGTGGAGACACCACCAATGTCTTCTGTTAATCTTCTGGAAGGGTTGAGCAGAACTGTGGTTTACATCACATATAGTCAGCTCATTACTCTGGTAATAGAGTTTTCTCAAGATTCTGTTAGCTAAGCATGGGCATGGTCATAGATGTGAAAATTGTATATCATTTTTGAAATATTGATTTCACTAGCTAATGTTCTTGCTTTTGCCAGGTGAATTTTATGAAGAGTGTGATGTCTGGAGATCAACTGAAAGAAGACAGAATGGCTCTTGACAATTTATTGGCCAACCTGCCCCAGGCTAAGCCAGGAAAAAGCAGCAGTTTAGAAATGACTCCCTACAACACTCCTCAGCTGTCTCCAGCAACCACTCCAGCCAATAAGAGGAATCGATTACCTATAGGTAATGAGACCTATTCATATTGGAGCTTTTCTTTAAATTTAATATTTTTTTTTGGGGGGGGGGGAAGATAGGGATATAGCTCAGTTAGTAGACTGCTTGCCTAGCATTCATGAAGCCCTGGCTTCCATTCCCGGTTCTTGATAAACTGGGTGTAGCAATTTTAGGGCTGGAGGTGGTGGCAGGAAAATCACGAGTTCAAGGTTTTCCTTGGCTATAGGGAAGCCAACCCAGACTACTTAAGATCTTACCTTAGGGGCTGGAGAGATGGCTTAGCGGTTAAGGTGTTTGCCTGCAAAGCCAAAGGACCCAGGTTCGATTCCCCAGGACCCACGTAAGTCAAATAGATGCACAAGGGTGCGCATGCATCTGGAGTTCGTTTGTAGTGATTGGAGGCCCTGATGCACCTATCCATTCTCTCTTTTTAAAATTAATTAATTAATTTTTATTTTTATTTTTTATTTATTTGAGAGAGGAAAAGAGGCAGACTGAGAGAGAGAGGGAGAAAGAGAATGGGCACGCCAGGGCTTCAGCCAGTGCAAACGAACTCCAGACACATGTGCCCTTGTGCATCTGGCTTCTGTGGGTCCTGGGGAATCGAACTGAGATCCTTTGGCTTTACAGGCAAGCACCTTAACTGCTAAGCCATCTCTCCATCCTTCATTCTCTCTTTCTCTCTCCCCCTGCCTATTTCTCTCTCTCAAATCAATCAATCAATCAATCAATCAATCAATCAATCAATCTTGCCTTAAAAAATTAAGGGCTAAGCTGGGCGTGGTGGCGCACGCCTTTCATCCCAGCACTTTGGAGGAGAGGTAGGAGGATTACCATGTGTTCGAGGCCACTTTGAGATTACATAGTGAGTTCCAGGTCAGCCAGGGCTAGTAAGTGAGACTCTACCTTGAAAACCAAAAATAAATAAATAAATTAATTAATTAAGGGTTGGAGAGATGGCTTGGTGGTTAAGGCACTTGCCTGCGAAGCCTAAGGACTCACATTTGACTCTCCTGGTACCGTGTAAGCCATATGTACAAGGTGATGCAAGTGCACAAGGTCACACATGTGCACAAGATGGCGCACATGTCTGGAGTTTAATTTCAATGGCTGGAGGGCCTGGTGCACCAATTCTCTCTCTCTCTCTCTGATGAAGAAAAATAATAAAAAGATTTTAAAAAACATATTTAAAGGTAAAGAATGATACCAATATGTGTTGTTTACGTACTAAATATGTCCATGTCTAATAAAAATAAATTTAAAAAACATATTTAAGAGCTGGAGAGATGGCTTAGCTGTTAACGGTGCTTACTTGCAAAACCTGATGGCCTGGGTTCAGTTGTTCAGGACCCACATAAAACCAGATGCACAAAGGGGCACATGTGTCTGAAGTTCGTTTGCAGTGGCAGGAGGCCCTACCCATTCTCTCTATCTGCCTCTTTCTCTCTGTCTCTTAAATAAATAAATAAAATATTGAAAAAAAAAAACATTTAACTAAGCTTTGTTTACTTAGACAGACAGACAATAAATACTATCTATCTATACACACACGTGTGTAGCCTATACCAGAGTCTTTGTAAGCCCTTTATAAATGCTCCATTTAGCTGGGTGTGGTGGCACATGCCTTTAATCCCAGTATTTGGGAGGCAGAAGTAGGAGGATTGAGTTCAAGGTCACCCTGAGACTACATAGTTAATTCCAGGTTAGTCTGGGCCACAGTGAGACTCTACCTGGAAAAAAAAAAATGCTTCATTTAATCCACATAAACATCCTGTCAGGGAATGATCACTATCTTGCACATGAGACAGTATTTTAGTATTTTAGACCCTGGAGATACAAGGTCATTGGGTCATGGCCTTTCTGTCAGGTTGGTTGCTGATAGCCACTGAGGGAAGACAAGAGAACTCTAGCCTCTCCTAGTACTGTTTCAACGAGACAAGCATGAGGTTTATGGGATCCTAACTCAGGTAGTGGTAGTATGCAGAGAAGACCACTCAACCTGTATTCTTTTGAGGACTGAATGGAGGTTAGAGTGAACAAGCAGTGAGAGTTTAGACCAGGCAGTAGGAGGATTCCAATGCCTGCTTAAAGATGAGGTGCTCAGCAACACTTAGTGAACATAAATAATGAGTATATTTCACACTTTTTTTTTTTTGGTAGTACTGGGGATTGAAGCTAGCGCCTTATACATGCTAGGCAAGCACTCTGCCACTGAGCAACATCCCAGCTGATCTTTACATATTTTAAAGACTTGGGGGTTAGGGAGGTGGCCCACTGGTTGAAGGTGCTTACTTCCCTCTCCAGGACCCACATAAGGCTGGTACAAAGAGGCACATGAGTCTGGTTCATTTGCAAGGGTCTCCTGCCACTATAAATGTACTCCAGACACATGTATCATTTTTTGCATCTGGCTTCATGTGCATACTAGGGAATCGAACCTTTAGCAACTGAGCCATCTCTCCAGTCCTATATTGAGTGATTTATTTATTTTTTTCTCCCCGAGGTGGGGATTCACTTCAGCCCTGACTGACCTGGAACTCACTATGTAGTCCCAGGCTGGCCTTGAACTCACATCTTCCTACCTCTGCCTTCCGAGCTGGGATTTAAGGCATGTACTACACCATGCCTGGCTTTAATTTTAGGTAAAGTATTTTTTTCCCCATTGTTCATTGCTGTACATTAGTTTTTTTCATTTTTTTTGTCATGCAAAAATGACATTAGAGATGGATCTAATGGAGAGTAATTTCAAATGTTTGCACAATATTCATTGCATTTCTTTAATATTTAAAAAATGTATAGTGCTCAAAGGGTTGATTTTCTTTCTGTTTAATGCTTTCACAACCCAGGACAACAGTTAGCAGCCATCACTGCCTGGGACTCTTCAGCCACCAACCTTACTGCTCATATTCCTCTAGTAACCCCGTTTGGTGGGTAATAGGCTCTTCTTCCTCTTCTTCTGTAACTGTATTTAAGAAGTAGTTGATGAGTGTGCTTCACGTGCATGTTGCTTTTGCTTTCTGTAAGTTGCTAATGAGATTTGATTACTTGCATTTTTATAAATGATAATCCTTCAAGTGTACTCAGACATAGAAAGTCTCATGAAGTTGAATTTCAATTACAATTCAGTAGAAGAATGAGGAAATATGAAGGTGTAAACTACAATTCAGTGGAAGAGAGTGAGGGAAGACAAAGGTGTAAATGGGCCTGCGATAGACTTTTGGAACTTGGTGTAGAGTTCTGAGTTTTCAGACCCAAAGTGTCTAATGAACACATCTACAGCATTGGGAAATGAAGGGTATCCTGTATATTTCTGCTTCTTTCTGTCATCAAGGGGGTCAGCTTTCTTTCAAAGTGAAGTTGAAGATGATTTTGTTACTATTGGATTTTTTTAAAATTTGTTTTGTTTTTCAAGGTAGAATGTCACTCTAGCCGAGCTTGACCTGGAATTCACTATGTAGTCTCAGGGTTGCCTTGATCTCACAGTGATTCTCCAACCTCTGCCTCCCGAGTGCTGGCATTAAAGGCGTGCTGTACCACGCCCGGCTTGGATATTTTTATTTTATGTCTGTGCTTTAGATTATTTTGCACTAGTAGAATTTTTAAATTTAGTATTCAGTTGTATTAAATTTTATTGCTCTTTGAGGAAAAAGTAAATCATCACAGAAAACCAAAACAGTTGTCACAAGAAATCTAAATTTTGCTGGGCATGGTGGCGCATGCCTTTAATCCCAGCACTCGGGAGGCAGAGGTAGGAGGATTGCATGAGTTCAAGGCCACCCTGAGACTACATAGTGAATTCCAGGTCAGCCTGAGTTAGAGTGAGACCCTACCTCGAAAAACCAAAAAAAAAAAAAAAAAGAAGAAGAAGAAGAAATCTAAATTTTTCAGTGTCCATAATTTCTTAGAAGACATATAGGATGGACTGAGCTGGCTCAGTGTTGGATGCTTGTGCTTACCTAGTGTGCCAAGGCTCTGGGTTCAACCTACAAAACCAAAAAAGACAAAATAAAATGATGGATTATTTAAGGAAAAAAAGTATTATTTGCTTTCTTATAGGCAGGGAAAAAAACAACAAAAATAATTGAATCTCATTAATTTAGAATGTTTCAATAAAACAGGTCCTCATAAGAAATTTTATCCGCATCTCTCCAAAGATTTTAGTAAGTTTTAGGAAGAAGAAAATGTGTTTTTAGCCAGGCGTGGTGGCACACGCCTTTAATCCCAGCACTCGGGAAGCGGAGGTAGGAGGATCACTGTGAGTTCAAGGCCACCCTGAGAATAAAGTGAATTCCAGGTCAGCCTGGATAAGAGAGTAAGAACCTACCTTGAAAAACCAAAAAAAAAAATAAATAAATAAAAATAAATAAATAAAAATAAATAAAAAGAAAGAAATGAAGAAAAAAATAAAAAGAAAATTGACCTTTGGGGGCTAGGAAGATTACTCAGTAGTTAAAGGCACTTGCTTGCAAAACCCATTGGCCTGGGTTCGGTTCCCACATAAGCTGGATGCAAAAAGTGGTGCAAATGTCTGGTGTTCATTTGCAGTGGCCTGTGCACATGTGCATACACACACATAAATTTTAAAAATTGAAAAAAAGAAGTTGACCCTGGTTGTGTCACAGTTTTCTAATTAAAATATATTACTTTGCTGGCCTTGGTGCTGCATGCTTGTGATCTCAGTATCCAGAAGGCAGAGACAGAGGATAGTGAATTTGAGGTTATCCTGGATTAATAGTGCAACCAGAGCTCACAAACAATTACAGACAGGCCTAATGAGATGGTTTAGTAGTTAAAAGCGCTTGTTCCACAAGCCCAACAACTAGAGTTAGGACCCCCAGCTCCTACATGAAGCTGTATGATCAGTGTTATACCCACGTATAATCCCAACACACGTATAATAATGCAAGGTAGATTCCTTCAGGAGAATCTTGAAGGCCAGATTGTCTGGCCTGTGCAGTGGCAAAAACAAACAACAACAACAACAACAACAAAAACCCAGCCGGGCGTGGTGGCACACTCCCAGAAGGCAAAGGTAAGAGGATCACTGTGAGTTTGAGGCCAACCTGAGATGACATAGTGAATTCCAGGTCCTTCCTTGAAAAACCAAAAAAATAACCGGGCGTGGTAGTGCATGCCTTTAATCCCAGCACTTGGGAGGCAGAGAAGTAGGAGGATTGCCATGAGTTCCAGGCTATCCTGAGACTACAGAATGAATTCCAGGTCAGCCTGAACTAAACTGAAACTCAACCTCAAAAAAACATAAAAACCCAAACAACCCCTCAAAACCCCCCAAAATAAATGAATAAATAAACAAGAGAGACCCTGACTCAAATCAGGTGGAAAGGAGAGGATCAACACCCTAAAGTTGTCCACTGACCTCCCTGCACATGTGTGACATGGTGCACATGTACCCATATATACATACATACATACAAAAAAATTGAATTAAAAAAGACAAAATAGCCGGGTGTGGTGTCACACGCCTTTAATCCCAGCACTCGGGAGGCAGAGGTAGGAGGATTGCCTTGAGTTCGAGGCCACCCTGAGACTACAGAGTGAGTGAATTCCAGGTCAGCCTAGGCTACAGTGAGACCCAACCTTGAAACCCCCCCTCCAAAAAAAAGACAAAATACATTGTTTTATATGATTATTAGGTTTTCACAGGAAAGTTATCAATACTTACTAAGCTCATTTATTAGTGTGGGAGACCTGTGGCAGTTAAATAATTTTTTAGGAAATAGAGTTAAAATGTCTTGAAAATATGAGAAACATGGTAATGCTTTTCTTATCGCCCCCAAATTTTAAATTGATGGGGTGTATCTGCTGTCTTGCAGATGTGATTGGTGGATGTGGATCTATTGATTGTTAGCGTTGAAGGGATTCTGTGTTAGTTATCAGAGCTACTGGGAGGATTTAGTATTTTGTTTGTTTTGGATTTTTCTCATCCATATTTTCACTGTCTTTTTTACATGCATGCACAAATGTCCAAGACTAAGCAGATATTACAGTTTTGTATCCAGTCTGCCATTTTGCTCATCATGACTTTTGGTCTAAATTACTTGATTTTTATTTGTTAGCAACTCGGAGCAGAAGCCGAAGTAATATGCTAATGGACCTGCATATGGATCATGAAGGATCGTCTCAGGAAACCATCCAGGAGGTCCAACCAGAAGAGGTGTTGGTCATATCCTTAGGGACAGGTCCCCAACTTACTCCAGGGATGATGTCAGAAAATGAGGTATGAATGTATTGCTACATTTAACCTGCAGCAATCAGTGTTAAGAAATTTAAGCCCAGCAATGACATGCCTGTAATCCTAGCACATGGAAGGCTGAGGCGAGAGGATTGAGTTTGAGGCCAGTCTGAGTTACATAGCAAGACCCTATTAAAAAAAGAAAAAGATTGAAAAAAAGCTATGGATACTTGCTTTTATAAAAAATAATTAATTAATTAATTAACTTATTTATGGGCAGGGAGGGGGGAGAGAGAGAGAAAATATGGGCATGCCAGGGCCTGTGGCCATTGCAAAGGAACTCCAGAAGCATGCACTACCTTGTGCATGTGGTTTTACATGGGTACTGAGGAATTTAACCTGGGTCCTTTGGCTCTGCCAGCAAGTACCTTAATCAACTAAGCTATCTCTCCAACCCTCATTTTTTATATTTTATTTATTAATTTGAAAAAGAAGGAGAGAATGGGCACACTAGGGCCTCTAGCCACTGCAAACAAACTCCAGATTCATGTGCCACCTTGTGCATCTGGCTTTACGTGTATTGGAGAATTGAACCTGGGTCCTTTGGCTTTGCTAGCAAGCATCTTAACTGCTAAACCATTTCTCCAGCCTGGTTACTGGCTTTTTATAAATCAGTGCTCATGGCTGAGACTGCTACAACAAAGTTCTAGACATTTATTTATTTATTTATTTATTTATTTATTTATTTATTTATTTATTTATTTATTTTAAGGTCTCAGGTAACCAGGTTGTCCTGAACTTGCTATGTGGCCACAGATAACTTTGGATTCTCTTGGATTCTTTTTTTCTTTAATTTTTGTTTATTTTTATTTATTTGAGAGTGATAGAGAAAAAGGCAGAGAGAGAGAGAAAGAGAATGGATGCATCAGTGCCTCCAGCCACTGCAAATGAACTCCAGATGCATGCACAACCTTGTGCATCTGGCTTATGTGGGTACTGGGGAATCAAGCCTCGAACTGGGGTCCTTAGGCTTCACAAGCAAGAACTTAACCACTAAGCCATCTATCCAGCCTAGCCTTGGATTCTTGATCCTCCTTCCTCTCCCTGGGGTTATAGGTATATGTCACTGTCTAGCTTAGAGGTTTGTTTGCCTTTTTGTGTATTTGAGAGAGAAAAAGGCAGATAGAGAATGGGCACACCAGGGCCTTTAGCCACTGCAAACGAACTTTAGACGCATGCGCCACTTTGTGCATCTGGCTTACGTGAGTCCTGGGGAATTGAACCTGGGTCCTTAGGCTTCCCAGGCAAGTGCCTTAACTGCTAAGACATCTCTAGCCCAACAATTTTATTTCTGATAGTTCTGGAGGCTGTCAAGGCTCAAGGCAAATTTGTTAACTTTGATTTTGTAGACTTTGATTACTGGTTCATAGATGGCACTTTCTCACTAAGGCTTTGCCTTCATGACCTAGTCACCTATCTACAAGCCCTATCTCCAAATTTTGTCACCTTGAGGGTCAGGATTTCACCATTATGAACTTTTGGAGAACTCATATATACAGATGAGGCTGGGGAGATGGCTCAGCAGTTAAAGGCAAAGCCTGTTGCAGACCCAAGGTTCAATTCTTTTTTTTTTTTTTTTAATTTTTTGTTTCTTTTTGTTTTTTTGAGGTAGGGTTTCATTCTAGCCCAGGCTAACCTGGAATTCACTCTGTATTTTCAGGGTGGCCTCGAACTCATGGCAATCTTCCTTACCTCTGCCTCCCGAAAGTTCAATTCTTAATTACCCATGTAAAGCCAGATGCAAGACATCTTGGCATGCTTGTTCTCTTTTGCTTTCTCATAAATAAATGAATAACTAAATAATTAAATATATTTTGAAAATATTCAGGGGCTGGAAAGAAGGCTAAGCAGTTAAAGCACTTGCCAACAAAACCAAAGGACCCAGGTTCAATTCCTGAGTACTCATGTAAGACCAGATATACAAGGTGATGCATGCATCTGGAGTTTGTTTGCAGTGGATAGAGGCCCCGGAGAGCTCATTCTCTCAGTTTCAAATCAATAAAATATTTAAAAAATTAAAAAGAATATATTTCGACCATAACACTATTTTGTTTTCAGTGGGCCTACAATGTTACCCCATCAGATGCTAAGTTCCCTGTGGAGGGTCCTTTACATTAGTCCATCCATGGCATTGAAGTTGGTGATCATGCTCACAGCAAATGTAATTTTTTTTTTATACTCTTTAATCAAGTTTATTTGAACAGAAGCCCCAGTTTGCCCTTACACTGCACCATTAGGTCCTCATGAGCAGAGGAAGGTTTTCAGTGCTCAACCACCCAGCTCCTCCTGACTGCAGAAGCAGTGAGGACCAGAGTTCTCAGACGGTGTTCGAAGTCACTTGGACATGCCTGGCAGGCTTGCTTGCAGGGTTGACGAAACACAAGGCACTGAGCAGACGCCTGGCATGTTCCATCCAGCACCCTGAGTGCTCATCTCCCTGGTGCTTGTCATTCCCCTGCTCCTCCTCCCTCCCTCAACTTCTACTTCCATAAACACCAGAAGTCCAGTGGCCTGAGGTACAGTGGGAAGGACAGCCTTTGAGGCCATACTTCGACAAAACTGAGAAAAAAAAAGAAAAGGGCAGTTCCCCACAGACAACAAGATGCACTCCATACCATTTCAGCTTCTAACACCTCCCTTGGCAGTGGTCTTGTGAACTAAGGAAGCTAAAAGTGAAACTTATCAACCCTGCAGCTTTCTGGCTGCATAGAAAAGCTGCCTAGTACTTTAAAGTATACTTACAAAATGCTAGCAGGAATGGGACCTTCCGACCCACATCCCAGGCTGAGGACATTGTGCAGCACATTTTGTGAGAAACACATGAGTGACAAAAGGGCTCAACCTTGTCCCTGTACAGGCGACAAGCTCAGAGACCAGGAGCTTCAGCTTGATGGAATCTGGAGGCCACAATCATGAAACATATCCTCTTTGCCCCAAGCAGCAGTGCCCCACTTATCAACATGTCCACAGAACACAGATGCATAACACAGTTCCTGCGTAGCAACTGCTTACAGTGTGAAACCCAGCCACGGTACCCTCCTCCTTTATGTCTTAAGCTCATAGAGAAGCTCATGCCCAGCTTCTTGCTCAAGGCTATTGTCCCCACATGATTCTCTCCCACTGTCTATAGAACAGACCAGGAAACCCTAGGGACCCAAAGCCTCTTTACAGATTGGGCTCAAAGCCACCAGCACAGGACAACTCTGTAAGGGCAGTCCAACGTCTGTTGGGCCTGGTTCAGAGCAGAGGTGGCCCTCACCTGCAATACTCTGGGAACGTAGAAAGACAAAGGGTTACCAAGTGACCAGTCAAAACATTATTAGTGGCCATCACCACCTGCGCCTGGGTAACAAGGCCAGTACAGAGGACCCCAAATGTCTTGTTCCGCTGAAAGGGCAGTAGATTCAGGGATAGGACGGGGAGCCTGGCTGGGTGTACCCCACTTCATCTCATTCAATCAGAAGATCAAACTGCTCAGCAGCTTCAAACTCAGCATTCATGGCCACAGCCCACTCATCCAGCTCCGACTTCAGGATCTGAGGAACCTCCTTCTTCTTACGTTTCTCTTTCACGACTGGGGGAGAGATTCCAGGAAGTGTTGTGTCTGGAGCCCAGGGCTTTGCAGGCACCTTTGGGACCTCAATTAACTTTGGATACGCCACAGGTGAGACGCTGGGCAAGTCTTCAAGCCTCTCGGCCAAAGGAGGACCGGTGGCCCGGGGTAGAGGTGGCAGCAGAACTGAAGGTCTCTAGGCGGCTGTAGGATCACCTGACTTTCTTGGACATCTCCAAGTCTCTAGCATCCAGCTCTCCTTCCTTGAAGTTGGACTCGACATTGAGGTTGTATAGCATAGGAGTGGTGGCGGGAGTGACAGGGACACTGCAAGGCTTGAAGAGGTCCTGCTTAGTGGGCTCCCTGAAAGGAGGGTTGTTTGCCTTTTTTAAGATGAAAGCAATCCTAGGGCTCCTGCGAGGCGACTGGACAGCTGGGATCGCTACAGCATGAGCCACGATCTTCTTTAAAACGATGGGTTTTCTGACACTAACTGCTTGAGGTGCCTTCTGCCAGATATCAGCCAGGATGCTTGGGAGGTCACAGCCTGATCTTCGTTGGGACCTCCGTAGAGACTTAGATGGTGTCCTGGGCCCGTAAGAGAGCCTGCACTCCCAAATGGTTCGGCCTCATGGCTCCCGTGTGCTCCCCAAGACCAGAGCGCTGAGCGGCCCCTCCGGACCAGCTCCGACATGTTGCTCATCGACCTCTTACTTCCCGCCTAAATTACCCAGCAAATGTAATTTTTGTTGTAGCAGTGTTAGAAGCATCAGCAGCAGCCAGGAAAGTGTAGTGTGGAAATTGATAACACTTTTCCTTTGATATATAGGAAATATTTTCTGTGTTTGTTCTCATTCTGGTGGTATACTAGTTGTATTCTTGCTTTACAGAGCCCCAGATTCCTGAGGTATACTTTTATTCTTTGGCTTGTTAGGAAAAAAATATATATGGTATATAAACTAGGAAAATATGTTTTTTTAAAGAAATAGAGTTGGGTTGGACATGGTAGTACATGCTTTAATCCCAACACTCAGAAAACTGAGGTAGGAGGATCCCTGTGCATTTGAGGCCACCCTAAACTGCAGAGGGAGTTCCAGGTCAGTCTGGGCTAGAATGAGACCCTACCTCAGGGGAATAAAAAAAAAAAGATTGAGGGGGTGCGGGAGAGATGATCCAGTGGTTTAATACATTTGTTTGCTTGCAGAGCCAGACTGCTTAGGTTTGATTCCCTAGTACCCACATAAAGCCAGATGCACAAAGTGACACAAGCATCTGGAGGTTGTTTGCAGTGGCAAGAGGCCCTGGCGTGCCCATACCCTCATTCTCTCTATTTCTTTCTCTTTCAAATAAAACATTAAAAAACCTTTTATAAAAAGAAAAAAAAGCCAGATGTGGAGGCGCACACCTTTAATCCCAGCACTCAGGAGGCAGAGGTAGGAGGATCGCCATGAGTTTGAGGCCATCCTGAGATGATGTAGTGAATTCCAGGTCAGCCTGAGCTAGATTGAGACCCTACCTTGAAAAAAAGGAGGGGGGGAGCTGGAAGGATGGCTTAGTGGTTAAAGCACTTATCCGCAAAGCCAAAGGACCGGTTCAATTCTCCAGGACCCACATAAGCCAGATGCACAAGGTGGCACATGCATCTGGAGTTTGCAGTGGCTAGAGGCCCTGATGCACCCATTCTCTCTATCTGCCCCTCTCTCTCTCAAGTAAATTTTAAAAAAAACCACTGTTCTCTTTAGGAAGGAAGGAAGGAAGGAAGGGAAGGAGGGAGGGAGGGAGGGGGGGGGAGGGGAGGGAAGGAAAGGAAAGGAAAGGAAAGGAAAGGAAAAGAAAGGAAAGGAAAGGAAAGGAAAAGAGAGATAGGGCTGGAATTTGGAAGCAGGGCATGAGATTACACACCTATAGATTCCAGTGCTTGGGAGCCTAAGACATGTGGATTTTGGGTTTGAATCCAGCTTGGATTACATAGAGTTCCAGGCTGGGAGATGGAGGGAGAGGTATGAGAATCAAGGAATGAGGATAGGAGCCCCTTTTTACAGTGGTGATCAGAACAAGAAGTAGCATCTTCTCTGCCGTAGCGATGACTTGTTTCCTGGGAAAGCTCATCACTGGCCTGGGGAGAAGCCACAGGTTATAAAGCCAGGTGTAATGGTTTACACTAGTCTCAGCACTTGAGAAGCAGCCTCGGTTACATTGTGAGACAAAGAAAAGAAAAAGAAAAGGAGCCGGGTGTGGTGGCGCACGCCTTTAGTCCCAGCACTCAGGAGGTAGAGGTAGGAGGACCACCACGAGTTCAAGTCCCATCCTGAGACTACATAGTGAATTCCAGATCAGCCTGAGCTAGAGTGAAACCCTAGCTAGTGAAGAACCAAAAACAAACAAACAAAAAAGGGTGGGGGCTGGTATATAGCTTAGTTGGTAATTGCTTGCCTAGCATGCATATGCATGAGGTCCTGGGTTCAATTTTTTTCAGCACCACGAAAACCAGGTCTGGTAATACACATCTGTAATCCCAAGAATATCCTAGCTACATGGTGAGTTAAGGGAGGGAGAAAGGAAGGAAGGAAAAACAATGAAAAGGGTAACAGTATGTAAAGTAATGGTGATGCTGATGAAGCTGTTAGACTGAGATGTGGCTGGTAGGAAGGAAGATGGTCAAACTACAGAATTCCACCCCTATACACAAGTAAGCTGACAAGAACTGTTAGATCAACTTTTTCAGAATTCTGCAATTTAGTATAAAAAGGAACCAGAAAAACACCCCCAGGTTCTAGAATGAGTTCCAGGAAGCCCCAGTTTGCCCTTACACTGCACCATTAGGTCCTCATGAGCAGAGGAAGGTTTTCAGTGCTCAACCACCCAGCTCCTCCTGACTGCAGAAGCAGTGAGGACCAGAGTTCTCAGACGGTGTTCGAAGTCACTTGGACATGCCTGGCAGGCTTGCTTGCAGGGTTGACGAAACACAAGGCACTGAGCAGACGCCTGGCATGTTCCATCCAGCACCCTGAGTGCTCATCTCCCTGGTGCTTGTCATTCCCCTGCTCCTCCTCCCTCCCTCAACTTCTACTTCCATAAACACCAGAAGTCCAGTGGCCTGAGGTACAGTGGGAAGGACAGCCTTTGAGGCCATACTTCGACAAAACTGAGAAAACTAGGGGCAGTTCCCCACAGACAACAAGATGCACTCCATACCATTTCAGCTTCTAACACCTCCCTTGGCAGTGGTCTTGTGAACTAAGGAAGCTAAAAGTGAAACTTATCAACCCTGCAGCTTTCTGGCTGCATAGAAAAGCTGCCTAGTACTTTAAAGTATACTTACAAAATGCTAGCAGGAATGGGACCTTCCGACCCACATCCCAGGCTGAGGACATTGTGCAGCACATTTTGTGAGAAACACATGAGTGACAAAAGGGCTCAACCTTGTCCCTGTACAGGCGACAAGCTCAGAGACCAGGAGCTTCAGCTTGATGGAATCTGGAGGCCACAATCATGAAACATATCCTCTTTGCCCCAAGCAGCAGTGCCCCACTTATCAACATGTCCACAGAACACAGATGCATAACACAGTTCCTGCGTAGCAACTGCTTACAGTGTGAAACCCAGCCACGGTACCCTCCCTCCTTTATGTCTTAAGCTCATAGAGAAGCTCATGCCCAGCTTCTTGCTCAAGGCTATTGTCCCCCACACATGATTCTCTCCCACTGTCTATAGAACAGACCAGGAAACCCTAGGGACCCAAAGCCTCTTTACAGATTGGGCTCAAAGCCACCAGCACAGGACAACTCTGTAAGGGCAGTCCAACGTCTGTTGGGCCTGGTTCAGAGCAGAGGTGGCCCCTCACCTGCAATACTCTGGGAACGTAGAAAGACAAAGGGTTACCAAGTGACCAGTCAAAACATTATTAGTGGCCATCACCACCTGCGCCTGGGTAACAAGGCCAGTACAGAGGACCCCAAATGTCTTGTTCCGCTGAAAGGGCAGTAGATTCAGGGATAGGACGGGGGAGCCTGGCTGGGTGTACCCCACTTCATCTCATTCAATCAGAAGATCAAACTGCTCAGCAGCTTCAAACTCAGCATTCATGGCCACAGCCCACTCATCCAGCTCCGACTTCAGGATCTGAGGAACCTCCTTCTTCTTACGTTTCTCTTTCACGACTGGGGGAGAGATTCCAGGAAGTGTTGTGTCTGGAGCCCAGGGCTTTGCAGGCACCTTTGGGACCTCAATTAACTTTGGATACGCCACAGGTGAGACGCTGGGCAAGTCTTCAAGCCTCTCGAAGCCAAAGGAGGACCGGTGGCCCGGGGTAGAGGTGGCAGCAGAACTGAAGGTCTCTAGGCGGCTGTAGGATCACCTGACTTTCTTGGACATCTCCAAGTCTCTAGCATCCAGCTCTCCTTCCTTGAAGTTGGACTCGACATTGAGGTTGTATAGCATAGGAGTGGTGGCGGGAGTGACAGGGACACTGCAAGGCTTGAAGAGGTCCTGCTTAGTGGGCTCCCTGAAAGGAGGGTTGTTTGCCTTTTCCAAGATGAAAGCAATCCTAGGGCTCCTGCGAGGCGACTGGACAGCTGGGATCGCTACAGCATGAGCCACGATCTTCTTTAAAACGATGGGTTTTCTGACACTAACTGCTTGAGGTGCCTTCTGCCAGATATCAGCCAGGATGCTTGGGAGGTCACAGCCTGATCTTCGTTGGGACCTCCGTAGAGACTTAGATGGTGTCCTGGGCCCGTAAGAGAGCCTGCACTCCCAAATGGTTCGGCCTCATGGCTCCCGTGTGCTCCCCGCTCACCAGAGCGCTGAGCGGCCCCTCCGGACCGCGTTCGCCGCTCCGACATGTCTACGGTCGACCTCTTACTTCCCGCCCGGGGCTGCCACCCAGCAAATGTAATTTTTGTTGTAGCAGTGTTAGAAGCATCAGCAGCAGCCAGGAAAGTGTAGTGTGGAAATTGATAACACTTTTCCTTTGATATATAGGAAATATTTTCTGTGTTTGTTCTCATTCTGGTGGTATACTAGTTGTATTCTTGCTTTACAGAGCCCCAGATTCCTGAGGTATACTTTTATTCTTTGGCTTGTTAGGAAAAAAATATATATGGTATATAAACTAGGAAAATATGTTTTTTTAAAGAAATAGAGTTGGGTTGGACATGGTAGTACATGCTTTTAATCCCAACACTCAGAAAACTGAGGTAGGAGGATCCCTGTGCATTTGAGGCCACCCTAAACTGCAGAGGGAGTTCCAGGTCAGTCTGGGCTAGAATGAGACCCTACCTCAGGGGAATAAAAAAAAAAAGATTGAGGGGGTGCGGGAGAGATGATCCAGTGGTTTAATACATTTGTTTGCTTGCAGAGCCAGACTGCTTAGGTTTGATTCCCTAGTACCCACATAAAGCCAGATGCACAAAGTGACACAAGCATCTGGAGGTTGTTTGCAGTGGCAAGAGGCCCTGGCGTGCCCATACCCTCATTCTCTCTATTTCTTTCTCTTTCAAATAAAACATTAAAAAACCTTTTATAAAAAGAAAAAAAAAGCCAGATGTGGAGGCGCACACCTTTAATCCCAGCACTCAGGAGGCAGAGGTAGGAGGATCGCCATGAGTTTGAGGCCATCCTGAGATGATGTAGTGAATTCCAGGTCAGCCTGAGCTAGATTGAGACCCTACCTTGAAAAAAAAAGAGGGGGAGCTGGAAGGATGGCTTAGTGGTTAAAGCACTTATCCGCAAAGCCAAAGGACCGGTTCAATTCTCCAGGACCCACATAAGCCAGATGCACAAGGTGGCACATGCATCTGGAGTTTGCAGTGGCTAGAGGCCCTGATGCACCCATTCTCTCTATCTGCCCCTCTCTCTCTCAAGTAAATTTTAAAAAAAACCACTGTTCTCTTTAGGAAGGAAGGAAGGAAGGAAGGGAAGGAGGGAGGGAGGGAGGGGGGGAGGGGAGGGAAGGAAAGGAAAGGAAAGGAAAGGAAAAGAAAGGAAAGGAAAGGAAAGGAAAAGAGAGATAGGGCTGGAATTTGGAAGCAGGGCATGAGATTACACACCTATAGATTCCAGTGCTTGGGAGCCTAAGACATGTGGATTTTGGGTTTGAATCCAGCTTGGATTACATAGAGTTCCAGGCTGGGAGATGGAGGGAGAGGTATGAGAATCAAGGAATGAGGATAGGAGCCCCTTTTTACAGTGGTGATCAGAACAAGAAGTAGCATCTTCTCTGCCGTAGCGATGACTTGTTTCCTGGGAAAGCTCATCACTGGCCTGGGGAGAAGCCACAGGTTATAAAGCCAGGTGTAATGGTTTACACTAGTCTCAGCACTTGAGAAGCAGCCTCGGTTACATTGTGAGACAAAGAAAAAGAAAAAGAAAAAGGAGCCGGGTGTGGTGGCGCACGCCTTTAGTCCCAGCACTCAGGAGGTAGAGGTAGGAGGACCACCACGAGTTCAAGTCCCATCCTGAGACTACATAGTGAATTCCAGATCAGCCTGAGCTAGAGTGAAACCCTAGCTAGTGAAGAACCAAAAAACAAACAAACAAAAAAAGGGTGGGGGGCTGGTATATAGCTTAGTTGGTAATTGCTTGCCTAGCATGCATATGCATGAGGTCCTGGGTTCAATTTCTTTTCAGCACCACGAAAACCAGGTCTGGTAATACACATCTGTAATCCCAAGAATATCCTAGCTACATGGTGAGTTAAGGGAGGGAGAAAGGAAGGAAGGAAAAACAATGAAAAGGGTAACAGTATGTAAAGTAATGGTGATGCTGATGAAGCTGTTAGACTGAGATGTGGCTGGTAGGAAGGAAGATGGTCAAACTACAGAATTCCACCCCTATACACAAGTAAGCTGACAAGAACTGTTAGATCAACTTTTTCAGAATTCTGCAATTTAGTATAAAAAGGAACCAGAAAACACCCCCCAGGTTCTAGAATGAGTTCCAGGTGAGCCTAGACTTGCGTGAGACCATACCTCAAAAAATAAACAAAAGGGGGCTGGAGAGATGGCTTAGTACTTAAGGCACTTGCCTTCAAAGCCAAAGGACCCAGGTTCAATTCCCCAGGACCCATGTAAGCCAAATGCACAAGGTGGCGCATGTATCTAGAGTTTATTTGCAGGGCTAGAGGCCCCGCTGGTGTGCCCATTCTCTCTCTCCCTCTCAAATAAATAAATAAAAATAAAATATTTAAAAAATAAGCAAGAGCCGGGTGTGGCGGCACACGCCTCTAATCCAAGCACTGGGGAGGCAGAGGTAGGAGGATTGCTGTGAGTTTGAGGCCACCCTGAGATTGCATAGTGAATTCCAGGTCAGTCTGGGCTAGATAGAGTAGACCTTACCTCAAAAAAAAAAAAAGAGGATGGGCATGTCAGGGCCTCTTGCTGCTACAAATTCTAGATGCATGGCTTTATATGGGTACTGCGGAATTGAACCTTGGCCTGCAGGCTTTGCAAGCAAGCATCTTTAACCACTGGGCAATCTCCCTATCCCTCTGCAATATTTAGTGAGACCTCTGTGACATTGAATCTTATACCATTAGCATTCCTTCTTAAAAGCTTAGTGGCTGACTTAAAGATAGCAGTTTGTATTCCTGTGCAGTTTGTGGTACCTGAGAAAGCAATGTGGGTCTGGAGAGATGGTTCAGGGGTTCCATTACCCAGTGCCCATGTAAAGGCAGATGCACTCAGTGGCAAATGTGTCAGGAGTTTGTTTGCAGTGGGAAGAAGCCTGGCATGCCCATACTCACTCTCTCTGTCTGCCTCTTTCTATCATAAATACATTTAAAAAAAATAGATAAAACTGCCAGGCATGGTGGTGCACGCCTTTAATCTCAGCACTCAGGAGGCCACTCAGGAGTCAGTTCGAGGCCACCCTGAGACTACATAGTGAATTCCAGGTCAACCTGGGCTAAAGTGACACCCTACCATGAAAAACTGAAAAAAGGAGAAGGAGAAGGAGGAAGATAAATGAATGAATGAATGAATAAATACATATATATATATTTTTTTTTTAAAAGAAAGCAGACCTGGAGGGATGGCTTAGTGATTAAGGTGCTTTCCTGTGAAGCCTAAGGATCTAGGTTCATTTCCTCAGTACCCATGTAAGCCAGATGCACATGGGTACACATGCATCTGGAGTTCCTTTGCAGTGGCAAGAGGCCCTGGCATATCTATTCGTTTTTTAAAAATTTATTTTTTTAATTGACAACTTCTTTAATTGTAGACAATGTCCCATGGTGCTTCCCTCCCTCCCCCTACTTTTCCCTTTGAAACTTCACTTTCCATCATATCCCCTTCCCCTCTCACTCAATCTCTCTTTTCATTTTGATGTCATGATCTTTTCCTCCTATTATGATGGTCTTGTGTAGGTAGTGTCAGGCACTGTGAGGTCAAGGATATCCAGGCCATTTTGTGTCTGGAGAAGCACGTTGTAAGGAGTCCTACTCTTCCTTTGGCTCTTAAATTCTTTCTGCCCCCTCTTCCGCAATGGACCCTGAGCCTTGGAAGGTGTGTTTCAGTGCTGAGCACTCCTCTATCACTTCTTCTCAGCACCATGGTGCCTTCTGAGTCATCCCAAGGTCACCACCATCTGAAAAGAGAAGCTTCTCTAACCATAAGTGAGAGTAACAATATATGGGTATGGACATTAAGAGAAGTGCTTACTGGGCAGTTTGGTGAGCATAGTATATACATTTAGCATGACACCAGCAGACTTTACACCTCTAGGGCTCATGACTACCCCTGTCATAGGTTTTCAGTATCAGGGATGTATTCCCTCCCATGGAGCAGGCCTCCAGTCCAATTAGAGAGAAGTTGTTTTCCCCTATAACAGACATACCACTATTGCACCTGTTGGCTCATTTGGCCTGGCTGGCCAAATTTAAAGCTTGCAGTGTTCACTGTTGAGTACCTTCACTTGTGTTTTCTCTCTCCCATTGAACTGCGTGCAGCGTAGCTTTTTCCAACTTTCTTTCAGCTGGTCCACATGGAGGAGGCTTTCAGCTCAGCTCCAGCAGGATTTCTCAGTGAACTTGCCACCCAAGTATATGGAGTCTTCAGCAATAGGGTCTTACCATCTATTCCTGGTGGGAAACCAAGGGCCTCGGCAATGGCCTATAATGTTTTGGGGGTATCTGTGACCTCTCTGGCCAACATCTCACTGGAAGGTATCCCATCCCTGGCACTGAAATTTTTTTTAGTAACAATCTATGGCTTCTGAGTGTTCCATTGTCCAGAAAAGTAGGTTTCCCTATGACTTATTTATATCCTCTCAGATTTTGATTAACCCTCCCTCCACCATTCCTTTACTCCTTCTCTTCCCCTGACCTCACTTAGGCCTTTTCACCCCCATTAATCTGTTCTTCTACTTACATATATACAATCCCATCCTATTAAGTCCCCCCTCCCTCCCTTTATACTCCCTTTATGTCCCCTTTCTAGCTTACTGGCTTCTGCTACTGAGTTTTATTCCTACTCACATAGAAATCCAATCATTTGTAGCTAGGATCCACATATGTTACCTCACTAAGTATAATCCTTTCCAGATCCATCCATTTTCCAGCAAATTTCATAACTTCATTTTTCTTTAAATGTGCCACATCCTCATTATCCACTCATCAGTTGAAGGACATCTAGGTGGTATATCTATTCTTTCTCTCTCTCAAAGAAAAATAATTAAAAAACAAAGCAAAACAGTGTGGGGCTAGAGAGATGGCTTAATGGTTAAGCTGCTTGCCTGTGAAGCCTAAGGACCCATATTCGACTTGCCAGGTCCCACGAAAGCCAGATGCACAAAGTGATTCATGTGTGCAAAGTCACACGTGGGTACAAGGTGGCACATGCGCCTAGAGTTTGATTGCAGTGGCTGGAAGTCCTGGCACACCAATTCTTTCTCTCTCTGACACATACACACACACCCACACACCCATCCATGCCAATCTATTAGGCTTGCTTCAAAGGAAAAAAAAAAGAAAAAAGCACAGTGGAGCATTTTTAAGGAACTGTAGTTGTGTGTTTTATTATTTTTTGTTTGTTTGTTTGTTTGTTCTATTGTTTACTACTCCTACTTCCCCCCTCTCTCCCCTCCCCCCCAATTCACTATGTAGCTGAAGATAACCTTGAACTCTATATCCTCCTGCCTCTACCTCCCAACTGCTAGGATTACAGGTATGTGCCACCAGGCTTGGTTAATGATTATGTATTTTGATGTTACTGGTGGAACCCTGAAAGATCAGCTCAACAGCTTGCTTTTATTTTTGCCTGCCTCTGATGACCCCCAGGATTAATGCAGTCAACAATTTGTCACAAGCCTAGTTGTAAGTGTATGGTTAGTATGCACTAGACCTTGCATTCGATTCCCAGTACCACCAAAAATGAACAAATAAAACATGCAAGAGAAATTCTGTGTACTAGCTGCTGCTGCCTTAGACCAAGGGATGGTAGTCAAGGCAGGCAGCAGACAAGTGGGAAAGAAGAGGCTAGGGAAGGTGATACTATCCAGGTACTGGGCCTTGAAAAGCTCCCCCCCCCCATGTTTGGGGAATCTAGTCCATATATATATGTTCAGGAAAAGACCTTAGAAGACAGGAAATGACAGTTAAAGTTTAGGTGTGACTGCCTGGCTATATGGTGTAGTGCCAGCACAGATCCAGTCTGTAGCAACTTGGTAAGGCTTAAAGTTGTTTTAGTTTGTTTTGGATTACAGGTGATAAGTGTGACATCACTGTCTGGTTATGGTGGCACACACCTGAAATTATACCACTCAGGAGATGGTGGCAGGGTTAATTCAGAATCCATAGCCAGCATATCCTTGTACTAAAATACAAAAACACTTCTGCCCCATTACTTGCTCACCAGTAAGCTACCAGAACAGACTTCCTTGGCCCCACGTAACATGGCAAAGTACCGGGGCACTCCGGTTCCTTTAACACGAACCACTGTTAAGCGCTAACACTGCTGGGGTAATGGAAAGGTATAGGTTCAGTTGGCTTTGTGGATACACTTTTATTCCAGGAGTTCTATTAAAAAATGTAATACACTTTGTAAATGAGCTTTTGCCTAAAAATGATTAAAAATGATTAAAAAGAATGTAAAGATAATTTATTGTGGTTTGTTGTTCTCTTATTAGTAGTCTTTCATTTGTGATAGACTAAAATTGAAAATTTATATTTCAGGTCCTAAACATGCAACTTTCGGATGGAGGACAAGGAGATGTCCCTGTTGATGAAAACAAACTCCACGGTAAACCTGATAAAACCTTGCGCTTTTCCCTGTGCAGTGATAATCTGGAAGGCATATCTGAAGGTGAAGGGTTACTTCATTCAGAGAGTTGTGTTTTCAAGAAATATTTTGCTTTGTGTTCTTTAAAGGAGCCTTATAAATTCTAATTAAACTGTCAGGCCTCTCACTAAGGAGACTATTGAAATTTTCCTCTAATGACTTTTAACAGTTGGCTGTAAAAATTGTTTCCTGTGTAAAATTAAGATTATGAGAGGCTGTTGGTCATAGAAAATGTATATGATATAAGTCTGCATTCAGAGTTAAAAAGAACAGCAGCAAGTGTTATTTCTCAGTATTAATATATATGTAGCTTATAGAGCTCCTTTAGAAGGATATAATGCATGGACAAGTGGGAAAGTGCACTTCTAATATTTCAGGATGATGTGTATACTTTTATGTTCTGTGTTCCTTTGTCAACACACATGCACTTCTTTTGTTTTTGTTTTTGGTTTTGGTTTTTCGAGGTAGGGTCACACTCTGGCTCAGGCTGACCTGGAATTAACTATATAGTCTCAGGGTGGCCTCGAACTCTTGGCGATCCTCCTACCTCTGCCTCCCGAGTGCTGGGATTAAAGGCATGCGCCACCACGCCCAGCTTCCGATGCACTTCTTTATGAAGGAAGATACAATGTAGTAGAACAGGAAAGTGTGGGTTGGGGATGTAGCTCAACTGGTAGGCTGCTTGCTTGGCATGTGCAATACCCTGGGTTCAATCACACAAAAAAAGAAAGAAAATTATAAGCCAAGATTGTAAAGTGAGAGTGTGGAATGTGGCATTCCACATGTTAGAACTTTTATAAAAAGGTTACGTATTTTGGGGGGGGGCAGATAAATATATAGAGAGAAGAGGCAAGCCATGGCCTCCAGCCACTACAGATGAACTCCAAATACTTGTGCCACCTTGTACATTCTGGCTTACGTGGGTACTGGAGAATGAAACCTGGGTCCTTAGGCTTTTTAGGCAAGTGCCTTAACTACTAAGCTCCCCTAGAACTCCATCCCCCTAGAACTTTTTGAGGATCACTGAGAGTTTGAGGCCAGCCTGAACTTCAGGTCAGCTTGGGCTAAAGTGAGGTCCTGCCTCCAAAAACAAAACAAATTTAAAAAATTAAAAACAAAATGTAAAGTTTACGAATATTTAAAAGTAAATTACAGGGGCTAGGAAGATGGCTCAACAGTTACAGGGGCTTGCTTACAAAGCCTGCTAGCCTGGGTTCAATTTCTAGCCACCCATGGAAAGCTGGATGTAAAAAAGTAATAATCATAATAAAGTAGTAATAACATCTGACATTCATTTGTAATGATAAGAAACCCTAGCATGCTTGCACCCTCTCTCTCTCTCACACACACACGCATATAAATAATTAAAAGTAAATATTATTATTTTTCCTTTTTCTCTAACCTTTCAAAAACTCATGTTTGATACATGTTCATTCTAGAAAATGTCAATGAGAAACAAAATATCTATACTTTTACCATTCTATTAATTCTTTGGCTTATATGTAGCAAAATTGGATTTTGTTTTGTGGGTTTTTTTTTTTTTTTTTGGTTTTTCAAGGTAGGGTTTCACTCTAGCCCAGGCTGACCTGGAATTTACTATGTAGTCTCAGGGTGGCCTCGAACTCACAGCAATCCTCCTACCTCTGCCTCTCGAGTGCTGTTTTGTTTTTTCAAGGCAAGGTCTCACTCTAGCACAAGTTGACCTGGAATTCACTATGTAATCTCAGGCTGGCCTCAAACACTTAGATCCTTGTACCTGGGCCTCCTGATTGCTGGGATTAAAGGCAAGTGTCAACAATATCCAGCTGGATTTGTGATATTTTGTAACCTTTTTAGTTTAGTAATATACCGTTAGCATTTCTCTTTAAAACTTTATATTCTTTTTAAAAATTTTTAAAATTTTTTATTTATTTGAGAGAGAGAGAGATACAGAAATGGGCAAGTAGAGAGAGAAAGAATGGGCACGCCAGGGCCTCTAGCCACTGTGAACAAACTCCAGATGTATGTGCCCCCTTGTGCATCTGGCTTACGTGGGACCTGGAGAATTGAGCCTCGAATTGGGATCCTTAGGCTTCACAGACAAGTGTTTAACCCCTAGGCCATCTCTTCCAGCCCTTCCCTGTCCCCTCGTCCCCTCCCCTCCCTGAGGTAGGGTCTCATTCTAGCCCAGGTTGACCTGGAATTCACTATGTAGTCTCAGGGTGGCCTTGAACTCACAGGGATCCTCTACCTCTGCCTCCAGAGTGCTGGGATTAAAGGCATGTGCCACCACACCTGGCTCACCATGTATATTTTCCATGAACAAATGTAGTAGCAAAAATATTTTAAACCCAGCACAGTAATCCTAGGACTCAGAATGCTGAGACAGGATTGAGAGTTAAGGCCAGCCAAGGATACATAGGCCTTGTTTCAAAATGGAACAAAAAATTTGATTAGTTCTTAGTCTCTTTTCAAGGCATGAAATACTGCATGGTAGCTTATGAATGTTTTTTAAAAGAGTGCTCACAGGATGAACATTTCTCCAGGTCCTTCAAATCGTTCCAATTCTGTGTCCTCCCTGGACCTGGAAGGAGAGTCTGTATCTGAGCTTGGGGCAGGGCCTTCCGGGAGTAATGGAGTCGAAGCTTTGCAGCTGTTGGAGCATGAACAAGGTAAGGTGAGGCTAGGTGACTAGGACAGCCCTTATCTGACTGACAATAAGCATGGAGTTTGTGGGTAAGTGGGCTTTGTTCAGTCAAAGGAAATTTAAGCGATCAATAACCATTAAAGTTGCATTTGTTTATATAGTTCCTCTAGTGGTTAAGTTGATAGGTGAATTGTTTAGATTTAAATTGCTTACACTGATATTAATTACTTTAAATTCTATAATATTTGTATAATCTTCTATAGTACTTAAGAAATACAGTGATAACTACTTGGGTTTCAAGGAACTTATACAAAGAATGGTCTGTATATAGTTAAAAGCATTTTGAATTATTTTGTACCAGACATGGTGGCCTTTAATCCTAGTACTCAGGAGGTAGAGGTAGGAGAATCACTGTGAGTTCCAAGTCAGCCTGAAACTACATATCGAATTCCAGGTCAACCTAGATCGAGACCCCACCTCAAAAAAACAAACAAAAAAGTATTTTGTCAGTTCTGAGTGAGACATATGTGATTGAAGGTATAAGGAAAAGCTTATTGGAAGAAAATGTTAGCCTGAAAGCCTGTGACATTGCATTTGAAGAAGCTGGAGGTAGGTCATTCTAAGAGAAGGATTACCTGTGGCAAGTAAAGGTACAGGGAACCCTTATACTTATTCAGGTATCATTTCAGAAATAGGTTAAGATATCTGGATGTGGTAGCACTCATCTGAAATCCTATCACTTAGGAAGGAGGTGGGAGGATGAGGAATTAAAGGCCATCCTTGGTAACATCGTGAGTGCAAGGCCGGGCTGAGTTATATGAGAAAGAAATAGGGGGCTGGGGAGATGGCTCAGTGGCTAAAGGCCCTTGCCTGCAAAGCCTTTTGGCCTGGGTTTAATTTCCCAGAGCACACATTAAGCTAGATGCAAAGTGGTGCATGTATTTGTTGGGCGTGGTGGTGTATACCTTTAATCCCAGCAGTTGGGAGGCAGAGGTAGGAGGATCAAAGTGAGTTCAGGGCCAGCCTGGAGCTACAGAGTGAGTTCCAGGTCATGCTACCTCAATTAAAAAAAAAATACTGGGTGTAGTGGCACACGTCTTTAATCCTAGCACTTGGGAGGCAGACCACCCTGAGACTACATAGTAAATTCCAGGTCAGCCTGAGCTAGAGTGAGATCCTACCTCGAAAAACCAAAATAAATAAACAAACAAATAAAAGAGGGTGAGATAAGGGTGGAAAAGTTAGTAGATTCTTATTGTAGAGAAAAGGAAGCCTGTATATTTTTAAAATACTTTTATTTATTTATTTTTATTTTTTTAATTTTAAAAGTTTTATTTATTTGAGAGAGAGAGAGAGAGAGAATGAGAATGGGCACTCCAGGGCCTTCAGCCACTGCAAACGAACTCCAGACACATGTGCTACCTTGTGCATCTGGCTTACGTGGGTCCTGGGGAATTGAATTGAAAAGTCCTTTGGCTTTGCAAACAAGCACCTTAACCGCTAAGCCATCTTTCCAGCCCTATTTTTGTTTTTTTATTTGAGGGGGGGAGAGAGGGAGGGAGGGAGGGAAGCAGAAGCAGATAGAGAATGGGTGCGCCAGGGCCTCCAGCCACTGCAAATGAACTCCAGACACATGTGCCATCTTATGCATCTGGTTTACATGGGTCCTGGGGGAATTGAATCTAGGTCTTTGAATCTTGGCTTTGTAGGCAAGTGCCTTAACTGCTAAGCCATCTCCCCAGCCCAAAAGTCTGTATTTTAGAAGCAAGCTGAAGCTATTGAAAACTTTTGGTTAGATCGGGATAAGAGGTTGAGGGTGACATACTCTTAAGCTTTAGAAAAATTAGTTTGACAATATGTTTTGGATTTGTAGTGTTAAAGCCTCTAGTTTAGGGCAGATACCCTCAACTAGGGCTCATTTCTACATCTCTAGCTACCACTGGCTGGGTGGGGTCTCTGTTGGTCTTAGCTGTGGTAATATTGGTTGAGGAGCAGGTTGGTCTAGGATGGAGCTACATTCTTAGTAATGATAAGATAAATACCTTGAAATTCGGAGACATAAAGTTATTTAGTGCTGATTAAAAAATTGTAGCTGGGGCTGGAAAGATGGCTCAGCAAGTAAGGTGTTTGCCTGCAAACCCTAAACAAACCGAATTCGATTCCCCAGTACACACATAAAGCCAGATGCATAAGGTGGTACATGCTTCTGGAGTTCATTTGCAGTGGCTAGAGTCCCTGATGTGCCCATTCTTTCTCTCTTTCTGCTGGACATGGTTGAGACATCCTGAAACTACATAGTGAATTCCTGGCTAGCTTGGGCTAGAGGGAGACACTTCCTCAAAAAAACAATATAGGGGATGGTGAGATGACTTAGTGGTTAGGGCACTTGCCTGCAAAGCCTAGGGACCCATGTTCAGCTCTCCAGATCCCACATAAGCCAGATGCATGAAGGTGAGGCAAGCACAAGGTTTCACATGCCCACTAGGTGGCTCATGCATCTGGAGCTCGATTGCAATGGCTGAAGCCCTGGTGCGCCAGCGCTCTCTCTCTCTCTCTCCCTCTCTCTCTCTCTCTCTCTCTGTCTCTTTCTCACTCTCTGTAACATTAAAAGAAAAACTGTGTGTGTGTGTGTGTGTGTGTGTGTGTGTGTGTATGTGTGTACACTTGCTGTGCCACCACTTTTCAAGTGTTCGATTTTGTTTTCTATAGCTACCACACAGGATAATCTTGATGATAAGCTGAGGAAATTTGAGATTCGTGACATGATGGGACTAACAGATGACAGGGACATATCAGAAACCGTGAGTGAGACCTGGAGCACAGATGTCTTGGGAAGTGACTTTGATCCTAACATCGATGAGGATCGCTTGCAAGAGATTGCAGGTAACTGGTGTTCAGTTCTCTGGAGGTAGCTGTTTAGTTATTCATCCCCACCTACCCTTGATAGGCGTGGGCATTAGTGCTGTGACAGATGGGTGTGGGAAAGTGTGGTAACTGTATGGAACAAGTCATTTATCTGAGTACTTTCTTACCTTAATACAGGTAGTGTTTTCATCTTTTGCATTTAATCACTTCCTCCACCTTCCTTAAAAAGGTGGAAAAATCTTTCTTTTGAATTAGTTTCCTGTCAAGTCAGGGTATAGTGTATATACTCTGTCATTAGCAACCCCTCTCACTCTGTTGTCCCAGGCTGGCCTCCAACTCACAGCAGTCCTCCTACCTCGTCCTCCCCTCAGTAAGCAAGATTGAGTATGGTCCTGGGCATGGGGTTTGGGGACTTCACAAAATAAAAAAAACCAAGGAGGGCTGTAGGGTAGCTTAGTGGTTAAGGACCATGTTAGCCAAATGCACAAGGGGGCACATGTGTCTGGAGTTCGTTTGCAATGGCTATGCCCTGGAATGCCCATTTTCTCTCTCCTTCTTTCTCTGTCAAATAAATAAATAAATAAAAATAAAATATTTAAGAAAACCAAAAGCCAACAAAACTAAAATCTACACTCTTACAATACTCTTGTATGAGTTCTGAAAGAGTTGTGTAGTCTTAGAATCAAAGAAATCATGGCAAAATGATAGAGACAAGAGGGACTCACTGTACCTGTTAGTCAGTGAGCTTCAATAGCCAGACACATAACCAGTTTTGTTCCTCTTCTTTTCTTCTTTTTTCTTTTCTTTTCTTTTCTTTTCTTTTCTTTTCTTTTCTTTTCTTTTCTTTTCTTTTCTTTTCTTTTCTTTTCTCTCTCTTCTCCTTTCCTTTTCTTCTTTCTTCTTTATTCTCCTCCTCTTTCTTCTTCTTCCTCCTCCTCCTCTTCCTCCTCCTCCTTTCTTCGTCTTATTCTTTGTTTTTTTTTTTTTTTTTTTTTGAGGTAGCATCTTGCTCTATCTAGCCCAGGCTGACCTGGAATTAGACTCAGGCTGGCCTTGAACTCACCTCACAGTGATCCTTCAACCTTAGCCTCCCAAGTAATAGGATTAAAGGCATATGCCTGCTGTGTGTGTGTATGGGAAGGGCATGCCAGGATCTCTTGTCACCATAAACAGTTCCAAATGCGTGCACCACTGGCTTTACCTGGGTACTGGAGAATCAAACCCAGGCCAGCAGGCTTTGCAAACAAGTGACTTTTACCACTAAGCTATCTTCTCAGCCCCCCCCCCCCGTTTTGCTTCTTGTACCCTCCCACTCTTGGTTTCCCTATCCCATCATGTTCAGACAAGTTCTGCACATTATTTTGTAATATATCTATAAAATTAGCTTTTTCACAAAGTTTTTTT
Organism: Orientallactaga sibirica; assembly: GCA_036365145.1. Classification (NCBI taxonomy): domain Eukaryota; kingdom Metazoa; phylum Chordata; class Mammalia; order Rodentia; family Dipodidae; genus Orientallactaga; species Orientallactaga sibirica. The sequence continues at coordinate 9,171,504 of JAEOAD010000034.1, read as the reverse complement.
TTTTTATGTACTGACAGAATTATTATTTTATTAGGTTTCATCAAAAGTAACAGAGGGAAGCTGGGTGTGGTGGCTCATGCCTTTAATCCCAGCACTCAGGAAGCAGATGTAGGAGGATTGCCAAGAGTTCAAGGTCACCCTGAGACTATAGTAAATTCTAGGTCAGCCTGAGCTAGAGTGAGACCCTACCTCAACCCCCCCCCCAAAAAAAAAGGTAGCATAGGGGCTGGAGAGGTGGCTTAGCCGTTAAGGCACTTGTCTGTGAAACATAAGGACCTAGGTTTGATTTTCTAGTACCTATGTAAACCAGATGCACAAGGAGACACATTCATCTCGAATTCATTTGCAGTGGCTGGGTTCCCTGGCATGCCCATTCTCTCTATTTCTCTCTCTCTCTTGCTCACTTCAAAAAAGAAATTTTTTTAAAAAGTAGCAGAGGTACTATAGAATGGCTCAGCAATTAAAGGTGCTTGCTTGCAAAGCCTACAGGCCTGGGTTCGATTCCCTAGTACCCATGTAAATCCAGATGCACAAAGTGACACATGCATCTGGAGTTTGTTTATGGTAATAAGAGGTTTTGGCATCCCCCATTCTTATTCTCTACTTGCAAATAAATAAATAAAAATATTAGCCAGGCATGATATCACACTCCTTTATTTTTATTTTTAAAAATGTTTTATTTTTATTTATTTATTTGAGAGAGGGAAAGAAGCAGAGTGAGCAAGAGAGAGAGAGAGAAAATGGGTGCACCAGGACTTCCAGCCACTGCAGATGAACTCCAGATGCATGTGCCACCTTGTGCATCTGGCTTATGTGGATCCTGGGGAATCGAACTGAGGTCCTTTGGCTTTGCAGGCAGGCACCTTAACCATTAAACCATCTCTCCAGCCCCTCACACACCTTTAAATCCTAGTACTCAGGAGGCAGAGATAGGAGGATCACTGTGAGTATGAGGCCAGCCTGGGCTTGAGTACCACCCTACCTTGAAAATAAAATCTTTTTGTTTGGTTTTCCAAGGTAGGGCCTGAAAAAAAAAATTTTTTTTTAAGCTGCAGAAAACTGGATGTGGTGGCACACTCCTTTAATCCTAGCACTTGGGAGGCAGAGGTAGAAGGATCATCAAGTTTGAGGCAACCTTGAGACTACGAAGTGAATTCCTGGTCAGCCTGGGCTGACTCTGGCTCAGCTCCCCCTCTCCCTGCCCAACAAAAGCAGCAGAAGGTGGGCTCGTGAGATGTCTTAGTGGTTAAGGTGCTTGACTGAAAAACCTAATGACAGGTTCAGTTCCCCCATACCTAGGTGGTGCATGCATCTTGAGTTTGTTTGCAGTGGTTATAGGCCCTGGTATGCCCATTCTTCTCTCTCTCTCTTTCTCTCTAATAACTACATTTTATATGTATGTATATATATATATATATATATATATATATATATATATATGTATGTATGTATGTATTATTTTTTATTGTTTTTCGAGGTAGGGTCTCACTCTGGTCCAGGCTGACCTGGAATTAACTATGTAGTTACTGGCCTTGAACTCACGGCGATCCTCCTACCTCTGCCTCCTGAATGCTGGGATTAAAGGTATGAGCCACCACGCCCAACATCAAAATATATTTTAAAAATTTTTTTTATTTTTACTTTTTTTTTTTTTTTGTTTTTTCAAGGTAGGGTCTCACTCTAGCCCAGGCTGACCTGGAATTCACTCTATTCTCAGGGTAGCCTTGAACATAGCAGTACTCCTACCTCTGCCTCCCAAGTACTGGGATTAAAGACATGTGTCACCATGCCCGGCTTCTTTTAAATATTTTTACTTATTTATTTGCAAGGAGAGAGAGTGAGAGAGAGGAAGAATGAGAGAGACATAGGGAATAGGCATACCAGGGCCTCTAGACAATACAAATGAATTCCAGACACATGTGCCACTTTCTGCATCTGCCTTTACATGGGTACTGGAGAACTGAACCTGGGTCGTTAGGCTTTACTATATATATATATTTTTTTAAAGCAGCAGTGGGCTGGGAAGATGGCTTAGCAATTAAAGGCACAGCGCTTGCTTACAAAGGCTTCTAGCCCAAGTTCAGTACTCCAATACTTACGTAAAGCCAGATGCACAAACTGGTGCATGCATCTGGAGTTCATTTGCAGCTGTAAGAGGCCCTGGCATGCCCATACTCACACAAACTCTCCCTCCCTACCTCTCTCATAAATAAAAAGATTTGGGATATATGTGGTGGTGTATGCCTTTAATCCCAGCACTTGGGAGGCAGAGGTAGGAGGATCACTGAATTCAAGGCCAGCCTAAGACTACTTAGTAAATTTCAGGTCATCCTGGGCTAGAACAGACCCTATGCTGAAAAACAAACAACACACACACATACACATACACATATATACTTGGGGACAAACAAGCATTAGCCTATTATCTTGAGCATTAAAAAAATATTTTATTTATTTAAGAGAGAAAAAGGCAGATAGAGAGAATTGGTGCATCAGGGCCTCCAGCCACTGCAAACAAACTCCAGACGCATGTGCCACCTTGTGCATTTGGCTTTACATGGGTACTGGGGAATTGAACCCCGGTCCTTGGGCTTTGCAAGAAAGTACATTGACCACTGAGCCATCTCTCCATCCCCCCCTCATCTTGAGTTTTTTTTTTTTTTTTTTTTTTTTTTTTTCGAGGTAGGTTCTCACTCTGGCCCAGGCTGACATGGAATTAACTGTGTAGTCTCAGGGTGTCCTTGAACTCACGGCAATCCTACCTCTGCCTCTCGAGTTCTGGGATTAAAGGAGTGCGCCACCATGCCTGGCTCCACTTTTGTTTTTAATGTGTACATAGATTTCTTAATTGACTTTACATTATTTTGTTCCCATATACCAAAATAGTCTTGTTCTTGGCTTTATTTGTAAGCTGCATTTGCAGTTGTGTGAAGATAGATGTGCCATTTCCTACAAATATGTTGTTGCTTTTTTTTTTTTTTTTTCATTTTTTGGTTTTTCCAGGTAGGGTTTCCCTCTAGCCCAGGCTGACCTAGATTTCGCTATGTCATCTCAGGGTGGCCTCAAACGCACAGCGATCCTCCTACCTTTGCCTCCTGAATGCTGGGATTAAAGGCATGCACCACCATGCTCGGCTTGTTGCTTTTTTATTTTTATTTATTTGAGAGCGAGAAAGAGGCAGAGACAGAGAATGGGCACGCCAGGGCCTTCAGCCACTGCAAGTGAACTCCAGATGCATGTGCCCCTTGTGCAGTTAGCTTACGTGGGTCCTGGAGAGTCGAACCGGGATCCTTTGGCTTTGCAGGCAAACGCCTTAACCACTAAGCCATCTTTCCAGCCCCTGTTGTTGCTGTTTTAGAACAACACATGCTGTTAATGTGCCAGTAAAAACCATATTTGACCAGTATAGCTTTCTGTGGTTAAATAATCTGAGTTTTTGTAATCCTTATAGGTCTATAAGTTATACAAAAACATCAGGGATAAAACTGGGCCTGGTGGTGCACGCCTTTAATCTCAGCACTTGGGAAACAGAGGTAGGAGGATCACCATGAGTTCAAGGCCACCCTGAGACTACATAGTTTATTCCAGGTCAGCCTGGGCCAGAGTGAGGCCCTACCTCAAAAAACAAACAAACAAACATCAGGCATACATGTAAAATGTACTGAAAAAAACCACGCTAGTTGAAATAACTTGTTGTAAAGTTGTTTTTTCTTCATGGAGTGTCAATGGTAAGCAGAGGAAACTGATGAGAAGAAAGTTGTTGTGCCATTGTGAACTTTGTGTTTTTTTTTTTTTTTAAAGATTTTTATTTTTATTTATTTATTTAGAGACAAAGAGGGAAAGAGAGAGTGAGTGAGAATGGGCGTGCCAGGGCCTCTAGCCACCGCAAATGAACTCCAGATGCGTGCGCCCCCTTGTGCATCTGGCTTACATGGGACCTGGAGAATCAAACCTGGGTCCTTAGGCTTCACAGGCATGCGCCTTAACCACTAAGCCATCTCTCCAGCCCAACTTTGTGTTTTTTTGTGGTATGCTTGAGTGTAATAATTCCTACCTTGGTTTTTTGTTTTAGGTAAAGCTTTTGTTAGCTTAGTGTTTGACCTTTCTCCCCATCACTGCTTCCTCCACCAGATCTTTCTAACACTTTGCTCCATTACTGGTTGTACAGGTGCAGCAGCAGAGAACATGTTAGGCAGTTTGCTGTGCCTTCCAGGCTCAGGGTCAGTGCTTCTTGACCCCTGCACGGGTTCAACCATATCAGAGACAACAAGCGAAGCTTGGAGCGTAGAGGTATTGCCAAGTGACTCAGGTTAGTATGTTGTCATTGTTTGCTATTTCATTGTGCAGAATTTTCAGTGTGTACTAGGTATATTTTGTCAAATACATTGTTTTGTCTTTTGAGACAGGACTTAACTAGGTAGCTACTGCAGTCAGGTTCGAATTGCTGGCAAAAAAAACACCTGACGAAGAGCAGCTTGTGGGGAAAAAAAGATTTATTTTGGCTTACGGACTCAAGGGGAAGTTCCATAATGGCAGGGGGAAATGATGGCATGACATCACACCTCCTGACCAACATCAGGTGGACAACAGGAGCAGGAGAGTGTGCCAAAAAGGAGTGTGCAAGAGGAAGTTGGCTATACCACCCATAAGCTTGCCCCCAACAATACACTGCTTCCAGGAGGCTTTAATTCCCTAATTGCCATCAGCTGGGGACCTAGCATTCAGAACACCTAAGTTAAACACCTGAATCAAACCACCATAGTAGCCCAGGCTGGTCTCAAACTTAAATTCCTCCTAATGGAGCTATCCTCTGGGGTGCTGGGATTGCAGGCATGTACTACAACACAGACTCAAATGTATATCTGACAAATATGAGGCAGGGATAATGTTAGAAATGAGAAAGTGGAGCTGAGCATGGTGGGCATATGCCTGTAATTACAGCACTTGGGAGGCAGAGGTAGGAGGGTTGCCATGAGTTAGAGACCACCCAGAGACTACATAGTGAATTTCAGGTCAGCCTGGGCTAGAGCACAACCCCATCTCGAAAAAACAACAACAAAAATTAGAAAGTGGAATATTAGAGTATTTTCTTTCCAATAAGAAAAGAAATCAGGGGCTGGTGAGATGGCTCAGTTAAAGGCACTTCTTTGCAAAGCCCTAAGTTCAATACCCCAATCATCTGTGTAATGCAGAATGAGTGTGTGTTTGTAGCAGCAAGAGACACTGGTGTTTAATGTGGTGGCACATGTCTGTAATCTCAGTGCTGGGAAAACTGAGGTAGGAGAATTATGAGTTCAAGGCTTAGATTACAGAGTTGATACTGTTTAAGAAAACCAATAAATAAGCAAATCACTTAACTTTAAAAAAAGCCATTTATTTTGTATTCTTTTTCTTACTTTTTTTAAAATAAATTTTTTCTTAATTAATTAATTAATTAATTTGTAAGCAAAGAGAGAGATAGAAGAGAGCCAGGGCCTCTAGCCACTACAAACTAACTCCAGATGCATGTTCCCTTTGTGCATCTGGTTTACGTGGGTCCTGGAGAATCGAACCAAGATCCTTTGGCTTTGCAGGCAAATGCTTTAAACGCTAAGCCATTTCTCCAACACACTTTTTTTTTTTAAATTGGTTTTTCCAAGGCAGGGTCTCACTCTAGCTCAGGCTGACCTGGAATTCATTATGTAGTCTCAGGCTGGCCTCAAACTCACAGTGATCTTCCTACTTCTACCTCCTTAATCCTGGGATTAAAGGCATGCAGAACCACTCCTGGTGCCAGTTATTTATATACAATGTAGTTATTTAATTATAGCTGCCTGCATGAGCACAAGTTGGGGATTATTTACAGAGCATGTGGATCCTATCAGTGGCTGTACCACTTTTAGAAAATGCTTCCCACTCCCCTAGCCATCATAAACTGCCAGTAACTCCTTGGGGAGAGACAGGGTCCTGTGTCTTCCATTATCTATGATAGAATGTTGATATGCCCAATATTATGTGGTCTTGTGCAGATTATGACAATCATTGTGAGGTTATAAATGCAGCAGTCATATCATGCCTGCAAAACAGCATGCTGTAGCACCCCTCCTCATCCTCAGGCTCTTATTTTCTTTCTGGCTTTTCTCCCACATGGTTCTCTGAGCTTTATAGAGGGTAGTATGTTTTAGTTTGATTTTTTAAAAAAATATTTTTATTAATTTATTTGACAGAAAGAGGGAGAGAGAGACAGAGAATAGGCATGCCAGGGCCTCCAGCCACTGCAAAATAACTCCAGAACCATGTGCCGCCATGTGCATCTGGCTAACCTAGGTCCTGGGGAATTGAACCAGGGTCCTTTGGCTTTGCAGGCAAACACCTTAACCGCTAAGCCATCCCTCCAGCCCCAGTTTGATTTTTGATTCAGCAATTTCACTATGTCAGTATGTAGACCAGGCTGGCCTTGAGCATGATCCTCCTACCTCTGTTTCCTGAGAGTTTGAATTATAGACATGCACTGCCATAATTAACCATTTAATGTCATTTTGAAATACATTGCAATTGAGACAGAGTTAATTTGATGTAAAGCTATCCCATATTCTCTTGTTCAGTTTACATGTTAACTAACCAGATGCTTTATGAGATTAGTGATCTAGAAACAGTTATCTACATACAATGAACTGGCTTATGTTGAGTTCAAATCACAATCTTCCTTATTTGGTCTAAATAGCTTTGCTAAGTGCTCTAGACTTAGATATCTATTCATATTGATTTCATTCACACCCTGATAGCTTTGTGTATCTGGGTCACGAAATCTGACATTTTGGCATGCTCACAGTGTCATGATGTGACTTATCCTCTCTTCTGTTCAGAAGCCCCAGACTTAAAGCAGGAAGAGCGCCTCCAGGAGCTTGAGAGCTGTTCTGGCCTGGGCAGCACGTCTGATGATACGGATGTCAGGGAGGTCAGTTCCCGCCCCAGCACACCAGGCCTCAGTGTCGTGTCCGGTATGTCTGTCTTGTTTTAAGGAATAGGAGTTTAAAAGTGTTCCCAGCCTTCCTATTTATAAAGTGATACCCAACAGATTGATTTTTTTTTGTTTTTGTTTTTGGTGTGGTACTGGCCATTGATACCAAGGGCTTTGTGCGTGGTGGGCTAGTGCTCTACTGCTGAGTCACGTCCTCAACTTGAAGAGATTCCTTTTAAGAGATGAGTAGTAACAGAATTATTTTTATGCCTTCATAAATCTATGAGAACTTAATGTGTGGCTGTTACAGGTTGTTGAAGTAATCAGCAAACTGTCCCTCTATAATTTTTTTCTATTCGTGGTAGCCTCTGCTATAGTATTTAGATATTTAGTTTGGATATGACATCATAATTCTGATTAGGTTATATTTTACAGCAGGTAAACAAAATTAAATAATAATGTTACAAAAGACATACTACTCAGAGACTTGCATGTGTAGACTTGGGACTTAAAAAATTTAAGTTAGGTTTTCTACAAACTTCATAGGGTTTTTGTGGCGATTGTTTTTTCCTTGCTGCTTATTTTTTTGCTGTTTCTTGAAGGTATAAGTGCTACCTCTGAGGATATTCCCAATAAGATTGAAGACCTGAGGTCCGAGTGCAGCTCTGATTTTGGTGGTAAAGATTCTGTAACTAGTCCAGACATGGATGAAATAACTCATGGTAAGTAGTGGGAATGAGAAGGATCCTTTAAAACGATCTGTCATGTTGTTATGATTTCATCAATGGGTATGGTAGCAATGGCATGAGGCTCTCTTTTTCTCCCCCTCTCTGATTTTAAATAAATTTTAAAAAAAAAGGAGCCATGCGTGGGGCACACACCTTTAATCCCAGCACTTGGGAGGCAGAGGTAGGATTGCTATGAGTTTGAGGCCATCCTGAGACTACATAGTGAATTCCAGGTTAACTTGGGCTAGAGCAAGTCCGTACCTTGAATGCCCCCCCCCCAAATATAAGAATACAGGAAACCCTTCTCCATAATCTTAACAGCTTTCTATTATTTAAAGACTTTTAAAATATATATATACATTTTATTTATTTATTTATTTGATTTGAGAGAGAGAGAGAGAGAGAGAGAAGGGAGAGAATGGGTGCGCCAGTGCCTCCAGCCTCTGCAACTAAACGCCAGATGCATGTGTCCCTTTGTGCATCTGGCTTATATGAGTCCTGGAGAATAGAACTGGGGTCCTTTGACTTTGTAGGCAAATGCCCTAACTGCTAAGCCATCTCTCCAGCCCGATTTAAAGACTTTTTGACCGGATTGGTAGTGATATAGAAACGTGCTTTGTAGGTAAGTGGTGACTCATACCAGTAAGCCTAGAACTCAGAAAGCTGAAGTAGGAGAACTGCTGTAAGTTTGAGGCCAACCTCAGCTACAGAGTGAAACCCTGTCTCAAAAACCAAAACATATAAATTTTGATATTCAGTCGTGAAAGTATGTCAGTGTTTGGAAAATCTACACAACTATGATATTTTTGTATTTTACTTTTATTTATTTATTTGAGAGAGAGAGAGAGAGAGAGAGAGAGAGAATGGGCACACCAGAGCCTCTAGCCACTGCAAACAAACTTCAGATGCCTGTACCACCTTGTGCATATGGCTTACATGGGTGTTGGGGAATTGAACCTGAGTCCTTTAGCTTTGCAGGCAAGTGCCTTAACCACTAAGCCATGTCTCCAGCCCAACTATGTTATTTTTAATGTTCGGTGTGTAATGTTACAAGATTATATGTGTATGTACATACATGTGTATATATACATAAAATATAAGATCTATTCAGAGTGTAACATATGATAGACTAATTGATTTTAGTGTATAAGAGAGCAAAAAGTTCATTGATTTGATTTCAAATTCCACAGTGTAGCTAGCCTTTACAAAATTACTTGTTGGAGAGATGGCTCAGTGGGTAAATGCTTACCACACAAGCATGAGGACCTGAGTGGATTCCCAGCACTCATGACAAGTGTCAGATATGATGGTGCACACTTGTAATCCCAGCACTGGGGAAAGAGAGAAAGGAGGATCCCAGGGCTTGCTGCCAAGCTAGTGTAGCTGAATCAGAAAGCTCTGGGTTCATTGAGAGACCCTGTCTCAAAAACTAAGATTGAGACTGGGGAGATGTCTTAGCAGATAAAGGAGCTTGCCTGTAAAGCCTGACAGCCCATGTTCAGTTCTCCAGCCACCAGTGACTGATGTGGAATTCACTCTGTAGTTCCAGGATGGCCTCAAACTCACAGTGATTCTCCAACCTCTCTGGATTCTCTCAAGTGCTGGGATTAAAGGTGTGTGACCACCATGCCCAGAAATTTAATGACTTTAAACAAAATTTATTTATTTGTGAAAGAGGAAGAGAGAAAGAATGAGCACACCAAGGCCTCCTGCTGCTGCAAATGAACTCCAGACACAGGCATCACTTTGTGCATCTGGCTTTACATAGGTGCTGGGGAATCAAACGTGGGCCATGAAATGCCTTTAACCACTGAGTCATCTCTCTAGCCCCTAGTGATGTTTTAAAATAGGCAAAACTGCCAGGCATGGTGGCCCACGCTTTTAATCCCAGCACTCAGGAGGCAAAGGTAGGAGGATTGCTGTGAGTTCAAGGCCACACTGAGACTACATAGTGAATTCTAGCCAGGGCTAGAGTGAAACCCTACCTTGAAAAACAACAACAAAAATAAAATAGGCAAAACTAACGGTAATAAAATTAGGTAAAATTAGAAGAAAAGTTGCCATAAGGCCAAGGGAAATGAGTGGAAAGGGACATGATTAAATTTTCTTGGGTGAAGAAAATTTTGCAATTTTTTTTTTCTGAGGTAGGGTCTCACTCTAGCTCAGGCTGCCCTGGAATTCACTATGTATTCTTAGGATGGCCTTGAACTCACTGCGATACTCCTACCTCTGCCTCCCAAGTGCTGGGATTAAAGGCATGCGCCACCACCCCCAACTCCAAATTATTTATTTTTTTTTTGAGTTAGTTTCTCACTCTATCCCAGGTTGACCTGGAACTCTCTCTGTAGTCCCAGGCTGGTCTCGAACTCACAGTGATCCTCATATCCCTGCTTTCTGAGTGCTGGATTAAAGGTATGTGCTACCTCACCCAGGCAACTTTTGCAATCTTTTTTTTGGGGAGGGGATAGGGTTTCGCTCTAGCCCAGGCTGACCTGGAATTCACCATGTAGTCTCGAACTCACAGCGATCCTCCTACCTCTGCCTCCCGAGTGCTGGGATTAAAGGCACGCGCCACCACACCCGGTTAACTTTTGCAATCTTAATTGTGGAGTGGTAACAGTTTTGAGGTATTTGACAAAGCTTATTGAATGGTATATGTAAGCAATGTGCTCTTAGTGATTTATACATTTCATATTGTTATGTAACATAAACCACAATATCAGTATGTTTTGAAACATCACATTATGCCAATAGTATGTGGAATAGTGATACTTTTATATTTCATTTAAAAATACTCTTATGAACATGAGCTCTATCAGTTTGTACAATTAATATATAGCAGTTGTGGCAGATTGGGTGTAAAATGTCTTCCATATCCTCATGCTTTTTTTTTTTTAATTTTTGAGGTAGGGTCTCACTCTAGCCCAGGCTAACCTAGAATTCACTATGTAGTCTCAGGCTGGCCTCGAACTCAACAGTGATCCTCCTACCTTTGCCGCCCGAGTGCTGGGATTAAAGGCGTGCGCCACCACACCCAGCTTTCTTCATGCATTTATGATTAAGCTTTATACTTAGTCCCCAGCTGGTAGAGCTTTTGGGAGGTTGAGCTGTGTAGTCCAATCTGCTGCTAAAAGTGCAAATGTATTTTTTAATTTTAAGTTAGCTTACGAAGTAATGGGTTTCATTATGGCATCTTCATACATATGTGTTCTTGTACTTTGCCTTGCAGATGGGTTTTAGCACCACTCAAACCACATGGCTTTTCCCAGGGGCTCGTGGGTATCTTAATTACCGTGGCAGTTAAACCTCCTTTACAGCATCCACACTAAATGGAAGGGAATAAATCCCATCTCCTTTCTCAACTGGGCTCTTTCCATATTGTTACCTCCACATGCCACAAATTAAAGAAAAGGCAGGTATGCTAACTCAGTTGGAAACAACTACGTGATTAGTCCTGCCTCATAAAAGTGTATGCTCACTCTGGCAGGTGGAAAACTGGAAGTAGCATTTCTTTTAAAGAATTATATATTTCTTGGGCTGGAGAGATGGCTTAGTGGTTAAGACATTTGCCTACAAAGCCAAAGGACCTTGGTTGGATTCCCCAGGCCCCATGTAAGCCAGATGCACAAGGGGGTACATGCATCTGGAGTTTGTTTGCAGTGGCAGGAGGCCCTGGCATGCCCATTCTCTTCCCCTCTCTTTCTCTCTCTCTCTCTCTCTGCCTCTTTCCCTCCCACTCTCTCAAATAAAAAATAATTGTTTTAAAAAAATTTAAGCTGGGCGTGGTGGCACATGCCTTTAATCCCAGCACTCGGAGGCAGAAGTAGGAGGATCACTGTGAGTTCGAGGCCACCCTGAGACCACACAGTGAATTCCAGGTCAGCCTGAGCTAGAGTGAGACCCTACCTTGAAAAACCAAAAAAAATAAATAAATAAAAATAAATTATTTATTTATTTTATTTATTTGAGAGAGAAAGAGGCAGAGAGAGAGAGAGAGAGAGAGAGAATGGTCACACCAGGGCCTCCAGCTACTACAGACGAACTCCAGATGGATGTGCCCCCTCCAGTCTAAGAATTGTATTATTTTATGTTTTTATTTATTTATTTATTTATTTATTTATTTATTTATTTATGTAGGGTCTCACTCTGGCCCAGGCTGACCTGGAATTAACTATGTAGTCTCAGGGTGGCCTTGAACTCACGCCGATCCTCCTACCTCTGCCTCCCGAGTGTTTGTTTATTTTTTTAAAGTTATTTAAAAAATTTTTTTTTATTGACAACTTCCATAATTGTTGACAATAACCCATGGTAATTTCCTCCTCCCTCCACTTTCCCCTTTGAAACTCCATTCTCCATCATACCCCTTCCCCAATCTCAACCAGTCTCTCTTTTATTTTGATGGCATCATTTTTTTCCTTCTATTATGAGGGTCTGGTGTAGGTAGTGTCAGGCACTGTGAGGTCATGGATATCCAGGCCATTTTGTGTCTGGAGGAGCACGTTCTAAGGAGTCCTACTCTTCCTTTGGGTCTTAACATTCTTTCTACCCCCTCTTCCGCAATGGACCCTGGGCCTTAGAAGGTGTGTTAGAGATGTTTCAGTGCTGATAACTCCTCTGTCCCTTCTTCTCAGCACCATGGTGCCTTCTGAGTCATCTTAAGGTCACCGCCATCTGAAAAGAGAACCTTCTCTAACCAAAAGTGAGAGTAGCATTAATATATGGGTATGAATTTTTTTAATTATTATTTTTTATTGACAACTTTTATACTTACATACAAAAAAACCCACCTCATATTTCCCTCTCCACCCCCCATTCCACTTTAGAATTCCAGTCTCCATCATATCCCCTCCCACTCTCCATTAGTCTCTCTTTCAATTTGATGTCATCATCTTTTTCTTCTATTTTGAGGGTCTTGCAGAGGTATTGCTAGGCACTGCAAGGTCATGGATATCGAGGCCAATTTCTGTCTGGGCAGTTGCATTGTAAGAGGTCATACCCTTCCTTTGGCTCTTCCATTCTATCCGCCCCCTCTTCCGCAATGGTCCCTGAGCCTTGGAGGGTGTGACAGAGGTGTTTCAGTGCTGGGCACTCCTCTATCCCTTCTTCTCAGCACTATGTTGCCTTTTGGGTCATCTCAGTGGTCATTGCCATCTGAAAAGAGAAGCTTCTCTAACCAGAAGTGAGAGTAGCATTAATATGTGAATATGAAAATTAAGTGTAGTGCTTTCAGGGCAGCTTGGTGGGAATAATATATACATTTAGTCAGACAAGAGCAAGCTTTATACCCCTAAGGCTCATGACCTCACCTGCCATAGACGTTTGCTTAGGTTTTTCAGTACCAGGTATGTATTCCCTCCCATAGAGAGGGCCTTCAGTCCAATTATGGAGCAGTTGGTTACCCCAAGAGGAGACATGCCACTATTGCACCTGTTCAGTCATTGGGCCTGTCTGGCCAAGCTTGAATATTCAGCGTCCACTGTTTTCACTGCTGATGACTTCTGTCTCCCTTACGCTGTGTGCAGTGCAGCTTTTTCCAGCTTTCAGTTGGCTGGTCTACAGGGAGAAGGTTTTCTGCTCCACACCAGCTTGCTTTCTCAGTGACCTTGCCTCTCAGGCAAGAGATGTCTTCAGCAATAGGGTCTTACTATCTGTTTCTCAAGGGAAACCAAGGGCTTTGGCAAAAGGCTTTAATGTTTTGGAGGCTACCGGGACCTCCTTGGCCAATAACTCACTGGAAGCTATCCCATCCCAGGTACTGAAAATTTTCTAGTAACAGTCTACAGCTTCTAGATGTGCCCTTATTCAAAAAAGTAATTTTACATAAGTCTTATTCACAATATCTTGAATTTAGATTGACCCTCCCCTGCCCTTCTTTTATGCATTCTCTTTTATGTTTTATTTTTATTTATTTGACAGAGAGAAAGAAGGAGAGAGAGATAAAGAGATAGAATGGGCATTCCAGGGCCTCTAGCCGCTATGAACGAACTCCAGATGCATGTGCCACCTTGTGCATCTGGCTTAGGTGGGTACTGGGGAATCGAACCTGGGTCCTTTGGCTTTACAGGCAAGCACCTCAATCACTACGCCATCCCTCCAGCCCCTTGGAAGTAGCATTTTTAAAAAAATACTTTATTGAGCTGCAGAGATGGCTTAACAATTAAGGCGCTTGCCTATGAATCCTAAAGACCCAGGTTCGATCCCCCCCAGTACCCCTGTAAACCAAATGCACATTGTAGCGCATGCATCTGGAGTTGGTTTTTAGTGGCTAGAGCCCTGGTGCACCCATTTTTTCTCTTTCTCTCACTCCTAAATTAAAAAAAAAAATTATTTGAGAGGGTGAGAGAGAAAGTGGGTGGGATAAAATGGATGCACCAGGGCCGCTAGCCACTGCTAACAAACTCCAAATGCATGTGCCACCTTGTGCTTCTGGCTTTATGTGGGTTCTGGGAATCAAACCCAGGTCCTTAGGCTTTGCAGGCAAGTGCCTTAATCACTGAACCATCTCTCTAGTCCCAAAGAAGTAGCATTTTTCATTGTAGTTATTTCTCCATTACTTTTAAGAACTGATACAATTTATCATTAGTACATGTTGCAGTCAGGTTTGCATTGCTGACAGAAATCTCCCAACCAAGAGCAGCTTGTGGGGAAAAGGTTTATTTTGGCTTATAGGCTCGAGGGGAAGCTCCATGATGGTAGGGAAAACGACATGAGCAGAGGGTGGACATCACTTCCTGTCCAACATCAGGTGGATAACAGTAACAGGAGAGTGTGCCAAACACTGGCAAAGGGGAAACTGGCTATAAAAACCCATAAGCCCACCCCCAACAATACACTGTCTCTAAGAGGCATTAATTCCCAAATCCCCATCAGCTGGGAACCTAGCATTCAGAACACCTAAGTTTATGGGGGACACCTGAATCAAACCACCACAGTACAGTTAGGAAAAACTCATTAAATGCTATTCACGTTTTCATGCTCTCATTTCAAAAAATAAATTTTACCTCAATAACTAAAAAAACAAGAACCTTAAACATATTGAACTCTAACTCATAACCCTTTCTTTACTGTGTCACGCGGTATCAGTTACAGTGCTACTTCCTGTGTTTTCTTTTTTTAAAAAAATATTTTTATTTATTTGAGAGAGAGACAAAGAGGCAGAAACACAGAGAGTATAGGTATGCCAGAACCTCTTGCCATTGCAGATGAACTCTAGATGCATGTGCCATTTTGTGCACCTGGCTTTACGTAGGTATTGGAGAATCAAACCCAGGCCTTTGGGCTTTGTTAGCAAGCCATTAACCACTGGGAATGGGAACCTGGGTCATACTTGAAGATGTATGCAGGTTTTTTAGTTCTGCTGGGAGGGTCTCAAACCCTAATACTCAAGCAGTAATAACAAATAAGCACAAAATATTTTTATTATTTATTTATTTATGAGAGTAAGAAAAAGAGGGAGAAAGAGGCAGGCAGAAAATGGGAACTCAGGGCCTCCCTGCCCTTGCAAATGAACTACAGACACATGTGTCACTTTGTGCATTGGTTTTATGTGGATATTGGGGAATCAAACTTGAGGTGTCAGGCTTTGCAAGTTAGGGCCTTTAACCACTGAGCCATTTTCCATCCTCCTATAATTAGATCTTTTTTTTAACTCAATATTTTACTTTTATTTATTTAAGGGGGGCCAGATAGATAGAATGGGTGTACCAGGACCTTTAGCCACTGCAAACGAACTCCAGACACATGTGCCACCATGTGCATCTGGCTTACATGGGTACTGGGGAATTGAATGTGGGTCTTTAGGCTTTGCAGGCAAGTGCCTTAACCACTAAGCCATCTTTCCAGCTCTGTAATTAGATCTTAAGTTCTCAATCCATTGTCCACTAAAGAGTCTACTCTGAGAAATGCCTGATGCTACAGTAAGAAAAGTACATGGTTTCATTTTACTCAAACAAAAAAATATTTTTGGAGAAAGATAGAGACAGAGAGAGGGAGAGGAAGACAGAGATGGGCGCGCCAGCAGCCACTCAGCTGCTGCGAACAAAATCCAGATGTGTGCGCCCCCTTGTGGTCAAGTGTGGCATTGCACCCTTGCGTCACTTTGCATCTGGCTAAACGTGGGACCTGGAGATTGGAACCAGTGTTCTTAGGCTTAGGAAGCAGGCGCCTTAACTGCTAAGCCATCTCTCTAGCCCTCAAACAAAAGTTTTTAAGGTTGGGCTGGAGAGATGGGTCAGCGGTTAAAGGTACTTGCTTGCAAAGCCTAATGGCCCAGGTTCAAGTCCCTATGTAAAACCAGGTACTCAAAATGGTGATACATGTATCTAGATTTCCTTTGCAGCAGATTCTTCTACCTCTGCCTCTGGAGCCCTAGGATTAAAGGTATGCGTTACCATGCCAGCTCAAACCACCTGCCTCCCCCCACCCCGTAGGGTCTCGCTTGCTGTAGACCACACTGACCTGGAATTTATTATGTAGTCTCAGGCTGGTCTCAAACTCAAAGTGATCCTCCTACCTCTATCTTGCAACTGCAGGGATTAAATGTGTGGGCTACTATGCCAGGCTCACGGTCAATGATATTTAATGTTGTAAAGGAGTCCTGAGACCAATAGAGAACTACTGTTCTTAGCTAGCTTTCTAGTGATAGCAATATAAAGTATAGAACAAAAGGAAAAAGTAAAAGGCATAGTAATATTATTCATCTGTAAATATACATCTTTAGATTTTAAAAGTTTTTTTTTTTTAAGTTTTAACAGTTTCTTCTTATTGGAAGTTTTACTCTGTGCATACTTACCTATTTTAATTCTTCTGGTTTTGAGTATTTAGACATATATTGAGGAGAATCTTTTTTTAATATTTTATTTTTATTTATTTATTTATTAATTTGAGAGAAGGCAATACAGAAATAGAGAGAGAGAGAGAGAGAGAATGGGTGCACCAGGACCTCCAGCCACTGCAAACGAACTCCAGATGCATGCACCCCCTTATCCATCTGGCTTACGTGGGTCCTGGAGACTCGAGCCTCAAACTGGGATCCTTAGGCTTCACAGGCAAGCGTTTAACCACTAAGCCATCTCTCCAGCCCCCTTTTTTTGCTATAGAGCTTAAAATTGTAAATTTTACAGTTTTTTTTTTTGTCATGGAGTGTGTGTGCATGGATGTTCATGTGTGAGTTTGTACCTCTGAGAGTGTGCACATGGAGGCCAGAAGACAACCTCAGGACCATTTCCTTCCTTTTAAGACAAGGTCTTTTATTGGTCTGGAGCTTACCTGTTAGGCTATGCTGACTGACCATTGAGTTCCAGGGGTCTGTCTGGGTTTACAGGCATGTGCCAGGTATGCCTGGCATTTTTTTATTATATTTTTATTTTGTTTTTTATTATTTTATTTATATTTATTTATCTGAGAGAGAGAGAGAGAGAGAGAGAGAGAGAGAGAGAGAGAGAGAAAGAATGGGCACTTCCAGGGCCTTCAAACTCCAGAGAGATGCACGCACCACCTTGTAAATCTGTCTTACATAGGTCCTGGGGAATTGAACCTGGGTTCTTTGACTTTGCAGGCAAGCACCTTAACTGCTAAGCATCCCTTCAGTCCTGCTTGGCATTTTACATGGGTACCGGAAATCAAACTCAGGTCCTTACGTTTGTTAAATATGCTTTTAGTGAGCTTTCTCCACAGTCCCAAAATTGTACACCTTAGAAACTTACTTCATGGAATAATATATTTATCTCATGGGTTCTTTGAAAAATTAAGTTATTTGGGGCCTGGAGAGATGGCTTAGCGGTTAAGCGCTTGCCTGTGAAGCCTAAGGACCCCTGATCAAGGCTTGATTCCCCAGGATCCACATAAGCCAGATGCACAGGGTGGCGCATGCATCTGGAGTTTGTTTGCAGTGGCTGGAGGCCCTGGTGTGCCCATTCTCTATCTATCTGCCTCTTTCTCTCTCTGTCTGTTGCTCTCAAATAAATAAAAAATAAAAAAAAAAGTTATTTGCTGAAAGTAACATTAGACTTTAAAATTTTACAGTTCTTCAATCATACCTCTTGTTTAAATATTATTGCCTCTTTTTTTTAGATGTGTGTAGTGGGTGTGTGTTTGCATGTGTGGATGTGCACTGTATGTGCAAAGGCCAGAAGATGCCATCAGGTGTCCTCCTAGCTCTTTTCCTTTTATTTCCCTGAGATAATCTCTCACTGAATCTGGAGCTCTAGTTTTAGATTAGACTGGCTGACCACTGAGATCCAGCAATTCTCCAGTCTCTGCTTCACTAAGCACCAGGGTAATAGGATGTGAGGACATACATGGTTTTTTAAATGGGTCCTGATTATTGATTCAGGTTCTCATGCTTACACATCAAGAACTCTTACCCACTGATCCATCTCCCCAGCCACTGCTTCTATTTTTATAGAGTGGAAAGATAAGTGTTATAACTACCTTCTCATTGCTGAGACAAAACACTGGACCACAAACAGCTAATGTGAAGGAAGGGTTTATTTTGGCTTACAGTCTTGAAGGGAAATTTTAGTATGGCAGGGAAAGAATGGTAGAGTAGAAGCCATAGCAGTTGGCAGAAGCAACAGGAGTGAGCTGAACTCTGGCAAGAGGGAGCTGATTATACACTCGTAACCTTGGCTAGCAACATACCTCTTCCAGCAAGTCTCCACCTCCCAAATTGCCACCAGCTGGGGACTGAGCATTCAAAACACATGAGTTTATGAGGGACATCTGATTCAAACCACCACAGGAATATTACATATTCAGACTATCAAAGTGAATGTCAGGAAGGCTATGACATTCTGGAAACCATGGCTCTGGTCTTCTGGGAATGTGCTATCTGCATTAACCATAATGACATTTGCCCATTAGAGATAATCAACATGGAGAGGCTGGACCTCTTAAATGTTATGAAAATTCATGTGAAGTGAATTTGAAATAATTAGATTTGATATGTATTAGTTCCATTTATTTCTAGTATGCTCCTCAAGTTCTAATTGATGAAAAGAGGAAAACCAGCCGGGCATGGAGGCACATGCCCTTAATCCCAGCGCTGGGGGTGCAGAGGTAGGAGGATTGCTGTGAGTTTGAAGCCAGCCTGAGACTACACAGTGAATTCCAGGTCAGCCTGGGCTAGAGCAAAACCCTACCTTGAAAACAACACCAAAAAAGAGGAAGCCCTCTTTGTCTCACCTTGGCTCAGTCTCTTGGTTTTCCTTCTTGTTTTAGGTGCCCACCAGCTGACCTCTCCGCCTTCTCAGTCAGAATCTCTGCTTGCCATGTTTGATCCACTTTCTTCTCACGAGGGTAAGCAGTCTTGTCATAAACAGAAGCAAGAAACTAAACCTTGATTAATGCCTTTGTTGGATTGATTATGTCTTGGCTCCAAAGCTTCATCTTTGTGTTGCAGGGGCTTCTGCTGTGGTAAGGCCAAAGGTTCACTATGCCAGGCCCTCACATCCACCACCAGATCCTCCAATTCTTGAAGGAGCAGTCGGAGGCAGTGAGGCCAGGTTGCCCACTTTTGGTTCTCACATTTTAACTCCAGCTGAAATGGAGGCATTCAAGCAAAGGCACTCTTATCCTGAGAGACTAGTTCGCAGCAGGAGCTCTGACATAGTATCTTCTGCCCGGCGGCCCATGAGTGACCCCAGCTGGAACCGACGTCCTGGGAATGAAGAGCGAGAACTCCCTCCAGCTGCAGCCATTGGTGCTACTTCCTTGATGGCCGCACCTCACTCTTCATCTTCATCCCCGAGTAAGGACTCCTCCAGAGGAGAGGTAAGGGACCCAAGACAGGTTCAATTTGCTTATTGTGGTGTGCTCAGGGTTCTGCCTGCCATGTCCTCATGGTGACTGCAATGAACTTGGACTATGCAAACTCAGGATTCAGAAGGACTGTAGTTGTGGTTAAAGATGATGTCACAGTCTAGTATAACTTTCATGGTAAGCCTTAGGAAACAAGTTGGGTTTTGTAGTAATTCTCTCTTGCATTGTTGTGATACTTCTAGATACTTGTAACTCTTCTCCTAGCAATTTTGTATCTAATTTCATCTAAAAGTCAGAGTAACCTTTTAAGATGGTCAAGTGAGATATATTACTTTTTATTTTGAAAATATTTTTTTAAAAATATTTTATTTATTTGAGAGAGAGAGGGAGAGAATGGGTGTGCCAGGGCCTCCAGCCACTGTAAATGAACTCCAGATGCATGTGTCCCCTTGTGCATCTGGCTTACGTGGATCTTGGGGAATTGAACCAGGATCCTTTGGCTTTGCAGGTAAACGCCTTAACTGCTAAGCCATCTCTCCAGCCCCTTGAAAATCTTAATGTTATAAAAAAGTTGGTAGTACAAAGAACACTTCCTCCTTGACAGTAAGTTGCTAACCTGATGCTTATTCCCTCACCTCTGAAAACTTTCCGTCTCCTGCAAATAAGCACATCCTCCTACACACCATCAACCATCAACATGTGGAAATGAGCACCCACCCATTGTCACCACCAGACTCTCACTCCCTATCTGTGCATAGCCAGGTGCTGCATAACGTTCTTTATGAGACAGGGTCTCACCATATATACCAAGTTGGCCTTGAACTTTCAGTGATTCTCCTGCCTTTGCTTCCTGAGTGCTGGGATTATAAGCATGTGCTACCATGCTTAGCTCATAACATTTTTTTCTATTAATTGACAATTTCCATACATATTCACAATATATTTTGGTCACAATCCCTTCCCATTAGTTTCTTTGTTCCTCCTACCCCACCCCCTTTCATTGAACACCTTCTTTCCAGCTAGTCCCTCTTCTATTTTTTTCAAGGTAAGGTCTCATTCTAGCCCAGGCTGACCTGGAATTCACTATGTAGTCTCAGGCTGGCCTTGAACTCACAGCCATCCTCCTACCTCTGCCTCCCGAGTGCTGGGATTAAAGATGTGCGCCACCATGCCCGGCTTATTTATTTATTTATGAGGGAGAGGTAGATAGAGAATGGATGCACCAGGGCCTTTAGCTGCTGCAAACAAACTCCAGACACATGTGCCACCTTGTGCAACTGGCTTTACGTGGGTGCTGGGGAATTGAACCTGGGTTCTTTGGCTTTGCCAACAAGTGCCTTAACTGCTAAGCCATCTCTCCAGCCCCCTCATCTTTTTTTTTCTCTGGTCTTCTGGGAATGTGCTATCTGCATTAACCATAATGACATTTGCCCATTAGAGATAATCAACATGGAGAGGCTGGACCCTTAAATGTTATGAAAATTCATGTGAAGTGAATTTGAAATAATTAGATTTGATATGTATTAGTTCCATTTATTTCTAGTATGCTCCTCAAGTTCTATTGATGAAAAGAGGAAAACCAGCCGGGCATGGAGGCACATGCCCTTAATCCCAGCACTGGGGGTGCAGAGGTAGGAGGATTGCTGTGAGTTTGAAGCCAGCCTGAGACTACACAGTGAATTCCAGGTCAGCCTGGGCTAGAGCAAAACCCTACCTTGAAAACAACACCAAAAAAGAGGAAGCCCTCTTTGTCTCACCTTGGCTCAGTCTCTTGGTTTTCCTTCTTGTTTTAGGTGCCCACCAGCTGACCTCTCCGCCTTCTCAGTCAGAATCTCTGCTTGCCATGTTTGATCCACTTTCTTCTCACGAGGGTAAGCAGTCTTGTCATAAACAGAAGCAAGAAACTAAACCTTGATTAATGCCTTTGTTGGATTGATTATGTCTTGGCTCCAAAGCTTCATCTTTGTGTTGCAGGGGCTTCTGCTGTGGTAAGGCCAAAGGTTCACTATGCCAGGCCCTCACATCCACCACCAGATCCTCCAATTCTTGAAGGAGCAGTCGGAGGCAGTGAGGCCAGGTTACCCACTTTTGGTTCTCACATTTTAACTCCAGCTGAAATGGAGGCATTCAAGCAAAGGCACTCTTATCCTGAGAGACTAGTTCGCAGCAGGAGCTCTGACATAGTATCTTCTGCCCGGCCCATGAGTGACCCCAGCTGGAACCGACGTCCTGGGAATGAAGAGCGAGAACTCCCTCCAGCTGCAGCCATTGGTGCTACTTCCTTGATGGCCGCACCTCACTCTTCATCTTCATCCCCGAGTAAGGACTCCTCCAGAGGAGAGGTAAGGGACCCAAGACAGGTTCAATTTGCTCATTGTGGTGTGCTCAGGGTTCTGCCTGCCATGTCCTCATGGTGACTGCAATGAACTTGGACTATGCAAACTCAGGATTCAGAAGGACTGTAGTTGTGGTTAAAGATGATGTCACAGTCTAGTATAACTTTCATGGTAAGCCTTAGGAAACAAGTTGGGTTTTGTAGTAATTCTCTCTTGCATTGTTGTGATACTTGTAGATACTTGTAACTCTTCTCCTAGCAATTTTGTATCTAATTTCATCTAAAAGTCAGAGTAACCTTTTAAGATGGTCAAGTGAGATATATTACTTTTTATTTTGAAAATATTTTTTAAAATATATTTTATTTATTTGAGAGAGAGAGGGAGAGAATGGGTGTGCCAGGGCCTCCAGCCACTGTAAATGAACTTCAGATGCATGCGCCCCCTTGTGCATCTGGCTTACGTGGATCCTGGGGAATTGAACCAGGATCCTTTGGCTTTGCAGGTAAATGCCTTAACTGCTAAGCCATCTCTCCAGCCCCTTGAAAATCTTAATATTATAAAAAAGTTGGTAGTACAAAGAACACTTCCTCCTTGACAGTAAGTTGCTAACCTGATGCTTATTCCCTCACCTCTGAAAACTTTCCGTCTCCTGCAAATAAGCACATCCTCCTACACACCATCAACCATCAACATGTGGAAATGAGCACCCACCCATTGTCACCACCAGACTCTCACTCCCTATCTGTGCATAGCCAGGTGCTGCATAACGTTCTTTATGAGACAGGGTCTCACCATATATACCAAGTTGGCCTTGAACTTTCAGTGATTCTCCTGCCTTTGCTTCCTGAGTGCTGGGATTATAAGCATGTGCTACCATGCTTAGCTCATAACATTTTTTTCTATTAATTGACAATTTCCATACATATTCACAATATATTTTGGTCACAATCCCTTCCCATTAGTTTCTTTGTTCCTCCTACCCCACCCCCTTTCATTGAACACCTTCTTTCCAGCTAGTCCCTCTTCTATTTTTTTTTTTTCAAGGTAAGGTCTCATTCCTAGCCCAGGCTGACCTGGAATTCACTATGTAGTCTCAGGCTGGCCTTGAACTCACAGCCATCCTCCTACCTCTGCCTCCCGAGTGCTGAGATTAAAGATGTGCGCCACCATGCCCGGCTTATTTATTTATTTATGAGGGAGAGGTAGATAGAGAATGGATGCACCAGGGCCTTTAGCTGCTGCAAACAAACTCCAGACACATGTGCCACCTTGTGCAACTGGCTTTACGTGGGTGCTGGGGAATTGAACCTGGGTTCTTTGGCTTTGCCAACAAGTGCCTTAACTGCTAAGCCATCTCTCCAGCCTCCTCATCTTTTTTTTTTTTTTTTCAAGGTAGGGTCTTGCTCTAAGTCCAGACTGACCTGGAATTCACTCTGTAGTCTCAGGGTGGCCTCAAACTCACAGCGATCCTCCTACCTCTGCCTCCCAAGTGCTGGGATTAAAGACATGTGCCACCATGCCTGGCTTTGATGTCTTTTTATTTATTTACTTTTTCTCTCCTTCATCCATGAAAATATGTTGATGAGCCCAATATGATGATTCAGGTTTTGTGCAGATAGGAACAGCTGCTCTGAGGTCATGAATGTCTTGGCCACTTTGTGCCTGGAAGACTGCATTTCAAAGCATTCCTTCCTCTCCTTTGGCTCTTAAAGTTTTTTCTGCCACCTCTTCCCCAGTGGTCTCTGATCCTTGGAGGGGATAATAGAGATGTCACATTTAGGGCTGAGAAATTCTGTGCACTTTGATGAGTTTTGGAATCTTTCCATAGTCAGTACCATCTAAAAAGAGAAGCTTCTTGAACTACAAGTGAGAGCAGCACTAGTGTATGGGCATAAACATACAGATTTAGAGAACATTTTGTTGGGCATAAAATGTCCATTTAGCTGAACAGCAATGGTAGTTTCCTCTCTGGAGCTTATGACCTTTCTATCCATAGGCTTTTAAAATTATTTATTTATTTTAAGAGAAAAAAAGAAGTAGAGAGAAAGAGAGAGGGAGAATGGGTGCGCCAGGGCCTCCAGCCACTGCAAATGAACTCCAGACGCATGTACTACCTTGTGCATCTGTCTTATGTGGGTTCTGGGGAATTGAATCTAGGTCCTTTGGCTTTGCAGGCAAGTGCCTTCACCACTAAGCCATTTCTCTAGCCTCATCAATAGGCTTTTGACAAGGTTTTCAGTACAAGGCATGAATTCCTTCCTGTGGAGCTGACCTCAAATCCAATCTGAGAGCAGGTGGTTACTCCCATAACAGACATGTCACTATTGCATTAGTGGGCACATCTTGTTTAGCTGGCCAGTTGTGTAGTCTGCACCATCTACTTCTGGTTAAAGCTATTGATAACTTTTCTCCCACAGTAACCTGCATAGCACTTACCAGCACTATTTTAGCTGATCATCAGGGAAGAGGCTTCCAGCTCAGTTCTAGTTTGATTTCTGTGTCCTGCAACTGAAGCATGTGATATTTTCAGCAGTAGCATCTTACCACTTAGTTCTGGTGGGTAACCAAAGCTTTGGAAGTGGTCTGTATTGTTTAGGGGTTCTAAAGAGTTTCCCTTACCAATGACTCACTGAGAGGTATAACACCTCTGACACTGGAATTTTTCTGTAACAACCCATGACTTCTGGATGCAGTATTATCCACCCCATAGAGTACTTCTGCCCAAACTCTCTCCTTTTAAAAATTATACACACACCCTTTTTATTTTTTAAGTTTCTTTTTAGAGGTAGGGTCTCGCTCTAGCCCAGGCTGACATGGAATTTACTATGTAGTCTCAGGCTGGCCTCAAACTCAGAATCATCTTCCTACCTCAGACTCCTGAGTGCTGGGATTAAAGGTGTGTACCACCACACCCGGCCTATTTATTTATTTATTTATTTATTTATTTATTTGAGAGAGAGTATGGGTACACCAGGGCACATGCCTTTAATCCCAGTACAGAGGAGGCTGAGGTAAAAGGATCACTCTGAATTCAAGGCCAACTTGAGACTACATAGTGAATTTGAGGTCAGCCTGGGCTAGAGTGAGACCCGACCTTGAAAAACAAAAACAAAAACAAACCTCTTCACATTTGTCTCTGTTCACTTCTGAGTAACACCTCCAAATTTTTTTTTTTTTGGCAGAGGAAGGTGGGGGGGACTCATACTTTTCAAGAGAGTATGTGGCTCAAGACCTGTTACTTGTTAAGGGTTTTGGTTTCTTCTAGTCAAAACTAGGTTTTAGAAACTGAGATGAGTCAGCATTCATTGTTGTAGGCTGTTGTTCTTCCAGAGCCTTTCAAAAGACAGAGCTGGAGAGTGTAGGTATGTGTTCACAAATTCTCTCTGATTCTCTATTTTCCGTTCTCTGTATAGAGAACCATGAACTCACAGACACATTCAATCTCATTCTAGAAACAAAGAGTTTGTCTTTCTCCCTGTCTCTTGCTTGTAACTTCTTTCTCCAGCAGTGTGGTCTCCTATTATTATTCCTCATGCATATATGTGTTTGATGAGTCTGATAACTTCTTGGCACAGAGGTCCATTTCTCTCTCCCTGGGGCCTGATTCTCCAGTCACATGGATAACATTAAAGATTTTTAAATCTATCTTTCTTTCTTTCTTTCTTTCTTTCTTTCTTTCTTTCTTTCTTTCTTTCTTTCTTTCTTTCTTTCCCTCCTTCCCTCCCTCCCTCTCTTTCTTTCTCTTTCTTTGCAAGCAGATAGAAACAAAGAGAAGAGGTGGTGGGAGAGGGAGAATGGGCACATTAGGGCCTCCAGCCACTGCAAACGAACTCCAAATGCATGTGCCTCTTTATGTATATGGCTTTTGTGGGTACTGGGGAATTAAACCCAGGTTGTTTGCAGGCAAGGATATTATCTGCTGAGCTGTTTCCCAAGCCTAACTTTGAAGATTTTAAAAAAATATTTATTGGGCTGGAGAGATGGCTTATTGGTTAAGGCGCCTGCCTGCTAAACCTAAGAACCCGGTTCCAATCTCCAGGTCCCACATTTCGTCAGATGCAAAGTGACGCAAGGGCGCAATGCCACACTTGCCCACAAGGGGGCACACACATCTGGATTTCATTCACAGCAGCAGAGAGATTGCTGGTGCACCCACCTCTATCTGTCTCCTCCCTCTCTCTCTGTCTGTCTCTCTCTGTGTCTCTCTCCATAAATAAATAAATATATTTATTTAAGCTGGGCGTGGTGCACATGCCTTTAATCCCAGCACACAGGAAGCAGAGTTAGGAGGATCACTATGAGTTCAAGGCCACCCTGAGACTACAGAGTGAATTCCAGGTCAGCCTGAGCTAAGTGAGACTCTATCTTGAAAAACCCAAAAAGAAAAAAAAAAAATTATTTATTTGGACAGAGACAGAAAGAGGCAGACAGGGTGAGTGAGTGCGGGCGCACTGGGCTTCCTGCCACTACCACTATAAACGAACTCCAGCTGCATGTGCCACTCTGTGTACTGGGGAATTAAACCTGAGCCATCCAGAGTTTGCAAGCAAGCACCTTTAACTGCTGAGTCTTCTCTGTAGCCCCTGAAGAAGATATTTTCATTCATTTATTTATTTATGTTTTTTTAATTTTTAATTTTTTATTTATGGGTGCACTGGGCCTCCAGCCACTGCAAATGAACTTCAGATGCATGCGCCACCTTGTGCATCTCGCTTACATGGGTACTGGGGAATCAAGCTTAAAACCAGGGTCCTTAGGCTTCACAGGCAAGCGCTAAACTGCTAAGTCATCTCTCCAGCCCCGAAGAAGATATTTTTAATCCCAGTTTTGTAGATGAAAAAAATGAAAATTAAGAGGTTTATGGTCACATTATAGCCTAGTATCTAAGCCCTTTGATATGAGCAGAATCCATGATGCTGTATAATTGGCAACTAAAGCTACACTTTGGAATTGGTTTAGTGTGCCACATATAAGAGCTGGGCATTGTGACTCACGTCAGTAGTGCCAGTACTCAGGGGCTGAGGCACGAGAATTGCCATGAGTTTGAGGCCAGCCTGAACTAAAGAGTGTGACACAGTCTCAAATTAGATAGATAGATAGATGGACCTGGATATATAGATATATGGATCCTTCTCCAAGGTAGCTATGAAGATAAAAGAGATAACACACACATACACATTCACACGCCCTTGTGCTCAGTGTCAGTATGCAGTACACACTCAGTCTTACATTACTCGTAGTGACTACTATCATCTCTACTACACATTTAGAGTTGATTTGCATTGCACTTACTTAGGGTTTTGTTGTTTGTTTTGCTTCCCATGGTGCTGGGGGTAAAACCCAGAGCCTTGTACCTGGGTAGCACATCCTTTACCAGTTTATCCCAAGCCCCTCCATAGATCTTCTTTGGGTTGCTATTCTGTACTAGTCTCTGTGCTAAGCTTTTAGTTTAAATAGTAATGAGACAGTGCTTGTGCTCTAGTTGATTACAATTGAATGCTTCCAAAGGGTACTTTCATGTTCTAGAAGATTCCTATGTGGCAAAAGGAATAGCTTTCTTTCTTCTTTCTCTCTCTCTTTCTTTCCCTTTCCTCCCTTCCTTCCTTCCTTCCTTCCTTCCTTCCTTCCTTCCTTCCTTCCTTCCTTCTTTCTTTCTTTCTTTCCTTCCTTCCTTCCTTCCTTATTAGAGACAGAGAAAGGAAGAAAGAGAGAGAGAGAGAATGGGCATGCCAGGACTTCCAGCCACTGCAAACGAACTTCAGATGCATGCGCCACCATGTGCATCTGGCTTACGTGGGTCCTGGGGAATTGAGCCTTGAAACAGGGCCCTTAGGCTTCACAGGCAAACGCTTAACCGCTAAGCCATCTCTCTAGCCTCAAAAGGAATAGTTTTGTGTGCTGGGGATGTGGCTCAGTGACAGAGTGCTTGCCTAGCATTCATGAAATGCTGGGTTTCATTTCTAGCACTGCCCACCTTGCACTCCCCCAAAAAGAACAGTTTTACTTTAAGGCAACTAGGACTGGTTTTTGTGTTTCACAGACTTAACTGAAATCCTTTTCATAGCAATTTTTCCTGGTGCTCAACTCCAAATAAAGCATCAAACTTTTTCTACAGACTGAAGAACGCAAAGATAGTGATGATGAGAAATCAGACAGGAACAGACCTTGGTGGAGAAAACGTTTTGTTTCAGCCATGCCGAAAGGTAATTTTATAAACTTTTAGAATGCTGTCTTAGTAATGCCCCAAAACTCTCGGGAGGGCCAGTATCTCCACTTCTCTGTGAATGCTTGGTCTGTTTTGAGCCATTTTGAGAGAATAGAAATGGCTTCACTCAGATGAATGCAAAGGCAGGGGTTTAGCAGTGTTCTTTGTAGGAAGTGGTAGCCATTTCATAAATGGATGTCTTGCCACTTATTGTTGCTTAAATGTTATTGAGGTTAAACAGAGAAAACTTTTGGTATGTTATTGCTATCACTTACTGCAGGAAAATAGGATGCTATTGTTAATTTAATGATATTCATCCTTTCTGTTCCTGGAGTCAACTTAAGCTTTTATGTCTATGTGCATTGAAAATGTGTGCACCCTACATGTTAGCAAGTGTCTATTTGGGAAGGTAGTTGTAAAAATGTTTGTTTTTAGTGAATATTCTGGCATCATTTGAGTTGGCAAGAGCCTCTCTTCCTGAAAAAAGTGACCATCCAAAAGCTAAGAGCCTCTCAGGGGCCTTTCCCCATGTTGTGGTGCCAAGGAGCTGGGGAAAGCTGCTTCTATGCCATACCAAGCCCAAGCCCACTTGCTGGGAGGAGCGGACGAGACAGGTGCTCTGCTCTTTTTGAGGAGAGACTATTGAGGCAGTGGTTTGGTGTGGGGTTTTTTTTTTTTTTTTTTGGTATGTTTTTGTTTTTGTTTTTTTGTTTTTTAGTCCCAGTGGATCTTCATGAAATTATTCTTTCTATGGCAGACAACTCCATAGCAGATTCGGAAAGCTTTCAGAACCTTCAATGCTGTTTTAAGAATGACTATCATTTGACACTTAGGATTTCTTAGCTTTTAAACTTTTCAACCTCCTTGCACTTAGAAATGTTGACACACCAGTTAACTTCCAAGTAGTGCAGTATGTTATATGTCACACTACTGACTTTATTTAATTTCCAGCTCCTATACCATTTAGAAAGAAAGAAAAACAAGAAAAAGACAAAGATGATCTGGGGCCTGACAGATTCTCAACACTCACAGGTTTGTAGACCATGGGCTCCCTGGCTCCTTCATTCCCAGAGCACATATTTCATAACACTTTTTCTTGGGTGCCATAGCGTTGCCTTTTTAGAAGAGTGTGTCTGTGTGTGTCCGGTGGGGAGAATGGTCTTCATGGCTATGTGGTTTCTGGTTTGCAGCCACAATGGATTTCAGTGTGTTATTCCTGCAAACCACCACCACCACCATCATCATCATCATCATAACCCGTTTCTGACAAGGTCCTGATCCTGAGCCTCTGGGTTCACATGTAGGGGATGATGCCATGTGCCTGTTGGAGAGAGTGGTGCTGGTTCTGGTGCTGTGCATGCAGAATCTTGGGACCATGGGATGATTAGTGATCTCTAACATTGAGCATAGGATGCTAAACTTAGTTCTCCATATAGTTTGCTATAGTTTATTCAGAATCACAATGAAATTCCATTTTACTTAATTATTTCCCCTTTTTTTTTTTGAGAGAGAGAGAGAGAGAGAGAGACAGAAACAGAGAGTAAGAAAGAGACAGAATAGGTGTGTCAGCAGCCTCTTAGCCGCTGTGAATGAACTCCAGATGCATGTGCCCCCTTGTGGGCAAGTGCGGCATTGTGCCCTTGTGTCACTTTTTGTGTCTGGCTAAACGTGGGACCTGGAGAATCAAACTGATGTTCTTAGGCTTGGCAGGTAGGCGCCTTAACTGCTAATCCATCTCTCCAGCCTATATTTCCCCACTTTTTTTTTTTATCATAAAATACTTGTTTAAACACTATAACAGATGCCTACCATTATAGCCAAAGTTAAAAGCTTTACTACTTTTTTACAGTTTGAACCATTGTGACATTGCTTTGTCACCCAAGGAAAATCAAAATGAAGTAGGGAGGTTCTTCCTTCTTGAGCATCTGCTTTTCTGCAGCGACTGCTCTGGCACATATGACAAGCACCCTAGAAGGAAAGAGTCTGCGAAGAAGTGTTAATGACCCAACCTTGAATTTGATAGCTGTATATTATTTCCTAGATACTGTAGAGCACTCTAGGAAAAATTATTTTTCACCTCTTTATTTTTATTTTAAGGTATGCTATCCCATCACCCTATCAAGTTATAATGAAGTTTTAAAATTAAAAATAGAATATATTCAAAAGACTAATCTGTCTAAGCAATGAGCACAGTACATGCAGCATCTCATGGAGTGCATGTTGGTCTCATGTGCAACTGTACATACCTATGTGTACTTCCATGTCCTACCATGTTCCACCCTGCTTTACTGGAT
Organism: Orientallactaga sibirica; assembly: GCA_036365145.1. Lineage (NCBI taxonomy): Eukaryota > Metazoa > Chordata > Mammalia > Rodentia > Dipodidae > Orientallactaga > Orientallactaga sibirica. The sequence continues at coordinate 9,141,241 of JAEOAD010000034.1, read as the reverse complement.
ATGGTGACTTCCCTGGAATAAAGGTTTTAAATAGCAGGAGGTGTGGGTACATACCACAGTTCCCAGCCCAGCCTGTGCTATCCATCAGCAGATATTTGTAAACCATCATTCATGCCTGGTCCTGTGCTCAGTGTGGTGAGCCTCAAGTCAGATCATGACCTCAGCTGGCCAGATCCTTCCATTCTGTTTGGGAAGAACTGGAAGGACATTTTCTTTCTGGCAAGATATGTATACATCCTGTCCATGTTCTTAGTTCCTAATGTTAGAACACTGATGTACACGAATTACACTGGGCATTGCATTAATTTTTTTTAATTGATGACTTTGAAAAATTGTAAATAATACATTTTCCTTGATTCTTAATGCTGAGACTAGAAGCTGAGTAGAATAAGTTTTTGTTTTTTTACTTTAAAAAATTTTTTATTTATTTATTTGAGAGTGGGTAAGAGGCAGAGAGAAAGAGAGAGAATGGGTGTGCCAGAGCCTCCAGCCACTGCAAATGAACTCCAGACACATGCACCACCTTGTGCATCTGACTTACATGGGTCCTGGAGAATTGAACCGAGGTCCTTTGGCTTTGCAAATGAGCGCCTTAACCGCTAAGCCATCTCTCTAGCCCTATTTTTATTTTTTTATTTGAGAGGGAGGGAGGGAAGCAGAGACAAATAGAAAATGGGTGAGCCAGGGCTTCTAGCCATTGCAAATCAGCTCCGGACACATGTGCCACCTTGTGCATCTAGCTTATGTGGGTATTGGGGAATCAAATGTAGGTCCTTTGGCTTTGCAGGCAAATGCATTAACCACTAAGCCATCTCTCCAGCCCCTAGAATATGTTTTTGAAAAAAAAATTTTATTTATTTGCAAACACAGAGTAGAATGGGTGCTTCTAGGCCTCTAGCTACTGCAAATAAACTCCAGATGCATGTGCTGTATTTATGCATCTGGCTTTATGCGGGTACTGGGGAATTGAGCCCAAGTCATCAGGTTTTGCGGGGAAGCACCTTTAACTACTGAGCCATCTCTTCAGCCCCCAAGTTTTTTCACCCCCATAAAATAATACATTTTCTTTTTTCAAAAAAGTGTTATTTATTTACTTTTATTTATTTATTTGGTTTTTTTGAGGTAGGGTTTTGTTCTAGCCCAGGCTGGCCTGGAATTCACTATATAGTCTCAAAGTGACTGCGAACTCACAACAATCCTCACTTCTGCCCCCCACACCCTGAGTGCTGGGATTAAAGGAGTGTGTCACCATGCCTGACTAATTTTTTGTTTACCTTATTTGAGAGAGAGAGAGACAGACAGATAGACAGAAAGACAGCCAGGTGTTGTAGAGCACGCTTAAAAAAATTTTTTTAATTATTTTATTTATTTTTGGAGAGAGAGACACAGAGAGAGACAGACAGAGAAGGAGAGGGAGACAGATAGAGATGGGCGCGCCAGCAGTCTCTCAGCTGCTGTGAACGAAATCCAGATGTGTGTGCCCCCTTGTGGTCAAGTGCAGCATTGCGCCCTTGCGTCACTTTGCATCTGGCTGAACATGGGACCTGGAGATTGGAACCGGGTTCTTAGGCTTAGCAGGCAGGTGCCTTAACCGCTAAGCCATTTCTCCAGCCCTAGTGCATGCTTTTTTTTTTAAATTAATTATTTATTTATTTGCAAGCAGAGAGGGTGAGATAGAAGAGAGGCAGACAGAGAAAGAATGGGCATGCCAGGGCCTCCAGCCACTGCAAACGAACTCCAGATGCATGTGCCCCTTGTGCATTTGGCTTATGTGGGTCCTGGAGAATCGAACCGGGATCCTTTGGCTTCACAGGCAAACGCCTTAACCGCTAAGCCATTTCTCCAGCCCCCCTAGTGCATGCTTTTAATTCCAGCACTCAGAAGGCAGAGATAGGAGGATCACCATGAGTTCAAGGCTACCCTGAGACTACATAGTGAATTCCAGGTCAGCCTGGGCTAGTGAGACCCTTCCTAACAAAAGAAAACAAAAGAAAACAAAACAAAACAAAAAAGGCAAATAGAGAGCGAGACAGTGGGCACGCCAGGGCCTTCAACCAGTGCAAACGAATTTCAGACACATGCGTCACCTTGTACATCTGGCTTACGTGGGTCCTGGGAAATCAAACCTGGGTCCTTTGACTTTGGAGGCAAGAGCCTTAATTGCTAAGCCATCTCTCTGGTCCAAATAATTCATTTTCTCCTCCTCCTCCTCCTCCTCCTCCTCATTTATTTATTTATTTTTTTTGGGGGGGTGAGTTTGAGGTAGGGTCTCGCTCTAGCCCAGGCTGACCTGGAATTTACTTGGTAGTCTCAGGGTGGCCTTGAATTTAGTGATCCTCCTACCTCTGCCTCCCAAGTGCAGGGATTAACAAGAGAGAGACAGAGATTGAGAATTGGCATGCCAGAGCCTCAGACACTGCAATTGAACTCCAGACACTTGCACCACCTAGTAGGCATGTGCAACCTTGCACTTGCCTCACTTTTGTACATCTGGCTTAACATGGGATCCGGAGAGTCGAACATGGGTCCTTAGGCTTCACAGGTGTTTGCCTTAACCACTAAGCCATCTCTCTAGCCCCAAATAATTCATTTTCTATAGGTATGCTTCCAGAAGCTTGCAGAAATTTCTGTTCATTCCTAACAATCTGTAGTCAGCCTTAAGTCAATTTAAAATGTTATGAACAGACATTTCTTTTCAGCCTGGCCATATAGTATGCTAACAACTTTTTTAAAAATGGTGTTTATCTCTTCTTTTTCAGTATTTGTACATGGAGGCATTTCCATATTGAGTGAGATTACATATGTAACATTGTATCATATTTTTCTATGTCATTTATAAACAATTTCTACCAGACAAGTTGGTTTTTAAATCACTTTTATTGGCTGTAAAATACTTTTATTCAGCACAGTGTAACTATTCTCTTCCTATTGAGTATTTAAATTATTTCCAGTTGTTTTGCAATGAAAATAATGTTCGTATCTTTGTATTTGTAGCTTAAAAAAGTTGTTTAACAGTGCTAGGAATTGACCCCAGGAGCTTATGCATGATAGGCAAACACTTTACTACTAAACTATGCCCTTAGCTCTGCTTGCTAGTTTTTGCTTTAATTATTTTCTTGTAATATTTTAAAGGTATATTTTATTCATTTATTTATTTGAGAAAAAGAGGGGCAGACAGAAAGAATGGCTTTGCCAGGACCTCTATCCACTACAGTGAACTCCAGGTGCATGTGCCACTTTGTGCATCTGGCTTTATGTTGGTACTGGAGAATAGATTCCAGCTTGTTTGGCTTTGCAGGCAAGCACCTTAGCCACTAAGCCATCTCTCCAGCACCAGAATAAAAGTTTTAAAAATGATGTTAATAGGAAAACAGTTAATAAGGCAACATTATGATTAAGATGACTGTTAAGCTAACTTAAAGTTACCCTCTTTTGGAGCCCTTATGAGCTCTCAAAAACTGTGGGAAGCAGAGACAAATAGAAAATGGGTGAGCCAGGGCTTCTTGCCATTGCAAATCAGCTCCGGACACATGTGCCACCTTGTGCATCTAGCTTATGTGGGTACTGGGGAATCAAATGTAGGTCCTTTGGCTTTGCAGGCAAATGCATTAACCACTAAGCCATCTCTCCAGCCCCTAGAATATGTTTTTGAAAAAAAATATTTTATTTATTTGCAAACACAGAGTAGAATGGGTGCTTCTAGGCCTCTAGCTACTGCAAATAAACTCCAGATGCATGTGCTGTATTTATGCATCTGGCTTTATGCGGGTACTGGGGAATTGAGCCCAAGTCATCAGGTTTTGCGGGGAAGCACCTTTAACTACTGAGCCATCTCTTCAGCCCCCAAGTTTTTTCACCCCCATAAAATAATACATTTTCTTTTTTCAAAAAAGTATTATTTATTTACTTTTATTTATTTATTTTGGTTTTTTTGAGGTAGGGTTTTGTTCTAGCCCAGGCTGGCCTGGAATTCACTATATAGTCTCAAAGTGACTGCGAACTCACAACAATCCTCACTTCTGCCCCCCACACCCTGAGTGCTGGGATTAAAGGAGTGTGTCACCATGCCTGACTAATTTTTTGTTTACCTTATTTGAGAGAGACAGACAGACAGATAGACAGAAAGACAGCCAGGTGTTGTAGAGCACGCTTAAAATTTTTTTTAAATTATTTTATTTATTTTTGGAGAGAGAGACACAGAGAGAGACAGACAGAGAAGGAGAGGGAGACAGATAGAGATGGGCGCGCCAGCAGTCTCTCAGCTGCTGTGAACGAAATCCAGATGTGTGCGCCCCCTTGTGGTCAAGTGCAGCATTGCGCCCTTGCGTCACTTTGCATCTGGCTGAACGTGGGACCTGGAGATTGGAACCAGGTTCTTAGGCTTAGCAGGCAGGTGCCTTAACCGCTAAGCCATTTCTCCAGCCCTAGTGCATGCTTTTTTTTTAAAAATTAATTATTTATTTATTTGCAAGCAGAGAGGGTGAGATAGAAGAGAGGCAGACAGAGAAAGAATGGGCACACCAGGGCCTCCAGCCACTGCAAACGAACTCCAGATGCATGTGCCCCTTGTGCATCTGGCTTACGTGGGTCCTGGAGAATCGAACCGGGATCCTTTGGCTTCACAGGCAAACGCCTTAACCGCTAAGCCATTTCTCCAGCCCCCCTAGTGCATGCTTTTAATTCCAGCACTCAGAAGGCAGAGATAGGAGGATCACCATGAGTTCAAGGCTACCCTGAGACTACATAGTGAATTCCAGGTCAGCCTGGGCTAGTGAGACCCTTCCTAACAAAAGAAAACAAAAGAAAACAAAACAAAACAAAAAAGGCAAATAGAGAGCGAGACAGTGGGCACGCCAGGGCCTTCAACCAGTGCAAACGAATTTCAGACACATGCGTCACCTTGTACATCTGGCTTACGTGGGTCCTGGGAAATCAAACCTGGGTCCTTTGACTTTGGAGGCAAGAGCCTTAATTGCTAAGCCATCTCTCTGGTCCAAATAATTCATTTTCTCCTCCTCCTCCTCCTCCTCCTCCTCATTTATTTATTTATTTTTTGGGGGGGGGTGAGTTTGAGGTAGGGTCTCACTCTAGCCCAGGCTGACCTGGAATTTACTTGGTAGTCTCAGGGTGGCCTTGAATTTAGTGATCCTCCTACCTCTGCCTCCCAAGTGCAGGGATTAATAAGAGAGAGACAGAGATTGAGAATTGGCATGCCAGAGCCTCAGACACTGCAATTGAACTCCAGACACTTGCACCACCTAGTAGTCATGTGCAACCTTGCACTTGCCTCACTTTTGTACATCTGGCTTAACATGGGATCCGGAGAGTCGAACATGGGTCCTTAGGCTTCACAGGTGTTTGCCTTAACCACTAAGCCATCTCTCTAGCCCCAAATAATTCATTTTCTATAGGTATGCTTCCAGAAGCTTGCAGAAATTTCTGTTCATTCCTAACAATCTGTAGTCAGCCTTAAGTCAATTTAAAATGTTATGAACAGACATTTCTTTTCAGCCTGGCCATATAGTATGCTAACAACTTTTTTAAAAATGGTGTTTATCTCTTCTTTTTCAGTATTTGTACATGGAGGCATTTCCATATTGAGTGAGATTACATATGTAACATTGTATCATATTTTTCTATGTCATTTATAAACAATTTCTACCAGACAAGTTGGTTTTTAAATCACTTTTATTGGCTGTAAAATACTTTTATTCAGCACAGTGTAACTATTCTCTTCCTATTGAGTATTTAAATTATTTCCAGTTGTTTTGCAATGAAAATAATGTTCGTATCTTTGTATTTGTAGCTTAAAAAAGTTGTTTAACAGTGCTAGGAATTGACCCCAGGAGCTTATGCATGATAGGCAAACACTTTACTACTAAACTATGCCCTTAGCTCTGCTTGCTAGTTTTTGCTTTAATTATTTTCTTGTAATATTTTAAAGGTATATTTTATTCATTTATTTATTTGAGAAAAAGAGGGGCAGACAGAAAGAATGGCTTTGCCAGGACCTCTATCCACTACAGTGAACTCCAGGTACATGTGCCACTTTGTGCATCTGGCTTTATGTTGGTACTGGAGAATAGATTCCAGCTTGTTTGGCTTTGCAGGCAAGCACCTTAGCCACTAAGCCATCTCTCCAGCACCAGAATAAAAGTTTTAAAAATGATGTTAATAGGAAAACAGTTAATAAGGCAACATTATGATTAAGATGACTGTTAAGCTAAATTAAAGTTACCCTCTTTTCGGAGCCCTTATGAGCTCTCAAAAACTGTACCCAAGAAGTACTACTCCTACTAAATATGATTCTATAATGATTAAAGGTTCTTTTGAAAGTATTTATTTATTTATTTGAAAACGACAGAGAGAGAGAGAGAGAGAGAGAGAGAGAGAGAGAGAGAGAGAACAGGCACACCAGGACCTCCAGCCACTGCAAATGAACTCCAGATGCATGCGCCACCTTCTGCATCTGGCTTACATGGGTACTGGGGAATCAAGCCTTGAACCAGGGTCCTTAGGCTTCAAGCGCTTAACCACTAAGCCATCTCTCCAGCCCTGATTAATGTTTTATCAGTTTACATTTTGAAAGATATCAGAATTGATTAGGAATCTCTAATTATGAACACAAATCTTTTTATAGCAGGTTTTTAAGTTGCTTTGGATCCTGGCTGTGGTTTATGCCTGGAATGCCAGCATTTGGGAGGTTGAGGCAAGAAGCATGCCTTTGTTCAAGGCCAGCCTGGGCTACAAAGTGAGATGATGTCTTAGAACCCAGACCAAGCTGGGCATGGTGGCTTATGCCTTTAATCCCAGCACTTGGGATGCTGAAGTAAGAGGATCACTGTGAGTTCAAGGCCAGCCTGTGCTACAGTGTGAGTTTCAGGTCAGCCTGGATCAAAATAAGACTGCCTCAAAAAATATAAATAAAAAATAAAAACAAACCTACCTCACTAAATCAAACAAACCAAAAGCTCCACCACACCAAGAAAACACACTCACTGTGTAAATCATCTATGTAGTTAAAGATAATTTTAGAGATATATATACCAAAACATGTTTCTTGGAAACAGAAGAGTAGGTGAGCATGCTGCTTTACTTTCCCATACCTTGATTTGATCTGTAAAATGGGGAGGTACTAGTACATCCCCATAGCATTATTTGATGAGGGACAAGGCTCAGTAAGGTACTTGAGCAGTTTGTGGCATGTGGTAAGGGCTCAGTAAATGCTGAGTGAGTAAGTGGTAAGTGTTGCTGTTAGCCACTAGGGCATACATACCTACACATACATACAGTCTGATGGTGTGATTTCAGAATTTTTTACAAATAGAATTCTACCAGACATTCTTGGTTATCTGTGGGTTTAGCTCTACCCCAAGAGTTTGTGCTGACTTTCATTTGAGACTCTAAGATAACTTTCTCTGTGCATGTGCATGTATGTGTGTGAGCGCACGTGTGTGTGTGCTTTGCTAGGTATTAAACCCAGAGCCTCACACATGCTAAGCAAATGCTCTACCACAGAGCTATATTCTTTGGTTTTTCGAGGTAGGATCTCATTCTATCTCTGGCTGATCTGGAACTCACTATGTAGTCTCAGGCTGGCCTTGAATTTATGGCTGTCCTCCTACCTCTGCCTCCCGAGTGCTGGGATTAAAGGCGTGTGTCACCACACCCGGCTAGCCCTTGGCTTTTAACACAGTCTCACTATGTAGCTTTGGCTGGCATTGAAACAGTGCACCTGCTTCTACCTCCTGAGTGCTAGAATTACAGGTGTGTGCCTCTATGTCTAGCTAGGTTAACTGTTTATTATTATTATTTTATTTTTGAAAGAGAGACAGAAAGAGGTAGAGAGAAATAGAGAATGGATATGCCAGGGCCTTTCAGCCACTATGAATGAACTCCAGACACATGCAACTCATGCACAAGGCTTGTGCGACATTGCATACTTGCATCATTGTGAGTCTGGCTACATGAGACCTGGAGATTTGAATATGCATTCTTAGGCTTCGCAGGCAGGTGTCTTAACCCCTAAGCCATCTCTCCAGTACTAGGTTAACATTTTTAAATTTTACTTACTTACTTACTTACTTACTTGAGAGAGAGAAAGAGGCAGAGGGGGAGAGAGAGAAAGAGAGAGAGAATGGGTGCTCCAGGGCCTCCAGCCACTGCAAACGAACTCCAGATGCATGCACCCTCTTGTGCATCTGTCTTATGTGGGTCCTGGAGAATTGAACCAGGATCATTTGGCTTTGCAGGCAAATGCCTTAACTGCTAAGCCATCTCTCCAGCCCAAGGTTAACTTTTTTTTTTTTGGTTGCTTGAGGTAGGGTCTCGCTGTAGTCCAGGCTGACCTGGAATTCACTATGTATTCTCAGGGTGGCCTTGAACTCACAGCGATCCTCCTACCTCTGCCTCCCAAGTGCTGGGATTAAAGGTGTGCGCCACCACGCCTGGCCAAGGTTAACATTTTTGATATACAATTTGGTTGTCAGGATTCCTGTCAGAGAATAGAGCTGCATTTGTGGTGTGGTAAGTTTTCCTCTGTGCATCCCAGTAGCAAGATTCTCTAGCGGTGTGTCTTGTCATTCACTGTGTGTGCAGAAGTGCTCTTCTGGCAGCTCACTATCCTGCTGAGATGTGGCTAAACAGAATATGAGGTTCTACCTTTCTGATGTAATGTAGAAAGGATTTACAAAGAATGAAGACATTTTTTATTATTAAAAGTAATGGCTTAAAGCTGAGTGTGATGGTGCACACTTTTAATCCCAGCACTTGGGAGGCAGAGGTAGGAGGATGACTATGAGTTTGAGGCCAGCTTAAGGCCCTACCTTGAAAACAAAACAAAACAAAAGGCTTAAGTTGAAATTTGAGTAGTTCCCTTTTGCCTTCTTGATTAAATTAAGTCTGTATACAAGTGTGTTGCAGCTCCAGGTATGATGGTGCATGCCTGGAATCCTAGCACTCAGGAGCCTGAAACAGTAGGATCACAAATTCAAGGCTAGACCTGGCTACATAGTAAGTTCAAAGTCAGCTTGGGTACATAGCAAAACCCTTTCCCTCCCCTTCCAGTGTCCTCACACAGTATCATTGAAAGTATTAACAGTGACTTGAGCAAGTGGAAACATTGACATTCGTCATCCATTCAGTCTGCACTGAACTGTCGCTATCATGCAGAGTCCAGGCAAGGAGAACGTGGAGCAGCTCTTCCTGACTTCCTGCTTTAGCAAAGTTCTTAGACCTAGAAGTAGGGTGAGCAAGCAGCTGCATGGTACCTCATAACTTGGAGATATGTGTCTGACTTTTAATCCGTCTGACTTCCATAATGGTGCAAACCCAGGGTGCTAATTCTCTGTTTCCTTTGGGATTATCAGTGCTATTCTGGACAAGTGTGCCATCAAACGGAACATTAGAGCAATGGCAAACGAGGAAAGTGCAGGTAATTGTCAAACCCAGGGTGCTAATTTTCTACAGTGATAAAGGTAGTCTGAAGACCAGTGAGAGGAATCTGTACCCTGTTTCACAATTCTAGGTTGTGCACAAATCAGATGAAGGTGTCTATCTCTGCATTCTCCCTGGGCACCCCTAAATGTTCTGATGCCTTAGGGGTCATTGCCCTATAAGTCTGGGGTGAAGGTCTGGGGACTTGGATATTCTGGGCAAGTTCACTACATAGTTTCAATGCCTTGAACTCAAACCTCTGCCTCCTAAGTGACCAGCCCCACACCTGAAGGAGCAATGGCAATACTGAATAACTGTCAGAAAAATATGGTGGAGTCTTCAAGACAAATTAAAAGTCATAAAAGATATAATAGCATTGGAGAATACTAAATATACTTATATGTTAGTACTTTCTGGACAGTGATAAATGAGTAGCTCTGAAGACCAGTGAGAGGAATCTGTACCCTGTTTCTCTTGGTTTTTCTAGGTTGTGTTCAAATCCAGGCTGACCTGGAGGTGTCTGTAGTCTCAGGCTGGCCTTCCTCCCTGGGCACAGCTTCAGGTAAGATGAACTTCTGACCAGGCCAGTTATGGAGGAAGGGATATTTATTGCCCTTACAGATCAAGTCTAAAGGGGTGAAGGTCAAACAGAGGGACCAACCAGCCACCACAGCACACAGCAAAACTAGGTCTTTACTGGGAATTTGATATCTTGGACTTCAAACCATCACCACACCTACCCCCATCTATTGCACAAACTATAACTAATAAAACACTGAATATATTGGGGGACATATTGTTTCATCTGGTTTAAATAACTTTCATTGTAAATTGTACTCAGCAAAGGTTCTCAGTCAGACTTTTTAAATACTTTCAACAATGTAAAGGCACAAGAGTAAACATTTTAACTGGTTAGGGTGTTTATTGTTTCTTGGTACATTTTTCAACCACCATCAGCATTGTTAAGTTCAATATAACCATTCTTTGCCAATTTTTTTTTTTTTTTTTTTTTCTTCAGGTCTCCATGGTTTTTTCAAAGTCTTCCAGCCTATTCCTGAGGACTTCATGCCCTGCCTCATGCCACCAGGCTGATGGAACTGAAATTCACTTTTTCATAGTTTCAAAGTGGCCTTGAACAGCCATATTCTTAATCCAGGCAAAATAAACCATCCTACCTTCTGCCTCCTAAGAATTTTGTGCTGGTCTTTCCTCAGGCATTATTGTTTTAATGGCAAGTCAGGCCATCTTCCCACCACACCTGGCTGTCTCAGTGCCTCTATTTTTTTTTTTTTTTTAAAATCTCAGTCCGAGTCTTTAGTATTACAAATTTAACAAAACTGTCAGAAAAAGCCATATGGTGCCCAGTTCCAACAAAGTCTTCAAGACAAATTAAAAAGAAGTAAACTGTCTGCACTTAGCATTGTCAAACTATCAGAATAGTCCATAAAACTTGGAGAATACTCCAAAGGCATCTTCAGTTACAAGCACCATATGCCCATTCAAAACAAGTTTCTGGCATCCACATGGTCTAACATCTCACCCCAGCTCTACCACTTTACTGTTGCAGAACAGCTTCAGGTTCCTGAGATGAACTGAGAGGAGTGGCACAGTTATGGAGGAAGGGAGAACAGATCAGGGGAAGTTCCATAAAGGCAGGAGGTAGGTTCTCTCCACAGGGCCAAACAGGCTGACCAGCCACCACAGCAACAGAGCAAAACTACAGCCAAAAGGTCAGACTGGCCTCAAACTCACGGTATCTTTACAATGGACCTCAAACCATCTGCCTCCTGAAGACTGGGCCCCCAGTGATTAAAGGCATTGCAGATGCAAACTATAACAATAAAACCTGAATATATTGGGGACATAGAAACTACTTACTCTTTTTTTTATTTTTATTTTTTTATTTTTTATTCTTTTAGTTTTTCGAGGTAGGGTCTCACTCTGGTCCAGGCTGACCTGGAATTAACTATGTAGTCTCAGGGTGGCCTTGAACTCATGGCTATCCTCCTGTCTCTGCCTCCTGAGTGCTGGGATTAAAGGCATGTGCCACCATGCCCAGCTGAAACTACTTATTTTGAAAATAAGCAGAATGGAGTAAGAAAATAAGTGGGGTGTAGTGAGATAGAGTCTTGCTGTGTAGCCCAGGCTGACCTTGAACCCCAGATCATTCTGCCTTCCAAATGCTAAGCTTATAGGCATTCCATGCCTAGCCTTATTCTGACAAGTTTTTTTTTTTTTTTTTTTTTTTTTGGTTTCTCGAGGTAGGGTCTCATTCTGGCCCAGGCTGACCTGGAATTCATTATGTAGTCTCAGGGTGGCCTCGAACTCAAGGTGATCCTCCTACCTCTGCCTCCCGAGTGCTGGGATTAAAGGCGTGTGCCACCACGCCCGGCTCTGACAAGTTTTTAAATGACAGAAACTTGAAAGAATAGTGCAGTGATAGTTTATATACTCTCTCCCTAGACTCATCAGTTAATAACTTTTTGGGGGTTTTCAAGGTAGGGTTTCGCTCTAGTCCAGGCTGACCTGGAGTTCCCTATGTTATCTCAGGGTGGTTTTGAACTCAACCTACCTCTGCCTCCCAAATGCTGGGATTAAAGGTGTGCGCCAACACGCCTAGCAAATACACTTTTGTTGTTTGTTTTTATTTTTCAGATAGGGTCTCACTCTAGCTCAGGCTGACCTGGAACTCTAAGTATGTAGTCTCAGGGCAGCCGTGAACTCATGGTAATCCTACCTCTGTCTCCCAAGTGCTGGGATTAAAGGAGTGTGCCACTATACCTGGCAGTTACTAATATTTTTGTCATATTTTTCTCTATTTTTTTTTTTTTTTTTTTTTCCAAGGTAGTGTCTCACTCTAGCTCAGGCTGACCTGGAATTCACTATGTAGTCTCAAGGTGACCTTGAACTCACGGGCAATCCTCCTACCTCTGCCTCCCAAGTGCTGGGATTAAAGGCGTATGCCACCACGCCTGGCTCTATGTAATTTTTAAAATATTTTTTGAAGTATTTGAAAATGTCTTCTAATAGTAAAGATATTTTTCTACATGAACATAGTGTCTTTATTACATTCAGGACTTTGTATTCCTTTTGATACATGTGTGTATTATTGTTCTTTTTAAAAAAATTTTTTTCTTTTTTTATTTGAGAGAGAGATGAAGAGGCAGAGAGAAAGAGAGAATGGGTGCACCAGGGCCTCCAGTCATTGCAAATGAACTCCAGACACATGTGTTTCCTTGTGCATCTGGCTTATATGGGTCCTGGGGAATCAAACTGGGGTCCTTAGACTTCGCAGGCAAGCGCCTTAACCATTAAGCCAGTTCCCCAACCCTTAAAAAATATTTTTATCAGCAGTCTGGAGGGATGGCTCAGAGGTTAAGGTACCTGTTGACAAAGCCAAAGGACCCTGGTTCCATTCTTTGGTATCCAAGTACAGCCAGATGCATAAAGTGACACATGCATATGGAGTTTATTTGCAGTGGCTGGAAGCCCTGGTGTGCCCATTCTGTCTTTTTTCTCTCCCTCTCCTCTCCTCTCCTCTCCTCTCCTCTCCTCTCCTCTCCTCTCCTCTCCTCTCCTCTCCTCTCCTCTCCCCTCCCCTCCCCCCTCCCTCCCCCTCCCTCCCCTCCCCTCCTCCCTCCCCTCCCCTCCCCTCTCCCCTCTCCTTGCTTGCAAATAAATAAAAACATTTGAAGAAAAAAAAATGTTTAAAAATGTTTTTGTCAGGTGTGGTGGTGCACGCCTTTAATCCCAGCACTTGGAAGGCAGAGGTAGGAGGATCCCCATGAGTTCAAGGCCACCCTGAGACTACATCCTGAATTCTAGGACAGCCTGGACTAGAGCAAGACCCTACCTCACGAAAAACAAAACAATATGTGTGTGTGTGTGTGTGTGTGTACATATTTTTTTATTGGGCTGGAGAGATGGCTTAGTAATTAAGGCACTTGCCTGCCAAGCCTATGGACCCAGGTTTGATTCCCCAGAACCCATGTAAACCAGATGCATATGGTGGTGCATTTGTCTGGAGCTCATTTGCAGTGGCTGGAGGCTCTGGTGTGCCAATTCTCTCTCCCTCTCACTATCTCTTTCTGTCTCTCTCTAATATAAATAAATAAAATAGTTAAATATTTTTATTTCTTTATTTGCACAGGTGTGCATGAGAGAGGAAGAGAAAGGAGAGGAGAGAATGGGCTTGCAAGAGCATCTCCCCTGCAGACAAACTCCAGAAGCATGTGCTATTTTGTGTGTCTGGCTTTACATGGGTACTGGGGAGTCAATCCTGACCAGCAAGCTTTGCAAGCAAGCACATTTAACTGCTAAGCTATCTCCTAAGCCAGTATTATCTATTTTTCATTGACTAAAACCATACCGTCTGTGAGGACAACAGATCTGGCCTTGCTGTGTTTGTGAGCTAGATCCTGGCTCAATCTTGAGTATGGGGAGAGGGCTCTGGTGAGGGAAATCAGGAGCCCAGAAGTCTGGGTCCACCTCAGCTGTTGGCCAGCCAGTGGATATAGAGTAAAGGCTCTTCCTCCTGGATAGGAGTCCATGTCTCTGAAATGGGGCTATTGTATAAAATGCCTTGTTTATTTGTTTACTTGTTATTTTTCTAGTTTCTTTTAAAGAATATTTTTTTATTTATTGAGAGAGAGACAGAGAGACAAGGAATGGGCACACCAGGGCCTCCAGCCACTGCAAACTCCAGAAGCATGCACCACCTTGTGCATCTGGCTTATATGGGTACTGGGAAATTGAACCTGAGTCCTTAGGCTTCACAGGCAAGTGCCTTACCTGCTAAGCCATCTCTCCAGCCTTCCAGTTTATTTTTTTGAGGCAGGATCTCACTCTAGTCCAGGATAACCTGGAACTCACTCTGTAGCCCAGGCTGGCCTTGAAATCAAGACAATCTTATTTCAGCTTTTCTAGTGCTTTGGTTAAAGGTATGACCCACCACACTAAAAATGCTTTTATTATTATTATTTATTTTGAGAGAGAGAGCATATGGGCACACCAGGGCCTTCAGCCACTACTACCAAACTCCAGATGTGTGCGCTCCCGTGTGTGTGTGTGTGTGATATTGTACACTTGCATCACTGTGCATCTGGCTATGTGGGACTTGGAGATTCAAACATGAGCTCCTAGGCTTTGCAGGCAAGCACCTTAACAGCAAAGCCATCTCTTCAGCTCCAAAATGCTTAAAAAAATTACTTATTTGCAAGTGGAGAGAGAGACAGGGAGAGAGAGAGGGAGGGAGGGAGAGAATATGGGTGCACCAGGCTCTCTAGTCACTGCAAATGAACTCCATATGCATGTGCAACTTTGTTCATCTAAATTTACATGGGTGCTGGGGAATGAAACCCAGGTTATTAGGATTTGCAGGCAAGCACCTTACCCACTGAGCAATCTCTCCAGCCCTAAAATGTTTGTTTTGTTTTTGAGGTAGGGTCTCACTCTTACCCAGGCTGACCTGGAACTCACTCTGTAGTTCCACTCATAGTGATCCTCCCAACTCTGCCATTGGAGTGCTAGGATTAAAGGCATACATCAGCAGGCCTGGCCCTAAAATGCTTTTTGTGGCCTCTTTTAGTTTCACGATTCAGTGATTTTGGAATATTAACTCTGTTAAGTTAACTTAAACCTTCACTGTTTGGACTGTGACAAGAAGTAACATCCTCTTGGTATGTTGCCACTTCTGTTGATAACTTGGCTGATTGGCTGAAGCTTGTTTGATTTCTTTCTATTCTTTCTCTTCAAAGAACTTTTATTGCAAGTCAATATGATTAAGTTTTTCTGAGTAACAGAAAGTTCCAGTAATCCGGGTTATCCTTCTCTTGGGATGGGTCTTGTCTAGATGTCATGGGTGATGGTGAAAGTGCACACGATTCTCCTCGTGAGGAAGCACTGCAGAACATCTCTGCTGATGACCTCCCGGACTCTGCGAGCCAAGCTGCCCACCCTCAGGACTCAGCCTTCTCTTACAGGTATATCTTCTATAGGGTTTGGGAGTCAGGGTTTGAACTTTTGTCACCATTGAAAATGCTTCATGTTAAGTGATACATTAATTCAGTTACATGCATAAGTAGAGAAAGAAGACTGAAGTGATACTTACTAAGACTTATTTTGGGTGTGAAATATCATCTGTCAAAGCTATTAATTCAGGGATTTTATTTTGTTTATTTATTTATTTATTTGGTTTTTTGAGGTAGGATCTCACTCTAGTTCAGGCTAACCTGTCATTCACTATATAGTCTCAGGGTGGCCTTGAACTCAGGGCAATCCTCCCACCTCTGCCTCCCGAGTGCTGGGATTAAAGGTGTGTGCCACCACGCCCAGCTGTTTTTTGTGTTTTGAAGTAGAGTCTCACTCTAGCTCAGGTTGACCTGGAATTCACTATGTAGTCTCAGGGTGGCCTTGAACTCACAGCGATCCTCCTACCTCTGCCTCCTCAGTGTTGGGATTAAAGGTGTGCACTACCATGCTTGGCTTAATTCAGGGATTTTAAAGAAGACACAACTCATGTGTGTCCAGGAGCCACATAGGTAACTTAGATGAATTAAGTTGCGTTGCCATTGCCTGTATAAAGCACCAGCTACGTGCAGGGCCCTGGAGGACCAGGTAGTTATTAATCATCATTCGGAAGCTGCCCACCATCCTGGTAAACATGCTGGAGCCCACTTTTGGTCATCTCCCCATTTCCTGGCTGCCCTCTATCCTTAATAGGACTTGGAAAAGAAAATGGCTTTGGGATCCCAAAATTTTTATGTTTGTTTGATAAGGAACTGCTACTGCTTTAGACAGGCACGATTTGCTTTAAAGCACCAATTATGTATCTCCTGTGCACTTGCAAAGTTCCCTTTGTCCATCTTATTTGAACTTTTGATTTTTTAAATATTTATTTATTTATTTATTTATTTGAGAAAGTCTGGGCACCCCAGGGCCTCTTGCTGCTGCAAACAAACTCCAAAAGCACTGGTCATCTTGTATATCTGGCTTTATGTGGGTACTGGGGAATTGAATCTAGGCCTACAGGCTTTGGAAGTAAGTGCCTTTAACCACAGAGCCATCTCCCCAGCCCTCATTGGAATTTTTTATTCTAGAGATTTTTAAACCAGTACAAAAATAAAAGAATTGCCCACTGTAGTGGCCCATGTCTTTAATCCCAGCACTCAGAAAACTGAGACAGGAGAAGTGCTATGAGTTTGAGGCCAGCCTGAGACTACGTAGTGAATTCTAGGTCAGCCTGGGCTAGATTTAGACCCTACCTCGAAAATAAATAAATAGAGGGATAGTACAATGATGTACTCATTATCCACATTCAATAGTTACTAATATGTAGCACATTATTTCATATTTATCCTATCAAATTACTATTGTTTTATTATTATTACTATTAGTCTTATTATATCTATTTTTTTAATTTTTTAAATTATTTTTTATTTATTTTTGGGAGAAAGATAGATAGAGGGAGAGAAAGACAGAGATGGGCGTGCCAGCAGTGTCTCAGCTGCTGTGAACAAAATCCAGATGTGTGCGCCCCCTTGTGGGCAAGTGCAGCATTGCGCCCTTGCCTCACTGCATCTGGCTAAACGTGGGACCTAGAGATTGAAACCGCTGGACATTGGAACCAGCATTCTTAGGCTTAGCAGGCAGGCGCCTTAGCCGCTAAGCCATCTCTCCAGCCCTATATCAATTTTTTTGTTGTTTTTCAGTGTAGGGTCTCACTCTGGCCCAGGCCGACCTGGAATTAACTATGTAGTCTCAGAGTGGCCTCGAACTCATGGTGATCCTCCTACCTCTGCCTCCCAAGTGCTAGGATTAAAGGCATGCACCACCACGCCCGGCTTATGTCTAGTTTTTGGTTTGTTGAGGCCGGGTCTTACTCTAGCCGAGGCTGGCCTGAAATTTACTCTGTAGCTCCAGGCTGGCCTCAAACTCACAGTAATCCTCTTACCTCAGCCTCTTCAGTGCTGGAATTAAAGGTGTGCACCACCATGCCTGGCTTCTATCTTATTTATTTATTTATTTATTTATTTATTTGAAAGCAAAGGGTTAGGGGAGGGAGGAAGAATGGGCATGATAGAACCTCTGGTCACTGCAAATGAACTCCAGATTCATGTGCTACTTTGTGCATCTGGCTTTACATGGGTACTGGGAAATCAAACTTGGATTATCAGGCTTTGAAGGTAAGTGCCTTAACCTCTGAGCCATCTCTCTAGCTTCCCATATGATGATGATGATGATGATGATGATGATTATTGGAGAGAGACACAGAGAGAGACAGAGAGAAAGGGAGAGGAAGACAGATAGAGATGGGCACGCCAGCAGTGTCTCAGCTGCTGCGAACAAAATCCAGATGTGTGTGCCCCCTTGTGGTCAAGAGTGGCATTGTGCCCTTGCATCACTTTGCATCTGGCTACACGTGGGACCTGGAGATTGGAACTGCTGGAGATTGGAACCAGTGTTCTTAGGATTAGGAGGCAGGCGCCTTAACCCCTAAGCCATCTCTCCAGCCCCCATATGATTATTTTAAAGCAAACTCTAAACATCATTTTATACCTAAATATTTTAAAACTTCATAATTTTTTCCTATAGTAAAAATTAGTGGGTGGGTGTGGTGGTACAGACAGAAATTTTATTTTTCATTCATAGCTTTCTTCCCTAAATTCATCAGCTGGCTTTAACCATAATAGATTCTGTGCAATTCTTGGCAAAATGAGTGAATATTTTATTGACTAACTTGATTTCTAAATTACTTGTTTTGTTTTGTTTTCTTTTCTTTTTTTTTTTTTTTTTTGAAGTAGGGTCTCACTCTAGTCCAGGCTGACCTGGAATTCACTATGTAGTCTCAGGGTGGCCTTGAACTCACGGTGATCCTCCTTCCTACCTCTGCCTCCCGAGTGCTGGGATTAAAGGCGTGCGCCACCACGCCCGGCTTAAATTACTTGTTCTCTATGAGAATTTTAATAGGGCAGGACAGGCTTAGTCATGAGGTGGGCAAGTGATGGCCTATAGAAGAGAGACACACTGTTGTTTCTCTAAGGTGCCAGTCTCCTTTCTTCTTCTTCTCCTTCTCCTTCTTTCTTTTTCTTTTCTTTTTGGTTTTTCAAGGTAGGGTCTCACTCACTCCAGCCCAGGCTGACCTGGAATTCACCATGTAGTTTCAGGGTGGCCTTGAACTCAATGTCGTCCTACCTCTGCCTCCCTAGTGCTGGGATTAAAGGTGTGTGCTACCATGTCCAGCAGTCTCCTTTCTTTAATGGCATTTCTGGTCTGTCCCCACGGGACCTAAGAGATCCATAGGCCCTATCAAATGAGAGAAGCTTCATGGTTCCCAAGACGGGAAGTGTTGTGATGCTGTGGAGGGTGGCGTCTCCCCAGGGAGGCTCTGCTACTGGATGGAAGTAGGTGGGTCAGTAGTTGGAAGTTAAGCAGTCCATTTGTGGTGGGACCAGCATCTCTCAGGAGATCGGTAAGATGGGTAGAAAGTGTTCTGTTTGGGTCTTGTGCTAATGACTTCTGTGCCTCAATGCTGGCATGGTCTCTGTTCTGATTATCAGTGTCTGTCATAGACTTTAGCATGTTATGTAGACTAGAAAGGATTTTTTTTTTTTTTTTTTTGTTTTTTCGAGGTAGGGTCTTGCTCTATCCCAGGCTGATCTAGAATTCACTATGTAGTTTCAGGGTGGCCTCAAACTCATGGCAATCCTACCTCTGCCTCCTGAGTGCTGGGATTAAAGGTGTATGCCACCACACCTGGCTTGAAAGGATTTTTAAAAAATATTTTTCTATATATATATATATATATATATTTATTTATTTATTTATTTATTTGAGAGAGAGAGATACAAAAATAGGCAGGTAGAGAGAGAGAGAGAGAGAGAGAATGAACATGCCAGGGCCTCCAGCCATTGCAAACGAACTCCAGATGTGTGTGCCACTTTGTGCATCTGGCTTACGTGGGTCCTGGGGAGTCGAACCTGGGTTTGGCTTTGCAGGCAAGCACCTTAACTGCTAAGCCATCCTTCCAGCCCTAGAAAGGATTTTTTGATGATTGTGGTGACCCTGTTGAGCAGTTCTTACCCAGAGCATTCTTATCACCTTGTTCCTGCAGTAACTAGAGGCCCTTTCTTGTCACTGAGTAAGTGAAGGTAGATGTTTTCTTAAATGTCCACTTGAGACAGTTGAGGCCTGAGGTATTACATTTGTGACTAGATCTGGCTGAAGATGTACCTAGCATGTACGACACCCTAGGTTCTAGCCCAAGAAAATAAAAGAAAATAAAAACGTGACCATTTTTATACAAAGAAGTTAATGTATTCTCTTCTTATTCTTCAGAGATGCAAAAAAGAAACTGAGGCTTGCTCTTTGCTCAGCGGACTCTGTTGCCTTCCCGGTACTAACACATTCAACAAGAAATGGCTTGCCAGACCATACAGACCCAGAAGGCAAGTTGCTACAAGTTCTCCCATATCTATACCTGTTACCATACAGAGTTTCCCCTACTCAGTTGTTCAGCTTATAGAAAGAGTGCTTTGATTTCTTTTTGGAAGTTTTTTTTTTTGAGGTAGGGTTTCACTCTAGCCTATGCTGACCTGGAATTCATTATGTACTCTCAGGCTGGCCTCAAGCTCATGGCGATCCTCCTACCTCTGCCTCCCAAGTGCTGGGATTAAAGGTGTGCACCACACCTGGCCATTAAAGTATTTTCTTTCTTTCTTTCTTTTATTTTTTTGGAAAGTATTTTCTAAACAAGGGTGGCAGTGCCACCTACTGCTGATGCTTTTGGGCATAGCAGAACTGACATCCCAAATGCTGAGAGGCTGGGTAAGCCCTAACAGTACTCTTTTTGTTTGTTTGCTTTTTGTTTTTAGACAATGAAATTGTATGCTTCTTAAAAGTTCAAATAGCTGAAGCAATTAACTTACAAGATAAGAACTTAATGGCTCAACTTCAAGAAACCATGCGCTGCGTGTGCCGTTTTGACAACAGAACATGTAGGAAGCTGCTGGCCTCCATTGCTGAAGACTACAGGTAATACTCTTAGCCTGGTCAGCTCATGGGCTTTCAACTACAAGTACTTTTGGTTTGGGGTCCTTATTGAAGAAATGAGTGTAGACTTACTACAAAGTGCATGGCTGTGTTACTTGGATGGAGGTGTCTAAGCAACACAGTGTAGAAATAAAGGAGGATCTTTGCCTAATAAAGAAGTGCTGTTTACTTTAGCAGCTTTTTAGAAAAAAAGCAGGTAAAGAGGTTTGGCCCATTATGAGGTAGGAGAACTAGGTTATCACAAGTGTGAGGAAAGACTCCTTTAGTGGCCCAGAAAAGCAGGAGTCTCCTTAGGAACTGTTACTCTTTTTTGGCTGCCCATCCTTTGCCATTGGTTTCAGGGAAGTGTAACTGCAGTGCTTGGGCGGTACTGAGGCTGTGTGTCTTAGGGAGTGAGCACTCTAATGCTTGCTGCATTTATACTCTAAGCAGATAGTTGGTGGCCATGAGTATTATCTCATGGTGGTGTTCTTTCTTTTGTGTATTTTTACTTATGAGGGAGAGAGAGAGAGAGAGAGCGAGAGAGAGAGAATGGGTGCACCAGGGCCTCCAGCCACTGCAAACAAACTCCAGATATATGGGCTACCTTGTGCATCTGGCCTATGTGGGAATTGAGCCTTGAACAGGGGTCCTTAGGCCTCACAGGCAAGCACTTAACCACTAAGCCATCTCTCCAGCCCTGGTGTTGTTCTTTTTAGTCTTCTGTAGCAGCCAATTTCCTATTTAGTATAAGGTCTTATCAAGCAGGGAGACTGCACTTTCATATAAAATAAAATAAGCATGTGAAGGGACTTGGTGGCATTTCATGAGTCAGGCAGCTGATCATCAGAAACATGCACTAAGGATCTGTCTCTTGAGCAGTAGCAGGAACAGTTTCTGAGACAGTTGCCTGTAGCTGGACATGCCAGTTTCTAAAACCAAAACCTGTAAAGTAATTTTTGTTTTGTTTTGTTTTTTGAGGTAGGGTCTCACTCTAGTCCAGGCTGACCTGGAATTCACTGTGTAGTCTCAAGGTGGCCTTAAACTCACAGTGATCCTCTTACCTCTGCCTCCCGAGTGCTGGGATTAAAGGCGTGCCCCACCATGCCCAGCTGAAGTTATATATATTTATTTATTTGAGAGAGAGGGAAAGAATGGCGTACCAGGGCCTCCAGCTACTGCAAACCAACTCCAGACACATGTGTCTCCTTGTGCATCTGGTTTACATGGGTCCTGGAGAACCAAACTAGAATCCTTTGGCTTTGCAGGCAAGTTCCTCAACCGCTAAGAAATGTGCTGTATATATGTAATGTCCTGTTTTTCTTTTAGGAAAAGAGCCCCATATATCGCATACCTCACTCGCTGTCGGCAAGGACTACAGACCACACAAGCTCATCTGGAAAGGCTCTTGCAAAGGGTTTTGCGGGACAAAGAGGTGGCTAATCGGTATTTTACCACTGTCTGTGTGAGGTTATTGCTGGAGAGCAAAGAAAAGAAGATCAGGGAATTCATTCAAGGTAGCTAAGTACCTTTAGATGAAGCATTTCTTTAACCATATATGGTTGGAAATTTTGTTTTGTTTGGCTTTGCTAATTAATGGAAGTACTTAATATCTTAGAACACTAATTTGATATTATTTTAAAGTAATTTTTATTTATTTATTATTTGAAAGAGAGAGAGAGAATGGGCACGTCTGACTTCTAGCCACTGCAAATGAACTCCAGAGGCATGTGCCACTTTGTGCATCTGATTTTACAGAGGTACTGGGGAATCAAACCTGGGTTCTTGGGCTTCGCAGGCAAGCACCTTAGCTGCTAAGCCATCTCTCCAGCCCAGTTCTTTATCATTATGACTCTGTGTGTGTGTGTAGGTCAGAGGATAATCTCAGATTTTGACCCTCCCTTTCCACCTTGTTTGAGATTGGGCTTTTCTTGTTTTTCCATGGGGAAGGTCAGGCCTGCAAGCTTCAGGATTCTTCTGACTCCACCTCCCATTGTCATAGATGCATTTGGATTACAGACAATGTATGCTACTTTGTGTCTGGATGTACATGGGTGCTGGGGATCAGAACTCCAGTCAGCAAGCATGTGGAACAAGTTTCTTTAGCCACAGAGCCATCTCCTTAGCCCCTAGTAAACTTCTTCTTTAAAAAAAAAAATGTTTTTATTTTATTTATTTATTTTGATTTTTCAAGGTAGGGTCTCACTCTAGACCAGGCTGACCCAGAATTTACTCTTTAATTCCAGGTTGGCCTCAAACTCACAGTGATCCTCCTACTTCTGCCTCCTGAGTGCTGGGATTAAAAGTGTGCCTAGCTCTTAAAATTTTTTTGAGGTAGGTTCTTGCTGTAGCCCAGGATAACCTAGAATTCACTATGGAGTTTCAGGTGGCTTTGAACTCATGACAATCTCCTACCTCTGCCTCCCGAGTGCTGGGATTAAAGGCATGTGCCACCATGCCTGGCTCTTAAATATTTTTAATTCTTTTATGAGAGAGAGAGAGAGAATGTGTACATCAGGGCCTCCTGCTGCTGCAAACAAATTCCAGACACATGTGGTGTTTTGTGTATCTGGTTTTATATGGGTATGGGGAATCAAACCTGGCTCTCAGGCTTTGCAAACAAGTGCTTTTAACCACTGAGACATCTCTCCAGCTGCCTTCCTGCCCCCAAAACATTTCTTAAATGCCTAGGTTTTTAAAAATTAATTAATTAATTAATTTTTGGTTTTCCATGGTAGGGTCTTGCTCTAGCCCAGGCTGACCTGGCATTCACAATGTAGTCTCAGGCTGGCCTTGAACTCACAGCAGTCCTGCTATCTCTGCCTCCTGAGTGCTAGGATTAAAGGCATGCACCACCATGCCCGGCAAATGCTTAGAAGCTGAATGTCATGGCTACATACTTATAATCCCAACACTTGGGAAGCTGAGGCAGGAGGATTGTGAATTTAAACCATGTTAGGCTACAAAATGAGAACTTTTTCAAAGGAGAAAAAGAAAGGGAGAGAAGAATGAAGAAAAGAAGGAGAGTGGTTAATATGGGTGGAAGGGATTAAAGAAGGAAGGAAAAAGGAAGGGGAGAATGAATGAAAGAAGAAAGAAAGAGATTGAGGGGAGGAAGGATGGAGGGAGGAAGGAGAGAAAGGGCCTGGTGATGCAGCCCTGTAATTCCAGCTGCTCAGGAGACTGAGGCATGAGGATTATCACAAGTTCAAGGCTTACCTGGGCTTTATAGTGAGTTCAAGGCTAGCATGGCCAATGTAGTTAGACTCTGTCTTTTTTTTTTTTTTTTTTTTTGAGGTAGGGTCTCATTCTAGCCCAGGTTGACCTGGAATTCACTCTGTAGTCTCAGGGTGGCCTCAAACTCTTGGTGATCCTCCTACCTCTGCCTCCTGAGTACTGGGATTAAAGGCGTGTGCCTTTATGCTCAGCAAGACTCTGTCTTAAAATTAAAGGTAAGCCGAGCATGGTGGCACAGACTTATAATTTCAACATTCAGGAAGCAGAGGCAGGGGGATCACTATGAGTTTGAGGCCAGCCTCAGACTAAAGAGTGAGTTCCAGATCATACTGGGTTAGTGTGAGACCTTACTTGGAAAAAACTGAAAAAAAAAAATTAAAGGTAAAAATGGACTGAGGGGCTGGAGAGTTGGCTCAGCGGTTAAGGTGCTTGTTTGCAAAGCCTAATGACCCACTTTCAGTTCTCCAGTACCTACATAAAACCAGATGCACAAAGTGATGCATGCATCTGGAGTTCATTTGCAACAGCTAGAGTCCTGGCACACCATTCTCTCTATGTTTCTTTTCTCTCTCTCTTTCTCTCTCTCAGCTTGTAAATAAATAAATAAAATAATTTTTTTGAGAGAGAGATAGAGAATGGGCGCACCAGTGGCCTCTCAGCTGCTGTGAACGAACTCCAGATGCATGTGCCCCCTTGTGGGCATTGCACCCTTGCATCACTTTTGTGTCTGGCTAAACATGGGACCTGGAGAACTGAATGGGTGTTCTTAGGCTTTGCAAGCAGGCACCTTAACCACTAAGCCATCTCTCCAGCCCAATAAAATATTTTTTTAATGGACTGAAGGTATAGCTCAGGGGTAGCTCTAAGATAGCATTCACAAGGCCTTAGATTCAGTCCACAATCAGTGCAAAAATAAACAAACTCAAAAATATTTTAAAATTTAAAAACTAACTGGGTGTGATTCCTTGCACTTTTAATCCCAGCACTCAGAAGGCAAAGGTGGGAGGATCACCATGAGTTTGAGGCCATCCTGAGACTATATAGTGAGTTCCAGGTCAGCCTGAGCTAGAGAGAGACAAATAAATAAGTAAATAAAAATAAATAAATAAATTACTTTTGAAAATAAAAATAGGACCGAGATGGTGGTGCATGCCTTTAATCCCAGCACTTGGGAAGCAGAGGTAGGAGGATCACCATTAGGTCACGGTCACTCTGAGATACAGAGTGAATTCTACGTTAGCCTGGCCTAGAGTGAGACTCCACCTCAAAAAAACAAAAAAAGGGGGGGACAGGAGAGATGACTTAGTGGTTAAGGCACTTGCCTGGGAAACATAAGGACTCATGTTCAACTCTCTAGATCCTATGTAAGCCAGATGCCCAAAGGTAAGGCAATTGCAAGGTCACAAATGCCTACTAGGTAGCGCAAGCATCTGGAGTTCGAGTGCAGTGGCTGAGACCCTGGCACACCAATTTTCTCTATCTTCCTCTGTCTCTCCCTCTCAACCTCTCTAAAAATAAAACGTTTTTAAACTTTGGTGTCAAATCTCTAGATTGTATATTTTTCTTGCAGTATGGATATGTGTAGTTTATTTTAAAAACTGAAGAAGATATTACATATTTGGACCCACACATTTGTTTTAAATTTATTTGGGGTGGGGGAGAGAGAATGGGCACACCAGGGCCTTCAGCTGCTGCAAACAAACTCCAGATGTGTGCACCCCCATGTGCAACATTGTGTGCTTGCATCGCTGTGTCTGGCTTACATGGGACATGGAGATTCGAATATGAGTTCATAGGCTGCACAGGCAAGTGTCTTAACCACTAATCCATCTCTACAGGCCCCCCCCCTTTTTTTTGAATCAGGGTCTCATGTAGCCCAGGTTGTCCTTAAGCTCCTGATCCTCTTGCCTTGGTCTCCCAAGTGCTAGCATTACTGGCAAGTGCCACTCCAGGTTGTTATATGGTGTTTGACTTTCAGCATGCTAGGCAGGCACTCTACTAGACCTACATTCCTAGCCTGAGAAAGGATTTCATATTACAGCCCAAGCTGGCCTCCATCTTGCCGGGGTTATAGGCATGTATCACCATGTTCATCTTTTTTTTTTTTTTTGGTTTTACGAGGTAGGGTCTTACTCTGGTCCAGGCTGACCTGGAATTAACTATGTAGTCTCAGGGTGGCCTCGAACTCTCAGTGATCCTCCTACCTCTGCCTCCCGAGTGCTGGGATTAAAGGCGTGTGCCACCACGCCCGGCCCCGTGTTCATCTTTTTAAAAAAATGTTTTATTTATTCGACAGAGAGAGAGGCAGGAAGATAGAGTGAAAGAGCGAGAATGGGCGCATCAGGGCTTCCAGCCACCTGCAAACGAACTCCAGATCTTGTGCCATTTTGTGCATCTGGCTTTACGTGGGTACTGGGGAACGGAACCTGGATCCTTTAGCTTTGCTGGCAAGCACCTTAACCACTAAGCCATCTTTCCATCCCCCTCCATGTCCATCTTTGATCCACACAGTTTTTAAAATATGTACACATTTTTATAACAAATCTCTTGTACTTATATTTTTGTGTACTTCTTTTTGGGTGGCCCAGGAGGAGGGATGTTAGGGAGAGAACCCAGGTCTTTATGCATGCTCAGCAAGCACTACCACTGAGCTCTAACCCACAGCTCCTGTTTATGTATTTGTCACATCTTTGTTGCATATTCCTCCTGCTGTTAATGACTTGGTTGCATAACCTCCTAAAATAGACTTCCCAGACCTTTTGGTCTTAGGATCAAATTAAAATGGTTTCTGTAGGTTAGTTCTCCATGAGAGGTTCCAAGACTCCCCAGTGGAATCCTGCAGCTGCATGGTATCGAACTCTTAAGTGACTGATGGGCAGGTGGCATGTGGAATGTGGATATGCTTGACAAAGGGATGTTTCATGTCCTGGCTGGCTGGAGTAAATTACCTCAGATCTGTCCATGCTTTTCAGAAGAGTATATAGTTTCAAACCAATCAATTATTTATTTCTACAGTTTTTCCATTTAATACTTTTGGATAAGAATAACAAACTGTGGGAAATGGAACTAAGGATAAGAAAGGTGTACCGTAGCTGGGCATAGTGGCACACACCTTTATTCCCAGCACTTGGGAGGCAGAGGTAGGAGGATTGCTGTGAGTTCGAGGCCAGCCTGAGACTACATAGTAACTTCCAGGTCAGCCTGGGCTAGAGCAAGACCCTACTTTGGGGTGGGGGAGTGTACTTTCGTGTTATTTCTGTAGCATACATTAAAAAAATTTCTTTTTTAATTGGAGACTTTCAGAAACTCACAGCAGCCGATGATAAAACTGCTCAGGTAGAAGATTTTCTACAATTCCTTTATGGTGCAATGGCTCAGGATGTCATCTGGCAGAATGCTAGTGAGGAGCAGCTCCAGGACGCTCAGCTGGCCATTGAACGCAGTGTGATGAATCGGATCTTCAAGCTTGCTTTCTACCCTAATCAGGATGGGGACATACTGCGTGACCAGTGAGTGCTTCAGTATGGAGTGTCTATATTGGACTATATGAGATGTATCAGGCTATACTGTAGTTTAGTATTTGACAGGAAAGGGTTACCATCCACCAGGGCAACATAATCAGAAAGAATGGTAACACCTACTTTTCAGGGGTGTGGGCAGTCAGGCGGGAGGTAAGTAATATGGGTTGATAAGGCCTATCTGGAAGGCACTGCTCTGGAAGTGCCCTACCTCAGATACTCGTCTATGCCTTCTCTGATTAATTCTTGCTTATTATTTGATCATTACTGAAGCATGACTTATTCACCACCATGTCATAGCACCAAGTACAGTGCTTCTAATATGTATGTGCTCATTATATATTTATTGGGAATAAAAAGTCATATATTTGCATATCAGTAACTATCCAGAATTGTATGGAATTTGAGTCATATCTCAATAAAGCAGTTTCAGAAAAGCTGGGGATGTAGCTCAGTGGTAGAGTACAAAAGGCCCTGGTTGGACCTCCCCAATACTGTAACAAATACTTAGTAATCCTGAGCCTGGAGAAGTGTCACATGCTAACTCTTGGGAAGCTGAGGCAGGACAATCACATGCATGTAGTGAGACCTTACCTCAAAATACAAAACAAAAAAGTAAGCCTGAATAAAACAATCTGGACTAGTTATTGTGGTTATTTTAGGGTATTGGGAATACAGAGAATTTAGCATTGCTGTTTCTCCTCTTCTTGTTCCACAATCCTGTTTCTGCCTAGAGCATGTTTTGTTGCATTGTCACCATGTTTTCCAGCACTGGCAGTGATTGACTGTATGGGATCCTCAGGAGTCCATCTAATAGGATCTCAGGAGGGTTTTAAGTGGTTTGTGTGTGTGTATGTGTGAGTGTGTGTATTATTGGTGGTGGAATGGAACCCAGGGTTTCATGCATGCTCAGCAAATGCTTTGCCATTGAGCTGTACCCTGCCCTTCAGAAATTTAAAGAGGCTGTACATTATTTAAGATAGTTCACTTTCCTGTGAAATGGGCCATAGGATTGTTCTAGCTTGCCTCTCCTCACATGTTTATAGTCTCAGAGGCTGCCTGCTCACCCAGGGCCATTTCCTCTCCAAGGCATCAGGCGTGGGATAAGGGTTGGATCATTGAAGCTGTGTTTGCTTGCAGAGTGCAGTGTACTCCTACTCCTTCATTCATTTCTGCAGGTTTTCCAGGGTGTGTCTGGAAAGAACACTAGAAGCCAGGAGGCCAGATTTAGCTCCTGCTCCTGAGGCAAATCTTTCCCTTTTGAATCCTAATCATCTTTATCTAAAAAAGCTGGCTCTGGAGCCCTCCTACTGCCCCTCACTTTTCCCACTACATTTTCTTCTACTTTACTGAACACCATGTCCATGCTAAGGGCTCCTCTGCTCTCTGGCTGGGAACACTGTCCTAGTCTAAGAAGGATGGCTTCCCCACTCTGCCTTGGCTTTCTAGGCAAATCCTAAAGATGAGACTTTGTGAGATGATCTTGTTATGTAGTCCTGTCTGGCATTGGTCTTGATGGTCTTGAGCTAGTTCTTTTCCTGCTTCAGCTTTTTGAGGTCTGGAGCTACAGCTGTGTACTACCACACCCAGCTTTAAATATGAGCTTTTTTAAAAAAAATGGTGTCTTGTTATGTAGTTCAGGATAGCCTCAAACTCACTATGTAGTCCAGGCTAATCTTGAATTCATGATAATCCTGCTTCAGCCTTCCCAGTGCTAGGATTACATGGTCATGTCACCATGACCAGATAACATGAGCTTTTTGCTCAAGTTGGGGGGTAGGGACTAAGGATTAAACCCAGGGACTTGAGCATACTAGACCAGTGTTTTACCACTGAGCTACATCCCTAGTACCTAACAAGAACCTCTTTCTTTTTCTTCTCTTTCTTTCTTTCTTTCTTTCTTTCTTTCTTTCTTTCTTTCTTTCTTTCTTTCTTTCTTTCTTTCTTCTTCCCTCCCTCCCTCCCTCCCTCCCTCCCCTTCCCTTCCCTTCCCTTCCCTTCCCTTCCCTTCCCCTTCCCTTCCCTTCCCTTCCCTTCCCTTCCCTTCCCTTCCCTTCCCTTCCCTTCCCTTCCCTTCCCTTCCCTCCTTTTTTTGGAGGTAGGGTCTCAGTCTGACCTAGACTTCACTATGTAGTCTCTGGGCAGCCTTGGACTCTCAGTGATTTTCCTACCTCTGCCTTCTGAGTGCTGGGGTTAAATGCCTGTGCCACCATGCCCGGCAAGAACCTTTTTTAAAAAAATATTTTATTTATTTATTTGAGAGAGAGTGAGAGGACGAGGCAGAGATAAAGAGAGAATAGGCATGCCAGGGCCTCCAGCCACTGTAAATGAACTCCAGATGCATGTGCCCCCTTGTGCATCTGGCTTACATGGGTTCTGGGGAATCAAACTGGGGTCCTTAGGCTTCGCAGGCAAACACCTTAACCGCTAAGCCATTTCCCCAGCCCAGAACCTTTTTTTTTTTTTTTTTTTTTTTTAGTAGGGTCTCACTCTAGCTCAGGCTGACCTTGAATTCACTATGGAGTTCCAGGGTGGCCTCAAACTCACGGCGATTCTACCACTGCCTCCTGAGTGCTGGGATTAAAGGCATGAGCCACCATGCCCAGCTCCAGAACCTTTTTGTCTAGAGAGAATACATATGGTGGAGAGTCTCAACTATCATTGTAATCTCTACCTGGATATAAGTCTAGAATGTTTCAAGTGTATAGAGATAAGTCAATGATGGCTGTGTACCTTATTTTCTGAAATGTGTATTTACATATGTATTTTGGGGCATTTTCAGGGTTCTTCATGAGCATATCCAGAGATTGTCTAAAGTAGTGACTGCAAACCACAGAGCTCTTCAGATTCCAGAGGTAAAACAGCTTATGTATTGTGAGCGGTGTTACCAAAGCTGCATGGTATACTTGATATGTCACCCCTTTGTCAGGGCACCAGAGAACCATGAAGTAGAAAACACCCTTTCCCCTGATGTTTTCTTCCGTTTAAGTGTCATGTTCCTGAGAATGCTTCTGGCATGGAAAGGGATCTCAGGAGAGGAGAGGAGAGGAGAGGGAGGAGGGGAGGGAGGGGAGGGGGGAGGGGAGGGAGAGCTGGCAGAAGAGTCCTTCTTCTGAGCCACTCTGTGCCCAAGCAGAGCTTCTGTCCCAGCTCTGCCTTCAGGCGCAGTCTTCTGCCTCAGCACTCCTTTAGCCTGGCTTCTGCATAGCTATCCCAGTAAAGGGGTTGTGGGCTGGAGAGATGGCTCAAGAGTTGAGTGTGCTTTCTGCACAAGCATGAGGGCCTGAACGCACCTGACTTCAAATCTCCAGAACCACATTTGTGCCTGTAACCCCAGTCCCTAAAGGAGAGCAGAGACCAGGGACTTCCCAGGCTAGTGAAAAGCAGCAAGCCCCAGTATCAGTAAGAGACCCTGGCTCAAACTAGAACAGGCAGAAGAGCCATGGAGCAGGACACCCAGCGTGCTGCTCCAGCCACTGCAGGTGAGCGCCTCCCAGCCACAGGCATGTGCACATACCCTACATACCATCACACACAAACACACACAGATACACACACACCATATTTCATACACACTGTTGCAGTCAGGTTCACATTGCTGGCAGAAAACACCTGACCAAGAGCAGCTTGTGGGAAAAAAGGATTTATTTTGGCTTACAGACTTGAGTGGAAGCTCCACGATGGTAGTGGAAAATGATGGCATGAGCAGAGGGTGGACATCACCTCCTGACCAACATCAGGTGGACAACAGCAACAGGAGAATGTGCCAAACACTGGCATGGGGAAACTGGCCCCCAACAATACACCACCTCCAGGAGGTTTTAATTCCCAAATTGCCATCAGCTGGGGACCTAGCATTCAGACCACCTAAGTTAATGGGGGACACCTGAATCAAACCACCACACACACATACACAAAAAATAAAAATTAAAAGGGGGATGCTAGTGACACTCCATAATGAGAATTGTTGTTCTGAAAGAAATGACAAAATCTGACATGGCCTCAGTTTACCTTTTAGTTACTTAAAAAAAAATTACTTAAACCAAGAATGGTGGTGCACGCCTTTAATCCCAGCATTCGGGAGGCAGAGGTAAGAGGATCGCCCTGAGTTCAAGGCCACCCTGAGACTCCATAGTGAATTCCAGGTCAGCCTGGGCTAGAGTGAAACTCTGCATTGAAAACCCCAAAAAAAAAAATTATTTAATTTGAGGGGGAGATGGGCACAGGGAGAGAGGGAGGAAAGGGGGGAGAAGGGAGAAAGAGAGAAAATGAATGAATATGGGTGCTCCAGGGCCTGCTGCATTGCAAACTCTAGACATATGCACCACTTTTGTGTATGTGGGTACTGGGGAATAGAACCTGAACCTCAGGCTTTGTAAACAAGCGCCCCCCCTTTTTTTTTTTTTTTCTGAGGTAGGTCTCCCTCTAGCCCAGGCTGACCTTGGAATTTCACTCTGTATTCTCAGGGTGGCCTCGAACTCTCGGCGATCTTCCTACCTCTGCCGAGTGCTAATCCCGAGTGCTGGGATTAAAGACATGTGCCACCATGCCCGGCTCTAAACAAGCACCTTTAACCACTGAGCCATTGGTCCAGCACATATTTTAGTTATGGAAAACAGTGTTTTTACCTGATATACTCTCTTTACATTTTATCTCTTAAAGAAATAGCTATTTAAGCTTTCTGGGTGTTTACTGAATTCATCATAATGGACCATTAAATAATAGCATAAAGTTTAATTTTGGGGGGCTATAGGATTTTATTGTGGTCTGTATGGTTTCAGTGTTTTGAAACAGAGCCTTATATAGCCATGCTGGCTTTAGACTACTTATGTAGCCAGTGCTGACCTTGAACCTCTTGACTCCACCTCATAGATGTTAGGATTACAGGCCACTATGCCTAGCTTTGAATCTTTTTTTTTCCTCCTTTCTAGAACTGCTGCAGCGAGGGTGCATAGTAATGAGTAAATAGTTTTTGTTTGCTTATGTGTGGTATGTAGGTGCATGTACACAAGTACTCCCATGTATGTGGAGGCCAGGAGCAAATGTCAAGTGTCTTCCTCAGTCACTTTCACCATATTTATTTATTTATTTATTTAGGTCTTTTGAGGTAGAGTCTCACTCTAGCCTAGGCTGACCTGGAATTTACTAGGTAGTCAGTCTCAGGCTAGCCTTAAACTCACAGTGATCCTCCTACCTCAGCCTGGGATTTAAAGGTGTGCACCACCACACCCAGCTTTTTTGTTTGTTTCCACCTTATTTTTTAAAAAATATATTTATTTATTTGAGAGAGAGAGAGAGAATGGTGCCTCTATAACCACTGCAAATGAACTCCAGATGCATATGCCATCATGGCTTACATGGGTTCTGGGGAATTGAACCTGGGTCCTTAGGCTTCATAGGCAAGTGCCTTAAACTGCTAAGCCATCTCTCTAGCCTCTGCACCTTATTTTTTGAGTCAGAGTCTCTCACTGAACCTGGAACTCACCAATTCTATGAGATTAACTAGCCGACAAGCCCCAGGGATCCTCCTGTTCTTCCCAGTGCTGGGATTACAGGCACACTCTGCTGGTCCCTGCCTTTACATGGATGCTAGGCATTCAAGTTCAGGTCCTCACACTTGTGTGGCAAGCACTTTGCAGACTGAGCTATCTCCCTGCCCCATACTAATTTTTAAATTATCTTCTTTTAGTAGCTTGTTTGCATTTTTGGAATTTGCTAAATAAAAATTTCATTTTAGCTATTCAGGAAACACAATAATTTTTTTTTTTTTTTTTTTTTTTTTGGTTTTTCGAGGTAGGGTCTCACTGTGGCTCAGGCTGACCTGGAATTCACTATGTAGTCTCAGGGTGGCCTCGAACTCTCGGCGATCCTCCTACCTCTGCCTCCCGAGTGCTGGGATTAAAGGCGTGTGCCACCACGCCCGGCAATAATTTGTAATTTTATGAACTCTGGCTTTTATGATATTGTATACCCTTTCTCCATGAATGGATGGCTGGATTCCTCTATTGTAAAATGCAAAACATTTGTTGATCAGTTTAAAAGGAGAGCCTTTGGGCTGGAGAGATGGCTTAGAGGTTAAGGGGCTTGCCTGCAAAGCCTAAGGATCCAGGTTCTATTCCCCGCCAACCCATGTAAGCCAGATACACAAGGTGGCGCATAAATCTGGAGTTCGTTTGCAGTGGCTGGAGGCCCTGGCACGCCCTTTCTCTCTATCTGCCTCTCTGCTCCCATCCCCCCAGTAAATAAAGAAATAAATAAAATATTTTTTAAAAAGGGAAAGCCTTCATCTTAGGTGGGAGGGGAAGGAACTGCAATAGATCTCACTGAAGAAAGTGAGAAACAGCCCCTGGCAGGGAAGCTGTGGTGGCTGCTGCTTGGGTGGGTGGCTGTTGCATTCATGATCTGCATGTTGTCTACCGTCTTGCTAAAGGTGTACCTCCGTGAGGCCCCATGGCCATCTGCTCAGTCAGAAATCAGGACCATCAGTGCATACAAGACACCCCGGGACAAGGTGCAGTGTATCCTGCGGATGTGCTCCACTATCATGAACCTGCTGAGCCTGGCCAACGAAGATTCTGTCCCGGGGGCAGATGACTTTGTTCCTGTGCTAGTGTTCGTGTTAATAAAGGTGGGTCTCTCTCTCTATTATCAGTGCACAGTGCTTCCCATGGGGCTAGAGCCCTGGGCTCCTTTCTAAGTCTTTGAGCTGCCTGATGTCAAGATTTGTTTTCTTGGGAGCTGGAGAGATGGCTCAGCAGTTAAAGGTACTTGCTTGCAAAGCCTGCAGGCCCCAGTTCAGTTTCCCAGCCATCTACATAAAGTCAGAAAAACCTTCTTCCAGTTTTTCTTTTGTATCTGGCTCTACCTGGACTTACTAATCAAACTTAACTCAATTTGCCTAAAGCATTTATTTACTTATCTAACTTTCTGGAGTCTTAGGATGTTGTGTAAATCCACAGGGATTAGGGACCGGTAAGGTTAATGACTGGCCAAGATAGAAGGACTCTAGATAGTCCAGCTAGGTTTAGAACTGGCTGCTCTTTCAGTATATTGTTGCTACTCATAGTTGCTGTTGTTTATAGATTCCTTCCAGGAAGCAGTCTGGGTATTGCTGTGTCTTTCACAGAGTGTCACTTGAAGAGCAGGTCCCGGGGTAGATCTGGCAGAGCATAGCCCCTAAGTAACTGGCTCTTTCTCATTTTCACTTTTGTAGGCAAATCCACCCTGTCTGCTGTCCACCGTGCAGTACATCAGTAGCTTTTATGCCAGCTGTCTGTCTGGAGAGGAGTCCTACTGGTGGATGCAGTTTACAGCAGCAGTGGAATTCATTAAAACCATTGATGACCGCAAGTGACCAAGACGCAGGCCCACCACGGCAGCAGACTGTTAGTCGGGCAGACATCGCTGAGATGCGGTGGCTGCTGACATCTAAGGATTGATTTGTAGAGTACTGTACAGCAGTCAGACATTTTAAACAGATCTTTACTAAACAGATGAATGCGCTAACAAGCAGGTTCTTTTCTTTGGGTTCTTTTCCTCTCTCAGTTGCATATTTCATCTTTTTGTCTTCAAGTAGAGAGTAACACTGCAAAAAAGGGACCACGATTTTCAGGCATTTTGAAATATTAAAAAATAGAACAGAATCTCTTAGTAAATTTCCAGATCTCCATCATGGATACCCAGTTCTTTCTTTTTATTTTAAAAAGAACAGTACACCTCTTTTAAGATGCTGTCTGATCTATATGCAGCTGAGGGGAGGAAGGAACCAGCGGCACTGAGGACCTTGGCAGTGTGCATTTATGGCCTGCTCTATAAATACACTCACCTGAGTTCAGAAGCTTAGAAGGAAATGTAAATATCATATATATTTATATTTGATGTAATATGGACATCTTCAGATTCTAATAAACAAAGACAGTTGCTGATAGTAGGTCATGACATACCCTCTTGTGAGATGGTTTCCTTGACAGAATTTAAGCTGAGCTTAAGAACAAACCCAGAAATATTTATTAACATGTAATACAGTTTGGTGAACTCTCCAGGTATGGAGTTTGATGAGGAAAGGAAGTCATATAGGTATTTATCACCATGGGCATGTATAAGCCTGCACACAGGAGTCAGACTCACTCCTGTATGTCACATAAGAAGAGCAGTACACATCTGACTTTACTGTGGTACTTCTCATCCGAAATCCCGAGTATGCTGTAGGAACCCCAGACAGAGCTCCTTACAAACCTTTCATTGTAATATATTTTAGATGATTATTCACATTGAATGCACAGACCAGGAATTCAGTGAATGTCATTTTTTAAGAACTAATTTGTATTGTCTGCTCTAGTGATACACGTTTTACTAGTGTTAAACTATTTTAACCATACTATTCTTATGGAAAAAAATCTATTTTGGCAGGTTTCTGTGCCTTTATTTCCCTCTTCTGAAAAAAAGAAAGTATGTGTTTAGTAGTTTGGTTTGCATTGTAATCAGTGATCAGTCAAGAATGGGCTTTGGTGTCTGAGCAGCTGGCCAGGGAGGCACCAGAGCTCCAAGCACAAGTCCTCTACACAAACCATCACCCACTGGCTTGGCTGTGTATGTTTCCTAAATGTACTTAGCTTCTTTTATATCAAATGCTGCAGTCCCATACTTTGAGTCCCTTGTTGCTGGCAGCATATTCAGCTTGTGTTTTTGTTGTTGTTTTTAAGGGACCTGTGACAAACAGCCTTGAGCAGATGGACACAGAGCTATCTGCTGTTCATCTCTTTCTGAGATCACTGTTACCTGATGCCAAAAGAAGCTGGGTTTTCTTCACCCTTCCACCTCTTCTCATTTATTTTAAAATACCAAAATAGTAATTTGCATAGGAATATGGGATGTGGTTTCTGCCTTTTAGAGAGAGCTCAGAATTCAACTAGTCCTACAGAATTTCCTTTTGAAGATCAGGTCAAGAAGTCATGTGCTTCCTGGGCTGTCATTGTCAGCCTTGCAGGGGTTGTAGAAGTCACATCCCACCATAAGCATATTGCAAGACAGACTGGAACATGACTTCTGAGACCTAGATGGGAGTCCACTTACTTCAGCATCTGAGTCAATAAATGTTAAGTCAACAGAAGGTTTTTGAATAATTGGAATTCACTGTTATGCGACAACTCGTAAATTAATGAGAGATTTCTTTTTTTCTCTAAATATATTCCATATTATCACTGTGGAAATAAATATGAACATATGGGCATTGCATGAGGGCCTTTTTTCTGTGGAGGAGAAGGTAGCAGATTTGGGGTACAGCATTGCACTGGAGACAGAAAATAGGGCTTCATAGTGCCCAAACCAATGGGGAGGTTAAATTTGGCATTGTGACACCTTTAGACTTAGAGATTGAGGAGGTCCATATTATTCTGAGGGTATAATCGTGTTTCCATGTGGAACCCGTGTCAGGAGGCAGGACTTCAGCATTAACCATCACTGGTTGAATTTCATGATAGGATTTCTTGTATTTCCAAATTTAGGAATTAGTTAATTCTGTATGACAGTGACCACATGTGAGACATGAAATGACTTGATTTGTCTTTCTGAGAAAGAAGAATGGTTGTTCTTCAGATGTTTCTTACTGTTCTTCAACACTTGATTTTTTTCCTGAAGGATTAGTGCAAAAGTGCAAAGCCACCCTTGGGAAATATTTGGTAGCCTCCAATTATTACATAGAATTTATAGTTAGTGGATACTAAATGTGGAGGTTGTGACCCAGTTTACTGAAAGTTCATGCATATTTCTGTTAACATTCTACTTCTTGATGGAATAGAAATTCAGATTGAAGATTTTTTTCTTTTTGTAAATGGTAAACATTTTTGTTTTTTCTCTCCAGGTAAAATCTTGGGCACAGTAATTACCTCTTCTGCTGTTTCTTTATAAAAATGTGCTTATGAAAGCCTTGTGGTATAGATCTATGACTGTTGGAGGGGAATTGGGCTTTCTGGGCATTGACAATTGATGGGATCTTCAGTTGGCCTTTTCCTTTTGTATCCTGGATGCCTTTACTAAAGGGTGACTTCACAAGTACATGTTCCTGAAGTACTTAAGCAAAGAAAATCCAGGCCCAAACAATGGGAGCTGTGTTCTTGTCCTATGCCTGTGCCCATCTGCACACTAAGCTAGACACTGTCTTTGCATTGTTAGCTTGGCAGTTGTATTTGGGCCAAGTAAAGGCCAACCAAGAGTTTTAACTATCTTCCTTGGGTGTGACTGGGTGTGGAGAGGGAAGCTAGGAACACACTTGCTGGAACTCAGTGAGTTGAATAGACGTGCTAGAAACTTAGTATCAGTAGTGTGGGGGTTAGTCTAGTCTCTTCTGACTCTCCATCCCTGTTTTGTTTCTTTGCAAAAAGTCTTTTTCCCTCTTTTCAGTTCTTTGAAATCCCCAGAGTTGATTTTTGCAGTTGCTGTAATTGGGGAGGGAGTGTTAGAAACTGTTTTCTCAAAGCTCAAGGCAGTTTTAGCAAGTAGACGTGGACTATGTGGGATACTTTGAATGCCAAAACACTGGAGCTAACTAAGCATGGTAGCTCATACCTATAATCCAAGCCCTTGGAAAACTAAGGCAGGAGGATTGTCATGAGTTTGAGGCCAGCCTCAGTTAGAGTGAGACCTTGTCTCAAAAAAATAAAAGAATAATAATAATAAGCTAAAAGCTTAAGAGCTTTACCAGATGAGTGTTACTTCATGTGCATTAGAATGTAGGTTCCCAAGAGGCAGGGTGACCCAGAGTAGCTTTATCACTATGAAAACACTGGAGAAATGGTGTGGAGCAGAGCCGACTGCAGAGGATGGGCTGGGGAAAGGAAGACTGCAGGGCAGGGCCTCTTGCCTCAGAAGCTCAGCCAAGGTAACTGTCCATGGCGGGGCATCAGCTGAGGTAACTGTCTGTCTTGTCTGATGTGCATCTCCTGTGTTAAGAAGCTTTGTACTGCCTTTCCTCCAACACCTATATGTAAGCCTCGGTCCATGAGCTCACACCATCTTGTATGTGGGCTGGAAAGCCATCCTGCTTCCCAATGAAATTACTGTATGGTGTCCTTCTGTGAACTGATTAAAAGGAAGGCAGTCTCCTTTACTGGCTTTATGTCTCTATCATGTGTTCTGTAATCAGAAGCATTTCTGAAAGTGTACTTGTCTTCTTGAATGTCTCTGATGTTTGCCCTGAGTTCGTGCTCGTCTCTCAGCTGAAAGATGGAGCATCTGTAGCTGTTCTTATGGAAGACTGCAGGTCTAAGGCCAGCCCAGCAATATGACGAGACCCTAGCTCAAAACAAAACAAAAATGTATCCAAGTGGTACTGGAAGGAAGTAGAATGACCCAGCAGTTTTTACACATTTCCTATCCTGACCCCTATACTTGGTAGCTATCCATCAACCTATGCTGTTGCCCTCCTAGCCACAGTGTTAAGGATGCCTTTATTAATCTCAATGGTGGGAAGCTGCTGATAGACAAGAGCCCTAGCTTGCTAAGCAGGCGCCCTTGCTGGGGGAAAGGTGCCTGCCCTGTGTAGACAGACACCCTTCATTTAGGAAGAAACATTTGATTTTCATTCACTCTGGCCAGAATTAAAATGTGTGCTATGACTTGCCTAGAATTGGGAGAATTCTACCTCCCTTAAAACTAGAGTTTTCTCTCCAACTCCTGTTATGTTTGTGCCCGCTCAGCACTCTCTCTAGCTCAGTGGCTTTGGAACATCTCCCTAAAGGATGCTAACTAAGGTCTGCCTACACTGTGGAGGAACCATCTTGGCTATAAACATGGCCCACCTAAAGGTGGAAGTATTCAGTGAAGAGCTTGTACTTCTGTCCTTTTATTCCAAAAGAATCCTTTCCATCTATTTAGGGCAGCAGTATATAATCTACAGACTTTTAAAAACATTGGCCAAATAATCATACTGGACAATCTCTGGTTTAGAGGATCCAGAAAACATGTTCCACATTTTGTGGGAAAATGTTTTTAGTTCCAAGTCATTGGACAACAAACTTGAAAACCATGGGAAGCTTATTTCCATCAAGTGTCTAGGAATTCAGCATATTGTTGAGTGAAAAGCATGACGTCTTATGTTTGTGAAGAATACTCAATGTGTTTTTTTGTTTGTTTGTTTGCTTTTTGAGGTACTGTCTCGCTGTAGCTCAGGCTGACCTGGAATTCACTATGTAGTCTCAGGGTGGCCTTGAACTCATGGCAATCCTCCTACCTCTGCCTCTCAAGTCCTAGGATTACGCCTGGCTAATTTGTAATCTTGACAAAATGTTTGTAACCAGGACTGTTGATAGATGCAGCTACTATTGTTTCCTGTTCCTGGTTAACCCAGTCACCAGAGCTGATCTGACCCACTCTGACCAAAGGAATTGTCATCTTTGGAGGTGGAATCCAGGAATTATGCCATTTTTAAATGCTACACCATTTTTTCCCCAACTTTCCTGTTGAGACTCTCCTGTTTTTATTTTTTATTTTTTGAGGTAGGATTTTAGTCTAACCCAGGCTGACCTGAAACTAAGTGATCCTCCTACTTCTGCTTCCCAAGTGCTGGGATTAAAAGGATATACCGTCATACCCCACTCTCCTAGTATTCTTGTTGGAATATATCAGAATCCACAGGGGACAGCATCAGGAATCTTGACCTTAACTCAATATGTAAAACCAAAGATGTCTTTGAACTCCTGCTTCTCCCGTCTCTATTCCCAACTGCTAGGATTACAGATCTACACCACCATGCCCAACAACACTAGGACTCTCATCAGATGTTCTAAGTGATTCTAATTCCCAGGGGAGTCAGATCTCAGGACATCCAGCATTTATAAAGTAGAAGCTGCTGCCCTGCATCATTCACCTGGGAATGCTGCTAAGATTTGTCCTTGTCGTCCCATGGTAACCAGAGTCAAGTTCCAGTGGAGGATCCCAGGAATCTCTATTCCTAGTTTGGCCTGAACAGCTTATTTATTTTGGTTTTATTATTATTATTATTTGAGAGAGACAGAGAGGAAGAGGCAGAGAGAGAGAATGGGCGAGCCAATGGCCTCTCAGCCACTGTGAACGAATTCCAGATGCGTGTGCCCCCTTCTGTGCAAGTGTGGCATTGCATGCTTATGTCACTTTTACATTTGGCTAAAATGGGACCTGGAGATCGAATGGGCGTTCTTAAGCTTGGCAAGCAGGCGCCTTAACTGCTAAGCCATCTTTCCAGCCCTTATTTATTTATTTTTTAGATTTTTATTTATTTGTTTGTTTATTAGAGATAGAGAAAGAGGGGGAAAGTGAGAATGGGTGCACCAGGGCCTCTAGCCACTGCAAATGAACTCCAGATGCATGCGCCCCCTTGTGCATCTGGCTTATGTGGGACCTGGAGAATCGAACTGGGATCCTTAGGCTTTGCAGGCAAACGCCTTAACTGCTAAGCCATCTCTCCAGCTCTTATTTTGTTTTTTTGAGATAGGGTTTTTTGAGGCTGTAGCCTAGGCTGACCTGGAATTCACTATGTAGTCTGAAGCTGGCTTTGAACTCAGCAATCCTCCTACCTCCCAAGTGCTGGGATTAAAGGTGTGTGTCCACCACACCCAGCTAGTTATTTATTTTAATCAAAGTCTTATGTAGGCTAGGCTGTAGCTGAGGATGGCCTTGAATTGATCCTGTTTTCTCCACCTCCTGAGCGCTGGGATGGATTACAGACTTGTACCACTGTGCTTGGCTGAAGACAGCAGTTTTTAATATGCTGATGTCCATAGGTGTTCTGTACTCATAATCTACTGCTTCGTTATGAAATACTCCCTCCTACCACAATTACTAAACATCTCCAGAACATGATGTTCAGTGTGTCCCCCCATCCTCAATCTGTCTAATCTCATTGGTCTCAATTTTCTGTCTGAGCTTTTCTAAAACCTTTTTCATTTTGAATGTGCTTTGTGTCCAGTCATAACTGGTGTCCCATGTATGGTGACAGCACTGGGCACAGCAGTCTCTGCGGAAGCAGAATGTCCTCTTAGTAGCTTCTCCTCTTCTGTGTCTGCTCCCCACAGTTGGTATGTGACTCCCACTCTGCTCATGTGGCTGAGATGGTGACAGGTGAGGACGAGGTATTTACTGCTGCTCTGCTGGCAAGCTGTGAGGGAGCCAGGCCAGAGGTGACAGTAGGAAAGAAACCCTTGATGGGAAGGAAAGGTGCCGCAGACCATCCTCACAGTGTGGCAGGGATGCCCAGCAGCACGCACCGGCACAGTAGGACATAACCACACCATGAGCCTGTCTTAAGAGGTCTTTGCCCTTACTCATCCCTGTCTCATTTGCTGAAAAGGCAAAGGTTTCCAGCAAGGTACAGAACTTTCATGCTTAAGAACGTGAGCAACTAACCATACAGGCAAGCAGCAACTCCGGGAAGGATCTTTTCCTATTTGGACCTGACTGTGTTAGCTTACTGGTTCCTTGCAGTCTCCAGCTTTGACACATATATGAAATCTTGAACTGTTTCTCCTGGGCTAGCACTTAGCTGAGAGGTATGGATAAAGTGAAGTCCAGGAGGACCCCCATGGTACTGACATCTCAGAGAATGTCAATCTTGCCAGTGAACACAAATATGACTGACACCAGGCTTCTTTCCAGCCTGGCGTGTATGGAGGGTGACAAAACAGCCAGGAATTCCTGGACAGTACACCCTCTGACATTAGCCATGAGTGCCTTCCCTGAAGGCCACTGGTGCAAGCTGTGTTCCTGGTGTCAGGAGCACGTATGCAAAGTTGAAATGCTCATTGCTGTGCAAGACACCTGATGAAACAACGTTAGGGAGGGTTTATTGTGGCTCACAACTTGAGAGCACAGTCCATCACGAGAGGGCGAGGTGGGGGTGGGGGCACACTGTACTGGCAGCACCCGCAGTTAGGAAAGAGATGAATGCTGGTGCTCAGCTTGTTACCTCCTCTTTATTCAGTGCAGGGCCCCTGCGTATGGCATGGTGCTGCTCACAGGGTGGCATTTCAACCTCATCTGGAAACAGACACTTCCAGAGATGTTGCCATGGTGATTCCACAGCCTTCACAGGTGGGTTGTGAGCTTGCTTCACCCTGCTAGGGTCATGAATGACCATGGCAACAAATGGATAGCCATGCCCTTTGGAGTTTGGATACTTCACCCATGTGTGCCTGGACCTGCCTCGGAACTCTTACTTCTCTTCCAAGTCCCCACATACACACGCACACACCTGAACCTCCCCAGGATCTCGAGGAACTGCCTCTGCTGCCACCTTGCCACCTGCGGTGTTCCCATGCCTCCCTCTGGCCCTTCTGGTGCCTTAGATCAGGTTAGACTTCCACCTAAAATATTTTTTTTTCTATTTGGGTTCCAGTCCACCATTGCAGCCAATGCTGGCCTGGAGCTTCACCCTGGCTGCTCATAATTGTCGCCTTTGCCCCCAAATGCTTGGTTTGCTCCCTCCCCCCTTCTGCTGGTCTCTCTGCCTCCCACAACCACCCTCCAGCTTCCTGTGGCCGTTTCTGGAGAATGCAGGTGAGTGACTC
This sequence comes from Orientallactaga sibirica, assembly GCA_036365145.1. Lineage (NCBI taxonomy): Eukaryota > Metazoa > Chordata > Mammalia > Rodentia > Dipodidae > Orientallactaga > Orientallactaga sibirica. The sequence goes on along the minus strand of JAEOAD010000034.1, from coordinate 9,098,487 downwards.
CATCCCTCTCAGGTGAGTCACAGATGTTTCCAGATGGGTGTGAATGGCTAGTATGCAGGACCTATCTTTGTCTTTCAAATTCGGCGCCAGGGGGTGGGGGAGTGGGAGGAAGTACTGTCCCTCGGTTTCACATGGTCCAGGGGAAGGTGGTGTCTGGCGTCTGGGATATCACGGCCATACCCTTGGATATCAAGGGGCACCTTTGGACTGTAGGCCTCGTCCTGTTCTTTCAGTGAAGGCCACCAAGACCAGCACCTCCTGTCACGTCCCCATGCTTCGACCACCTTCCATGCCCAGGAAGGCCGTCTGCTACCTGTGGCTGATGTCTAGAACCTCGGTGGCCCTGGGTCTTCACGCTGCGCGTGCGCCTGTGGGCCCGGCACTCCTTCCCTCTCCCTCTGCTGGGTCTAGGTGCCACATGAAGAAACAGTATGGGACCCCTAGGAATGAACAACCAGGAAGAAGTTGCCTAAGGCCATGCTCACTCACCTGTCGTCCCTGCTGCCAGGCATGGCGACACAGGGGTGGGCATGGGGATACCGATCTCCTGCGGGATCACGGACCTCCTTGCTTTGAGTCTGCACGCCCTTGTCTGGCGCACTGATTCATCACACCCCGGGAAACAGGGATTCTTATCCCACTTGTAAGATAGATAGCGTCTAAAAACTGCCCTGCTGGAAACCTTTATGCACTCATCGTTAAGGCCATCTTCCCTGTGCAGGAGCTCCCATGGAACCCGCTGTTGCCTGGGTAGCACTGGGATTTTTTGTTTTTTGTGTTTTTTTCCCTTCCCTTCCAGGACTCTGCTTTGCTGTTCCTTGGGTGACATCTTGTGGCCAAGGACAGGTACAAACCTTATTGGCAGAAAGGCTAGGGAAGAAGGCAGCCAGCCAGCCCTCAAGGCTCTCTGGACGTTAGCGCCTCTCATCTCCGGATGACCTTGTAGGAGCTCCGAACGAGGATCGCTCCAGACAGATCCCAGAACCTGTCCAGGTCCCCACATTAAACAGGAATGCATCAGATTATGCCTTGCCCAGCCTGTAAACAGTCATTATTCCCAGCATAGGAAGCTTTTCCGTGGCAACCCAGTGCTACTCCAGCTGTACAGATGGCAGTTCCTGGAGTCCTGCCCCGACAGGCTCCAAGGCTAAAAGACCTCGCTGTTATGCTCCTGAGAACCAAGGTGGGTGCCATCATGAACCCCATTTAAAATATGAGGAAGCTGGCACTCAGAAAAGTAAAGTGGCTTTTCAATGCCACACAGAAAATAAATGACAGATTTTGAACTCACCAAATGAAATGCTTTAAATATACAATATAGGTGAAATAATCAGTGCAGTATGGCTCTAACCTCATTTAAAAAAATTATATGAGAAAGAGGCATATAGATGGAACCTCCAGCCACTGCAAATGAACTCCAGTTCATGTGCCATCTTGTGCATTTGGCTTACATGGGTCCTGGGGAATTGAACCTGGGTCCTTTGGCTTTGCAGACAAGTGCCTTAACCACTAAATCATCTCTCCAGCGCTCTAACCTCATTTTTTTTTGGTATTAAAAAAACTATTTATTTATTTATTTATTTATTTATTTATTTATTTATTTATGAGAGAGAGAATGGGTGCACCAGGGTCTCCAGCCACTGCAGACGAACTCCAGATGTGTGCGCCCCCTAGTGCATCTGGCTTACATGGGTCCTGGAGAATCAAGCCTCGAACTGGGGTCCTTAGGCTTCACAGGCAAGCTTTTAATGGCAAAGCCATCTCTCCAGCTCTTGTTTTTTTTGTTTGTTTTTTGTTTGTTTTTTGAGGTAGGGTCTCACTCTAGCTCAGGCTGACCTGGAATTCACTATGTAGTCTCAGGGTGGCCTTGAACTCACTGCAATCCTCCTACCTCTGCCTCCCGAGTGCTGGGTTTAAAGGCGTGCGCCACGACGCCCAGCGTCTTGTATTTTTTTTATTGACAACTTCCATAATTGTAGACAGTAACCCATGGTAATTCCCTCTCTCCCCCCACTTTCCCCTTTGAAACTCTACTCTCCATCATATCCCCTCCATCTCTCAATCAGTCTCTCTTTTATTATTTATTTATTTAAGACAGAAAAAGGAAGAGAGAGAGAGAGTGAGAATGGACATGCCAGCACCTCTAGCCATTGCAAAGGAACTCCAGATGCATGTGCCACCATGTGCATCTGGCTTAAATGGGACCTGGAGAATCGAACTGGGGTCCTTAGGCTTCGCAGGCATATGCCTTAACCACTAAGCCATCTCTCCAGCCCTATTTTTATTTATTTTTTGTTTTTTTTTGAGGTAGGGTTTCACACTAGCCCAGGCTGACCTGGAACTCACTATGTAGTCTCAACATGGCCTCAAACTCACAGAGATCCTCCTACCTCTGCCTCCCCAGTGCTGGGATTAAAGGTGTGCACCACCACACCCAGCTTTTTCTTTTATTTTGATGTCATGATCTTTTCCTCCTATTATGAGGCTCTTGTGTAGGTAGTGTCAGGCACTGTGAGGCCATGGATACCCAGGCCATTTTGTGTCTGGAGGAACATGTTGTAAGGAGTCCTACCCTTCCTTCAGCTCTTACTTTCTTTCCTCCACCTCTTCTGCAGTTCATCCTAAGCCTTGGAAGATGTGATAGATATTTCAGTGCTGAGCACTCTTCTGTCACTTCTTCTCAGCACCATGTTGCCTTCTGAGTTATCCCAGGGTCACTGCCATCTGAAAAGAGAAGCTTCTCTAACCAAAAGTGAGAGTATCATTAATATATGGGTATGAACATTAAGAAAAGTACTTACCGGGCAGTTTGGTGAGCATAATATATACATTTAGCCTGACACCAGCAGACATTACACCCCTAGGGCTCATGACTACCCCTGTTGTAGGTTTCCAGTATCAGGGATGTATTCTCTCCCGTGGAGGGGACCTCCAGTCCAATTAGAGAGTGGTTGGTTTCCCCATAACAGACATGCCACTATTGCACCCATTGGCTCATTTGGCCTGGCTGGCCAAATTTAAGGCTTGCAGCGTCCATTGTTCAGTATCTTCTCCACTGGTGATCTCTCTCTCCCATTGAATCGCATGCAGCATAGCTTTTTTTTTTTTTTTTTTTTTGAGGCAGGGTCTTACTGTAGCCCAGGCTGACCAAGAACTTATTCTGTAATTCCAAACTGGCCTTGAACTCATGGCAATATTCTTACCTCAGCCTCCTGGGTGCTGGGACTAATGGTGTGTGCCACTCCACCTGGCTCTAACCTCATTATTTATTTATTTATTTATTTATTTATTTATTTATTTATTTATTTGCAAGTGTGTGTGTGGGGGGGGGTAGAGTTAGAGTGACTGGATCCCTGAAGGTGAAAAGCACAGGCTGACTTCTTAGCCCTTGCCTAGTTCCCTAGAGACCTGTTTTTCCACAAGCAGGACCCCTCCTGGGAGGGAGGTCTTTCACAGAATTTAAACATTGTGGTTGGTCAAGTTCAGCCCTCCAGAATTTGGAGCCAGAGCTAATCTCTTCCTGAGACAGCCTCTAGCCCTAATCAACCAGCTGGCCCTCTGGTTCACCTGGGCCAGAAGACAGCCCACCACCCTAAGGTTATAAACACCTTTGCAAGGGGAGGGCAGTTTCTCTGATCATTTGGGAACTTCTAGCTGTGGGTGAGTTTTTCTCTCAGCCTAGAACCTATGGAGAGGCTTGGCCTAGACCCTAGCCCAGGCCCAGCCGGGAGGGCCCTCTAGCCCTTACTTTCTGTATGGGTTCTTTATTCTCTCCAGCTCCCCACATGGCAGGAGCTCCTTGAACTTACTGTTTTCTTTTCTTTCCACACTTTTATCCCCAGGCCCTCCACGTGGGATCTCTAGCCCCGTGGGTGCCTTACCTTGGCTCTACTTCCCTCAATAAATATAATAATTATCCTTCTCAGTTTTTAATTCAATTATTTGACTAAAATTAGAAATGAACCTAGAGTTTGGGGCTCAAGGACTTTTCCTAGACCCTTAGGAGAGAAGCAGATAGAATGGGCACATCAGGGCCTCCAGCTGCTGCCAGATGTATGTGCCATCCTGTGCATCTGGCTTATGTGGGCACTTGGGAATCAAACTTCAGTGGCTAGTGCCTTAACTGCTAAGCCATCTCTCCAGCCCTAACCTTTTTTTTTTTTTTTTTTGTTAGGGGTGGTTGAGGTAGGGTTTTGCTCTAGTCCAGGTTAACCTGGAGTTCACTATGTAGTCTCAGGGTGGCCTCGAACTCATAGCAATCCTCCTACCTCTGCCTCCTGAGTGCTGGGATAAAAGGTGTGCACTACTATGTCCTGACCTCATTTTTAAACAATATTTTATTTTTATTTATTAGAGAGTGAGAATGTGAGAGAGAGAAAGAAAGAGAGAGAATGGGCACACCAGGGCCTCCAGCCACTACAAACGAACTCCAGATGCATGCACCACCTTGTGCATCTGGCTTACGTGGGTTCTGGGAAATCGAACCTGAGTCCTTAGGCTTCATAAGCAAGCACATTAACCATTAAGCCATTTCTCCAGCCCCCTAACCTCATTTTTAAAAGTGGTTACAAACTACATTATTTTATGGATATGGTATTTTATCTATTTTTTTTTTTTGAGGTAGGATCTCACTCTAGTTCCAGGCTGGCCTTTAGCTCACAGTGATCCTCCTATCTCTGCCTCCTGAGAGCTGGGATCCAAGGCCTGTGCCAGCACACCCAGTTTATCTATTTTCTTATTGATGACTGTCTTTTTAAAATAAAAGAATTGCTAGGTATAATGGTACATGCCTGTAATCCCAGCACTTGAGAAGTGGAGGCAGGAGGATCAGGAAATCAAAAGGCCAGTCTCAGCTACTTAGCAAGTTTGAAGCTAGCCTGGACTGCATGAGACCCTGTCTCAAAAAAAAGCAAAACAGGGCTGGAGAGATGGCTTAGCGGTTAAGGTGCCTGCCTGCTAAGCCTAAGAACCCAGTTCCAATCTCCAGCAGTTCCAATCTCCAGGTCCCACGTTTAGCCAGATGCAAAGTGACGCAAGGGCGCAATACCGCACTTGCCCACAAGGGGGTGCACACATCTGGATTTCGTTCGCAGCAGCTGAGACTGCCGGCGCACCCATTCTCTGTCTCCTTCTCCCTCTCTGTCTTTCTCTGTGTCTCTCTCCAAAAATAAATAAAATAATTAAAAAAAAAAAAAAGCAAAACAGCCAGGCATGGTGGGGCACACCTTTAATCCCAGCATTCGGGAGGTGGCGGTAGGAGGATCGCTGTGAGTTCGAGGCCACCCCGAGACTACATAGTTAATTCCAGGTCAGCCTGGGCCAGAGTGAGACCCTACCTCGAAAAAAACCAAAAAAAAAAAAAAAAAAAAAAAAAAAAAAAAAAAGAAAAGAAAAGAAAAACGGGGCTTAGCAGTTAAGGCGTTTGCCTGCAAATGCACAAGGGGTGTTTGCATCTGGAGTTCATTTGCAGTAGCTGGAGACCCTGGCATGCCCATTCTCTCTCTCTCTTTCTCTCTTTCTCTCTCTCTGTCTCTTTCCTTCTCAAGTAAATAAATAAATATATATATTTTAAAAGCAAAACAGGGCTAGAGACATGGCTCAGAGGTTAAGGCGCTTGCCTGCAAAGCCTAATGACCCAGGTTCTCAGTACCTACGTAAAGCAGATGCACAAAGTGACACAGTTTTAGGGAGTTTGTGTGCAGTGGTTGGAGGCTCTGGTGCACCTATTCTCTCTTTCTCTCTGCTTGCAAATGAATAAAAATATTAAAAACATCTTTAAAAATGTAAAACCAACTATAAAAATTGGGAGCAGACCCATGATTCAAATCCAGAGTTCAAGAATCCCCTAGACCTTATTTCACTACCAGGAGACCCTGTCTGCCTTCTGCAGAAGCAGCCTCACAGCACTGTGGAGGATCATGGGAGCTGCAGAGGGAAAGGAGCAATGCAAACTAGAGATGTCAGTGCCCGTGACTGTGCCTTAGTGTCCCCATCCTGGTATGCATGAGTCAGCCCCTCCAGGGCAGTGCTGGACACCCAACACCGTGGGACTTGGTTCCCAGTGGGCATTCACAGGTCAAACTGGATTTTAGTCTCCAAAGAAGGAACACCCACTTTCCCAAATACAGCCTAAGTGTGTCAAGGCCATAGACTGGTTCATTGCATACAGAAGAAGGACAGGTAGGTGACCTTCGCCTCTTCCTGTGCTGAGGTCCAGGGGGGGAGAGTCTGTTTGCTGGGGAGGGAGTTTCCTTACAGACTGAAGAACAGGCGGAATATGAATGTGTCTGTGCAGGCCGATGAACAGATGAGAGAAAGCCTCCAGGTGACTGGGTGGAGCTGCCCCATGGGGCGGCTGCCTCCTATCTGTGCGCAGATTGAATCTATGATGAAGATGAATGAAAACCTTTTGGCTAGAAAATGTGGCAGCAATCAAGCCGGTTACCTGTGCCCAGGGTCCCTACCAGCAGCCTGGAGCAGGAAAATATTAGGATTTGAAACTTCGGGCAACGGTCACACCATTAGCATGGCAAAACCGATCAGCACCTCAATTCTAGGATAAATAATACAGGACACCCGTGAGCTTGCCAGGAACACTTGACTCAAGCAGCGAGCAGGTGACAGCTTGCACAAAAGGGAGGTAGCCCAGATGGGTGGCAAGACCCCAGGCCCAGATCACGCCCCTCAGGGAGGTGCCTTAATGATCAAAAACCTTTCCTGCGGCAGTGGGTTTGTAATGGCTCAATGAAGGGAAGGGTGGGTATTATTTTAAAGGTCTCCCAGGGTTGCTGGTGAAAACTAACAGAACTCGCAGCATCTAAATCCCCACACTGAGAGGGACGATGACGAGGATGCCGTGTCTTCATCTTTCCAGATGGAAAATTCCCAGTTTTTCTCAATATGCCCACTGCAGAGCATGTGTGATCACCCGGTCACATGCACTGTGGACTAGGAAGGAAGACTTGCCGACCAAGCGAGTTAATACTGTCGGCAGGATTGCAGGGGGCATGCTTAACTCGCTTCAGGTGCTCTAGAAGCATCGCACAATGGATAAGCTAATTACAAATCATGCCTATTTATTCATTAAACAGGGCCTGGGGGAAATTCAAAGAGGCAGCACTGTCTTAACTTCATTCAATTTGCAGTCTGTGATTAAACGGAACACAGCTGCAAGGCTCCTCAATGAGACTAGATTCCCACCTTTTTTCCTGGATGGGACTGATGCTGTATCTGGGTGCTCAGTCTGTCCTCAAGCAGCATATTGGCCTTCCTTTTTTCAGCCCTTCAGCCACTCAGAGGCCACTCATGACCCTGGGCAAGTCCCTTGTGCCGCCTGCATGTTGGTTTCCTCATCTATAAAGTGGGCACAGGATACCTGGGAGGAAGAAGGGGATTCTGAATGCCTCTCAGGGAGTCCAGAACCTGGCCAGTGGCCCTGTGGTCATGTTTCCTTCCTTGTCCTCCTTTGTGCATGAGCACACTGTATCTAAAACTGACACTCTGGAGCCCAGTGTGGAGCTGGACACACTGGGCTGCATGTCCTGTGCTGAGCCCAGGAACCTAGGCTTCTGCTCTCTGCTGAAGTGACCAATAGTCTCTTTTTGCCTAGGATTGAGGGTTTCCCAGACTGGGGCAAACTGGGGCAATGCGTTATTGCAGAGTGCCCAGAAAAATAGCTAAGACTATTAAACCAAAAGCGCAAGATAACATTGCCTTAATTCTCTAGAACCATCTGGGAGATTCCAGGACTATTTAGAGTCACCAATAAATGATAAGGACCAAATAGTTGGCATTTCCTAAGCACTTTAAAAACTTTTTATTGATAATTTTCATAAATGTAGACAATATACCATGATCATAATTCCCTTTGTTTCCCTCCTCCTCAATCCCCTTCCACTGAATGCCTTCTTTCCAGTTTGTCTTTCCTCTATTTTGATGTCATCATTTTATTTTCTTCCTACTATGCAAGCCTCAAGTCCTACCAGAGAGCAGTTGGTTTCCCCCATAACAAACATGACACTATTGCACCAGTTGGCACATTTGGCCTGGCTGGCCAGCTTGCAGGGTCCACTGCTTGTTAAAACCATTGATGACTTTTCTCCACCAGCAGGCTACATAGGTCTTTCCAGCAATCTGACAGCTAGTCAACTGGGAGGAGGCTTCCAGCCGAACTCTAGCTTGATTTCTCAGTGACCTGCAGCCCATCCTCAGCGCGTGGACTCTTTAACAATAGGGTCTTACCATCTTGTTCTGATGGGCAATCAAGAGCCTTGGCAATAGCCTGTAATGTTTTGGGAACATCAGAGGCCTCCATGTCTAACAACTTGCTGGAAGGTATCCCATCCCCGGGACTGAAGTTTTTCTAATAACAATCTATTCCTCTAGGTGGATTATCCACTTCCACAGGATACTTCTGTCCAAACTCTCTCTCTCTCTCTCTCTCTCTCTCTCTACTTCTCTTGGTTTTTTCAAGATAGGGTCTTGTTGTAGCCCAGGCTGACCTGGATTTTACTATGTTGTCTCAGGGTGGCCTCAAACTCAAAGCAATCCCCCTACCTCTGCCTCCTGAGTGCTGGGATTAAAGGTGTGTGCCACCACACCCAGCTAAGCCTTTTCATATATATGTAGAGTGAGTGTGTTTAACTTACAGGATGAGTGTCTTCAGGCCTCCTTTCCAGTTTTCAACACCCATTGAATCCCCACTGTTTATGTGGGAAGTGTGAGGTCAGGGGCCAAGGCAGGAGCACAGGCCTCTCATCCCTTGTCCCCATTAAGGCTGGAGAGTTGGCAGCTCCTTGATTCTGTGGCCATTTCTGCCCTTTTTTTCTGTTCCTCTTTTTTTTCCTCTTTCCTTTTATGGTTTTTTTTTTTTTTTTTTTTTTTTTGCATTTGTATATGTGTTAATATGTTTGTAGGTGCTCGTGTGTGTGTGTGTGTGTGTGTGTGTGTGTGTGTGTAGGAGCCAGAGGTCCATATTAGGGGTCCTCAGTCACTCTCCACCTTATTTATTGAGACGGGATATCTCAGTCAACCCAGAACTGGGCTCTGGAACTGTCAAAGTGGGAAATCTTACAGGGTTCAAGCAAATTGATGCAACTCACTCTCTGTAAATTTGGATTTCTTTTCTTAAGTTCGAGATTTTAACTCTCATCCTAGTTTGGCATTTCAGCAGTCCCTGGCTCCTGGCAGGTGTCTCTCAATTAGAACTTTTATCATGGAGGGCTTGAGTTTGTGCAATGTCTCCCTCCTACTGGTGTTTCCCAAATGACCTTGACCTCAGATCGGCTGCTTTCCCGCCCACCACCAGCCAGAGGGCTCTCCCTTTGTCCCCCCTTCCTTTGGAATCCTCTCAGTAAAACACCCCATTTCCCATGGCTCCCTGTAGGGGGCATGATGGGTTTTGAGATGTTTCCATCCCCCCTAGGGTTCCTAGAACGTACAAATCATCCGGGCTGCACTTGTGTGTTTCATTACTAGGAATGCACATTTGAAAACAACAGAGGGTGAGGTTTAAAAGCAACATGCAATTTTTATTACATATATCTCCAAATCTGCCATTAGGCCCGTCCCCGTGGTGTTATTGACCTTGGTTCTTTCTCATTTGCATCCTGCATTTTTCATCCTTTGGAATATGGTGTTTTGGGACTTCTCCATCATTAAGTGGATTTACAGCAATTTCCCTGTGTGTTTTCTCCAAGGGATTCTGTTATGAGATGCACATTAAATCTCCATTAATACCTCATTATCCGACTGATAAGATTACCATGATAATGAGGCAGAAATTCTAATTGTTTCAGTTCTTATTGCGCCTTCCATTTAATCCTTCCTCTACCTGGAAGTTGATCCTGAGCTGGTGAGCACCAGGCTGGAGAAGTCCTTCCCATTGGAGGAGCGGAGGCTGGGATTATTGTGATCACTAATGATTGGGTACCAAAAATGGGGCAGCTGGTGTATGTGAACTTCCTGGACAGAGTTTGGGGGTGGAGGGCCATCTGCACAGGGCCTGGTTGGATTGAAAGAGCTTCTTTGTAGTAATCCAAAACACATTGTCAATGCAAAAAGACACAGCTCTCACCTCAAAAGGAATAAGAGTTCATTCTGGAGTGAAAAATGAGTGACCGTGGCCTGGAAATACAGATTTCGGTTACTCTAAATTCCATGTTTCCAGGTAGTGACAGTTTCATGATGTTTTTATAGTACAGAGAAAAGAAAGTCATCAATCAAGAATATTCCAGTGGGCTGGAGACTCAGGTTCAATCTCTTAGGACCCACATAAGCCAGATGCACAAGGTGGTACATGCTTCTGGAGTTCATTTGCAGTGGCTGGAGGCCCTGGCACGCCCATTCTCTTATTTTCTTTTTCTCTCTCTGACTCTTTCTCTCTCAAAATGATAAATAAAAATAAAATATTAAAAAGGAATATTTCAGCTGGGCGTGGTGGCTCATGCCTTTAATCCCAGCATTCAGAAGGCAGAGGTAGGAGGATTGCTGTGAGTTCGAGGCCACCCTGAGACTGCATAGTTAATTCCAGGTCAGCCTGGGCCAGAGTGAGACCCTACCTCAAAAAACAAACAAACAAACAAACAAACAAACAAACAAACAAACAAACAAAAAGAATATTCAAGCAAGCCCCTTTAACCACTGAGCAATCTCTCCAGCCCAAATCAAGACTTTTCACATACACTGAGGGAAACAATAGGTAGGTGGGTTACAGCAAAGTGGGGAATCTCTGTTATAGGACTCAGATTCTAGCCAATGATATTCTTAGTTTGGGGTTGGTGGAAGCTAGGGTGTCTGTTTGCACATTGCACATTCAAAAGGATTACCTAATAGTCACATGGATGTTAGGTTATGCACAGAGGTGGGCAGTAAGTGATTATTGAAGGGGCTAAGATAGCCCAAGATAATTTGTCTGTATACCCGAAACATTCCAACTCCCCACAACAATTGAGGTTTAATCAGTCAAGCAGCCTTGATTGCTTCATACAGGTACAGCTTTTGTTTTTGGAAACTTCAGTTAACAAAGTTCACATACAAGTACATAGATAGACACACAACACACACACACACAACCATTCACCCATGTGCTTTCAACACACAGCTTTGATCTGTATAGGTCTGCACTTAGAGGAAACCCAGCCTCTTAACCTCATGCTCCATTTTTCCACTGGATGCCTGGTTGCCCTTCTAGAACATTTCTAGCTCCACAACATGCCTTGCAGGTGGGTGAACTTGTTTGACAGAGCCAAAAGCCCCAGGGCCATGAGGCACTGGGGGACAGAGACAGTGAGAAGAGATCTCTTCAAGAGCATCTCCAGTTCCCTAGGTGTTACTGGAGCTGACAGAACTGGCTGTACCGCCCCTAAGCCCATCCCATACGACACAACTCCTCCAGCAAGGCTCCGCCTCCCAAATTGCCACCAGCTTGGAATCAAGCATTCAAAACACATGAGTTTATGGGGGGCATCTGATTCAAACCATGACATTATCTCTTCTTTTTAAATAAAATTTTAATGTATTTATTTGCAAGGAGAGGGAGAGAGAGAGAGAGAATGGGTGCTCCAGGTCCTCTTGCTGCCTCAAAAGAACTCCAGATGCATGTCAATTTTGTAAATCTGGCTTTCCACAGGTACTGAGGAATAAAAACTGGCCAACATAGACCAGTAGGCTTTGCAAGCAAGTACATTCAATCACTGAGCCATCTCCCCAGCCCTAAAATCTCTAATCTCTTCTTAATAAAACTCAAACCCTGCCAGGTGTGGTGGCACATGCCTTTAATCCCAGCACTTGGGAGACAGAGGTAGGAGAATTGCCATGAGTTCGAGGCCACCCTGAGACTACAGAGTGAATTCCAGGTCAGCCTGGGCTAAAGCGAGACCCTACCTCGAAAAACCAAAAAAACAACAACAACAAAAACAAAAAACCTAAAACTCTGATTCATATTAGCCCATCTTTCTGGGCATGGTGGCACATGACTTTAAGGCCAGCACCTAGGAGGCAGAGGTATGAAGACTGCTGTGAGTTCAAGGCCAGCCTGGGACTACATAATAAATTCCAAATCATCCTGGGCTAGAATGAGACCCTACCTCAGAAACAAACAAACAAACAAACAAACAAACAAACAAACAAACAAACAAACAAAAAACAACAACAACAACAAAAACAAAAACCCAAACATACTGGCCCATCCTGAAATTATTTTTCTGTGGCAAAATCAAAAATCCCATCTTGGGCTAGAGAGATGGCTCCGTGGTTAAGTGTACTTCCTGTGCAAGCATGAGAGTCTGAGGAGGCCTGAGACTGACTGAACCCAAATCTCTAGAACACACGTAAACAGCTGGAAATGGCCACCTGTGACTATAACCACAGTCCTGCAGTGGATCAGAGACCCGAGAATGACTGGAGCCCCACAATCTCTGGAATCAGTAAAGAGACTCTGGTTCAAAACAAAGACTGGAGCTGGACAGTTTGCTTTGCACTTTCCTGCAAAGCCAAAGGACCCAGGTTCAATTCCCCAGGACCTATGTAAGCCAGATGCACAAGGTGACAGATGTGTCTGGAGGCCCTGGTGCACCCATTCTCTCTCTCACACCGCCCCTTTCTCTCTCTCTCTCTCAAATAAATAAAAATAAAATAAAATATTTTAAATCAAAACAAAGACTGGGTGGAAGAGTGATGAAAAGAGACACCAGACATTCTGCTCGATTAGGTGAGCACTCCTGCTGCTGGTGAGCACATGGGGTGCCTCACCACACCATACACACACATGCACACACGCACATGGAGAGAGGGAGAGAGAGAAAAAAGCTCCATCTTCAACAGAGTAGAAGTGTCTTAAAAGAACTCAGGCAGCTACAAGTGGCTGGAACTCTGTCTCCAGCCTGTGCCACACTGCCTGTGACACCTTCCCTGGTGACCACAAAGGGACACTGTGAAGCAGTGTTGGTGAGTCTCCTTGATTGCCCGTGGCTCAGCATCTGTTTACTTTTTGGCTTATGTTATGCTGGTTTCTTTGCTTCTGTTTTTCTGGCCTGAGACCCACATAGTGTTTAATGATTCCACTGATGCCAGAAATAGGAATCCCCTTAGAGCCATCCCTGGAACAATACATGGCTGTCTGGGGGGATACCAACATCAGCATGGGGACCAATCTGTTGATATATTCTGCCACTCTCCTGCCTCCATGAAAGCCTCCAAGACCCTGTTGAGGTAAGCAGACTCTGGGGTGGTGGCCAGAGGAGCTAACCCCATTAAGCAACATATTCTAGACCTAGAGCCCATTAGTAAGGGCCACTTCTGACCACGGCATTCTCCAGACCACTCTTGGCCCTGGAACTTTCCTGCTATGGCTCCCTGCATTATGATTGTTTTTTGTTTGTTTGTTTGTTTTGAGATAGGGTCTTGCTCTAGTTCAGGCTGACCTGGAACTCACTCTGTAGTCTCAGGGTGGCCTTGAACTCATGGTGATCCTCCTACCTCTGCCTCCCGAGTGCTGGGATTAGAGGCATGTGCCACCACGCCTAGCTTGCATTATGATTTTTACTGCTGTCTGTGAAGGAAGCAGCCTTGGCTATGGAAACGGCTGACTTGACCTTCTCTCAATGCCATATGGCCAGCATGTATGTGCTGTGGTGTGGTGTATGCTCATGTGTGTGCTGTGGTGTGGTGTGGTGTATGCACATGTGTGTGTGGATGTGTACACCCTCTATCCCTCTTCCACGTATCTACTTGAGATGGAGTCTCTCACTGAACCCAGAGCTACTGTTTTCAGTCAGTCTGGCTGACGAGCGAGCCTCAGTGATCCTCCTGTCATTGCTCCCCACAGGACTAGGGCTACAGGCATGTGTGGCCACTTCAAGCCTTTTTCTTTTTCTTTTCTTTTTCTTTTTCTCTTTCTTTCTTTCTTTCTTTCTTTCTTTCTTTCTTTCTTCTTCTTCTTTTTCTTTCTTTCTCTTTCTTTCTTTCTTTCTTTCTTTCTTTCTTTCTTTCTTTCCTTTTTTTTTTGGTTTTTTGAGGTAGGGTTTCACTCTAGCTCAAGTGACCTGGAATTTACTATGTAGTGTTAGGGTGGCCTCGAACTCATGGTAATCCTCCTACCTCTGCCTCCCAAGTGCTGGGATTAAAGGCGTGTGCCACCCACAGGACTAGGGTTACAGGCACGTGTGGCCACTTCAAGCTTTTTTCTTTTTCTTTTGTTTTGTTTTCTTTTCTTTTGTTTTCTTTTTTTTTCTTTCTTTCTTTTTTTTTTTTTTTTTAGTTTTTTGAGGTAGGGTTTCACCCTAGCTCAGGTGACCTGGAATTCACTATGTATTCTCAGGGTGGCCTCGAACTCATGGTAATCCTCCTACCTCTGCCTCCCAAGTGCTGGGATTAAAGGCGTGCGCCACCACATCTGGCACACTTCAAGCTTTTTACATGGGTGCTGGGGATTGAACTCAGGCCCACTCAGGCTTTCTCAGGACCTCATGTTTGTGAGGCCAATGCCTTTACCCACTGAAACATCTCCCAAGCCCCAGCAGCTTACTTAAAATTTTTTTATTTATTTTTATTTATTTATTTATTTTTGGTTTTTCCAGGTAGGCTCTCACTGTAGTCCAAGCTGACCTAGAATTCACTATGTAGTCTCAGGGTGGCTTTGAACTCACAACTATCCTCCTACTTCTGCCTCCCAAGTGCTGGGATTAAAGGCATGTGCCACCACGCCCGGCTTTTATTTTTATTTTATTTTTATTTATTTATTTGAGAGAGAGAGAGAAGCAGAGAGACACAGAGAGAAAAAGAACAAGTGAGCATGGGCGCATCAGGGCTTCCAGCCACTGCAAATGAACTGCAGATGAATGCCATCTGTGCATCTGGCTTATGTGGGTCCTGGGGATTTGAACCAAGGTCCTTAGGCTTTCCAGCCAAGTGCCTTAACCGTTAAGCCATCTCTCCAGCCCAGCAGCTTACTTTTATAGCCTCAGATCTTTTTCCTTGTAAGACTTACTTGCCTTTATTTCTGGATTCTCACTAAGCGCGTTTTGGGGAAGAAGCCTCCCTAACTTTCCAAGGCCATAACAGGTGGATTTAGATTCCATAGGATCTTATTTACCAACCTACTCTGTGCATCCCTTGGTGTCTTTGAACTATTATAAAGAGCTTCAATAAGGCATACTTAGGAAAAGGTCTCTGGAGCACTTGAAGGAAAATTATACACTTGAACTTTGGGGACACCAAAGCCCAGTTAATGACAATATGGATGGGCCAGGTGGGGAACTCAGTGTGAGGATCCCAGACTGCTTTCATCTTTCCTCCTTTTTTCCTTTCAGATACAGAAGTAGGTATGGGGAACAAAATTTACACTTACTATAAATTAAAAATAAAAGGAGGTCTGGAGAGATGCTCAGTGGTTAAGGTGCTTGCCTGCAAAGCCTAATGCCCCAGTTCTATTCCCCAGTACCCACGTAAAGGAACTCACAGATTGAGGTGATCACTTATCTCTGTGCCTTTAGCTTTCTACGTGATTAATACTTGCAGAGGTAAGCAGGTAACCCCAAGGAAAAGGACAGACACACAAAACAAAGACAGAGCTAGTAGAGTTTTCCTCCTGCTTTTAGTTTCTTGTGGACATAAACTGATGAGTTTTAGCAAAAGCACTTTCTTTTTATTAATATTTTATTGTTTATTTATTTACTTGAGAGAGAGAAAGAGGGGCCTTTAGCCATTGCAAACGAACTTCAGACACATGCGCCACCTTGTGCATCTGGCTTTCTGTGGATACTGGGGAATCGAACCCAGGTCATTAGGCTTCATAGGCAAGCACCTAAACCACTGAGCCATCTACCTCTCCAGACAAAAAGCCCCTTCTTTCTTTCTCTTTCTTTCTTTCTTTCTTTCTTTCTTTCTTTCTTTCTTTCTTTCTTTCTTTCTTCCTTCCTTCCTTCCTTCCTTCTTTCTTTCTTTCTTTCTTTCTTTCTTTCTTTCTTTCTTTCTTTCTCTCTTTCTCTCTTCCTTCCTTCTTCTTTCCTCCCTCTCTCTCCTTCTTTCTTTCTTCTTTCTTTCTTTCTTTCTTTCTTTCTTTCTTTCTTTCTTTCTTCTTCTTCTTATTTTGATTTTATTTTATTTTTCAAGTTAGGGTCTCACTTTAGCCCAGGCTAATCTGAAACTCACTATGTAGTCTCAGGCTGGCCTTGAACTCACAGTGATCCTCCTACCTCAGCCTTCCAAGTGCTGGGATTAAAGGTGTGTGCCACCGTACCTGGCTTCTTTTATTTTTATTTTTATTTATTTATTTGCAAGGAGAGAGAGAGAGAGGGAGAATGGGCATTCTAGGACCTCTAGCCACTGCAAACGGACTCCAGATGCATGTTCCATCTTGTGCAACTGGCTTTCCGTGGGTCCTGGGGAATTGAACTCAGGTCATAACCACTGCTCAGCTCCCAAGAGCACTTTCTAAGTGCCTGCTATAACAACCCTGAAGTTTCTGTGGTGTTTTGAGTGAGATGTCTCACAATGCCTTATGTGTTTTGAATACTTGGTCTCAGCTGGTAGCCATTTGGGAGGTGGAATCTTGCTGGAGGAGGTGTGTTGCTGGGGGCAGGCTTTGGGGAGTTATAGCCAGCTCCTCTTGACAGAGCTAAGCTGTTTTCTGCCAGCTGCTGTGGCAAGATGTGATGCCCAGCCTCTGCTCTGCCATGATGAAGCTTCCCTCAAAATTGTAACTGAATAAACCCTTTCCTCCCATCAGCAGCTTGTGGTCAGGTGTTTTGTCCCAGCAATAAGAAGGTAACTCTGACAGTCTCCAACAAATTAGTTAATTTAAAAAAATATTTTATTTTTCTTTATTTATTTGAGAGAGGGAGAAATAGGCAGGGGAGAGAGAGAGAGAGAGAGAGAGAGAGAGAGAGAGAGAGAGAGAGAGATGCTAGGGCCTCCATCTGCTGCAAACAAACTCTAGATACATGTGGCCCCTTGTACATCTGACTTATGTGGGCCCTGGGGAATCAAACCTGGGTCCTTTGGCTTTGCAGGCAAGCGTCTTAACCACTAAGCCATTTTTCCAGCCCCAAATTAGTTAAATTTAATGGTAAGCAAAAATAAAATAAAAACTCTTCAGGACTGTTACCATGTTTTATTCTGTGTTTCAGATATAGTTTCCTGGGTTTTCATTGGAATATAATTATTTTATTAAGAAAGAAATGTTTTCTAAATTTTTTTATTTTCCAAAAAAAGATAGAAAGAAACCATTAAGTAAAAACAAAAGTTATATAGAAAGTTATAGATATAATATATGGACTGTAGAGATGGCTTATCAGTTAAGGTGCTTGCCTGCAAATCCAGGTTTGATTCCCCAGTACCCATGTAAGCCAGATGCACATGACAGTGCATGTGTCTGGAATTCATTTGTAGTAGCAAGAGGACCTGGTGTGTCTATTCTTTCTTTCTGTCTCTTTCTCAATCTCTCTAAAATAAGTAAAAATAATAAAATATTTTTAAAAACAAATAAAAAGTTGGAAGAAAGTTATAGATATCAAATATATTTTTAGGAGCCAGGCATGGTGATGCACGCCTTTAATCCCAGCATTTGGGAGGCAGAGGTAGGAGGATTGCTGTGAGTTCGAGGCCACCATTAGACTACATAGTGGTCCAGGTCAGCCTGGGGCTAGAGTGAGACCCTACCTCTAAAAAAACTACAATATATATATTTTAGGGATGGAGAGATGGCTGAGAGGTTAAGGCACTTGTCTGCAAAGCCTAATGATCCACGTTTGATTCCCCAGAACCCACATAAAGTCAGATGCACAAAGTGGCACATGCATCTGGAGTTTGTTTGTGGTGGCTGGAGGCCCTGGTGTGCCTCTCTCTCTGCTTGCAAATAAATAAATAAAATATAAAAAATACTTTAAAAATTAAGAAAATATATGTATATTTAGTAAAGAAGGTTAACAGAAAAGGAAATGCTTTTAGACAAAAAAGGACTTTAGATGGTAGTTTTGTCCTAACGTAAAGGATATTTCCAAAATGAAAATATTTTTAAAAGTCAGTACAAAACCCAGAAAGCTTGAACATATCTCAGAAGGTCTAAGTCAGAAAAAAAGACTTGTGAAAGATAAAATTTAAAGAAAGATGGTATGAGCATAGTGGCATATACCTTTAATCCCAGCAATAGTGCGAGGCTGAGGGAGGAGAATCTGAGAGTTCAAGGCCAGCCTAAGGCTATACAGTGAGTTCCAGGTCAGCTTGGATGAGTGAGACCCTCCCTGGGGGCGGGGATGAGAAAGATGGTATGGATGTTTATAGCTCAGTTAGGAAAGTGCTTGCCTAGCATGCACAAAGCCCTGGGTCTGGTCCCCAGCACTACGTAAACTGAGTGTGATGGCACATGCCTATAATCTTACCACTCTGGAGGCAGAGGAAGGAAGATCAGGAATTAAAGGATATCCTTGGCTACACAGAAGTTTGAGGACAGCCTGGGCTACATGAAATGATGTATAAAAAGAAAGGACAGATGGTATGTTTATAAGTAATTTTACCATAATCAAAGTTGGTTTTCAGCTGGGCGTGGTGGCGCATGCCTTTAATCCCAGCACTCGGGAGACAGAGGTAGGAGGATCGCGGTGAGTTCGAGGCCACCCTGAGACTACATAGTTAATTCCAGGTCAGCCTGGACCAGAGTGAAACCCTACCTTGGAAAAAAAAAAAAGTTGGTTTTCCCTAAGGTCAGAGTTTGCTGAGTACTTATTTCATCAGTTAATGTGCCCCATACATTAGGAAGAAGATACAAAAACAGACAGTGGGAACTGAGACATTCTAAATCAACTTTTAAATTTGGCTTTTGGGGTTTCTAACAAACAGAGACAAAATAGAGACAGTCTAAAAGGCTAAGAGGGAGCCGGGCGTGGTGGCACACGCCTTTAATCCCAGCATTCGGGAGGCAGAGGTAGGAGGATCTCCATGAGTTCGAGGCCACCCTGAGACTACATAGTAAATTCCAGGTCAGCCTGGACCAGAGTGAGACCCTACCTCGAACAACAAACAAACAAACAAACAAACAAACAAACAAACAAACAAACGCCAAGAGGATGTGATTACAGACAAATGAACAAGCCCAATTGATAGCCCTAGGCTTGGAGAATAAACAATACATTTCCCAGGCAGAAAAGTACTTGTTACCTCAGGGAGCCTCCAGGCAAAGAGGAGCTCAGGCTTGCCTCACCTGAGGAAAACCAGGGTGCTGGAAAGGACTGCTTCAGTGGGGTTCTGGAAGAACAGGGCTTTGCCACTGTAAGGGAGGGTGTTTCACCTCTGAAGGGAAAACAGGCCATCACCTCCAGCGATGGTCAGCCTTTGAGTGACGCTGCCTGAGGTTCCCCAGTGAAAGCCCCACTCAGGCGGCTGCAGATAAGCATTGAGCAACTTTGGGTAACTTTTTCTGTTTTTATTTTAATTTTTTAAAATATTTTATGTATTTAAGAGAGTGGGAGAGAGAGAATGGGCATGCCAGGATCTCCAGCCACTGCAAACGAACTCCAGATGCATGCGTCTCCTTGTGCATCTGGCTTATGTGGGTCCTAGGGAATTGAACCAGGGTTCTTTGGCTTTGCAGGCAAATGCCTTAACCACTAAGCCATCTCCTCCAGCCCTATTTTTAATTTTTAAAATATTTTTAGAAAGAAAGAGAGAGAGCAAGACACAAGAGAGATAGGGAGGGAGAGAATTGGTGTGCCAGGGCTCAGCCACTGCAATGGAACTCCAGATGCTTGTGCCACCTAGTGGGCATGTGTGACCTTGTGCTTGCTCATCTTTGTGCATCTGGCTTATGTGGGATCTGGAGAGTTGAACATGGGTCCTTAGGCTTCGCAGGTAAGTGCCTTAACTGCTAAACCATCTCTCCAGCCTCAAAATACTTTATTTTTAGTTATTTATTTATTTGTTAGAGAGAGAGAGAGGCAAATAAGAAAGAGAATGTGCATGCCAGGACCTATTGCTACTGTAAATAAATTCCAGATACATGTGCCAACATGTGCATCTGACTTACGTTGGTATTGGGGTATTGAACCTGAGTCCTTAGTTTTTGCAGGCAAGTGCCTTAACTGTTAAGTCATCTCTCTAGCCATTTTTTTCTTTTTTTTTTTTTAAAAAATTTTGTTTATTTTTATTCATTTATTAGCAACAGACAGACACAGAGAGAAAGAGGTGTGAGCATGAGAGAGAGCAAGAATGGGCGCACCAGGGCCTCCAGCCACTGCAAACGAACTCCAGATGCATATACCACTTTGTGCATCTGGCTTATGTGGGTCCTGGGGAATCAAAGCCTCAAACTGGGGTCCTTAGGCTTCACAGGCAAGCGCTTAACCACTAAAACATCTTTCCAGCCCTCTCTAGCCACTTTTTTGAGGCAAGCCCAACAGATTGGCCTTATTTATTTATTTTTTTTTGAGGTAGGGTCTCACTGGCCTTTTTGGTTTTTTGAGGTAGGGTCTCACTCTGTCCCAGGCTGACCTGGGATTAACTATGTAGTCTCACGGCAATTTTCCTATCTCTGCCTCCTGAGTGCTGGGATTAAAGGCAGGCACCACCACGCCCAGCTTTGTCTTTTTGTTTTCAATTTTATTTTTATTTATTTGACAGAGAAAGAAAGTGTGTGTGTGGGGGGGGAGAGAATGGGCACGCCAGGGCATCTAGCTACTGCAAACGAACTCTAGACATATGCGCTACCTTGTGCATCTGGCTAATGTGGGTCCTGGGGAATTGAACCTGGGTCCTTTGGCTTTGCAGGAAAATGCCTTAACTGCTAAGCCATCCCTCTAGCCCGTTGGCCTTTTTTTTTTTTAATGAGAGAGAGAGAGAGGGAGAAAATTGGTACACCAGGGTCTCCAGCCACTGTAATTGAACTCCAGATGCGTGTGCCACCTTGTATGCATGTGTGACCTTGTGCATGTGTGACCTTGTGTGTCTGGCTTATGCGGGATCTGGGGAGTCAAACATGGGTCCTTAAGCTTTGTGGGCAAGCACCTTAACTGCTAAGCCATCTCTCCAGCCCTCTGTTTTTGTTTTTCTGAGGTAGGGTTTGTTCTAGCCCAGGCTGACCTGGAATTCAGTATGTAGTCTCAGACTGGCCTCAAACTCATGGTGATCCTCCTACCTCTGTTCTCCTGTGTGCTGGGATTAAAGGCGTGTGCCACTACGCCTGGCTAACCTTGGGTAACTCTTTTTTTTTTTTTGGTTTTTCTGAGGTAGGGTCTCGCTCTCGCTCTAGTTCAGGCTGACCTGGAATTCACTATGTAGTCTCAGGGTGGCCTCGAACTCACGGCAATCCTCCTACCTCTGCCTCCCAAGTGCTGAAATTAAAGGCGTGCGCCACCATGCCCGGCTCATAACCTTGGGCAACTCTTGATGTGACACATAGAAATGTTAGCTTATTTTTCAATACTGGGGTCTTGTTCTCTGCCTTAATAACTCAGGACTCCCTTCTAAACAAGTCTGTGTGGTTAACAGTGTTGATGGGAATAAAGCCAAAGAAATCACTGTATCTCTAGTCTTGGGAATTGTCCAATATGTGTCAGAAAGGATAAAACCTCACTTTGGGAACCTGCACCTAAAAGTTAGGAGACACTCCCAACCTCTGTAGCTTCTTCCTCAGCTAGACTTTTCTTTTTGTTTTTTGTTATGTTTTTTGACATATGGATTTACTCTAGTCCAGGCTGACCTGGAACTCATTCTGTAGTTCTAGGCTGACCTTGAACCCATAGCAATCCTCCTACCTCTGCCTTCTTTTGCATATTGGGCTGGCTTCAGCTAGACTTTTTTATTTGTTTTGTTTTGTTTTGTTTTGTTTTGTTTTGTTTTGTTTTGTTTTAAGGTAGGGTCTCACTCTAGCTCAGGTTAACCTGGAACTCACTCTGTAGTTCACCACCACCACCATGCCTGGCCAGCTAGACTTTTTTGGGGGGAGGGCAGTTTCCAGGTAAGGTCTCACTCTAGCCCAGGCTGATCTGGAATTCAGTCTGTATTCTCAAACTGGCCTCAAACTCGGCCATCCTCCTACCCCTGCCTCCCGAGAACTGGGATTAAAGGCGTGCACCCACACCTGGCTAAAAAATTAGAGGATCACTGTGAGTTTGAGGCCATCCTGAGACTACATAGTGAATTCCAGGTCAGCCTGAGCTAAAGTGAAACCCTACCTCGAAAACAAACAAACAAACAAACAAACAAACAAACAAACAAAACAAAAAAGTCTAAGCCTGGTGTGGTCCCTCAGCCAAAGCATGCAGTGTCTTTAGCAATAGGCACTTGTCATCTAGTTATGGCATGCAAACGACAGCAGTGGTGTGGTGGTTGGAATCAGATGTACCCCCATAAGCTCATGTGCTTTCAGGGTTTGGTCCTTAGCTGGTGGCAGTTTGAGATGTGGAGCCTTGCTGGAGGAAGTGTGTTTCTGGTAACAGGTTTAGGGGTACCGTAGACATTTTCCCCTGGACAGAGCTAGGCTCACTCTCCTGCTGCTGTTGTCCACCTGCTGGGGCAGAGGTGGTGTCCGGCCTCTGCTCATGCCATGTTGGCCCTACCATCATGGAGCTTCCCCTTGAGACTGTAAGCCAAAATAAACTCTTTCCTCCCATCAGCTGCTAACTTTTAGGGGTTTTGTCTCAGAAACATGAAGGTAACTATAAGTGGAAATATCCATTGTGATTTATGAGACCTTATGGGCTTCCCTGGCCAACAACTTACAGGGAAGTAGTTCACCCCTGCTACTGGAAATTTCATCCATCAGTTTATGACTCCTGGGAGAGCCTTTTTCCATTCAAACCAGGCGCCTTCACTTAAACTCCTTAGCTGCAGTCTTTACTGGTCTTCTGGATGCTTTTACTAATCTGCAGGATTAGCATTATAGAAAGAAACCTTTTCACAGAGGATTGGTAGGGTCTCTGAAGGTCTACTGCCATCTGCTCCAAGCAAGTGCAAACTGGTCATGGGCAGCTAAGGGATACAACAGAAGAAATGTTGGCAAGGGCTAACACATCCGAAAATATTCTGATCCCTTGTATCAATTGTTTCACCTAAAGAGCAATGTCAGGGTTGGAGAGATGGCTTAGTGGTTAAGGCATTTGCCTGCAAAGCCAAAGGACTCAGGTTTGATTCTCTAGAAGCCACCTTAGCCAGATGCACAAGGGGTGCACACATCTGGAGTTTGTTTGCAGTGGTTGGAGGCCCTAGCCTGCCCATTCTCTCTCTCTCTCTCCCTCTTCCTCTTTCTCTGTCAAATAAGTAAATAAAATATTTTGAAAGAGCAATGTCAGGTTATTCAGCTGTAAAGAAAAATGAAATTATGAAATGTTCAGAAATGTGGATGGATCTGGAAAATATACTAACCCAGGTTCAGAAAGACAAACATTATGTTCTCTCTCATATGAGGATCCTAGCTTCTAAATTTTAAATTTGTATGCAAGTTGAAGTAAGAGTCAGTAGAGGCCCGGTAGCTAGAAACAGGCCCTAAAGGGGGAGGTGGGAACAGGGTTTGAGAGGAAGGGATAGTAATATGTAAGTAGAGGAGTGAAATACTGGGGGCTGAAAGATTCAAGTGGGCTTAGGGACAGAGGCTAGAAGAGAGGTGGGGGTGGGGGAGAGTTAATAAAAAGTAAAGATGGGCTGGAGAAAGCCAGGCATGGTGGCGCGCGCCTTTAATCCCAGCATTCAGGAGGCAGAGGTTGGAGGATCACTGTGAGTTCAAGGCCACCCTGAGACTACAGAGTGAATTCCAGGTCAGCCTGGACCAGAGTGAGACCCTATCTTGAAAGACAAACAAACAAACAAACAAACAAACAAACAAACAAACAAACAAAAAAGATGGAGAGAGAACTGAGCAGTTAAAGGTGCTTGCTTGCAGAACCCGACAGTCTAGGTTTGATTCTCTAGTACCCATGTGTTGCAGTCAGGTTCCCATTGCTGGTAGAAATCACCCAACCAAGAGCAGCTTGTGGGAAAAAAAAGAGGTTTCTTTTGGCTTACAAGCCAGTTCTCTCCTTCCTTCAGTCCAGGACCCCAGTCCACGGAATGGTGCTGCCCACAGTTGTCCCATCCAGTTGCAGTCATTTGTGTGAAGGCTGGAAGAAGATTCCATTGGTATCTTACTCTCGCTTCTCTGCCTTATTTCCTTCAGACAGGGTTTTGTTGAACCTGGAGCTCAGTGTCTTCTTTAAAATTTTTTAAAAAATTATTTATTTATTTGTTAGAGACAGAGAGAGAGGGAGAGAGAGAGAGAGAGGGAGGGAGAGAGAATAGGTGCACCAGGCCTCAGCCACTGCAAATGAACTCTAGATGCATGCACCACCATGTGCATGTGGCTTACGTGGGACCTGGAGAATTAGGCTTCGCAAGCATGCACCTTCACCGCTAAGCCATCTCTCCAGCCCCCTCACTGTGTTTTTTGTTTGTTTTGTTTTGTTTTGGGCTAGAACGCTGACCAGTGAGCCCCAGCAATCCTCTTGTCTGCTCCACTCAGTGCTGGGGTTACAGGTGGGCATGACACACCTAGCTTTGTGTGTGTATGTGTTCTGGGAACTCAGGTCCTTAGGCTTGAGCAGTATATTAGTTACTTGCCTCATTGCTATAACAAAATACCTGACATGAGCAACTTAAGGAGGAAGGGTTTATTTCAGCTTACAGTTCAAGTCTGCAGTCCATTGTGGCAGGACAGGAGCGTATGGTAGCAGCTGGTCACACTGAGTCTAATATCAGGAAGCAGAGAGAAAGAGAGGAATGCTAGTACTCAGTTCTTATTTTTTTTATTTATTTATTTATTTATTTATTTATTTATTTATTTATTTATTTAATATTTTTTGGTTTTTTGAGGCAGGGTCTTACTCTAGCCCAGGCTGGCCTGGAATTCACTATGTAGTCTCAGGCTGGCCTTGAACTCACGGTGATCCTCCTACCTCTGCCTCCCGAGTGCTGGGATTAAAGGCGTGCGCCACTACACCCGGCTTTTTATTTTATTTTTTATCGACAACTTCTTTAATTGTAGACAATATCCCATGGTTCAAATAGTTCTTTTTATTTAGTCCAAGACCCCATCATGGAATGGCCCTACCTACAGTTTAAGGTGAGTTTTCCCAACCAAGTTAATCCCTCACAGATATGCCCAGAGGCTAACCTTATCTAGATAATTCCTTACTGGTGATTCTAGGGTGTGTCAAATTGACAGGCAATATAAGCCATTTCAAGGGCATATGCTTCTCCCTTGTAAAGATCGTGTCTCACCATGGGACACAACAAAGCCACTAGAACCCCATACTGGTCAGGTCCTTGTTGAGTTAACTTCTTTCTTTTTAAAACGTATTTTATTTATTTGAGAGAGGCAGAGAGAGAGAGATAGAGAGAAAAAGAGAGTATGGGTGCTCCAGGGTCTCTTGCTGCTGCAGACCAGCTCCAGATGCTTGTACCATTTTGTGCATCTGGCTTTACATGGGTCCTGGGGAATCAAACCTGGGTCATCAAGCTTTGCAAACAAGCACTTTTAACCACCAAGCCATCTCCCTAGCCCTTGAGTTTTTTCTTAATCCCCTGTGAATATATAATTGTGTATAATTATATATGATATATCTAATATATAATTGTGTAAATTATATTAATTATATATAAATTTTAATTAAATATATTCATATATATAAGTATATAATTGTGGTGGTTTGAATGTAAAATGTCCTCAAGTGTTTGCTATTTCTTTCTGCTTAGTCCCCAGGAAGTGGAGTCTTGTTGGAGGAGTAGGGGCAGTCCTTGAGGCTCAAACAGCCCACTGGGCGTTCATAGCTAACTCACTCTTGCTGCTGTCTCTCTGCTGCTGATATATGAAGATGTGAGCCGGCTCGGCTCTGCCACGCTCTCCCTGCCCTGATGAAGCTTCCCCTTGAAACCGTAAGTGGAAATAAACCCTTCCCTCCCATTAGCTGCTTTGGTATGGGTGTTTTGTTCCAGCAATGAGAAGGTAACTGCTACCATAATCTTCCCTGGTTTGGTAAACTGGGCATTAATGCCACTTCTCTCATGCCCAGTTCTGTCTGTAACATCTGTCCTTCCTCTCTTGTCTTACATTACATGATATTCACGGGGACCTCAGCCAGCAATAACCAGGTGTCCCTAATGGCTCATATGAGCCAGTCCATCAGGGACTGCTTTTGCATATGCGGTCTTTGTCTCACGGGAGATGCATAGTTATATCACTTAATTTATCTCCTTCCATGCCACTTGGATTGGTCCCATCCACTTCCATGTCCCACAGCCTCATGAGCCAGGCTGTGAGAATCTCTTTCATTACTTGTTGAAAAGTCTGTCCTGATTCAAGCAGCTCAGGTGCTTAGTATGCCCCAGTTATCATAGTTTCTTAAGTAGTTTGTATTTGTTTGTTTGTTTGTTTATTTATTTATTTATTTATTTATTTATGAGAGAGAGAGAGAATGAATGGGCCAGGGTCTCTACCCAATGCAAAGAAACTCCAGATGAATGTGTCACCTTGTGCATCTGGCTTTACATGGGTACCAGGGAATCAAACCCAGTCCTTAGGCTTTGCAGGCAAGCACTTAACCACTGAGCCATCTCTTGAGCCCCTCATAGTTTCTTATGTTGGGCTATTATTAGCACCCTCATCTACATGCTGAAGCATGGAGTTCCTCTTCTGCTATGTGCTATGTTAAAGGTTAGACCTGAGGGGCATCTACTATTATTTTTACCATCTTTTTTTAAAACAAGATATTTGTGTGTGTATATGTGTGTATGTTCACACACCAGGGTCTCTTGCCACTGCAAACACCAGACGCTTGTGTCACTTTTTGGGTCTGCTTTATGTAGGTGACTTGGGAATTGAAGCCAGGTCCTTAGGATTTGCAAGCAAGTGCCTTAACCACTGAGCAATCTCCCCAGCCCTCTACCATCCTCTTTCTTCTTTGCTATCTGACTCTTCTGATAGGGTTCAAGTTTTTGGATCCCAGGAAGGACTTTTTTTTTAGCAGTCTAATTTGTACTCTTTCCCTTGCATCCTGCCACCTGTACGAATTGTTGCTCAAATACTGCTATCACATCCTCTCTATTTTCCACTCTCCCTGCCAAACCAGAGGCTAAAGTAGAAGATAGCATTTGTTTGTGCCTTTCCCATTGTTATTCCTCCCTTTGGGGGCAGATCCACAGTTGCATATCTTACCTCCCACAGAAAAGGCCACATGATTGATGTCACAGTTCATTCCATACATGTTACTTTCAGGGACTGTGACATATTCTGTACTCATCAGTGATTTGGGGGCATCCCCATACTCATGTGGTGGACCCACTCATCAAGAAGGCATTTCAAGGGCTGGAGAGATGGATTAGCAGTTAAGGCACTTGCCTGCAAAGCCTAAGGACCCATGTTCGACTCTCCAGATCCCACGTAAGCCAGAGGTACCAAGGTGAGGCAAGTGCATGGTCGCACATACCCACTAGGTGGCTCAAGCATCTGGAGTTTGATTGCAGCTGCTGAGGCCCTGGCATGTCAATTCTTTCTCTCTTCTCTCTCTCTCTAACAACAACAACTGTATATATATATATAGAAGGCATTTCAAGTGAGGGAGGCAGCCACTCCAGGATTCTTCCCAAGGATGCTCCACTCTTAAATAAGCAACCATCACTATAGCAAGTAGGCCTACCATCCTATACCCCCTGGGGAAAGTAGTCCTATCAGGATCACCCCCCCCCCACACCCACGGGTGCTCCACCCTCACACGGGCCAGGCTCAGCTGTATGTCTCAGCACTATTGCAGGGCCATGCAACTGCTCCTCTCAATGCTTCTGTTGGCACTGGGTCAGATGCCAATTGTATTGTGTGACTTTTCCTGGAAAGGCTAAAACAAATGCCTATTCACCCCACATAGGACACCCACAGACCGAAGAAACGATTCCATCCCAGTCTAACTTAGTGAACCAGTGAGTTTCTTGGGTTACTTCCCCCTCCCCCTTTTTTTCCTTTTTTTTCAAGGTAGGGTCTTACTCTAGCTCAGGCTGACCTGGAATTCACTCTGGAGTCTCAGGGTGGCTTTGTACTAACAGTGATCCTCCTACCTCTGCCTCCTGAGTGCTGGGATTAAAGGTGTGCACCACCACGCCCGGCTCTTGGGGTTACTTCTAGGTGCATGAGAACTCAAAAGTAACAGTCTCCTAGAAAGCCCATTCTAGTATGGGCTACAACTCAGGAAACTGTATCCTGGGGGTTCCTTGCACAGCTTGCAGGAGGCTCAGCTGGCAGGTCTCCTCTCCCCCTGTTACTGCTTACACAATCCTTTATGTCTTAGGAGCGGCTCTCCTCCTTCTAGGAAACAGCCACCTGACACTTCTGACTTTTGCTGACACCTATCAGGGTAGATAAAGGCTTTTCTCACTTGAATCAAAAATAAAGCAGTGGTGCTGGAGAGATGGCTCAGAGGTTAAGGTGCTTGCCTGTAAAGCCTAAAGACCCGAGTTCGATTCCCCAGTACCCATGTAATGTCAGATATACAATGTGGTGCATATGTCTGGAATTTGTTTTGCAGTGACTAGAGGCCCTGGTGTGCCCATTCTCCCTTTATCTATCTGCCTCTTTCTATCAGAAAGAACGAAGGAAAGAAAGAAAGAAAGAAAGAAAGAAAGAAAGAAAGAGAAAGAAAGAAAATAAAAAGCAATAACTCCCACCTCCAAAGGCAGACAAATCTTTATTTCCTAGACTAAAACCTGTCTTTTCTGACAACCTCAAGAACATACTTGAATTGAATATAAAGTTGCTTGGGCTGGGAAGATTGCTCGGTGGTTAAAGGTGTTCACTTGCAAAGCCTACTGGCCTGGGTTTGATTCCCCAGGACCTGCGTAAATTCAGATGCACAAAATGTTGCATATATCTGGAGTTTCTTTGTAGTGGCAAGAGGTCCTGGTGCATCCATATTCATTCTCTCTCTCTCAAATAAATGTAATAAAAATATAAAAAAAACAGACTTGCTTAAAGTTTCAAACTGTCAGAGAATGTAAACTTTCTCTTCAGAAAGAAAAAGGCAGCTTAATTAATTAATTATTTTTTGGTTTCTCGAGGTAGAGTTTCACTCTAGCCCAGGCTGACTTGGAACTCACTATGCAGTCTCAGGCTGGCCTCAAACTCATGCAATCCTCCTGCCTCTGCCTCCCCAGTGCTGGGATTAAAGTTGTGCATACCATGCTAGGCTATAATCGTTTATACAGAGATGTTCAAATAAAAATGTTAACACAGGACTGGAGAGATGGCTTAGTGGTTAAGGTGTTTGCGTGCAAAGGCAAAAGATCCTGGTTCAATTCTCCAGGACCCATGTAAGCCAGATGCCCAAGGGTGCACATGCATCTGGAGTTTGTTGGCAGTGGCTGGAAATCCTAGCATGCCCATTTTCTCTCTCTCTCTCTCCCTCACAAATAAATAAAAATATATTAAAAATATTAAAAAAATAAAAATGTTAACACAGCAACGAAACATACTTAAGGCTTAAGAGCAGGTAGCCTTTCTCCTTTCCCAGAATCTTACAAGAAACCCCCATTAACAGCAAAAGACACATCTCAACTACCTAGTGCCACCCTTGTAACCATGGTTGCTTTTTGTTTTTTTTTTTTTCAAGGTAGGGTCTTACTCTAGCTCAGACTGACCTGGAATTCACTCTGTAGTCTCAGGGTGGCCTCGAACTCATAGTGATTCCCTTACCTCTGCCTCCTGAGTGCTGGGATTAAAGGCATGCACCACAACACCTGGCTTGATTTTTTTAAATAAATATTTTTATTTATTTTCAAGCAGAGACAGCAGACAGGGGGAATGGGTGCACCCAGGCCTTTAGCTGCTGCAAACAAACTCCAGACAAATGAGCCATCTTGCGCATCTGGCTTTACGTGGGTATTGGGGAATTGAACACTGATCATTAGGCTTTGCAGGCAAGAGTTTTAGCTGCTGAGCTATCTCTACAGCATATTTATTTATTTATTTTGGTTTTTCAAAATTTATTTATTTTTGTTGTTTGAGGTAGGGTCTTGCTCTAGCTCAGGCTGACCCAGAATTCACTATGTAGTCTCAGGGTGGCCTTAAACCCACAGCAATCCTCCTACCTCTGCCTTCCAAGTGCTGGGATTAAAGGCGTGCACCACCACGCCCGGCCCAACCAACATTTTGACATGGAGGATGGAGGAGAAATGAGACAACAAAGCTGAGGGAGGATCACCTATAAAGAAGAGGGTCAGCCAGGCGTGGTGGCACGTGGTGGAGGTGGAAGTAGGAGGATCGCCATGATTTTGAGGCCACCCCGAGAATACATAGTGAATTCCAGGTCAGCCTGGGCTAGAGCAAGAGCCTACCTCAAAAACCAAAGCAGGGGGTGGGGGAGAGGGTCCTCAGGGGGCAGAGGATGGGGGAAGAAGGGACGAAAGAGTATATGGGATGGGAGCATGATCAAATTCCTATATGTTCATATATTAAAGTTCCTAGTTTAAAAACAAAAAAAAAAGACTCCTGTTTACCAGAGTAGCCATCTCTGAAAAGACCTCCTCAGGCTGCTGCAGGGGGCAGCACCCCACTGCCACTGTCATGCTGATGGCCACAGAGCTATCATGACCTCATCAGCTGAACCCATCATGCCCAGAATGGGTGCCACTGAGTCCTATGTATCCTTAGAGGTCAATGGGTTGACATATGACCTCAGCTCAGAATGGTTGTGATTTTTTACAAATATTTTATTATTTACTTATTTATTTGAGAGAGAGAAAGAGACAGATAAAAGAAAATGGGCACACCAGGGCCTCTAGCCACTGCAAACAAACTCCAGATGCATGTGCCACCTTGTACAGCTGGCTTACGTGGGTACTGGGGAATTGAACCTGGGTCCCTAGACTGTGCAGGCAAGTGCCCCAAATGCTAAGCCATCTTTCCAGCCCTGGTTGTGATTTTTATAATCATACACTTTTCTAGAAGCCAGAAGTCTGGAATTGCTTTTTTGTTGTTGTTTTTTGTTTTTCTGAGGTAGGGTCTCACTTTAGTTCAGGCTGACCTGGAATTCACTATGCAGTCTCAGGGTGGCCTTGAACTCACAGTGATCCTCCTACCTTTGGCTCCCAAGTGCTGGGATTAAAGGTGTGTGTCACTATGCCTGGCTGGAATTACATTTTTGTTGAGTATTTCTAGCTTGGAAGATTCGGCGAGGCTTAGGGTACCAGCAAGGAAAAGATATCTCTGACCCTACCTTCATAGAATGCATGGCTGGCTCCCTGGTGGGTCTCATTGAGAACTGAGATTAAAAAGAAAGGGATGCTAGTAAGAGCTAGGGACACCTGCTATCTGCTCCAGGTTAGGATCAGGGGCTTGCTGGGGCTGGTGTCTGGGGCTAGAGTATAGGTCAGATCCTGAGCTGGAGACTGAGGCTGGAGTCCAGGACTGGAGTCTAGAG
The DNA here is from genome assembly GCA_036365145.1 of Orientallactaga sibirica. Classification (NCBI taxonomy): domain Eukaryota; kingdom Metazoa; phylum Chordata; class Mammalia; order Rodentia; family Dipodidae; genus Orientallactaga; species Orientallactaga sibirica. The sequence continues at coordinate 9,067,066 of JAEOAD010000034.1, read as the reverse complement.
CAGGCGGCTGAGGTTTGGGCAGGATTCTAGAAGTGGAATCTGGGACTGGTTTCTGGGACTGATGTCTGGGGCTGGAGTCTGGTATCCTGGGCTGGCATCTGGTTGGGGTGTCTGGCCTCTTGATTGTATTCTGCTAACTGGAGTCTGGGCTGGAGTTCAAAGCTGGTGTCTGGGAGTGTCTTATGTTTGGAGTTTGGGGCTGATGTGTTGGTCTGGTGTCTGGAGTTGGAGTCTACGCTGCTCTGTGGATATCATGTGGGGCTTGATTCTTTGAATACTGTGTGGGGCCGTTGTCTAGGTGAAGTGTGTGTCTGTAGTTCTGAGCTGGTGTCTCGGTATGCTTTCTGGGCTAGAATCTGGGGCTTGGCTCTGGGTCTAGGGTCACCATGAAGAATTGATGCCTTCATGGATTTGATTCCTCTGTCCTCAACTCCCAAACTGAGAACAGATGGAAGGTGCCAGCCAGTGAGTGAGCCTAATGATAAGCCTTTCCCAGCATTTCAGTCTCTCTACTTGTCTCTTTCCTTCCTTCCTTCCTTCCTTCCTTCCTTCCTTCCTTCCTTCCTTCCTTCCTTCCTTCCTTCCTTCCCTCCTTCCTCCCTCCCTCCCTCCCTCCCTCCCTCCCTCCCTCCCTCCTTTCTTTCTTTCTTTCTTTCTTTCTTTCTTTCTTTCTTTCTTTCTTTGTTTCTTTGTTTCTTTCTTTCTTTCTTTCTTTCTTTCAGACAAGTTCTTGAAATATAGCTCAGGCTGAGCTGGAACTTATGACCCTCCTGCCTCAACCTCCAAAATGCTGGGATTCCAGGTGTGCGCCTGTATGCATGGCCTTCTCCAATCTCTTCACTATTTCTTCTCCACCATACAAAGCAGATCCTGGCATCTCCCCCTCAGTCAGTGAAGACCACTTTTGTGCCAGGATTCTGTGAATCAGCCGAGCATCCCTTAGAGCCCCTCTGGCTACAAGAGCTCACACAGTGAGTCCAGAATCGCTCAACACATTCACCTTTGTTAATGAATTGGGCCAGACCCAACACTACACTCTTTTTACTGGGCTGCGACATGGAAGGTCTGCTCCCAGGCATTGTTGGTATATGTTGGTATATGGTGGCACATCTCTTGTGCAGTGATGCTCCTCATGGGTCCTACTCTGTCCCTGAGCCCTGAAGCCTGCCGAATCTTTGGCCTGATTGTATATCCAGAGCATCAAGGGTTGGGGGCTGGTCTTGAAGTTTATCCCTGTTTCCCTGCTATCAACTAGAGAGAGACCACCAGCTCTCTCTGTCTCTCTCTCTCTATGCTAGTTCTTGGGATCCAGAGTTTACCACAAGGCATGTGAGGGTTTCAGCTGACAGTTCCAGCCAAGCCCAAGGCACAGCCAGAACCAACTGCACTGTGTGTGTGTGCGCGCGCGCGTGTCCACACGTGTGTCCAGTCTTCATACTATGCCAGCCTCAGTTTTTAAGTTTTCCAACAGGGGCCACAGACATGGAAGCAGAGCCAATCCATTAACATTATCCTTGTTCCTGAGCCACGGAGGCCAGGAGAGGTAACAAGGAATTATTGTTTCAGGCTACTAGGTTTGGGGACTGTTTGCTACATGGCAGTCTAGTGCACCTTTTCCACTGCTTCCTCTTTCCTGGGTTATTTTCATCCTCCTAGTTTTCTCTGGGATCACCTTCCAAATCAGCCATCTACACTCCAGTGTCACCTCAGGGTCTGATCCAGTCAAGGATATGTATTATTTGGAAAACAGAAATAGAAAAAGAAAATCATTGAACATTAAAAACCACTGGGTTTTTCTTTGAGCGTGGGTTCTAGAGCCAGAAACTTCAATTTAAAAAAATATTTTTATTTATTTACTTATTTATTTATTTATTTATTTATTTATTTATTTATTTATGAGGGGGAAGAGAAAAAGAGAGAGAGAGAGAGAATGGGCGTGCCAGGGCCTCCAGCTACTGCAAACAAACTCCAGAACTCTAGATGCATATGCCACCTTGTGCATCTGGCTTACATGGGTTCTTGGGAATCAAACCTGGGTCCTTAGTGTAAGGTTTGGGAGTGACCACAACCATGCAAACCACTTTGAGGCAAAGCTGAAAGCTTTTATTTGGGGAAAAGCATGAGCTTTCAGGGCTGGCTCACAAGAGAGGAGCACAGCCCACCTGAGTTCCTCAGGTACTGGGCTTTATAGGGCTTTCAGCTGGGGGAAGATGAGGAAGGGAAAAGCTTGAATAAGGAAGGTTCCTTTAGGGGAGATCTAAGATAGCCAGCGTGTGACAGAACAGAGACCAGGTGATTTACAAAATAAGGGGGCAGGAAACCATGACCTGGGGGCATTGCAGGCAAGGAGGGGGTAATGGCTTCAAGGTTTCTTGAAGAATGTGGATAATCCGCTTCCTTGTGTCTCTGTCCCATCCGGCTGTCCTTGGTGACTCCATATTGGAACCTGTCAGACCTAACACTTAGGCTTCCCAGGCAAGTTCCTTAACTGCTAAGCCATCTCTCCACCCCTACTTTAATTTAAAAAAAAAAAAAATATATATATATATATATATATATATATATAAGGAGAAAGAGAGAGGGGGAAGGGAATGAGAATGTGAGAATGGGCACACCAGGGCCTCTTGTAGCTGCAAATGAACTCCAGATGCATGCACCACTTTGTGCATCTGACTTTACATGGACTGGGAGATCAAATTTGGGCTGTCAGGTTTTGCAAGAAAGTGCCTTTAACTACTGAGCCACCTACTCAGCTCCAGAAACTTTACTTTTTATAAAACATTCCATAAACTTTGTTCAAGACCTTAGTTGTCTCAAAGCTGAACCCAGAAAGTAGATTCTGGGGAAAAGGTGAGCTCCTGGTTTCTTGTACCCAGATAGCAGCTGAGTTGGGGGTGACAACATATTTTTGAGGTAGGGTCTTGCTCTAGGCCAAGGTGACCTGGATTTCATTATGTAGTCTCAGGCTGGCCTTGAACTCACAGTAATCCTCCTACCGGCTTTGTAGGCAAGCGCCTTAACCACTGAACAATCTCTCCAGCCCTGACAACTATCTATCTATCTATCTATCTATCTATCTATCTATCTATCTATCTATCTATCTATCCATACATACATACATACATGTATATATTTTTAATTTTTTTTGACAACCTCAGTACATGTAGACAATATACCATGAACACAATCCCCTCCCACAACCCATACTTTTCTCTCCCTCTACGTAATTCTTTCTTCTTTACAACTAGTCATTTCTATTTTGAAGTCTTCATTTTCTTTTTCTTTTGTCCTCCTAGGCAGGTCTTCTATAGGTGGCATACTCCAGGTCAGAAAAGGCCCCACAATCTCATCCTGGTTCCTCAGGCAACAGTCTACTTTCCTGGTCCAGTCAGGATCTTCTAGCAGGCCCAGACCCTGCACTCCCATGAATGTCCATGGTCTCACTTTCAGAATGGGAAAGCTGGCACTTCCTGGGATATATATATATATATTTTTTTCCTCCTGGGCTATTTAAGGGGCCTCAGCCCAAAGAAGCTGACAGTGGCAAGAACCCCAGACACAGAGCTCCTGGGCTTCTGCCCTAGGAATGCTGTAACCCCAACAAGCTCTTTCCATAAGGAGGCTCAAGGAACCCCGACCCTTGCAGGGCCTAGGCTCCATGGGCTCTGCTCCTTCCCCACACACAACCCCATTTCACCCCCACACTCCACTGCTCACTGGGTGTATCAAGGGAGGAGCCAATCTGGACAAGGTCCAGAACAAGGTTTTATGAAAACCCAGCTGGGAAGCAGGGCGTGGTGGCGCATGCTGTGAGTTCAAGGCCACCCTGACACTACATAGTGAATTCCAGGTCAGCCCGGGCTAGAGTGAGACCCTACCTCCAAAAACTAAAACCAAACCAAACCAAACCAAACCAAACCAAACCAAAACAAAAAAACAGCTGGGATCTCCAAGGCTTCAGCCACAGGGTGCATCTCCTTAAAGACCCACCCTCCACACACTCTCCTCAGGGCCCGACTCACCTAGGAAGTTATGAAGTTGCTGCATGTTGTCCAGCTCCCTTCTGGTGTTTGAGGCTGCCCTCAGATACCAGTACTTAAATTAAACCTCCATGACCCGTCCACCCTTCTGAGAGCCTTTCTTAAATCCACCCTACACCCCACCCTCTCCAGGAGTGGCCATAGGGTTTAATCTTATTACAGAGCAGCTACTGAGTGCGGCTATCCAGCTGGTTCTGGGAAACTGAGGCACTTGCTCCCACCCTTACTCAAAAAAATAACTTCATCATTGTAAATTTTATTATGGCAAGGTGACACAGGAGACCACCAGTATCAAAGCCGTCTTCATCCATATAGAAATATCCTGTCATAGGACTGGAGAAATGGCTCAGTGGTTAAAGGCACTTCTTGAAATGTCTGCAGCCTGGGTTTGTGCTAGTACCCACGTAAAGGCACACTCACAGTGGTGCTGCATGCATCTCGAGTTCATTTGCTATGGCAAGAGGCAGTGGTGCATCCATTCTCTCTCACTCTCACTTTCTTTTTCTCTCCTTTCAAATGAATAAAACATTTTAAAACAAAAGAAAAAAAGGTAGCCAGGTGTGATTGTGCACACCCTTAATCTCAGGTCATGGGAGGCAAAGAAGAATCACCTTGAGTTCGAGGCCAGCCTAGGACTATAGAGTTCCAGGTCAACCTTGAAAAAAAAAAAAATGCTGTCTAAAAACCAAGAAAAGTGCTGGCAAGATGGCTTGTGATTAAGGTGCTTGCTTGCAAGGCCTAACGGCCTGGGTTTGATTCCCTAGAACCCACATAAATCCAGATGTACAAAGTGAGGCATGCTTCTGGAGTTCATTTGGAGTCGCTAGAGGCCCTAGTGCCTCATTCTTTCTGTCTCTCTGCTTGCAAGTGAATAAACATATTTTTTAAAACTAATGAAGTTTAGCTGGGTCTGGTGACTCACCTGTTAAAAATGAATGACTAGCCGGGTGTGGTGGCACACGCCTTTAATCCCAGCACTCAGAAGGCAGAGATAGGAGGATCGCCATGAGTTTGAGGCCACCCTGAGACTACAGAGTGAATTCCAGGTCAGCCTGGCTAGAGTGAGACTCTACCTTGAAAAACCAAAAAAGAAAGAAACAAACAAACAAAAAGAATGCCTGGGGACATGGCTGTGCTAGCTTGCCAAGCACGCGTGAGAGGCTGGATGCCAGTGTGGAGCCCTGAGCTCCCATTCCTCAGAGTCGCAGAGGCACCTGGGGGTTGGGCCAGCGCCTGCGTGACACAGGATGCTGCAGTGGGTGACAACAATATCTTTAACATTTTAACTGAACTTTGATGTGTCTTTGGTTTTTATTTTTTGTGTGTGTGTGTATATGTGTGTGGTGTGCATGCATGTTTCTATTTGTGTGAGCACAGTGTGTGTGTGTGTGTGTGTGTGCATGTACATAGCCCCGAGGACAGCCTCAGGTCTTGTTCCTTAGGTATGCTGTCCACTTGTTTTTGAGACAGGGTTTCTCACTGGCCTGTAGTTCACCACTTGGGCTAGATTAGTTGGTCAGTAAGCCCCGGAGGTCCATCTGTCTCTGTCTCCTCAGCACTGGCAGAAGACACATGCCTCCATGCTTGCCAGTTACAAGGGTGCTGAGGATTGAACTCAGGTCCTCATGCTTGCAAGGCAGGCACTTCACTGACTGAACTATCTTCTCTGCCCTGTAAATTAACTTAAAAATGTATTAGTTGGGCTGGAGAGATGGCTTAGTGGTTAAGGCACTTGCCTATAAAGCCAAAGGACCCAGGTTTGATTCCCCAGGACCCACATAAAGCCAGATGCACAAGGTGGTGCATGCGTCTGGAGTTCATTTGCATTGGCTACAGCCCCTGGCATGCCCCTTCTCTCTCTGTGTCTCTTTCTCTCTCTCTTAAATAAATAAATATTAAAATGTATTAGTTATTTGTTTACTTATTTGCATGCACATATATGTGTTCATACACCAGGTCTCTTGCCCCTCCTAACAAATGCCAAGCACCTGCACCACTTTTGGCATCCAGCTTTATGTGGGGGATTGAGCCGAGACTGACAAACTTTGCAAGCGAATGCCTTTAACCACTGAGCAATCTCTCCAGGCCCTCCTTAAATGAACTTGTGGAAATTGTGATAAGAGCAGGGGAGATGGCTCAGTGAATAAAGTACTTGCTGTGTAAGTGAGAATACCTGAGCTCAGACCCCCAGCTCTCACATTAAGCCATAAAACCAGACACAGTAGTGTTAGCATCTATAACCCCAGTGCACCTAAGGTGAGATGGGAGGCAGAGACAGAACCTTCTGGAAGCTTGCAGCCCAGCTAGCCCGGAGAAGGCAGCAGTGAATAAAGACCCTGCCTCAAACAAGGTGGAAGGTGAGGATATCCAAGTTTGTCCTCTGACCTCAAAAATGTACATTCATGTACACACACACACACACGCACACACACACACACACACATGCACACAATATTGTGGTAAGATGGGCTTGGGCTAAAGCTTTAGTTGGCAGAGTGCTTGTCCAGCATAGATAAAGCCCTGGGTTTGATCCCCTGCTTAAACTGGGCATGGTAGTACATTCCTGTAATCCCAGCACTCAGGAGGTGGTAGCAGGAGGATCAGAAGTTCAAGGTCATCCTTGGATACATAGTGAGTTTGAGGCCAGCCTGGGCTACATGAGACAATGTCTCAAAAAAAAAATTGTAGCCAGGCATGGTTGCACATGCCTTTAATCCCAGCACCAGGGAGGCAGAGATAGAAGGATCGCTGTGAGTTCAAGGTCAGCCTGAGACTACATAGGTCAGCCTGGGCTAGAGTGAGACCCTACCTCGACATCCCCCCTCAAAAAAAAAATAGTGGTAAGATATGCATAACATAACAGGGACCATTTTCAGTGCACAGACAGAGTATTTAGGGTGTTCACATTATTGTAAACGACTCCCACTCTTTTTAGGACTTCTTCATCACTCCAAGCTCAAACTCCATCCCTATTCAATACTAACCCCAGTCCCTCATGCCCCAGCCCTGGCCATCACCCTTCTACTCTTTTCCATGAATTTGACTCCTCTAGGACCCCATATTAGTGGACTCAAGATGACAGTCTGTGTGTCTGCCTTCAGGGAGTGTGGCATTTTCCCACATGGATTGAGGGTCACTCTGCTCACTGCTTTCTGGCCCAGAACCCACACCTGTCCTGTTCTGGTATGGCCAGTGGATGTGGCTGGCAGACAAGATGGCTCACGTGGCTGGCCCAGACATTTCGTTCCGGACCAGCTCCCGGCGCCTCCCCTTCCCCAGGCCTGAGCAGAACTGCCGGGCGAGGTTAATCAACATTCAGTCATGTTTCCAAGTTTAAATGGAGCATTTGTTTAATTATGTGTAAGTAGCAATACATTGTGGCCATTATCTAAATCACTATTTTATTTCCTGGATGTGGTTTCATAATGCAGGGTTTCTGCTCCAGCCTAGCATCATTAACAGAGAAGAGTTAATGAATATAAAAGCGTAAAGGCTAATTACACTTTAATTTACAATCATGGTCTCATTTTGGGACCACATGAAATCTGTTTTGAAAACAATTAAAAAAAAATCCCACTCTTGCCCTGGTAAGTGGAGGGACCCCAGCCAGGAGCCCAGCTCTGTCTGCCACATCATGGCTGAGCAGGAGTGGTTGGCACGGATCTTGTCCCTGGCTCCGTGACTGGGTGGTGGGAGAGGCCAAGCTCAGTGCCCTGTGAAGCTGATGCCTTTTGTTTGCAGCAATTTTCCTCTTGCCTTTAGCATCTGCTCTGTAGAGACCACAGAGAGTCAGGGAACAAAGTCTGGAACATTTGGGGTCTGACATGTTTCCCATGTGGCCTCCCAGAGAGGAAAGCCATTGGAATGACTAGGGCTTTTCAAGCAGGCTGGGATGGGGTCACCGGCATCACCAGGTTCCTATGGTGAGCCAGGCACTCAGCTGGCTTCTTTTATGACTATTATTTACTCCTAGAAATTGCCTATCAGTGATGATTAGTCTCCCAGAAATTTTATTTAGTCCCTTGGAAATGCTTAATGGAGTCATGGAATCACAATTTTCTTAGGAGTAATATGGCATTGTAGAATGTTCTTATTCCTATTCCAGAGATGAAAAAAATAAAAAACTTTGGGGTAAAGGGTCATCATGTTTTCCACTAACTCCAAAATGACTGGGAAAAAAATAAACTTAAAATTATATACATGTGAGCTGGGCATGGTGGCGTGCGCCTTTAATCCCAGCACTTGGGAGGCAGAGGTAGGAGGATCGCCTTGAGTTCAAGGCCACCCTGAGACTACATAGTTAATTCCAGGTCAGCCTGGGCCAGAGTGAGACCCTACCTTGAAAAACCAAAAAAAAAAAAAAATTATATACATGTATATATGCATAAGTACATATAGAGAAATACAGTGTGACTCATTATTGATATGAGTTTTTGGAAGTTTTTTTTCTAAATTTTTATTTTTATTTGAGACAGAGAGAAAAGAAGAGAGAGAGAGAGAAAATAGGTGCACCAGGGCCTCCAGCCACTGCAAACGAATTCCAGACTCAAGTGCACCTTGTGCATCTGGCTTACATGGGACCTGGAGAATTGAACCTGGGTCCTTAGGCTTCATGGGCAAGCACCTTAACTGCTAAGCCATCTCTCCAACTCCAAAAGTTTTGTTACACATGTCCATGTATGTATAGTGTCTATGCATATATGTATGTGTGTTCATATGTGCATGGGCACATATATCTGTGGTTTATGTGTGGAGGACAGAGGTTGATGTCAGGTGATTTCCTCAGTCACTTTCTACCTTTAAAAAATATTTATCTAGGGTTGGAGAGATGGCTTAGCGGTTAAGGCGCCTGCCTCCTAAACCTAAGAATGCTGGTTCCAATCTCCAGCGGTTCCAATCTCTAGGTCCCATGTTTAGCCAGATGCAAAGTGACGCAAAAGCGCAATGCCACACTTGACCACCAGGGGGCTCACGCATCCGGATTTCGTTCGCAGCAGCTGAGAGACTGCTGGCACACCCATCTCTATCTGTCTTTCTCTCCCTCTCTCCCTGTCTCTCTCCAAAGGAAAAAAAATATTTTCTCTACTTTGTGTGTGTGTGTGTGTGTGTGTGTGCACGTGTGTGTGTGTGTGCATGAGTGCACGTGGTAGAGTCTCTTGCTGCTGCAAACCAGTGCCTGTCTGGCTTTCATGTGGGTGGCTGGGGAACTGAACTGCAATTGGCAGACTTTGTAAGCAACTACCTTTAACCACTATCTCCCCAGTCCCTCCACCTTATTATTTATTTATTTACATTTATTTACTGGATAGAGAGAGAGAGAGAGAGAAAGAGGCAGAGAGAGAGAATGGGCACGCCAGGGCCTCCAGCTGTTGCAAATGAACTCCAGATGTCCATGCCACCTTGTGCATCTGGCTTATGTGGGTCCTGGGGAATTGAAACCTGGGTCCTTTGGCTTTGCAGGCAAACACTTTAACCACTAAGCTATCCCTCCAGCCCTTATTATTATTATTATTTTGGGTTTTTTGAGGTAGAGTCTCACTCTGGTCCAGGCTGACGTGGAATTCACTATATAGTCTCAGGATGGCCTCAAACTCACAGCGATCCCCTACTGCCTCCTGAGTGCTGGGATTAAAGGCGTGCGCCACCACGCCTGGCTCCTTATTATTATTTTTTAAGGTAGGGGCTCACTCTAGCCCAGGCTGACCTTGAACTCATGGTGATAATCCTACCTCAGTCTTCCAAGTGCTAAGACTCATTGCATGCCACCACGCCCAGCTCCCTTATTTTTGAACCAAGAGCTCACTGATTTGGCTAGACTAGGTAACCAATAAGCCCCCAAGACCTTCTTGTCTCCACTTCCTCAGTGCTGGGATTACAGGTGTGCATCTCCAAGCCTGCTTTATGTGGGAAGTGGGGATTCAAACTCAGGTCCTCATGCTTGCACAAAAAGCCTGAGCCACCTCCCAGCCCCTCTTTTGGCAAGTTTATCATTTTATTTGACACTGTAGAATGATTTAAAAATATTTTTTAAAAAACATTTTATTTATTTACTTGAGAGAGAGAAAGAGGCAGAGAGAGAGAGAGAGAGAGAGAGAAGAGAATGGGTGCACCAGGGCCTCCAGCCACTGCAAATGAACTCCAGACACACCCACCTGTAGCAGACAGCTTCAGGTTTGCTAAGATGAACTTCCAGACCAGTCACAGTTATGGAGGAAGGGATATTATTTATTGAAGCTTACAAATCCAGGGGAAGTTCCATAATGGCAGAAGAAGGGGCCTGCTTTCACAGGACCAGGCAAGAGAGAGAAAAAATCCAACCAGGCACACAGCACACAGAGCAAAACTACAGCCAAAAGCCCAGCACACTTCAGGAACTCCTATTAGGCACACTTTGCATATCTTTACAATGGAATCTCAAACCCACCACCACACCTTAAGACCAGCCCCCAGTGACATTGCCTCTAGCAAGGTGATTGCAGATGCAAACTATAAATTAATAAAACACTGAATATATTGGGGGCCATATATTCAAACTACCACACCACCCCTTATGCATCTGGCTTATGTGGGTCATGGAGAGTCGAACTGGGGTCCTTTCGTTTTGCCAGCAAATGCCTTAACTGCTAAGCCATCCCTCCAGCCCCTATAGAATGATTTGTGTGTGTGTGTGTGTGTGAGGCAAAGTTTTATTGGGTAAAAAGAAAGAAAAGAAAGAAAATAAAAGCTAGTGCACACCAGGACTACACCTAGAGTTTGGGTCCTCAAGATGTAGCATTGTACTGATTTGCATGTCAGCTTTTTATTGGAAATAATCACATGATGTTCATAGAAAAATCTGGATGGGAGTTAAACCATAAAGTTACTGTAAAACAAGGGGGTGGGCTATTACAAGAAGTCACAAGGTATAGGATGATTTTTAATGTGATGAGAGGGTCACACAGGCAGAGCCGGCTTGAGGACTCTTCATTCCTATTACTTTTTCTGGACAAGTGCACATGGCTACAATATGGGACATTTCTTACTCCTTTGGCCCAGACAACTTCAGTCAAATCTGATCGCAATGTGCACATCCGGAGCCCATATCTCTTGCATGGCAAATTTCTGGATTTCCTTGACTATCTCAGGGGCCGGCTTCTAGGAGCCACTCTACAGATGCTGGAATTGATGTGTATCCGCAGGTTCTCCACCTTGATGATGACAGAACAACCTTTCTCTCTCTCCCACCCTCCTTCACAGTAGCCATCTAAATGAAGGGGACAAAAACTCTGAGCAAACAGTGGGAGCGACCTCAGCTCTCTCCTCCCTCTTTGCTTGCTGCTGGGTAAGGAGTCCAGCCAGGATTTGGTTAAGGTCTAGCTGGCTACCCTGTGGCTTCTGTGTGTGTGTATTTCCAGTGCTGGGGATTGAACTTGGGGCCTTGTGTGTGCAAGGCAAGTGGTCTACCATTGTATCACACCACCGTTCATGGCAGGGTTCATTACACAAGTTTCCCCACTTTTTCCATGTTTTGAAAAATCATACAATAAAATTTGGGAAGCAGAGCTATCCCCTGGTGAGTCTGGAGCTCAGTGGTAGAGCCCTGGTTGGCCTTGGACTCTAGAGCTTCCTGCCTCAGCCTCGCAAGGGCTGGATCTACAGGCCTCCCCACCATGCCCAGCTTACCCAACTGAGACAAGGTCCTTCGGTTGAGCCTATCAGCTTGTTTAAGTTTACAATGTGGAGTATTTATTAATTAATTATTGTTATTGTGTGTATGTGTGTTCATATGTGGTGCGTGTCCATGTTAGTCATAGGCTGTAGGTATAGAGGTCAGAGTTCAATATTGGGTGTCTTCCTTTATTGCTCTCCACCTTACTTCTTCTCCTCCTCTTCCTTCTCTTCCTCCTCCTCTTTCTTCTCCTTTTCCTTTTTCTTCTTTTTGAGGCAGGGTCTCACTGTAGCCCAAGATGACCTAGAACTCACTCTGTAGCTCATGCTGGCCTCAAACTCAAGACGATCCTCCTATCTCAGCCTCCTGAGTGTTGGGATTAAAGGAATGTACTACTACATACAGCAAAAAATAAAATAAAAAATTGATGATTTATTTTCAACACAAATTTCTTTTAAAAATTTTAACATAAATTTCTTTTTAAAATAGATTTTATTCATTTATTTATTTGAGAGAGAAAAAGAGGCAGAGAGAGAGAGAGAGAGAGAGAGAGAGAGAGAGAGAGAATGGGCGTGCTAGGGCATCCAGCCACTGCAAACAAACTTCAGATGCATCTGGCTTATGTGGGTCCTGGAGAATCAAACCAGGATCCTTTGGCTTTGCAGGCAAATGCTTTAACCACTAAGCCATCTCTCCAGCCCCTGATTTATTTTCGTGTGTGTGTGTGTGTGTGTGTGTGTGTGTGTGTATGGGCACAGTAAGGTCTCTTGTCACTGCAAATTCATTCCAGACACATGCACCACTTTGCATCTAGCTTTTACATAGATGCTGGGGAGTTGAACCTATGCCGGCAGGCTTTGCACATGAGTGCCTTTATCGGCTGGGGCATCTTCCCAGCCCAGTGTGCTAATCACTAGGGAGCCTTAGTTTTCTTTTCCACCTTATTGTTCTGGGACAGGGTCTCTCACTGAACTTGGAACTCATGGATTCAGCCAGACTAGCTAGCCAGTGAGCCCTGGGGATGCCATTTCTCTGCCTCCCCAGTGCTGGGGTTGCCATGTGCCAGCACGCCTAGCTTTTCTGTGGCTTCTGGAGCTCTGGACTCAGGCTCTGATGGCTGCATGGCAAGCCCTTCAGTCACTGAGCCATCTCCCCAGTCTACACTATGGATTATTGGACTTCGCAATGACAGTTAATCAGATAAGTAATTAATAAAATAATAATCCAATACCTGCACAAAAGACTATGGTGGTTTGAATGTAAATGTATGTCCCCTATAGTCCAAGGTCTTTTTAAAAAATATGTATTTATTTGAGAAAAAGAGAGAGACAGACAAAGAAAGAGATGGGGGGGCTGGAGGGATGGTTTAGTGGTTAAGACGTTTGCCTGCAAAGCCAAAGGATCCCAGTTTGAATCTCCAGGACCCATGTAAGCCAGATGCACAAAGGGAACATGCATCTGGAGTTCATTTGCAGTGGCTGGAGGCCCTGGCGCACCTATTCTCTCTCTTAAATAAATAAATAAAATATTAAAAGAGAGAGAGAGAGGGAATGGGTGTATCAGGGCTTTTGGCTACTGCAAACAAACTCCAGACACATGGGCCCCCTTGTGTATCTGCTTTATGTGGGTACTGGGGAATCAAGCCTGGATCCTTAGGCTTTGCAGACAAGCACCTTAACTGCTAAGCCATCTCTCTAGCCCCCAAGGTATTTTAAGATTCGCCTTTCATCTGGGCATGGTGGTGCACGCCTTTAATCCCAGCACTCAGGGAGGCAGAGGTAGGTGGATTGCCATGAATTCAAGGCCACCCTGAGACTACATAGTGAATTCCAGTCAGCCTGGGCTACAGGGAGACCCTATGTCAAAAGAAAACAAAAAGATTCAGCTTCCTATTTAAGTCTTTAGCAGGCAGAGCTCTGCTGGAAGAGTCACTGGGGATGGATCTTGAACCCAGCCCTACTAGGTGTGTAGAGAGCCAGCCTGAGCTCAGACTGTTGGTTCTGCCTCTCTGCTGTGGATGCTGAAGTGAGCCCCCTTCTTCCACTACGATGAAGCTTCCTCTGCACTCTGTAAGCTGAGATAAACCCTTTCCTCCCACAAGCTGTTTCTGGTCCGGTGTTTGTCCTGGCAATGTGACGGTAACTGCAACAATGAACAAGTAAAGTTACATTAAAAAAACATTTTATGGGTTGGAGAGATGGCTTATCAGTTAAGGCGCTTGCCTGCGAAGCCTAAGGACCCAGGTTTGATTCTCCAGGTTCCACATAAGCCAGATGCACATGGTGGCACATGCATCTGGAGTTCGTTTGCAGTGGCTGGAGGCCCTGGCACACCCATTCTCATTCTCTTTCTCTCTCTCTGTCCCTCTTTCTGTCATAAATAAATAAAGAAAATCAGAAAAAACATTTTATTTATTTACTTATTTAGAGAGAGAGAGGGAGGTAGAGAGAGAGAGAAGGAGAGGAAGAATGGGCATGCAAGGGCTTCCAACAACTGCAGATGAACTCCAGATGCATGCACTACCTTGAATCAGGCTTACCTGGGTACTGGGGAATTGATCCTTGGTCCTTAGGCTTTGCAGGCAAAAATCTTAACCACTAAGCCATCTCTCCAGCCCTAAAGTTACCTTTTGGTCATGTGCCAATAGAACTGGGGATGGCCCAGAGGGTGTGGCTGGCTGTGGTCACATGCTTCTTGCTCCTGAAGCCCCTAATGCAGGCTTTTCTGTCAGAGAACAAAATGTTCTGCCTATGGGGCTACAAAAGGGAGCTGGCTAAAGTGGGGTGGCACCCACAGCCAATTCAGGATTCATCCTCAGGAAGCAAGGTGCCTTGTTGCCAGAGTTTTTTTGTTTTGATATATATATATTTTTGGAGAGAGACACAGAGAGAGACAAAGGGAGAGGAAGACAGATAGAGATGGGCGCGCCAGCAGCCTGTCAGCTGCTGTGAACGAAATCCAGATGTGTGCGCCCCCTTGTGGTCAAGTGCAGCATTGTGCCCTTGCGTCACTGCATCTGGCTAAACATGGGAACTGGAGATTGGAACCGCTGGAGATTGGACCGGCGTTGTTAGGCTTAGGAGGCAGGCGCCTTAACCGCTAAGCCATCTCTCCAGCCCTTGTTGCCAGAGTTTTATGTTAAAAATAAAACTAGGGGAGTGTTGGAGAGATGGCTCAGCAGTTAAGGCCCTTGCCTGCAAAGCTTAAGGACTGGGTTTAATTTCCCAGTATCCACATAAAGACAGATCCACAAAGTGGTACATGCATCTGGAGTTTGTTCACAGTGGAAAGAGATGCTGGTGTGCCCATTCTCTATCTGCTTGCAAATAAATAAAGAAACTATAAAAAAATAAAACCAGAGTCCGGTGTGGTGGCGCACGCCTTTAATCCCAGCACTTGGGATGCAGAGGTAGGAGGATTGCCGTGAGTTCAAGGCCACCCTGAGACTACATAGTTAATTGCAGCTCAGCACTTGGGCCAGAGTAAGACCCTTCCTCAAAAACCAAATAAATAAAAAAATAAAAATAAAAATAAAAATAAATAAGTAAAAAAACCAGGGGTAGCTGGGAAGATGGCTCAGTGGGTTGCATGCTTGCCACTCAAGTATCAGGACCTGCATTTAGATCTCTACTTTGCATGTGAAATGTCGAGCATGGTGGTGTGCGCCTGTAGTCCCAGGGCTGGGGAAGCAGAGACGGGAGGATTCCTAGAGCTCACAGCTCACTGGCTGACCAGTCTAGCCAAAATGGTGATCTATATGATCGGTGAGAGGCTCTGTCTCAAGAAATAACAAGGAGAGGGGCTGGAGAGATGGCTTAGTGGTTAAGGCACTTGCCTGCAAAGCCTAAGGACCCAAGTTTGATTCCCCAGAACCCATGTAAGCCAATGCACATAGTGGTATATGCATCTGGAATTTGTTTGTAGTGGCTAGAGGCCCTGACATGCCCCCTTTTTTTCTCTTCCTCTGTCTCATAAATAAATAAAAAAATAAAATGAAAAAAATAATACAAAGAGTAATAGAGGAAAGCATATGATGTCAACTTCTGGCCTCCACCGGCATGCACATACATAATGCAGTTGTACATAAATGTGTGCCCACATATACGAACACACACAAGAACATGTACACACACCACACACACACACACACACACACACACACACATGTACAAAGTAAAACCAGGGACAAGTTTTTCTGTGAGGTGAGACAAATATCGCTGACAGGACAATGACTGATAAGGCCAGGTGAGGGCTGGAGAGACAGCTCAGTGGTTAAGAACACTTCCTGTGCAAGAATGCCAGCCTGAGGAGGCCTGCGAGACTGCTCAAGTTTGGATCTCCAGAACCCACACAAAGTGCTGGGCATGGCCACATGCATCTTATCCCCAGTCCAGTAGGGGAGCAGAGACTCAAGAATTGCCAGAGCTATGGGCAAGCTGTGGGATCAGTAAGTGACTCCGGCTCAAACAAGAATGGCAAGAAGAGTGAGGAAGCATCACAGCCTGACCTGCAGGTGAGTGAGCCCTGCTTCAAGGCAAGTGCATGGGCACATACACATGGATGCCAGTGTACACACACACACACACACACACACACACACACACAAAGCCACTTGAAAATATTGTCTATAGCATAATATCAAAAATGGAAGAAAAATAGGAGCATGTAGACAAATCTGAAATGTCAAATATTTCTTTTTTTAATGTATTTTTATTCATTTATTTGAGAGAGAGAGGGAGAGAGAGAATGGGCACGCCAGGGCCTCCAGCCACTGCAAATAAACTCCAGATGCATGCACCCCCTTGTGCATCTGGTGTACATAGGTCCTGGAGAGTCGAACTGGGATCCTCTGGCTTTGCTGGCAAATACATTAACCGCTAAGCCATCTCTCCAGTCCCAAATATTTCTTTACAATTCACATGTGACATGAATCCTTAAACTTTGTAAGTTTCTAGACAGATTTCCAAAGATGTGCCCAGCTCACAGATCCATGGGCAATGAGCCCCACCCAAGGAGATGAGGGCTGTTGTGGACAGCTTCGGTTGCTGGGATGAACATGCAAACCAGGCACAGGTTAGGGGAGGAAGGGGTTTAATTCAGCTCACAGATCCAGGCAGAAGTTCCATCAGTGGCAGAAGAAGCTGCTTCCATACATCCAAGCAGAGAGAAACTATCACCAGCCAGCAACCGCCAAAAGCAGCAAGAACAGAAAGTGGCAGCAAACAGCAGGGACCCCTCCAGAACTCAGACTGCTTTCCATACCTTTGGGTTGGAAATCGGATCCTCCCCCCAAACACACCTTAGGGCTGAACCTCAGGATCTGCCCCCAGTGACACCTCCTCCAGTCAGGCAGCTGGAGACCCAAGTTCCAAGTTTTAATAAAACACCCAAGTCTATGAGGGACACGCATTCAAACTACCACAGGGGTTCAAGTGATTTCAGTGCCTGTCCATAGCTGCTTGGATCACCCAGAACTGAACCCATCAAAATGCCTTCCCTAGCAGTTTGGAAAGGGTCCTAAGGATGCTTGGCTCAGAATCCCAGAGCTGTTAGGGCCTTGGTGCACCCAGGGGCTTCTGGGTGAGCCCTGGAGGGACCTGACAGAGTGTCCTGACCTTGGTTCCAGGTCATGGTCCTGCCTTGGGCTCCCACAACATTCCCTATTGCTTTTTAATTTAATTTAATTTAATTTTTTAGTTTTTTAGAGAGAGAGGAAGAGAAAGAGAGAGAGAGAGAATGGGTGCACCAGCAGCTGACTGCTGTGAACGAAGTCCAGATGCATGTGCCCCCTTGTGGGCAAGTGTGGCATTGAGCCCTTGTGTCACACGTCTGGCTAACTTGGGACCTGGAGAATTGAACTGGTGTTCTTAGGCTTGGTAGGCAGGCACCTTAACCACCAAAGCCATCTCTCCAGCCCTCCTCATAGCTTTTTAAAGATTTTATTTTTATTTAGTTATTAGAGACAGAGGGAAAAAGGGAGAGTGAGAATGGGTGCGTGAGAGCCTCTAGCCACTGCAAATGAACTCCAGACACGTGTGCCCCCTTGTGCATCTGGCTTACGTGGGACCTGGAGACTTGAACCAGATTCCTTAGGTTTCGCAGGCATGCATCTTAACTGCTAAGCCATCTCTCCAGCCCCCTCATAGCTTTTTATTAAATCCCCCTTTTTCATGGTTAGTCTGTCCATGTTGGTTTCTGTCACCACCAAAATACTCCAGGTAATACAGTGAGTGTACATTATCTTAATTCAAAGGAAAAGAATGGGAATTAAGGGGCTATCTATAGCTGGGGTGGGCAGTCACCTCATGTGCCATCCCAGGCGTGTGAAAATGCCTTCAGATCTCTTTCTGTTCCTCTGGTTCTGCCTGGTTTCAGGCCTGCCCTGCAGTTGTGTTTCCAGGACCTTCAAGCAGCCACAAGGAGCCACTGAGGGGACAGAAGGGGAAGGGAAAAGTCAGCATATTTCTTTTCTTTTGCTGCATGGGACCAGGTCTGCTGTGTAGACCCAGGTTCTAGCTCCCTCCAGGTGGCTCCTGCCAACAACCCCATTTCCCTTTGTCTCCTCCAGCCCAGGGGGATGCGGCTTTCTGCTACCCTCCCCTGTAGTTAACTCAAGTCAGAGCCCCACTTCAATACTAAGCAGACACTGCAAAGTCCTAACTGAGGTGATGCCTGCTGAATTAGCTAGAGCAAGTCATTCCACATTGTGTCCACTCCAGGACACCGTGCAGTTGTACCTGGGTTTAAAATCTCAGCTCAGGGAGGGCTGGAGAGATGGCTTAGTGGTTAAACACTTGCCTGTGAAGCCTAAGGACCCCGGTTTGAGGCTCTGTTCTCCAGGACCCGCATAAGCCAAATGCACAAGGGGGTGCATGCATTTGGAGTTTGTTTGCAGTGGCTGGAGGCCCTGGCACCCATTCTCTCTCTCTCTCTCTCTCTTCTTTCTCTGCCTATTTCTGTATCTCTCTCTCTCTCTCTCAAATAAATAAATAAATAATAAAATATTAAAAAAATCTCAGCTCACAGGCCTGGGGCTGTAGCTCAGAAGTCCAACATTTGCCTAGCATACAGGAGGAATCCATCTCCAGCACTACAAAATAAAGAGATAATGTAATAAATAAGTAAAATAATACATGAAAAAATGCTGTGTTTCCCAGTTGAACACTGATGAGTACACGAGTGTTCTCATTTCACCCCTGAAGCAGCCCTTGGAGGGAGGTTTTGGGTCCCTGCCATGAACAGGAGGAAACTGATGCTCACAGAAACTCATGCAATGTTCCCCAAGAGTCACTCAGCTGCCACAAGGCTCTTAACACCCTCCCTCCCTCCCTCCCTTCCTTCCTTTTTTTCCTTTTCCCTTCCCTTCCCTTCCCTTCCCTTCCCTTCCCTTCCCTTCCCTTCCCTTCCCTTCCCTTCCCTTCCCTTCCCTTCCCTTCCCTTAGGACAGAACCCAGGGTCTCAACCCACGAGCTACACTGCCAGCTATTTTTTGAAATAGGGTCTTGCTACGTGCCCTATCTGGCCTGGAACTTGGCAATCCTCCTGCCTCAGCCTCTAGAGTTCTGCAATCACAGGGCATGTACCAATTTGCATGACTTTTATACTGCTTTCTATAATCATCTCCACGTTTAGAAAAGCAACTAAAAAAAAAAAAAAAAAGTAGCTTGAACATCTGGCTCCTGGCATGTCCTATCCTGTATGCTGGGTAAGTGACCTGAGGTAAGTCCATCTCCCTCAAGTCCAGGACAGACAAGGACCCTGACTGCGCCCATCACCTGCACTCCCTCCTCAGGATGGTGGGCTATGTGTCACCTTTCTGAGCCTCGGCTCTCTATGCCATCATGGCATCATGGGAGAGGTCTTGTCAGAGCCAGGCCCACTGGTGGCTACAGGTGCTCTGCCAGGTACTCTCTTGCTCTGGGGCCCACAGTGGCTATACTGCAATCTGCCACCTTCATCTCTCCTAGGTCCATGGCATGAATCCCATCCTGCTCACACACTCATGGCTTTTCTTGCTTTTTTCCCTTGCTTTTATTTTCATCTCATTTTTTTTGAGGCAAACCTAATAGACTAGCCTTTTTTTTTAAATGAGACAGAGAGAGAGAGAGAGAGAGAGAAAGAGAGCGAGCGAGAGAGAGAGAGCATGCACCCCTTTGTGCACATGTGCGACCTTGCACATGTATCATTTTGTGTGTCTGGCTTATGTGGGATCTGGGGAGTTGAACATGGGTCCTTAGGCTTTGTAGGCAAGCACCTTAAATGCTAAGCCATGTTTCCAGCCTTTTTTTTTTTTTTTTTTTTTGCTGTTAAAAAGTGTTTGATAGATGCCAGGTGTGATAGCGCATACCTTTAATCCCAGCACTTGGGAGACAGAGGTACGAGGATCACCATGAGTTCGAGGCCAGCCTGAGACTACAAGCAAATTTCAGGTTGGCCTGGGCTACAGCAAAACCCTACCTCAGAGAAAAACACCAAAAAAAAAGTGTTTGATGGTGGGAGATGGCTCAGTGGGTAAAGCACTTGCTGCACAAGCATGAGGACTGGCTTTCAGAGTCCTCAGAACCCACATGAAATCTGGGCATGCTAGTGTGCAACTGTAACCCCAGAAGGAGTGAGACAGAGACAGGATCCCTGGGGCTTACAAGCTAGCTAATCTAGCTGAATCAGTGAGCTCCAGGTTCAGTGAGAAACCCCGTCTCAACAAATAAGGTGGGGCTGGAGAGATGGCTTAGTGGTTAAGGTGCTTGCCTGCGAAGCCTAAGGACCCAGGTTCAATTCCCCAGAATCCATGTAAGCCAATGCATGCATCTGGAGTTCATTTGCAGTGGCTGGAGGCCCTGGGGTGCTCATTCTTTCTCTCTCTCTCAAATAAATAAATAAAAATATTAAAGAATAGTAGGATAGAGGGTTGGGTAGATGGCTCAGTGGTTCAAAGAGCTTGTTTCGCAGCCTGATGAGTGTACATCAGATCCCCTGATCCCAGGTAAAGCTGGGCACGAGTAGTGCATGTGTCTATAACGTCAATGTACCCACAATAATGGGAAAGGGAATGAGGAAAATCCCAGTGCCAAGAGACAGCTGGTCTGGTATTCACAGCTGGAGAAAAAGGGAGGCCCTGCCTCAAATAAGGAGGAAGGTAAGGACGGACGTCTTGAAGTTGTCCTCTGACTTCCAAACATGGCCTCACAACACACACACACACACACACACACACACACACTGATTGAGGAAGACATTTGCACAGTCACATGCGCGCGCACACACACACACATGTACTACACATGAACACACACACATGCATATCATGCAAAGAAGAAAGGGGTTGACTACTCTTTCTCTCCCTCTCCCTGTGTCTCTGAGACAAGGTATCATCTGAAAATCACTTTGTAGCCAAGAATGACCTTAAACTGATCATCCTGCCACCTCAGTGCTGGGGTTATAGATGCCTGACTGTTTGTGAGCCAATGGGCTTCAAGGAAATAGATGGCTTCATATGTGTAACTATTAACTTTTAAAGACAGAGAGAGGGAGGAAGAAGAATTGGCGTGTCAGGGCCTCTAGCCACAGCAACGGAACTCCAGACCTGTGTGCCACCTTTTGTGCATGAACAACCTTATACATGCATTACCATGTGTGTGGCTTATGTGGGATTTGGGGAATCGAACTTGGGTCTTTAGGCTTCACAGGCAAGTGCCTTAGCCACTAAGCCATCTCTCCAGGCTTTTTTTTTTTTTGGATTTTCAAGGCAGGGTCTTGCTCTAACCCAGGCTGACCTGGAATTCACTATGTAGTCTCAGGATGGCCTCAAACTCACAGTGATCCTCCTACTTCTGCTTCCTGAGTGCTGGAATTAAAGGCATGCGCCACCATGCCTGGCTTTCTCCAGGCTTTTTTTCCTTCTCTTTTTAAAGCAATAATTTTATAGAAAAATTCCATAAATATAGACAATATGCAATGATCATAATCCCCTTCCATTACCCTACCTTCCCCCCCTCCAAGTCCCACCTCCATCTTCTTTCCAAATGGTCTCTCTTCTATTTTGCTGTCATCCTTTCCCCCTCCTATTATGCAGGTATTGTGTAGGTAGCATCAATCACTGTGAGGTCAGGCTTTTAAAAAATAAAAATATTTCATTTAGTTATTTGCAGGGGGGTGGGGAGAATGGGTGCATCAGGGCTGTTAGCCACTGCAAATGAACTCCAGATGCATGTGCCACTTTGTGCATCTGGGCTTTATGTGGGTCCTGGAGAATTGAACTTGGGTCATTAGGTATCACAGGCAAATACCTTAACTACTGAGCTATCTCTCCAGCCCCCCAACTTGTTTTCTTTGCTTTGGTTTTCGAGGTAGGGTCTCACTCTAGCCCACACTGACCTGGAATTCACTATGTAGTCTCAGGGTGGCCTTGAACTCACAGCGATCCACCTACCTCCGCCTCCTGAGTGCTGGGATTAAAGGTGTGTGAAACCATGCTTGACTGTAACTGTTAACTCTAAGCAGCTCTTTTCCATGGGAGATGTCCTCCCACCTTAGTGACAGAGGGAGAACTTGGACTTTATGTCTTTTAATTAGGCAGCACTGGATAAGTGGATCCCACGCGCCAGCCTCAGTTTTCTTCCTGTTAAATTGGTTAGTTGTGGTGTAGTTCAGGCTCTGCCAGGGCTAGAGAATGGGTGGGAGGACCCACAGCTGCAGTTATTTTTGTTATTTTGTAATTTTATTTTTTTGGGGGGCAGGGTCTCACTCTAGTCCAGGCTGACCTAGAACTCACTCTGTAGTCCCAGGCTGGATTTGAACTCACAGCCATCCTCCTACCTCAGCCTGCAGAGTGCTTTGATTAAAGGCGTGCTTGGATTATTCTGTGATTATCTGATTATTGCCAGCAACACTGGTAGGTCACGAGACCCATGTTTCACTGGCCTAGGGAAGTGTGGCTATGGGCCAAGCACTAGTGTCCAGGTCTGTCAGGTATCCCCAGACAAGTCACCAGCGGCCACTATTGCCTTAGGGCTGCATGTCTCACCCACCGCCCTCAAAAGAGAAACAGACATCCTGGCAGGTGGCGCTGTGGACACGGGCATTTTGCTCCACTGGCTCTGCAGGTCTGGGCAGGTGGGGAGGTTCTTGACTGGTGACTTACTCCTGGCTCCTCACAACCCACCTTCTGGCTATGCCTGGCCCCCTTTGTGAATCCAAAGCAGGGCTCCCTTCTGAACCCCTAAGGAGTCCTCTGGGAGGCTGCATTTGCCATCAAAGAGACCTGGGTGCAAATCCTGCCCCATTGTGCAGAACTGTGTAGGTTACTTAACCTCTCTGAGCCTTGGTTGTGTCAGGGATACAATGAGAGTATGGGGGCATGCTCAGTTATGACCAAATCCTTACTGACTGCCATGCCAGGCCACAGAATAGGAAAGGCAGTGGGGCCTCAGGCAGGAGCAGATGCCTTTGGGGCTGTGTCTGGAGGGAGTGTCACTACTGTTATGTAATGGCCACTGGCCTGAGCCCCACCACAGCCAGATGCAGTGTTAATTGTGGCAAGCTGGGGAGCGCCTCGCCTCCCCAGGCACTGGCCCCGGGGGTGTGGGGTGGCCCTGTGATAGCCTTGGTGGAAACTCCCAGCTGTGTGGGGTGCAGGGAGGAATTCTGTGAGTTTTCTGCCATCCCCAGAGTCTAGGGCTTTGTTTGATGTCAGGAAAGCACCCAAGCCACCTGGCCTTGCTCAACAGGGATCTGGGCCTGCTGGCTTGCCTGATATAGGGCATAGAGACTGGTCCTTGACACTTCTAGCCATTGAATGATGGCCACACTACTAGCCTAGCGTTGGCTCTGTCACCCTTTGAGGGGTGTGCTCCAAACTGGGGAAGCTGTCAGTCCCTTGGAAAGTTCTGTTCTACAGTGTCTGAGGATTGGACACATCTGATATTGCCCTCGCCGCAGCTTTCCAGTAGTGCAAGGCCCCTCATCCTATCGCAGTCTCTCTCCGGGAAGTCTCACCTCTGGCTTGCTTCTCTTAGAGCGGCAGTGCACAGCTTATCCACACCGCGCTGCACAATAACACTGGGCCACAGTGGAGTTTCTACATTTATCCAAGATGCGGGCTGGGGAGATGGCTCCGCGGTTAAAGGTTCTTGCTTGCAACGCCTGCAAGTACCCATGTTAAGCCAGGTGTACAATGTGGTGCATGCACCTGGAGTTTATTTGTAGCAGCAAGAGGCCCTAGCAGCCCACCTCTCTCTCACTCACTCCCTTCCTCTCTCTCTTTCTGTATCTCTCAAACATAAAAGAATAAAAATATTTAGTAATCCAAGATGGGTGTACAAGGTGTGTTTTCATAATTCCTATAGAGACATCATATGAAACCAGAATGATTTCTAGTTTGGGAGAAGAGCTGAAATCTGGCAATGGTTGTCATGTAGCTCAGTCTGGTCTTGAATCTGGTATGCAGCTGACAATGGTCTTGAACTCCTGATCCTCCACCTCCCAAGTGCTGGGATTATAGGTGTGCACCATCACACTAGATTTATTTATTCTTTCTTCTTCTTCCTCCCCCCTCTTCTTTTTTCTTTTAAGGTTTTTTTTTTTTTGGAGACAGAGAGAGAGAGAGAGAAAAGAGAGAGATAGAGAGAGGAAGACAGAGATGGGCTCACCAGCAGCCTCTCAGCCGCTGCGAACGAAAGCCAGATGCGTGCACCCCCTTGTGGGCAAATGCAGCATTGCGCCCTTGCATCACTTTGCATCTGGCTAAATGTGGGACCTGGAGATTGGAACTGGCATTCCTAGGCTTAGAAGGCAGGCGCCTTAACTGCTAAGCCATCTCTCCAGCCCTCTTTTAAGGTTTTCAAGGTAGGGTCTTGCTCTAGCCCAGGCTGACCTGGAATTCACTATGTAGTCTCAGGGTGACCTTGAACTCACAGTGATCCTCCTACCTCTGCCTCCTGAGTGCTAGGATTAAAGGCATGCACCACCATGCCCAGCTTGGTTTATTTAATAAGTACAGCTCTCAGGATCCTCCCTGGGAAGCCCCCTTCCTTTGTGTTGGAGTCACTGCCCATCATCCATCTTTAGTCCACTGCCAGGCTGTGAGCTTTGGGCAGTGGTGGCTGCCTTGAGTTAGGACTCCACCCACCTGGTCCCTAGCCTCTGTCCAGGAGAGAGGTCTCCATGGGCTGGATCTAGGAGGCCGTGTGAAATGTCAAAAGCTGGGGCAGTGCTCCCCTGGACCAATTTGTGCAGATAGAAATACCGCGACTAGGGACTGTGGAGATTGCTCAGTGGTTACAAGTACTCGTTGTTGTTATCTGAGTTCAGATTCTCGGAACCCATGAACAGCAGATGCCTTCGGACAAAGTGGGAGGCAGGGCCAGCAGTGGTGAACAAGAGCGACCCTGTCTCAGACAAGGTGGGTGGCGAAGACTGACACCACAAGTTTATCTCCTGACCTCCGCACGTGCCCAATGTGCCAGAGCAGGGAAGGACTTGTTCAAGGTCCCACGATGTAGGATAGGCACCTGCTTCCCACTGCATGGTGGGAAAGTGGCTGAGGAGGGCAGGAGGGACTCACACTGGGACAAGGGGATGGAATCACCCAGTCCCTGAAGGTCTCAGGCGTTATTTCCAATCCAAGCAACTCAACACGGGCCAGGGCATCCCAACCTTAGGGACAGATGCTCTGGTGGAATGTGTGTGGGGGCCCTCGGGGGGGGGTGGCATTAGAGTGAAATCGTCCTGGGGTGCCTGGACTCAAGAGAGACCCCTGCCCCCATCTGGCTGCTGCTAGCAGCCCCCTCACCCCATCCGCTTCATGCCATGAGATTTATTCCCCGGCCACGGAGCCTGGAAATAATTTGCTGACAAAGGCCCGTCCTTGGCAGGTGCTTTAATTGGCTCTGTGGGAGCAGGTCTGGGAGCATCTATTTAGAAGGGAATAGAAATTATGGTAGTGCCACCGTCCTTTCTCTGGAATGAAGACAGTGGGGGGTGGGGGAAGGGCAGAGGCTCTTCCTGGGGTGTGAGGCTCAGATCTGGGGTGTCTACAAAGGTATGGAGTCAGGACTGCATGCGGGTCCCCTCCAGCTTGATGCAGCCTCCGGATCAGGACCCGGCTCCTTCCCAGCTTCGCAGAGTCCAACCAGAGAAGATGGGGTCCAGCCGAAGCTGGACTGTCTTTCCCAAGGAGGAAGGGCTGGGGCCCTGGTCAGTGGGACTCTCTGAAACCCAAATACGACTTACTGCTCCCTGGCTCCAACTCTTGCCACGTCCTCCCATTGTCCTTGGGGTGACATTCAAGGTTGCCCCTGGCTTGACTGAACTCTGATGATCTCCCCACCATATTGCCCTTGCTCCTGCCCCTGACTGTTCCCTCAATGGTCCTTAGACTTCCCTGGAGGGTTCTTGTGGGCCCCACCTTATACTAACCCTGAACTGCCCCCGCCTGAGGACAGCATTGTCACTTTCATGTTGCTGGGTCACAAAGGCCCAGTCACCTGTGGGAGGTCACGGCCTTCACTATCAAGTTATGGATGGACCTAACCATGCTCTTGCTAAGCTCCACACCTCCCCTTGAAACATCTTGTCTTTTTCGGCTGGCAAACTCCCACTCATCCTTCAAAGCCCTCTTGATGTTGTTTCTTTGGGAATCCTTAGCTGATTGATTGCTTTCAGCTGTGGTCTCTCCTTGGGGCTCCCTCAAGCCCCAGCTAAGCCCAGTGTCTCAGGGGTGACACATGTATAAATTCATCCCTGTGTGTGTCATTGTGCTCCCTTCTCCCACCACTAGGACTCCCGGGGGTGGGGATGGGTGCTGTTGTTGGCCCTTAAGGTCCTAGAAACCCAGAAGGAACCTGGACTCTGCTTGTGTGACCCTGAGCGAGTCTCATGTATCTGTAACCTCAGTTTCTTATCTGTGTAATGGGAGGCTCAGAGGAGGTCATCTGACACTTGGGTACTCTAAGGGCCACATTTGGCCTGGACCTCACTTCTGTGAGCCACGCGATTGTGATGTGTGTGTGCGTGCCTGTGTGTGTGTGTGTGTGTGTGTGTATGTGTGTGTCAGAGGCCACTTCCTGTGCCAGGGGTCATTCACAGGGTCCCTGTGGATGTTGGCTGGAGTCTGGGTGGCCACAGGAGGCAGGGAGGCCCTTACTTACCAGGGCACATCTCAAACCAAGGCGGTAACCCTCAGCTGAAGGCTCGTAGTTTCCATGTGCACTAAGGTCCTTTCTGACCCAAAGGTGCTCACAATGCCCGCTGGACACCATGTCCCTGCTGGGCTACTAGAGTAGAGGGTTGCTGAAGAATAGGGAGACCACAACCGGTGACTCACCTGCTCAGGTGGAGAAACAGCAGGGTCTATGGCTGTGGGATCTGAGGCCTGGGGTGGGAAGTGAGGTTCTGGCTCCAAGGCACTTTTTCCTAGTGAGATTTTTTTTTCTTTTTTCTGGAACTCTGGGGCCCAAAAAGGTGGGTGCAGCTGGTAGAGAGGGCAGATGCAGGGTGAGAAGGAATCCCCAAGAGGGCCAAGGGGCAGAGCTTTGGGTGGGAGTGTCTGCAGGTGCTGGGGTTTCTCTGCCCCAGACAGACAGACAGACAGACAGACACACACACACACACACACACACACACACACACACACACTCCCTCCCTCCCTCCCTCCCTCCCTCCCTCCCTCCCTCTCCCTCCTGGATATGGGTCTGGGCTTCGGTGTCCCCTTCAGAATCTCTTCGTAGCCGTGCGTGACCTGGACATTGGTCCTCCAGGCGTCCCATCCCGTGCAGGGAGGCCCGGAGGAGTCTACGGACTCGGACTGGACCGTAGGTGGCGCCACGAGGCTGCGTTTGCGCCCGGTTCCCTCGCGGCTGCGTCCGGCTGTATGCCCCGGGGTCGTCCTCGGCGCCGGGCTCCAGGACTTGCCCGGGGGGAGGACGGTTTAGGGCGGCCGCTCCCGTCCCGGTGGCTCCGATGCTCAGGGCGTCGGAGACGAAGGCGGGGCGCGCGCGGGGGGCGCGGAGCGCAGGTCCCCAGCCGCGGGGTGAGCCGGGGTGCAGAGCCGCGGCGCCCGAGTGCGCGGACCGACGGACGCCCGCCCGCGGGGGGACGCGGGACCTCTGGCCCCGGGGCTGGTGCTCGCCTCCTTTGTTCCCATCGCGGCTCGGCGGGGACGGCCGGGGAGCGGGCGGTGGGCGTCGCTGCCCCAGGCTTTGGTGTAGTGGCGGGGGGGGGGGGACGTGCCTAGGTCTCAGTCCCCACGCGGGCGTGGGCGGTAACCCCGTCGCGGTGGCGCGCGCTCTTGATCTCCTTCCCTCGCACCCTGCAATGCTCCTCCTCTACTAGAAACCCGGGAGGACTCCCTAGTGCCCATCGCTGCCCTCCTCCTACTCCTGGGCGCAATACCTTAGACAGAGTGGTTGCAGAATTTGAGCTTTACACCAGGCTCCTCTCTTAGTTGTGACACGCTGGCAAAGCACACCTTCCACGTCAAAATATGTAAAGGGGGCTGGAGAGATGGCTTAGCGATTAAGGCGCTTGCCTGTGAAGCTTAAGGACTCAGGTTGGATTCCCCAGGACCCACGTAAGCCAGATGCACAAGGTGGTGCCTGCGTCTGGAGTGACCACGTGTCTTCAGTGCTGTCATCACTGGCCATGTGCAAAGTCCTAGTCTGCCTTTAAACTGAACTCCCAAGAAGCTCACTGCCTACATCTCAAATATAGTGTACTGCTAGACCCGTGGAAGGACAGACTTCTTTGGGGGCGTGGTTGCAGTATCTCCAGCTACCTTCTATGGTTCTGACCCGGAAGAGGAGGGGGAGTAGGGAATCCATACCCTGTGAGAGACCTGGGTGAGGTCATTCTCCAGTATGTAATTGTAGCTATCAGGAGACTGCATGTCCTGCCCCAGATGAGAGAAGAAGTGCTGGTCCTGAGGGAAGCAAGACTTGACCTGAGTCTGTGGCCTGGGCAGAGAGGGAAGCAGTGCACCAGCAGGAGAGGAGGGAAGACAGGGTCCTTGTTAACCAAGGTCATCCCAAGGGCTCCTGCTTCCTGTCACTCAGTTCATGAAAAATATGCCCTTTTCCCGCTGCCAGAGGACACGGAAGAACGTTTACTGTTCTTGGTCTTGGGTCATTCTGGTGGTGGGCCTGTGAGCTTCTGTGAGCTACTTCCAGTCCTGAGGCTTCTGGTGGTGTGGAGAAGGGACTTGGTTCTCCCAATTACCTTACTTTGGATCTTCACTTGAGTTCCTTGGAGGTAATTCCAACCCCCAGGGGCCCAGGGAGGACCTGAGGGGTGCAAGGGGTTAGGGGTTGACGTTTTTTCTTCCTCTAGCAGCAATCACTAATTGAGCCACCACTGTTTGCCTGGGCTCATGTTGAATGTTCTGAGTGCTGTTCACAGGGCCTCATCTACTGGGACAGAACATTAAGTATGTGTCTTGATTTCGTGAAGGACAAGAACTTGGGGCAGCTGTCTCCACTAGACGGCTCAGGTGTGTCCAATCCACAGGACACGTGAGCCCAGGATAGCTATGAATGTGACTCAAAACCAAATTGTAAACTTAATCAAAACATTAAGACTTTGTGATTAAGATCTTTTGTGATTGTTTTGTGTGTGTGTGAGTACCTGTGTGCACATGCGGAGGTCAGAGGGCAACTTTCAGGTGTCTGATCTCACTTTCCAACTCCTTTGAAGAAAGGTCTCATGTTGTTCATAGATTTTTTTTTTTTTTTTTTGCCAGGCTACCTGGACCCTGAGCTTCTGGTGGATTCTTTTGTGCTCACCTCCCTTCCTGCCCATAGGCCTGGCTGGGATTACAACTCTTGCCACAGTGTCTGGCTTTTTAGGTGGGTGCTGGGGTTCCAAACCCAGGTACTGACATTTGTGCATCAAGTAATTTATCCACTGAGCCATCTCCTCAGTCTCTGTGGTTGTTTTTGCATTTGATTGCACAGGTCTTGAGTCTGAATTTTTTTTCTTTTCTTTTCTTTTCTTTTCTTTTCTTTTCTTTTCTTTGCTTTGCTTTGCTTTGCTTTGCTTTGCTTTCCTTTCCTTTCCTTTCCTTTCCTTTCCTTTCTTTCCTTTCCTTTCTTTTCTTTCTTTTTTTTGAGAGAGAGAGAGAGAAAGAAAGAGAATGGGCACGCCAGCAGCCTCTCAGCTGCGGTGAACAAACTCCAGATGTGTGTGCCCCCTTGTGGGCAAGTGTGGTGTTGCACCCTGGCCACACTACGTCTGGCTAAATGTGGGACCTGGAGAATCGAACCGGGGTTCTTAGGCTTAGCAGGCAGGTGCCTAAACTGCTAAGTCATCTTTCCAGCCCGAGCCTGAGTTTTGTAGAAGACAATGTGAAAAGGTTAGACAGGAGGGGGCTGTAGAGATGGTTCAGGAGATAAAGCTTTTGCTCCTCAAGTCTGAGGACATGAGTTCAGATTTCCTGCGCCCATGTAAGTGCTAGGTAGACATGATGGCCTGCTTGTACTCCTGTAGGGTTCTGGAGTGCAGAAACCAGGTCCCTGGGGCAAGCTAGTTAGTCTAGCCAGGTTAGCAAGCTGGGAAATCCTGCCTTAGTAAAGAAGGTGGAGAATGATCCAGAAATATACTCAGTGTCAACCTCTGACCTCCATACACATGCACCCACACATATGTAAGTGTGCATACACACATGCATGCACACTACACACTCATACACATGCAAAAAGAAAGAGAGGAAAATGTTTGGACACCTCTCTAAGTCTTAGAGGAACCAGTCAGGCTTCCTACTTGAAGTAGGAGGGATGTGGCTTTGGATCATAGGCCAGCAGGCTGAGGGGCCAGAGCTTCAATAGGGGTCACAGGGGTGGGGGTGGGTATGTAGACTTGGCTTCATCTAAACCTGTTGGAGCCCCCAGGGAGGGAGTATTAACCTTGGGGGACACCCTTGGATCTGGGTTTCTCAAGGACCCCTGGCTGCTGAGGGGAGATGCATGTGGGCTTTCTTGTCCTCATGCACTGAGGAGATGGGGAGGCACCAAAGAACTTTCAGGGCAGGGTTCACTGTCCTGGGGGTGGGCTGTGGGTGCTGCACAGCCCAGGGAAGCAAGCCAGGTCCAAGCCAACCTAGAGGAGCAAGGTTCTAGGTGGGGTCTGGGAGGTCCAAGATGGACCAGGATACTTGTGGTTAGAGGGGAACAGAGGCTGAGTTCATGTGGAAGAAGCAGTATCTTGGCCTTGCCATTGTCAAGTATAAATACAGTCAATAAGGAAACAGAATGCAGAAGTCATCCTTAGGGGTCAAGGTTGGGGGCAGCAGATGGACACCAGGCCCATGGCTCCCTCTTAGGCCTTTCTATTCAGCCCCAAGTGCAGTGGAGAGGAGGAACTGGGTGGTTGGGTGAGGGGAGGCGGAGAACAAGGGGTAGATGGCTTTCCGGGAATCCCAGATTGTGCCTTAATAATTTGTTGCAGAATTAATGTCCATTCACACTGTCTTTGCTGTTCCAGCTCATTGAAAGATGAAATAAAAACCTGAACTCCCCTCCCCCAAATCAAGGGAGACCAGCTCTGATCTCTCCAGCTGGGCTGGCTGCCTGAAGCCAGGGCTGGAAATAAATTTCACAGAGAAAGCCACGCTGCTCACTCGGTTTCAATCCAACAGGGTATAGTGGCTCCAGTCACTGCTTGTTTGATTTAGCTGATAATTTTTTATTGTATTGGGAGACCCTTATGGAAGCTCCGAGTCTTTCCAGGGCTGAAGCCTCCCCAGATAGCTGGGCTGCCTGGGATAGGCCTTGTGGCGGGCGGCATTCTCAATTACTTAGAAAGCAGGTTCTTACGATCTGGGCACCAGAACAATACAGGCAGTGGCCATCGCTGACT
Organism: Orientallactaga sibirica; assembly: GCA_036365145.1. Taxonomy (NCBI): domain Eukaryota; kingdom Metazoa; phylum Chordata; class Mammalia; order Rodentia; family Dipodidae; genus Orientallactaga; species Orientallactaga sibirica. The sequence continues at coordinate 9,035,533 of JAEOAD010000034.1, read as the reverse complement.
GTAGTGCACAGGATAGACCTCTTTGGGGAGGAATAGTGGCATTTTGTCTCATCTGGAGACTGGGTCTGGGGATCCAACCCAGGGAGGCCAACTGAGGCAAGAGTCACTCCTTCACCCACTCATCCATCCATAGATCCATTCCATTCATCTACCCACCCATCCATCTATTCCTTCCATCCATCCATCCATCCATCCATCCATCCATCCATCTCTCTCTATCTATCTATGCAAGCAGGTATCCACCCGTCCATCCACCTGTCCAGCCTTCATCCATCCATTCAACCATCCACCCATGCATCTATCCATCCATCCAATAATTATGTTTTGTATGTCTTCTCTATGCCAGACTCTGGGGTGTTAAGGTGAGCAGACAGTGAGACAGACAGGTTTGCAGTCTAGGTGCTAGGCAGGGTCTCACTGTAGCCCAGGCTGACCTGGAGTTCACTATGTTGTCTCAGGCTGGCCTCAAACTCACAGTGATCCCCCTACCTCCAGAGTTGCTGCCTTTGTCATACCACATCTTGGGATTTCCATTCTTTGCACCATTTTCTTTGTCTCCCCCCCCCCTTAATTATTCTTATTTATTTGTGCAGGGAGAAAGAGAGAGAGAGAGAGAGAATGGACACACCAGGGCTTCTTGCCTTTGCAAACAATCTCCAGGTACATGAGCATCACACTTTATGTGGTATTAGGGAATCGAACCTGGGCCACCTGGCTTTGCAAGTAAGTGTCTTGCACCACTGAGCCACCTCTCCTGCCCCCCCCCCGTACCTTTTTTTTTTTTTTTTTTTTTTTTTTTTCGAGGTAGGGTCTCACTCTAGCTCAGGCTGACCTGGAATTCACTCTGTAGGCTCAGGGTAGCCTCGAACTCACGGTGATCCTCCTACCTCTGCCTCCCCAGTGCTGGGATTAAAGGCGTGCGCCACCACGCCCGGCTCCCCCTGTACCATTTTATTGAGCCTTTTCTTCCTTCCATTTAGGACTTTTGTTTTGTTTTTATTTTGGAGGCAGGGTCACACTCTAGCCCAGGCTGGCCTCAAACACAGCAATTCTCCTACTTCAGCTTTCTGAGTGCTGGAACTAAAAGTGTGTGTCACCACACGTGACTCTAGTACTTAAAAAAAAAAAGATTTTATTTTTATTTATTTATTTATTGGAGACAGAGAAAGGGAGAGAGAGAGAGAAAGAGTGAGAATGCATGCGCCAGGGCCTCTAGCCACTGCAAATGAACTCCAGACATATGCGCCACCATGTGCATCTGGTTTATGTGGGACCTGGGGAATCAAACTGGGATCCTTAGACTTTGCAGACATGTGCCTTAACCGCTAAGCCATCTCTCCAGCCCACTTTTTTTTTTTTTTTTGAGACAGGGTTCGTGTAGTTCAGGCTGGGCTTGAACTTGGTATGTAGCTGAAGATGACCTTGAACTTCTGATCCTTCAGCCTCCATCTCCCAAATGCTGGCATCAGAGGTGTGTGCTACTGCTTGGTCTATCTGGTGCTGGGGATTGAACCCAGTGCTTCATGCATGTTAGGCAAGCACTTTACCAACTGAGCTATATCCCTAGCCTACCATGGAGTTTATTTATGTTAAATATCTTATTTAATTATTTAAGGAGGAGGGAAAGGCAGACATATATATATATGGAATGTGCATGGCAGATCTCCCAGCCACTACAAAGACTCCAGACACATGCACCACCTTGTGCATCTAGTTTATGTGGGTACTGGGGAATTGAGCCTGGATCCTTAGGCTTCACAGGCAAACACCTTAACCACTAAGCCATCACTCCAGCCCCTGCCATGTAGTTTTTTAAAAAATATTTTTATTTATTTGAGAGAGAGAGAAAAACAGACAGACAGACACAGAGTGAGTGTGGGTGTGTGCCAGGGCCTCCTGCTGCTGCAGCAAACAACTCAGGACGCATGTGTCACTTGTGAAAGCACCTTCAACTGCTGAGCCATCTCTTCAGCTCAACCATTTAGTTTTATTTCATTTGGATAATCAAGTATAGAAAAATGAGATATGAATTCATTATATTTAGAAATATTGGAAGTTGATAGAGTATCCTAAAAATAAGTAGAGACAAATCTCCATGTCCAAGTGTGTGTGATGGGAGAATGTCCATGGAAACCCCTCAGGCCCGGGCTTGGCGAGCACCAGATATCAGCCAGGTCCCATGTCCCAGGTCCCGACCTCATCCAGTCCTTAGGATTTTTCTCTTCTACTGTCTTTTCAGTGTGCCTCCCCACCCTCCTGTCAGCTAACCTTGCTATGTCTTAACACATTATCCACAGTTTTCAATTTTATTCACTGCATTTATCATAACTTTCATAGAACGTTTTGCAGTCTCCCTGAAGTGTAATAGATATTATGTAAATAAAGATTTGGTTCTGATTTCTTCAGCACATTTGCAGTTTTGAAATTAAAATAAGTTCTTATATTTTGAAGCAATTATAGACATCCAGGAATTTGTAAAAGTTGTCTGGAGAGTCCTGAGGCCCTTCACTCAGCTCCCCCCAAGTGCTATATTGCAAGATTGTAATGTATCAAAACCTGGAGGCTTGGTCTGGAGAGATGGCTCAGCATGAACGGCGCTTGCTTGCAAACCCTGATGACCCAGGTTCGATTATCCAGGACCCACATAACCCTAGATGCACAAAGTGGTACATGTACCTGGAGTTTGTTTGCAGTGGCAGAAGACCCTTGCTTCAGAACAGAACAGAACAGAACAAAACAAAACAAATGATCTGGAGAGATGGCTCAGCAGTTAAGATGCTTGCAAAGCCTGACAGCCTGGGTTAAATACCCCAGTACCCATGTAAAGATAGAAGCACAAAGTGGTGCATATATCTGGAGTTCATTTGCAACAGCAAGAGGCCCTGGTGTGCCCATTCTCTCCACTCCTTCTCTTTCTTTCTCTCTCACTCTCTCTCATTGCAAATAAGTAAATAAAAATTTAAAAAATATATACAAAACAAAACAAAAGGTGACTGCCATCTGCCCTCCCTTGGCCTTGGAGCTCCAGAACTATGTGTAAGATAAACTTATTTTCTTTCCTTCTCCCTTCCTTCTTCTTCTTTCTTTTTGTACTTTTAAAAATTTTGTTTATTTTTATTTATTTATTTATTTGAGAGTGACAGAGAGAGATAGTGGTGGGGGGGCAGAGAATGGGGGCACCAGGGCCTCCAGCCACTACAAATGAACTCCAGATACACGCACCACCTTGTGCATCTGGCTTACGTGGGTACTGGGGAATCAAGCCTCGAACCAGGATTCTTAGGCTTCACAAGCAACCACTTAACAACTAAGCCATCTCTCCAGCCCCCTCTTTTTGTATTTTTTTTATGAGAGAGAGAGAGAGAGAGAGAGAGGGAGAGAATTGGTGTACCAGGGTCTCCAGACACTGCAATCGAACTCTAGACATGTATGCCATCTTGTGTGCATGTGCAACCTTGTGTGCTTGCATCACCTGTGTGTCTGGCTTATGTGGCATCTGGAGAGTCAAACATGGGTCCTTAGACTTCTCAGGCAAGTTCCTTATCCACTAAGCCATCTCTCTAACCCTTCTTTTTTAAATTTCAATTTATTTATTTGTAAGCAGAGGGAGGTAGAGAGGAGACAGACATAGAGAAAGAATGGTGACCGGGGATTTCCTACATCTTTATGGAATTTGACCCTTCCCAGAACCCAAAATCCTATATCCAAACCCCATAGGCACAGACAAAGCATGTATCTTTGAGACCCAGAATGCTTTACAAGCTAAAGGGTAGTTCCATTCCAAATTCCAGGATCAGCCTCAAACTGCCCGAAGGCAAGCATGGGATAAGAATGCTAGCAGGACCCACATCTTGGTTAACTCCCCAGAGTTCATCCTCCTTCAGGGGTCCTGCAGGTGAGGAAACTGAGGCACAGAGTGATAAGGACAAATGCTGCTCGTCACTGGGCAGGGATTTGAATTTTGCTCTTTCTGGAGCCTCTGGGTGGCCTTGCTCTGGCAGGAAGCACAGAGGATGACAGGCCTTGTGGGGAGATGGTTCAGACCTCTCTCTGTAGGCTCTCTCCCATGGCTACCTCGGGAACCCAAAGCTCCCCTCTGGACTTCTCACCGGATCCCTGTTACATGCCAGTGCTGCAAAGAGGATCACATTGGTGAAACAGTGCAGTCCGCTTGTTGGGATTCTGAGGGTGGAAGGTGAACATGGGGGTGGGGCAAGGAGAGACTGACATCTTGGCTTGGGACCCTGGGACAAGCCCAGGACTGCTCCTTCTGTATTATGTGACAGGGCCGCTCTTTTCTCTGTACCCAGAGTTGAGGTTGGGGGATGACTAACCACGGGCCTTCATTGAGCCAAACTCTGGTGGGTGCTGGGAACCAAGGTGGCGAGACAGGTACAATGCCCATCCTCATGGGGCTGTTCACACTGGACTAGACCCTGGCACTGCCTGGTGGGAGGTGTCTAAACATTTCCTCTTGCTGCTTAGCGTATGGATTGTGACCCCTACCCACCGGGGTTCCTGTGCTGGTGTCCCAGTGCTTCAGAAAGTGACTGTGTTTGCAGATGGGGCCTTTTAAAGAAGTAAGTGAGTGGAAATGAGGTCACGTGGTGGGCCCTGTACTGAGGACAAGAGCACGCAGAGGGAGGATGGAGTGAAGACATGGGGAGAAAATGGTCATATCCCAGCCAAGGGCAGAGAGCTCAGAGGATGCATCATTGGCCCCTGGATCAGGGTTTTCAGCCTCTGAAACTTTTAGAGATTGCATTCTGGGTCTAAGTCCCCAAGTAGTGGCACTTTTCTTGGATGTCCTAGTAAACCTGGACCCCACCATGTATTAACTTGCTGTCTTGGGGCAGCTGATACCAGAGAAAATACCAGAGGTAAATTTAAATTTTAGATAAACAACACATGGGACACACACACACACACACACACACACACACGCAGTTTTTTATTTTTATTTTTTTCGATGTAGGGTCTTGCTCTAGCCCAGGCTAACCTGGAATTTGCTATGTAGTCTCAGGCTGGCCTCGAATTTACGGCGATCCTCCTACCTCTGCCTCCCGAGTGCTGGGATTACAGGCGTGCACCACCACGCCCGGCTCAATTTTTTTTTTTTTTTTGAGGCAGGATCTTATATAGCCCAGGCTGGCATGGAACTTGCTACATATCTCAGGATGGCTTTGAACTCCTGGTCTTCATGCCTTTGCCTCCCAAGTGCTGGCATTACAAGCCTGTACCAGTTACATGCCTGGTTTTTGTGGTGCTAAGGATTAAACCTGGAGCTCCATCCATACTAGGCAAGCACTCTACCATTCCAGTTACTGGTGGGAGGTTGTGAGTTCAAGGCCAGCTTGGGCTATATAAGGAGTTCCAGGGAGACCCTGTCTCAACAATAACAACAAAAGAAAGAAAGAAAGAAAGAGGAAAGAAAAGAAAAATAAATAAATAAAGAACAAAAGAAAGAAAAAAGGAAAGAAAAAAACATTGTTCAACAGGGCGCCCTGGCTTTTCACTTTCTACGCCTGACACCTGTCCTATGCACAAAGCTGGCACCCCTCCCCCACAGCCCACAGAGGTTCAAGGACACAAAGGTCAGCCCGGAAGCCCAGAGAGGTGACAGCATGGCTGCCTCCCAGGCCCAGGGCCTCTCCCCAAATGGTTCCCGTCTCTCGCACAAACATATTTATTGGGCTTGATGGCAAACAGATTATGCTTGTCCCGGGAAGGGCAGTTGGAAAGAGAAAACCTTGAAGTCCGGGAAATAATGATGAGGGAGTTAAATTAAAGTGCATAAAACCCTCCCGAGAGATAACGTCAGGGTGAGTTACAGGCCCGATAAGGGACTGGGGGCTCACAGAGGGGGCTCAGAAAGGTCGTCCAGCAGCAGGCAGAGGATCAGGAATCATAAATATGGGGCAAGATGCCCAGCTGGGGTCACTGGGGTGAAAATATTGGGGTCATTCCAAAAACAATTATCCTGCTTGCTCTGCTCTCCAGGTCTTGTAAATCTTTCACCTTTTATAAAAGATTTCTGGAGAAAGGAGCACTTTGGAAGCCCTGACTGATTTTTGTGGCTGCTTCTTGGTGGTCTAGCGAAAAGGAAACAAAAAGATAAGGGAAAAGAGAAGCTACCCGGCATTCCCCAGGGGCTCAGGGCTAGGCTAACAGTTCCATCTTATCCCTTACAGAATTGGGGCTCTTCTGGGGTCTGACTCACCCCATTTGGAGCCTGGACACAATTTAACAATTAATCTGTTCTGTTTTGAATCTGGTAGCAGTGGAGTGCTTGCCTCCAAGGGCCCTGTTTAGGGGTGATGTGGTTGTGGGGCAGCCATCTTGACCTGAGGCAGCCATCTTGGCTCATGTGGCTGCCGTTTTGACAGTACAGCCATCTTGCCTGATGTTCCTCAAGGGTCATGTGTCCAGCAGAGCTCCTGAAGCTAGAAAATGGGTCTAAGCTGCATCTGGGCTTCATGCTCATGGTTCTAGTTGTAACCAGCTTTTCTGCTGGCTGTCCTGGGTCTACCCGTTTCTCTGTCTTTATCCCAGGTTGTGCCAGCAGAAAGTAAATGTTTATTGAGAACCTGTTACAGGCTGACTCCCATGCCAGGCTCACAGCTGAGAGGACTTCCCCTTCTAGGCAACCTATCCCAGGTTTCTCTGCCTCACTCTGCACACATACAGCCACAAAAATGTCTCTCCCTTATTATGATTTTTTTTATGAGAGAGAATAGGCACGCCAGGGCCTCCAGCAGCTGCAATCAAACTCCAGATGCGTATGCCACCTTGTGCATCTGGCTTATGTGGGACCTGGGGAGTCAAACATGGGTCCTTAGGCATCACAGATAAGTGCCTTAACCACTAAGCCATCTCTCCAGACTCTCTCCACCTTCTTAATCATGCTTCATGTACTAGCTCATTAGTTTCTCGTGGCACTGTAGAGGAGGAGTTATTAGCCCATTTCCCGGGTGAGGAAACTGAGTCTCAGGAAGGGCAAGTGACTACTTAGTGTTTCACAGGTCGAGGAGCCTTCTTGGAGCATAGGATATGGTGACCCATGACAGGCTCTGGGGGCCCTAGAAAAGGGAAATTTGCTTAGCCATGTTCACCATAGCATTTCCCAAACCTCTGTGGCCAGGGGACTCTATGTTGTTTTTTCTGCCTGCATGTCATGGAATATGCCAGGCATGGGACAGAGAGAAGCAGGTCCGACCTGCTGTGCTCACTTCCCTGGGTCCTAGCCATAGGAAACTCAGGTAGGAAGGTTAAATGGCCGCCCACCTTCCCTGTTCTGACTTCTTGCAACAGGCAGACACTTCCTTGCCCCTGACCCCAGGTTTTTGGCACAACCAGGGCTGTTGATGCTGCTGCTGGTGGTGGTGGTGGTGGTGGTGGTGTGTGTGTCCTTGTCACTTGGGAGTGAAAGCTCATAGACAAGATAAGTGGTGGTCAGGAAAGTGAGAGTAGAGCTGGAAGTTCTAGGTGGCCTCTAGTCTGATGGCCATGGCATCCTTATCACCAGGGGACAAGGACACAGAGGAGTAGAGGTGCTAGACAATCCACCTCGAGACAAGCAGAGTGTGGCCTGGTCCTTGAGCACCAGCCCAGCTGGGCTCCTGTGCCTCTGGCAGCGTGTCAGATCCTGTGTTGAGGTCTGGGTAGGCCCCAGCAACCCTTTTGCCAGTATCAGCTCCAGGAGCTTCCCTCCCTGACCACAGGGGTCGAAGTCGCAGAAACCTTGGCTGGTGGACAGAAGGTGGGCACTGGGAAGCTGAGGTGGCTGTGCCAGCTTGGGGAGGCTTCCTGAAGGACTTGGCTGGAAACTGCCCAGCTCAGCATGTGCAGGGAGGCTATGGATGGTGCTGGAGACAGCAAGACTTGGGAGGGTCCAAATTCTGGGTCCACCTTCGGACGCTGCGCACCTCCAGGAGACGACAGGGCTTTCTCAGCGCTGAGGTCACTGTCGGTGTAAAGGGCCCAGGCTGGGAGCTGGAGTGTGGCCAGGTGATGGAGGCTGGAGCTGCTTGCTCTGAGCTTCTCCTGAAGAGCCAGAGACTGGAAAACACTCCCTGACCTGAAAAAGCCCAGCCGGATGCTCCTGTGGGCCCTGGCAGACATGACTTTGCAAATCAGATGTGACAGGGCAATGTGTGCCAAGATGGTGGCCAGCTGCTCGGCTGTAGGGAGAGGGCTGCTCAGAGACTGGGATGTCCTCAGAGAGCAGACGGTCAGCCCCGTGCCCAGCGCAGGTGTGTGGGTGGTGCCTGCCTGGCTGGGGGTGGGGAGGGCAGGCTGACACTTGAGGACAGATGCTCATGGACACAAGCACACAGACATACAGGTGTGCACACACATGCACACACATAAAAACCCCTCACATGTGCAGATGTGTGTAAGTATACACATACAAACTCACAGCACAGATGCTGGCATTACATATGTGCTCACAGCTCAACCTCCCATACACACAGACACATGCACACACAGAGATTCATGCACCTAGAGATACGTGCATACTCAAGCATGCATATGCATATGCATGCATGCATGTGCACACACACACACACACACACACACACACACCCACCCCATAATTATCCAAGGTGGAAGCCAGGCCTCTGCTCCCTTCAGCCACTTGTGAGATGTGGCCCCAAAAGGGAGGGGGGACAAGATTGGAGTCAGAACTAGGTGCAGGCCCCAATTGACCCTCACTGGGCAAAACTCTTTCCCCTTTAAGTCTAGTCTTTGTGGAATGATGTTTCAACTCCCACTTTGGATGTGCGGCTATGGGTGTTGACAAAGAAGTATTCACCAACCAGTTGGCACATAGGTGCTATCAGGGCGGCCATCTGCTTCCTGTGCTCCAAATCTCTGCTTCTGTCCCGGAGGAGCTGTCAGTCCTGGTGTCCTGTCTCTGTGCCTGGGATTGGTGAGGGATAGGCATGTGACTTCTGCCTGGCCTGTGATGGCACTTGTGTCTTGGAGCCTGGAACACTCAGAGGCCTTGTCTCATGTGGAGGACACCTTGGTGGGGGGCAGGGAATGGGCACAGCGATGGAGAGCAGCATCAAGGGTGGTCAAGGGGATCATGTGGCCGCTGACTCTGTTTGATGTGAAGGTATATTGGCAAGAGCCTGCTCTCTGTGTCTGGAAGGGGTTGCTGTCAGGCAATGAGCCCTTGTCATAGTCAAGGCATTCAGAGTTCTGTCACTGAGGGCCCCTTTGAGCCTCCCAGGCAGTGGCACAAACTTCCTTTCCAGACATGGGGGAAGCTGACGATTTTGGGGTAGTCGAGGGAAGGAAGCCTCTTTCCGTAGCACATGGGAGACTTGCTGGGTAAATTGAAGGCTCTTTGGCGAGTGTCTTCATGCACGTTGAATTCTGATCCTGGTGGCCCCGCAGGCAAGGATGCAGAACTCAGGAAGCGAGGAGCCACTTGTCATTTCCCCCTCCCCGCCCTCCCACTTGAATTTGTCTGTGGTTTCTTGTCAGGGAATCTCTTCCCCAGGTTTTACTCCAAGTGTCCTTCGCAGTGGGTGACAATGTGTCCAGCTCCAGGCCCAGCAGCTGTCTGTTACACACACAGGGTTACCTAAACATTAGAATGGGCTGGAACCCCCGGGATGGGGGTTCTTGAGAACAAGCTCTGGGTGGACTATCCTGTATCTGCGGGGTCCTTCTGGGCATGGACAAGCTAGCTATGAAGGGACACTTGTTCAGTGTTTACACTCCTCCTGGGGTGGGGGTGCTCACATCTCGTTAGTGGCCCTGTTTTACCAGGCCTGAATAGGGAAGGGAGCCCTTGGTCTTCAGGGGCAGGCACGGCCAGCCGTGGAGCCTCAGCCTCTCTCAGCCTGGACATTTAAAGCAATACAGGCTCTGTTGGAGCCCAAATGGTGGAGGTGGCGCCTCTGCGAATCCCACACTGTATCTGCCCAGCAGTGACTTTGAACATGAACTGTTCTTGTCACTGAACTTCCTGTCTCCACATGGGATCATCCTTATTCTGATTCAGTGACAGTTTGGACAGATAGCTGAGCAAACACTTCTCTACACATCCATCATTTATGACCAGCTGCCAAGGCACTGGCTCCCACCCTGGGCACCATCTTCCTGATCCCCAGCAGCCCCACGAGAGAGATGCCATTATTTCTTCCCTGCTTCACAGATAGGCCTTTGGAGGGGTTCACCTCAGGCATCCTGATACGATGACTATAGTGGGCCCCAGACAGGCCCCAGACTTGGGCTTTCTAAGCCTAGGAGAGGGGCAAGAGTTTCCTCTCCTCACCTGCTGGCGCTGTCAGGGCCTTCCTCAGCTACTCTTGGCCTGTTCCACAAGTGAGAACTAACCATAGGCTGCGACTCAGTGCCAGCAGGTGAAAAGAGGAAACTCTTGCCCCCCTCCAAGGCTTAGAAAGCCCAAGTCTGGGCCTGTCTGGGGCACACTATAGTCATCGTATCATGGGGCTTTGCACAGATACCTCTGGTTTCTGATGGACGACATATCTTAGGATGTGGGGGTGCTGAGAATTCAGAACCTGACACTGGGTTAGGATTGGCCCAAGGCTTCTCTAAGCTGTGTCCAGAGCCTGGTTTTGTAACTTGACAGACACAGTCCTTGAATCTGGCCCGATGGCTTACAGCCCTTGTTTAAATTCTGGAACTCAGTGTGTATGGGCAACTTTGTCCAGGGTGCTGACTGGTGGCTTAGCTCCTGCTCTCAGAGAACCTACTCTGCCAGGCTGATGTCAGGAGACACTGAGGCTGGGGACCCTGGTCACCTGCTGCCCAGACAGGCTGCCTTGAAGTCAAAGGTCAGTGGAATCTGGGCCTTCCCATGATTCTTGTGGCCTCAGACTTCCTCTGCTCCCTAGATGAAAAATGGTGGCACTTTTTTTTTTTTTTTTCCGAGGTAGGGTCTCACTCTGGCCCAGGCTGACCTGGAATTCACTATGTAGTCTCAGGGTGGCCTTGAACTCATGGCTATCCTCCTACCGCTGACCCCCGAGTGCAGGGATTAAAGGCGTGCGCCACCACGCCTGGCTCTGGTAGCACTTTTGACCTTAACCTTGTGCTGTGGGACAGCTCACTGCCACTCTTGGTCAGCTCTGCAGCAACTCCACATGTCGTGCCTTGGGCCCCCAAGCAAGGAAGCCAGCCCTGAAGGTCACCCATGGAATGCCCTTTCCCCCACTCCCAGAACTTCTACTTTCCTGTGTACGTACTCCTGTAAATAAATGCCAACTGTGGACAAGTGTCAGGCACAGCCAAGCATTGCAAAGCTATCTAGCAGGCAAGTGGCATAGCTAAGTCTGACTCCAGAGACCACGTCCTTGGCCGCTGGTCCTCCCAGATCCTCTTACTTCCGGTGCTGTGGAGAATTCCCAGAGAAGCCACCGTACCACAGTCAATATCCAAGCAATGACTTCTGACACCTCTCCAGGATTCCAGGAGCTGGCTGGAAGAGTAATGCCAAAATGAGATGGGCACAGAGACATGTATTAACCTTGCTTCCAGAACATTCTCTCCTCACAGCTTCCTTTAGCTTGTTCCCCCCTCCCCAAAACACATCAGTTAAATCCTTAAAACAGTCAAGGGCTGAAAAAAATGATAAAAATTTAATGAATGTTAAAAGGGTATTAAGTTGTAAACTAAAATTTACATGAAAATCCGATATTAAAATATTTTTAGCTTTCTGGAAGCTGGGGGCTGGAATGCTATAATATAGACAGATTTTATCATTTTTAAAAAGGATAAGCCTCATAGGATTTTTTTTTCCACATGTATGGAGTTAATGCATGAAGATGTGAACTCCGCCGAGGGCGGTGGGGCTGACACAGGGGTGAGGGAGGCAGAGCCAGTGGTGGAGTCCTTTGGAGGTTGGAGGCAGAGCCCAGCTGGACTCCTGGCTTCCCTGGAGCATCTGGGGCTGCCTTGAGCCCTGAGGTCCTGCTGCCAGGAAAGGAGTGGCCAGTGTATTCTCAGTGGGTGGCTGGACCTTATAGCTTATGGGTACCTGTTACCCGCCCCTAGTGTGCACACCAGGCCTGTGTACATTAACTGTACTTAATCGTTATGGAAGAAGGAAGGATTCTGTTGTATTTGTGCAGTTGAGAAAAGGGCTCAGAGAAGTTGAGTCAGGTCTGGGATCGCATTTCCCTGGCAGTCTCAGCTCTGGCATCAGTCTTGAGGCTGTTTAAACCTCCACTTGCCCAGACACCTGTACCACGGGCGGTTCCCTGGGGTTCACATGAAGCAGGGCCATGAGCTTAGCCCGCTCCTTCCAGGTCTACGGTGCTCTTCTCTTCTGGGGCGCTCAGGCAAAGCTGCCTCCCTCTGCTGGGGGAAGAAGAAAGCAGGGTGCCACTGCAGAACGGGCCTGCCAAGAGGCTGTTGAGCAAATACTAGGAGGATAAAGGATGACTCTGGGCCACAAGCCCCATGCCAGCCTAGGCTGTTGAGGCCTGCCCGACCTCGAGGAGCAGGTCCCTCAGAGCCCGTGTGGGGTCTCATTGTCCAGAAAAGCCAGGGGAGGGGTGGGAGAAGGGGGCTGCAGATGCAACTGATACACATTCCATAGCACGAGACCCGCCAGACATCATGGGAATGTCATTTGTTTCCACACTAGTACTCTTCCTGCCAGTTTCTGGAGACAGGAGCTCCAGTTCTCAGGAGGGCACCAAGGTGTAGGGATGCTGTAATGACCAATACACAGTGATTTGGAAATCATCAGGTCCTGGGAGAGAGAAGAGGGCCTGGCATGACAGTTGGAAATGGGGACTTTGACCATGGCGCTCAGTACTGGGTAGGGCCCCTCTAGTTGGCTACCAGCTATCTGACCAGGCTCTGGGGTCTCTATGAGCTTCCAGAAGTATGTGAGTGAGGAGGGAGCCCAGGGCAGGACCCTGGATATGGGTGAGGACTGATCCAACGCCCTTTCCCCTAGCTGCCTCTGTTCCCACATTGCCATGGAGAGGAGAGTAGGAGGCTCTTGGATGAGAACTTGCTCCTTATCTTTCCACCTGGGATAGATTCCATGACTGTAGCCATGTTGTCTGTACTAGAGGGTGGCCAACGGGAGGCCTGGCTCTTGGTGGTCACAGTTGAGGTACCGACTAAACAGTTGTCTAGTAAACCCCTCCACTGTGGTGGGCCATCTCATAGTCTCCGTTGTACAGATAGGGAAATTGAGGCCAAGTCAGAGTAAAGCAGGTGTCATCCATGCCAGGTTGTAAGGGGCAGGGCTGGGATATGTAGCCGGGGCAATGTGACTTGAGGCCATTGCTATCTCCTGGTCACTTTGAAGAGATCCAGTAGACAGCTGTCCCTGCAGGACCTGGGTGAGGTGCAGGACAGGGCACATAGTTGGCTGCTGTCCTGACCCTGGGAGAGAGCCTGGCCAGTTGTGGGTGGTGGACAGGAATGACCACTCACTGCCTGGAGGCCTCCTGCCAACTAGCACACCTCAGGGAGGTCACTCATTGGTAGTTAAAAATCTCTTGTGACTTGTCAGAAAAATGAATAGAAAGGTGCATTAGCTTTTCATTCCAGACCTCAGCATGTGTTTGTCTAATCAGGAGGGCAAGCGGCGGCTGTGAGGGCTTTGGCGATGGAAGTTTTCCTCTCCGTCAGAGGAGTTTAACCGCATAATGAACAGGCCACGGTGATTTGAAATATAATCACATTATGCTGACGAGATTACTGGGTTTGGGGACTCCACATATCAAATGGGCTTTTATCGAGAACACTCTTTGCATTTAGCAGAGGTGTGTGGTGGGAACCCAGTGTGACAGCCTTAGCCCTTCTGTTTCCTCACGCCTCACTTCCCACTAGCAGGGGTCTCTGGGGGCTTCAATCTGGGGGAGGAGGGGTCTGGCCCTCATCCTGCTGAAATTGAGCTCAGCAAGGGTGAGGGCAATTGGGTGGGGGTGGAGTCAAGAGGGGACTCTGAGCAGCTCAACCCCAACTGCATGGCTCAGGTTGGGACTTGGCCTCTTTTGCAAAGTCTGTTTCCTCCTTTGTAAGGTAGGGATGAGATTGGCTTGAAATGGGCTGAGAGAATGGTAAGAATGTTGGCCATCAGCCTGATGTGAGCAAGGTGGGAGGGGGATCTGGCTTATAATTCCCTGGGGAAGTTCATGCCTGCTGTGTGGGATGTGAATGTCACATGCAGCATGAATTTAGGGGCACACAGATGCACGTTTTCTTTAAAAAAATTAAAAATATTTTATTTGAGAGAAAGAGGCAGATAAGAGAGGTAAGAAGAGAGAGAGAGAGAGAGAGAATATGAGTGTGCCAGGGCCTCCAGCCGCTGCAAATGAACTCCAGACACATGCACCACCATCTTGTGCATCTGGCTTACATGGACCCTGCAGAATTGAACCTGGGTCCTTAGGCATCACAGACAAGCACCTTAATCACTAAGCCATCTGTCCAGCCCCAAATGCATTTAAAAAAAAAAACTTTATTTATTTGAGAGAGAGAGAGAGAGAGAGGGAGAGAGAGAGAGAGAGAGAGAGAGAGATAATGGGTGCGCCAGGGACTCCAGCCACTGCAAGCGAACTCCAGCTGCATGCACCACCTTGTGCATCTGGCTTACGTGGGTTCTGGAGAATCTCCTTAACTGCTAAGCCATGTCTCCAGCCCCCAAATGCATGTCCTTTTTTTTTTTTTTTTTTGGTTTTGCAAGGTAGGGTCTCACTCTGGTCCAGGCTGACCTGGAATTCACTATGTAGTCTCAGGGTGGCCTTGAACTCTTGGTGATCCTCCTACCTCTGCCTCCCGAGTGCTGGGATTAAAGGCGTGCGCCACCATGCCCAGCTCCAAATGCATGTTTTAACTGAACAGTTTTGTATTTATTTCAGTGTGCATCAGAAAACATATGGGGCTCACCAAATCCATGACTCCATAGCTACGTTTGTTTAGATGTGTGTGTGTGTGTGTGTTCGTACATGTATTCATGGTTTATGTGTGTGGGTTCAGGTGCACGCACACCATGGGAGGTCAGAGGACAACTTGGGATGTCAGTCCTTGCCTTCCACTTTGCTTGGAGCAAGGTCTCTTGCTCACCACTGTGTTCAGCAGGCTGGCTGGCTCAAGAGCTTCTAGGTGATTCTCCTGTATCTGACTCTCTTTTTGCCATAGGTAGATGAGATTATAGATGCTTGTGCTACAGCATTTGGCTTTTTTTTTTTTTTTTTTTTTTTTTTTGAGGTAGGGTTTCACTCTAGCTCAGGCTGAGCTGGAAATCACTGTGTAATCTCAGGGTGGCCTCGAACTCTGCACACTCCTCCTACCTCTGCCTCCCGAGTGCTGGGATTAAAGGCATGTGCCACCACGCCCAGCTAGCATTTGGTTTTTTAATGTGGGTTCTGGCAATCTGAACTAAGGTCATCATGCTTGTGGGTCAAAGGCTTTTAGTGAGCCACCTCCTAAGCCCTAGATTGAGTTTTAAGACACGAGAACATTAGTGTGAATTAAAGGAAAACTTAAGTTACACAAAAGGCCATACTTCCGAATGGCCTGTGCATGAGGACATTGGGAAGGAACATCTGTGATTTTCAATTCTTGGTTGCCTTTTCTGGTCTCCCTGGAGTAATTGTTACTCTGTGAGTGAGCTAGGGCAGTGGACTGTGAGTGGAAGTGGGCACTCCTGGCCCGTGCCCTGGCTTCTGTGGGAGTCAGAGGAAGGTATTAGACTCATGAGAGTGTGAAGAGAAATGACTTTGCTGAGACACTGAAGTTTGGGGGCTGTTTGTTACCACAGTGTAGCCTGACCTATCCTATCCTAACTGGGAAGGATATCCAATGCTCAGTTCTCCTTGGAAGGAGCTTATATCACCTGCATTTTATAGGAGGGGAGACTGAGGCTGAAAACTAAACTAACCAGCCAGGAGCCAGAGCTGGAACTGGAAGACACTCTGCCCAACAACAGGGTCTGCTTTACAAAACAATCGGTGGGAAATGAATGTGATAGATACAGAGGACAGTGGAGGGTGCCGAGGGTCTGGCAGACCAAGGAGGAGCTGGGGCTGGGAGGAAAAAGGTGGCCTACTATGTGTCCAGATGGTTACCAGGTAGAAACACACTTGGTAAATGTGGTAAATGTTGCACCTTTAAAAAATTTTTGATTTTGATTTATTTACGAGGGGGGAGTGAGGGGAGGGAGGAAGAATGGCTGCACCAGGGCCTCTAGCCACTGCAAACAGACTCCAGATGCATGTGCCACCATGGGCATCTGGTTTACATGGGTCCTTAGAGGCTTCACAGGCAAGCACCTTAACTGCTAAGCCATCTCCCCAGCCCTGCACTTTTTTTTTAAAAAAAAATTATTTGTTTGCAAGCAGAGAGAGATAGGGAAAATGGCACAGTCTCCTGCCACTGCAAATGAACTCCAGATTCGTGTGCCACTTTATGCATTTGGCTTTATGTGGGTACTGGGAAGTTAACCTGGATCCTTAGGCTTTGCAGGCATGCACCTTAACCATTGAGCCATTTCTCCAGCCCCCAACAATGCACCTTTTCTTGGGGGGGGGTTTCGAGGTAGGGTCGCACTCTAGCCCAGGCTGATCTGGAGTTCACTATATAGTCTCAGGGTGGCCTCCAACTCATGACGATCCTCCTACCTCTGCCTCCGGAGTGCTGGCTTGATATACTTTAAAAAAAAATTGGGGCCTGGAGAGATGGCTTAGCAGTTAAGCACTTGCCTGTGAAGCCTAAGGACCCTGGTTCAAGGCTCGATTCTCCAGGACCCACGTAAGCCAGATATACAAGGTGGCGCATGCATCTGGAGTTCATTTGCAGTAGTTGGAAGCCCTGGTGCGCCCATTCTCTCTCTGTCTGCCTCTTTCTCTCTATGTTGCTCTTAAATAAATAAATAAATCCAAAAAAAGTGATATGTTTCTAAAAAAGTGAAATCAAAAAATTATTTGTGAGTGGTGGTGGGGAGATGAGAATGCTAGGGCCTCTTGCTTCTGCAAATGAACCCCAGATATATGCATCACTTTGTGCGCCTAGCTTTATGTGGGTACTAGAGATTTGAACCCAGGCCAGTAGGCTTTATAAGCAAGTGCTTTAACCACTTGGCCCTAATTTACCTTTTTAATCTGGGAACCATCCCTATCTCTTACCTTCATATCTTTCCCCTCAATTCTAATTGAAACTCTGTCACCATTTAGCATTATCTCCTTCCCTGGTCCCTGGCAGCCTCCTTCCTACATCCTGTCTGTATGACTTGGACATCTTATTTGTACCTGGCTTACTTCACTTCTGTCATGACTTCAGGGCACAGGTGTCAGCATCCCCTTCCTCTTTAAGGCTGATAGCAGTCCACTGTATGGCAAGGTTGCTTTTTGCTGATCCACTTTTGGGTTCATGGATACTGGGTCTTTGGCTCCTCTCTGAACACTGGTGGACACCATCTGAGCTTCTGTTCTCAATCCTGTTGGCAGCTTTTTTATAGTCATTCATTCTTCCTGGGAGGCATTATGTGGCTCCTCTTGACAGAGGTAGAAGCTGGCACCCAGAGTTGGCATCTGTTAAGCTCACCAGGGTGGGAAGCTGTGGTGAGCAGTCCTTAAACTCAGGCATACTTGACTTAAAACTTTTTTTTTAATGCAAGGTAGGCTTTCATTTCTAGCTCAGGCTGACCTGGAACTCTCTCTGTAGTTGTAGGCCAGCCTCAAACTCACAGTGATCCTCCTACCTCTTCCTTCTTAGTGTTAGGATTAAAGGTATGTGCTACCATGACTGGTTTTGACTTAAATTTTTCTTCAACCTATTGTGACCTTGTTGTCACACCTAAGAGTCCATGTTCTTCTAGTAATTAAAAGGGAGTATTGTCACAAAAAAGAACTGTCTCCCAGAACATATGGAGCAGGCATGTTTCTTTGACACAGGCAGCTCTGGTCCTGGGCACGTGCCATCCTGCAGCCTCCGGAGCAGAGCTGTTTGTCTGTGGGGTAGAGACAGGCCTGGCTCCTGTGAGTCCTCCTTCCTGGGCTAGTCTTGGATCTCTCAGCACAAGGGGAGACCTGGTAGCTGGAGTGTGAGGGCACCACCATTCCTGGGCATTTACTCTCATTGAATCTTGACTTCATTCTGGGAGGTGGGCACTGTCACCATGGTTACTGATAAGGACACTGAGGCTACTTGGAGGCATGCGGGGGGAAGTAGAGTAGAGCTTTGACCCCAGTCTTGGGGTGGGTCCTTCAGGGATGCATGTGGAGGGAGACCCGGCTGAGCAGGGACAATTCAGTAGAGGCAGAGATCTGCCCACTCCTGCCTCCCTTTTCAGTCTCAGCGCTCTCCTTCTTCAGAACAATCCCCACTCACCCTGCTGCAGACACAAAAGCTGTTCACATCCCAAGAGCCCTGCCTCTCACTTGGTCCTGCTCTGTGCTCCCCGGGAGGCTACAGGAGCCCTTCTCCATCACCTTGTCACAGGTGTCCTGGAGCTGCAAGAGGCGGGGGCTTGTCAGGTCACACTGTGCTGAGAGTCCACAAGGAAGCTGCAGATGTCTCTCCAACAGGGCCTGTTGCTAACACCTGTGCCCATTGTCCCTTCTGCATTTCCTCTCCATTGCCTGGCACCCTCTCCAAGCACACTTTTCCACAGTGCTTGCATGGGGGTTCAGTGTAGTATGGCCTGAGGGTCACCTGCCCACTCCTTGGCCTCACCAGATGGAGCTCTTCAAGTCCACATGGCCTTTTTTTTTTTTTTTTTTAGGTAGGGTCTCACTCTAGCCCAGGTTGACCTGGAATTCACTATGTAGTTTTAGGGTGGCCTCGAACTCATAGTGATCCTCCTACCTCTGTCTTCTGAGTGCTGGGATTAAAGACGTGTGCCACTGTGCCCAGCTCCACATTGCATTTTTTAATCCTTTCTCACCACTGACACTCTGCAGCTCCTAATCTGGGAAGTTGAGGAGCCTGTGGATACAGATGGCAGGGTTTTCAGGGACATAGCAATGGTGGGGCTGCCTCTGCCTTAAGAGAAGACTCAGAAACTTCAGTCAGCTGCTGGCTGAGAGCTGGCAACAGGGACACAAGGATGGAGGGCAGCTATGCAGTGCTGGATGCAAACTGGGGCTCCTGAGCTAGTGGAGTTCTAGCATACAGAAGTCAGCCAGTGAAGGGCTCATAACCAAAATGACCAGTAGGGCAACATGCATAGCCAGAGGTACTAGACTACTAACCCCAGGGGAAGGGACTGGACCCAGGCTTCCTTGCCAGGGCCAGAGATACTCCTGCAAGACTAGCTCAGGATAATCGTGAGGCACTTAAGGTATCCCTGAAAGGGCCCCAAAATCTCATCTAAGCCAGCCCTGGCAGTGTCATGCCTGGAGCTTGAAGCACCCCAAGAGTCAGTAATCAGCTGTGGTCTCTGCACAATGGCTTGTGGCATCTGGAACTGGTGAGGTCACATGTGCCCAGAGTGCTTCTTCTGAGATGGAAATAATGACAGGACTTGTCAGGTGTCTGGGAAGCACACAGGCTGATAACTGGGACATGGTGGACTCTCAAGATAGCCATGGTTTGTAGTGGCCAAGGCTCCAGGCACCCACTTCCCAGGCTAGTCAAGTTACCCAAACTTTAAGTTCCCCACTGAATTCAGAGGGTTGGTCATGAATGATCAATCAACGCTGTGGTTTTCTGTATGACATTGGGCAGGGTCCACTAGCACAAAGGAAGTGGGGAGCCTCAGGTCACTTAGGTTTAACTGGGCTGTGCTTGAGTTCCTGCCCTGCAAGTCTGGTGCTGGGGAAAGTGAGATTTGTGCATTCTTGAGCTCAAGGTCTTGCCTTCAAACCTAGGTACAGGGGCTGGATAAATGGCTCAGTGGTTAAAGGTACTTGCTTGCAAAGCCGGATGGTCCAAGTTCAACTCTCCAATACCCATGTAAAGATAGACGCATGATGTGGTGCATACATCTGGAATTCATTCACAGTGGCAGGAGGGGCGCGTGTGCGCACAAACACAGGCACCCTCCTTCCCTCCTCTCCCCTCCCCTCCCTCTTTCTCTCCATCAAATAAGTATTTTTAAGAAGTCTAACCTCCCCATTTTGGGATTATAGGTATGTGCTGTCACACTCGGTTAGGGTTAGGCACTGATGCTGTAGTTATCAGTAATGATCTCAGTGACCGCTAGAGCTAAGGGGACATCTGGGTTTGCTTAGTTCCCAATGCGGCCCTTGTATGGTTCAGAGACTCTGGGCAAATCAATGGTGTCAGCCCCTAGAAGATTTGCTATAGCATCACAGTCTAGAGCATTACATACTCAAGACTTCCAAATTCAAAGCAATATGCAAAAGAAGGTATTTATAACTTTTATTTTAATATTTTTAATATTGAATATGTGACAAGATTTAATGACCAAATTAGTCATTTACATTTTCCAAAGATATCTAAATATAAAATTGCTAAAAATTCAAATACAGATAGCAAGCTACAAATAATAGTTCTTTTGTTTCTGGAGGGTAGGGATGGAAGACATTAGAAAAGGGTGCTCCTGTTAGCTGAACAAAGGTCAGAATGAAAGAGAAATTCATTAAAATGAGCCCGTGTGCGAAGAAATCCACTGACTCTGAAATGCTGTTTAGACACATCTCTTCCTGTACAATGATTTAAAAAAGTGTTTTAAATACAGTTTCTCATTGAGACATTTGTCCCTGATCCTAGTCCATGACAGTATGAAAGGATGTCACCGTGGGAGGGACCCCGGCAAGGCATCTGGTGTGGCCAGAGGGATGGTGTCAGGGTACTGGGGCCCTTGCCTTCCCTTCCCAGGGTATGGGGCGCAGGGACACGGGTTTCCCTCCACTTGCCTCCTTTCTGACAAAGGGGTCAGCAGCAGCTTCCAGCCTGCTCACTCAGCAGGCCCATAAGAGGAAAGGGAGATGAGGCCCTTCAAAATTAGCAAGGTTCAGAAACCTGCATGCAGGTCTAAGGCCAGCTGAATCTTACACCTGCTATTAGGACATGGAAAAGACCACTCTGGCCCAAGGACTGGCGCAACCTGAAGGTGTGCTGTCGCCCTGGCCTGCCAGCACGTGTCTCTGAGGTTAGAGGTGCTGTGTGTTGAGAAGAAAAGGCTTTCGAAGGGGAAAATGACATAGCTGTGGCACACACACTAGGTCCTTGTTCTTAACTTTAATAAGATGCGACCCTCAAAGCAAATGCACTCACTTAAACAAATGGCATAGTTAAAACTATTGGCTAAGTCTAAACATTCCTTCTGAGAAATCGAACCACAGCTTTTCCAATCTGCCCGTTCAATATGGAAACAGTATTCAAAGAGGGTAATCTAATCAATTCTCTGCCCCAAAGAATGGTCCATCATACCAACCGTGATAAAGAGGATGCCTGTTTATTAAAAGGAAAAAAAAAAAGAAAAATGTACATTTTTGTTCTTCGTTTGCCTTAAGAAATTTGATCAAGTTGCGAGGAAGTCTGGCGTGGCTATGTACATCCTTGGCAGGGCGGCCAGGCAGTGAACACGGCTGGGTAGCACAGGGCTCCTCCAGGGGTTATTCAAAGCCACTGCCAATCAGGCTTCAGTCCCGTGTCAATGGCCCTGGGCTCTGGACGAGAGTGTCCCCCACCCCAAACCTTCCCCTAGAGTCCAGGAGCCCTTTGCCCATGAGCCCAGGTTTCCCCTCAAGCATGGCAGGACATGATAGACTAAGGCCACCTGGCCCTGGCAGGCAGGCTCCACACTGCAGTGACAGATTGGAGGCCAGCGTCACTGCTGCCCTGACTTCTTCTCTTTCTGGAAGCTGAAGCTTGTACGTCTGCTCAGCTTTCTTTGTTTTTGAGCAAAGTAGTCGGCCCGGGCGGTGCTTGCTCGTGACTCCAGGATGTAGTTTACCTAGAACACAGAGGATGCAACCTGTCACTGCCAGCACTCACTGCTCACCCAGGGCAGAGCATGGGTGGAAGGGAGGACCACACTGCCTTGGGGCTTTGAGTCAGGTGCTCTCTGGCAGGCTAGGATGGAACCTGCGCTTCACTACAGGGATGAAGAGAGGTCACTGCAGGCCTCTCCCCTAGTGAACGGTAAGGGCTCTCTGACCCCCAAACCTGTTTCCCTCTTGGCCTGGGGCTTCCTCCCTAAGGGCTACAGGACCCTCACTCTGCTCTGCCAGATCTACAGCCCTGAAGGCTACATGACCTCCCTGGCCTCACCCTCCACACCTGAGAGATAAAAATATGACAGAGGGACGAGAAGCCACAGCAAAGTGCTCCTTCTGCAATGGACAGGGCTTTCTCTAATGTCCACAGTACTCTGCCAGCCAGGCCAGGACAAGGAAACGAGGCTTAGAGAGGAAGACTGAGTGGCCAAGGTCACCCAAAACCTGGCGTCAAACCTGTGTGTAGTGTGTGTGTCTTTTCAGGGCCACAAGTACAACTCCCCTCATGGGCCGGCAGCCCTCTGGGCATTTTGGGAAAACATGAACATTCTCCTTGTATTTCTTTCTTTTTTTTTTTTTTTTTTTTTGGTTTTGCAAGGTAGGGTCTCACTCTAGCCCAGGCTGACCTGGAATTCACTATGTAGTCTCAGGGTGGCCTCGAACTCTCGGCAATCCTCCTACCTCTGCCTCCCGAGTGCTGGGATTAAAGGCGTGCGCCACCACGCCCGGCTCTCCTTGTATTTCTAAAAGTTATGGTTAGAGTCCTAAGCCCTTGGGTAGATAAGGCGGCTAGCCACTCCCCACGCTGGTTCTCCTTGGTGACTCTGAGAAGGGGCCAGAGGCTCTGGAGGAGGGCAGTTCCTGGGCTGAGGCTCTGACATTGTCCCCTCCAAACTTTTTGCTCTGATCGTTGCCAGCAGCAGGCGGTACAGGCTGGTGTGTGGGTACAGAAGGCCTGACACGCTCGGCCACTGCCAAGCCAAGTTACCAGCTGAGAGCAATAAATCATGAGGCCCGCGGGGCCGGGTGGATGATCCGGGACAATGCAGACAATGTGTGAAAATAGGAGGTTTTATCACTCATAATAAAAGCAATTTTTGGATTATACTGTTTGCACACTTAGCCAACCTAGTGTTTTCAGAGTATTTTTGGCACATATAATTTGACAAAAGCATTTAAAAACGATTCTTAACAAGCCAACTATTTCCTAAATTTATTATCTTCAATGCTTTGTGATAATCACATAGATAATTTTAATGGAAGATTAATGTAATAATCAAAAGATAAAAACGCCCTTTGGTCTGCCATTAGCTGGTTAATATGCTGTGGCTTAAAACTTGCACAATTTTATGCACTATAGAGTGTTTCACTTTCAATGCATTTTACAGCTTAAGGCATAAAAATACAGGGAGTTTTCATGGTCAATAAAGCCACAGCCTCCATCACTCGATCATGAGAAGAACCCAGTGTGAAAAGCCCAACGATTCCTCAGAGATTCATCTTAAAGCCTGCAGAATGAGCAACCATACGCGGCTCACTGCGCTTGGGCGGGAAAAGGGTAGCTTTGCAACAAGCTGGCCTCAAGTGAAGGCTCCACCCTTAGGCTTGGGTGTGCTGCAGCCTCAGGCCTCCATCTCCTCCTGTAAGAGGGTGACAATGTCTATATTCTACAGGGCAGTTAGGAACCTCAGAAGAGGCAACAAACAAAAAACATCTGAAATGCAGTTGGAACTCAAAAACCATTTCTACAAGGAGAAAAAGAAGATGAGGAGCAAATCCCTTGATGGTGGGTTGCCTGAACATAACAGTTGGGCTGACTCTAGCTCTTATTGCACCCTTCCTTTCGGGCTAAGCTTTCATCTCATATAAAGCTCCTAAAACATGTTACCTGAGTCTGAAATGGCCCTGATGGTAACATTTCTTTCCAATTCCCAGAGCCAGGGGTGAGGCCTTGGTCACTGGCTCAAAGCTCACAAAGACAGAGTGGAAATGGTGGGAATGTGGAGATGGCTTGGAATTTAAAACTTGGAAAAAGCCAAGGTAGGGGAGAGGAAGAGAAATTTAATCTGCCATCAGGACCACCATCCTAAGTCTCAGGCCAGTTGTGCCTGGGCACGCAGCGCTATGAGTCTCTTGATGATATGATATTTCTACAAACATTTTGGGACAAAATCCAACATTTCAGGAGAGGCAACAGGGCTCAGGGATTTTGCAGAAAGCATCTACTTTGAGGGAGTGTGTGGTCCTGTAAAATGATTTCTTTGCACTTGATCTTAGGCAGTTTCATACTGAAGTCATAAACCTGTGTTTCTGTCATCAATCTGCTGTTGTGAAAATTATTTTGATGTCAAACACAGGATTATAATTTTACTAGAATCCTTCTCAGGTCTTGAATATTTTAATGCTGGCTATAAAAACAAGTCCAGCCCCTGACAGGGTGCTGGAATATTTCTTTATCTACTCCCAACACCTGGCACAAGTTCCCTGGGCTGTTTTGTTATGATGCTCTGGCAAGTAACTCTTAGCTCGCTGGGAGCAGATACTCCCTGATCGGCACTGTCCTCACCCTGGTTCTTGGGGGCTCTGGTCAGGGTGGCCCCCAGCCCTACCTTCCTCATGCCACTATGTCCCTGCCCCAGCCATCCTCCTAGCAGCTTTGTCTTCTTACTTCTCACCTACTGCCTTTGACTTTCTCAGCAGCCATGGGGTCTTTGTCTTAAGCATTCCTGTGGAGCAAGTCTACTTTGTTGAGACTTCCCTCTTACTTCCTGAGGGCTAGGCACATCTTAGGGAATAAGAAGCACCAATTCTAGAATCTGCCTAGCATAGGGTCAAGTTTTGGTTCTGCCACCTTACCACAGTCGTCATCCTGGTGACTATGAGCCTCTTTTTCATCTAGAAACTGGGAATATTTTCAATGCCTATCTCAGACTTGGGAGGGTTTACTGCTGTGTGGAGCTTCAGTCCAGTCTTTGCTTCCTCAGCCAGCCACACTGTTACCATCACTTGATGACTTTTTCAGAGAATAGCTTAGTGGGGAAAGGATGGCACATTTCACCTGATTTCTAACACACAGCAATGACAGGACTAGTTATGTTTACCCAACTGGGGGTGGGGCAGCCATCTCTGATTCTAACCCTCTTCAGGCCACTGACAGTATATAGGATGTGGTCTAGGAGTGAAGTCTCAGCTGGAAGCACCCTGGTCAGAGTGTGGTGCTCAGACCAGCACGGATGCTCTGAAGAAATCTGAGCTCCTGCTCTCAAACTTTGGAATCAACAAGAGCTTATGAGACTCCTATGCCAAGCAGGCTGTGCTCATCCAGACCCCACTCTGTGATGCTGGGATGGGCCAGTCTGTCCAGCCTCCCAGGTACCCTGCTTGTGGCCCCAGGCCATTCCCAGGCTGTTAGGAATCTGCTTGTCCATCCATAATCAGGACAGCCAAGTCAGTTACCTTTACACATGGCCCTTGTGACTACCATTGCCTCTGGGGACAGGGGAGGGCTGTCACTGTGGAAGCCTGAGAGCTCTAGCTTGGCACATGGAAGGTGCTTACTGAGGGTGTTGAGGTTTAGTGTCACACAAGTCCAGCTCAAGGTGCATACTTCTAACAGGTTGGGAAGGTACCTTAAATGATTGAAAACAATCAATATTTCCTCAGCTGGCTCAGGAGCTTCAAAAGACCTCCTGCCATTGATGGTGGGAAAATAGATGGTACACAAAATAAAAAGCAGGACCACTGGGGCAGGGGCTGGAAGGAAGATGGACCCACCCACCCCATCCCAGGGTTTGGGGTTGTACTAACCTTGAGTACGATCTCATTTACAGTAGCAGCATCGGATTCAAAGTAGAGGTGTTTGTAGTCATGATTGCTTAGATAGGTGAGTTTAAATATTGCGTGACCTGCAGAGAGACACACACACAGTGAGGGGCAAGGCTGAGGGGGTCTGGTGAGTTACTTTGGAGGGTGGGGAATCCCTATCCAGAGCTCATGGAGGCTGGACAGTGTCTGTGTATAAAATGGACAGTAAGAAGGAAAAGATTGAAGGGGTAGCTGGGCCCCATTCTCCTCTGCAGAGTACTGAGGAGCCAGGCCAGGGAGGTTTTACAGAACTGCTTCTACAAGATAATTACAAGAAGCACTTTTTTGCAGTGGCACTATTATTATTTTTAAATATTTTATTTTTATTTATTTGACAGAGAAGGGGGGGAGAGAGGGAGGGAGGGAAGAGAATGGGCGCGCCAGGGCCTCCAGCCACTGCAAACGAAATCCACTTAGAGCAGGAGCTCTGTCTCCAGGGCTTCTGCCTCCAGTCAGCTTGAGCAGAGCTCAGGGCCGGGAAAGTGAAAGAGCACACCCTTACAATAAGACCTCCCCATCCGTTGTCCTGCTAATTGAAGCTGTGGCTGGTCATGTTATTAATTAATAATATATCACCCATATTACTGTAAGTTCACCTCCTTCCCGGAGAAATCTTCTAGGGGACTTTATTTACAGTAGCTAATTTTTCAGATCTCCAAAAATAAACTGATATATGTTGTACATTTGTGGCCAGAAAAGTCGAGCTACTGGTATTTTATCCTGTGAACATCATTACAATATACTAATTGGGACTATAAATCCTATATTGAAAAAATTAGCTAATAATTTCTGAAAAACTTCACTTTCAATCACTTGACAAATTTAGCCTGGTTTTAAATTGTGACACTGAAATGTTAGGATTCTTGACTGGAATCTACTCACTCTGTTAATGCATAAATTACTTTTTCTGATAAGAGTGAATGAGTTTTACATAAAAAGATGAATGTGCATGTGTGGGTATCTTCACAGGATCTATTCTAGAACCCTGGAGCCTTGATGACATCACCTCATGAGGGAACAATGCAGATATATTTGTTGGCCATGCTGTGACCAAGCAGAGTCATCTATGAAGGACACAGTATTGTGAAGGGTAAACAGAAACATTCCCTCAGGAGGCCTTACTGTGGACACCTGTCCATGACACAGAAACAAAGCCTGGGGCTAGGAAGGACCAGAAGGTCTTGGCGAGGCCTGCAGACCTGAAGCTTCGGGGTTCACTGGCCACTCTGATGAGTGAGCTGAAGCACGGTCTGCGCCACCTGCTCCCGCTCATCACTGACAAAACAAACCCTCAGGATGTGCGAATGTGTTTTCCTGAGAAGCTGAGGCACCATTAACATGTCTTGCACTTTAGGTAATGTCAACTCTGTACAGGACACATGTGAGACACAGCTTTCATGGGACTGATAGCCTGGAAGGGATGCCTTTACTGTCCTCTTGGGATTGTGGCACAGTGGAGCGAGTCAACTAAGGCCTCACAGGAAGACTTGTGGGCTACCTGTTTTTGTTAAAAAAAAAATAAAGCAAAAAGATTATCTCTAGCCAGGTCTCAAAGGCCAAGGGATCCTAAATCCCCTACACTAGTTTTCTGTGCTTGGAGGCTGTCCTCAGCACTCACTCCAGTCCAGTACCCAGGTGAGGAAAAGAAGCAGGCAGGAGTTCCTGGGCCCAAATGCTCATGGCAGGAAAGCACTGACTCCTCCAGGGGAGCAGAAGTGCCTTGTCTAGAGTGCTGGGTGCCGTCAATTCCAGAGCCTTAGTAACCATTAGTAACTGGGCTAAGGCTGACAGCCATGAACCATGGCTCAGTCTGAGGTCAGATCAAGGGCAGCAGCTGTGTCTTCACACACTGGGTCATAGGACACAAGGCAAGTTGCTTCTAAGAGTTTCTACTTGGAGGTACCCCACTCTGGCCCCCTCGCCCCTTGCTTTGCTAGGAATAGTCCAGGCTCTTCCAGGAGCACAAGCTAGGTACAAGGGACAGGGAGATGAGGCAGCATGTTTGGTATGGAGAAGGGCCCTTGGGGACAGTTTCTTACAGGACAGGGAGCTAGCTGGGAAAAAGAGGAAGGGGCAAGTGAACAAGGAAATAGCACTGGCAAACTGGCTCTGTGGGAGGCCAGAGCAGCGTGGGATACGTGTGGGCAGACAGTAGGTAACTGGCAGGCACAGAGGACTGGGAAAGCTTGGATGTACGGCTGGTGGAAACACTAGCGAGTCTGAAGCAGGGCAGTGAAACAGATGAAAAAATTGTATTTTAGAGGGTTTCCTCAGGGTCCCCTGAGCTCAGAGGCAGAGAGACCAGTTACCACAGGAAGCCAGGTAGAAATGTATGTGGATCTGAGCTAGATGGACAAGATGGATGCTGAAATGGGCGACCTGAGAACTATGGAGAAGATAACGCTGGCCCCACTCAGAGACTCTTAGAATAGAACGACAGTGAATAGAATTCATACCTGAAGTCCATCCAGTCTATGACCTAAATACTCTGGGGTGACAAGCTAACTGACCTCCTGCTGGAATGGGCCTGTCAGTGAACATGAGTCATTTATGCTACATGGTAAAGTTTCACCGGTGCTGTCTGGGAAAAAGGGCACACTGGCAGCAGACCATGGATGGACCAGAAGGGCAGAGGCTGTGCTCACCTCCCTTGACATCCCAGCACCTCAAGGTCTACCTCAGATAAAGAATGGAGCAGCTGTCAAATGAGTTCTTCAGTGGCAGCTCACAGGACATACATTACAGGAAACCATGTGGGCAGCTTACCCTTAAAAATTCAAAGAACACGAGTAGTTTTCACAGGAAAAGGTATTAAGCCATGGAAGCACATCGTCTCTGTAAAAGTTGCAGTTGAGAAACAAATAATTTATCAAAATCTAGTATTCGTAGCTGGGCATGGAGGCAGAGGATTGCCAACCTGAGATGATTATTATTATTATTTTTTTGATTTTTCGAGGTAGGGTCTTACTAGCTCAGGCTGACCTGGAATCCACTCTGTAGTCTCAGGGTAGCCTCAAACTCACAATGCTCTTCCTACCTCTGCCTCCCAAGTGCTAGGATTAAAGGTGTGCACCACCATGGCCGGCCAACCTGAGACTATAGAGTTCCAGGTCAGCCTGGGCTAGAGCAAGACTCTACCTTGAAAAGAAAATTCTTCCTGGGCGTGGTGGCACACACCTTTAATCCCAGCACTTGGGAGGCAGAGTTAGAAGGATTGCCATGAGTTCAAAGCTACCCTGAGAGTACAGAGTGAATTCCAGATCAGCTAGAGTGAGACCCTACCTTGAAAAACCACCCCCCCAAACAAACAAACAAACAAAAAACAAACAAAATCTACTATTTGTGTTAGTTCAAATTATCTTCCCTGGACTGTTACATGCTATCTGGAAATTCAGGCAGAAAAACATGGGCCCTGATGTTAGACCTGGGTTGGCATCCCAGCTATGGGACATTAGTAAGACACTGTCCTTGTCAGTGCCCAGCTGTAAAGAAGACAGTATCTGGTAGCTATTTCCTATATTATTATGCACACACATATATTGTTCTATATCATACACACTCCTGCACAGAGCAGAAGCTCAGTGGGCTGGTAATTCTTTTTTTTTCGTGTTTCGAGGTAGGAACTTGCTCTAGCCCAGGCTGACCTGGAATTCACTGTGTAGTCTCAGGGTAGCCTCGAACTCACTACAATCCTCCTACTTCTGCCTCCCAAGTGCTGGGATTAAAGGTGTGTGCCACTATACCTGGCAAGGGCTGGTAATTCTTATATCTATGATAGAACTGATATGCTCATTATTTTGAAGATTTTGTTTTTAATTGGGCCTTTTCCTGAGAAGACACTTTTATACCGCTGTAGGAATAAAATAAAACATTATATAGGATAAATGTGGCAACCTAGGCATTGTCACACACTTAGGCAGGCCACTGAAACTATACATCTGCTTCTGAATATTGAAATAAAAATCTGCATATGTAAAAATGTTTTTACATTTATGTATTTTTTTTTCCAAAGTAAACCAGAGAAGATGGAAGGTAACACCATGCAGAAACTAATTAGCAGCACAAATGTCAGAAGTGGAGATGTTAGAGCTTTTTCTGCTATGATTTATCTTCTACTTTCAGCATTTTAACGAAAAAACAAAAGGCTGTGCTGAGCAAACAGGTTCCTGGGGCCAAGGTAGGGAAGTGCCAGCCTGGAAAGGCTCCTGCTGTCATGAAATGGGAACCCCTGCTATCTCTTAGAGCTCTGAGAGGAAGGGTCATTGATGGTGGGAGAACAGTGGCCTCTGCATGGACCTGTAGTTCACCTTTATTTCAAACCCCAGGTGCGCACACTTGCTACTACCACCAAAATGAACGCGATTTCTTTTTTATTCCTTTTCAATTAAAAGAATTATACCAACATATTCAGAAGACAAAGGAAAAACCTCTGCATTTCACCTTACAATTGAACACTGCAGCACAATGACACTTATGGGCGCTTTTTTTTTAGCTGTTTCATAGTTTACTAAATTTTTTTTTCTTTTGTGGTAGTCTCACTCTAGCCCAGGCCAGCCTTGAACTCACTTACCTGGGCCTCCAGAGAAAACTGAGCTTTTAAAAAGGAAAGTTAATGTCTCAGTACAGCTCTGGTTTTGATGTGACATCCTCCACACCTTCTTTTCCAGTAAGTGCATTCTAGCCCAAGTGCACACTAGGGTTCCTACTAGGAACTCTGCTGGGCATTTAGTTACTTATAAAACTGCCAGCATTATAAAGAAGGCTGGAAAGTACAGCAGGCACAGAACTATGAAAAACACAGGTTTCTGGGGTAAGATCTTTTCTGATTCCTCCTGTCTAGGATATGGAAAACCTCACTGGATTTCTTGGGGGAAAATGGATGGGATCACACAATCTTTTGGACACTTTAAAAACATATATATATGAGAGAGAGAGACACACACAATATGGGCACACTAGGGTGTCATGCCACTGCAAATGAACTCCAGACACATATGCTACTTTGTGTGTCTGGCTTCACATGGGTACTGGGGAAGTGAATGTAGACAGGAAGGATTTGCAAATAAGCACCTTTAATCATTGAGCAATCTTCCCAGCCCCACTTTAGCCCAGGTTGGCCTTGAACTTGCTGTGTAGCTGGGGCTTGCCTTGAACTCCCCGTCTTACTGGCTGGGACTATAGGCCTGTGCCACCACGCCCATTTTCTGGCTCTACTTTTCTCTAGGTCCAAGTAGGAAAGATGGACTGGGGTGCTCTGCTTATATCTTCACCATGATCAGCAGTGGAATGCCCTACTGCCTGCAGAGAGCTTTTGTTCAATGGGATTTGACCGATCACTCCTAGTAGCAGAGGTTCCTGGGCATAATGACCTCTTTGACCTCTGGCACAGGGGCTACCTTCAACTTCAAGCTTCTGCATCTTTCCCACTAACTCTTTGGTTCCTTCCTACAGACATGATTAAATCTAATTATAAAAACTCCTGTGGCAATATGACTTGTCTCCTTACACTAATTTATTGAACACACCACTGGTAAGGTCACTATGCCCTCAATGTTGTCAGCCAGTGCCTTCTCAGCTGTGTCTGATACTTCACAATGCCCCCATTCGTGGGTTTCCATGGAGCTACAGCCACCTCTTTAGTCCCCATTTCCAGTCAATCTGATTCTGTCTCCTCTGTTACCTTGACTTCCTCCTCTCCTTAAATGATGTTCTTCCTAGGTTTCCATCCGTCATCTCTTCTAACTCTGCCTTTCTCCTTGGTCAGCTTGGCCCCTTAGATTTTAATTACTTTTCACATGCTGATAACATGAATGAGTACCTGGCCAAACCCTTTTCCAGATGCCAGAGGCTATTCACAGCCTGCAGAAGGTTCAGTTGATGTGGCCTACTGATATGTGAAGGAGAGGCTTCTTCTGGCTGAGCTGAAGGGATAGCTGTGTATGCTGAAGGACACTGGCCATGGAATTTGTGACATTGGCAAAATCATGGCAAATCAGAGACTGCAGAGCCAGTAACTGATGCCCAATTCTGGTTCAATGGTATTAACAAATATTTCTACTCTGCATTCTCCCAGGTAGAATGAATTGTGTACTGGCCACATACAGAATTTAATGCTCTGGTGATCTTATACTTCAAGGTCTAAAAACCTCATAAATGGATCCTGAAGTGTCTGACCTCATCTGTTAAAGTCCATGCCTGCAGAAGCTAATGCCAGGTAATTATGCAATCCTCAATTTATATACAAGATTATGAACCTAGAAAATAAAGGAAATAACGTGATAGCTCTGCCGGTATGTGGGAGGCATCACCACATGCCAAGTCAAACTTGAGGCACTTGGTTCCCTGCCGGTTCCTCCGGCAGGTAGGGCTGAAGGAGCCGGTCCAGCCGGTTCCTTTTTGGGGCTGAGCGGGATGGTGAATGTCGGCGACCCAGAACCCCCTCCTCCAAAGCACTGGAGAGAAAAACACACTGGGTCGGGAGTCTTGTCGAAGCAGGAACTCGTTTTATTGTACTAGGAAGATGTTTATATAGCATTGAGAAAGAGGGTGGGGTCTCAGGATGGGATAAAGGTGTAGGGGCCAATAGTATTTCACCACATCAGCAGTAGCTGGGCGGAGGCAGTTTTGGCTTAGGTCTTGCTGAGTCATAGGCCAAAGACAGGTCGCCAAACTCTAGTCAGGCTCAGGAAGTTTCACTGGGCCTCACACCCGGGCCTCTTAGGGCCCAACAGTTCCCTAAACAGTTCTCACAAGCTTGCCATCCAGCCCTCCTCCTGTGGTCACAACCCTCATCCAGATCTTGCCCTGGATTATATCCTCTGACCATGTCTTTTTCAGATCTAACTAAGCATCTGCTCACAGTGCTGTCCTTTTAAAACACATTTAGTGGGCTGGAGAGGTGGCTTAGAGGTTAAGGCGTTTGCCTGCAAAGCCAAAGGATCCCAGTTCAACTCTCCAAGCCCCACGTAAGCTAGATGCACAAGGGGGCACATATATCTGGAGTTCATTTGCAGTGGCTGGAGACCCTAGTGTGTCCATTCTCTCTCTTTGCCTCTTTCTCTCTCTCAAATAAATAAGTAAATAATATGTAAAAAAACAGCAAAAATTATATTAAAAAAAAACACATTTAGGCTCACATATATAATCCCAGGATTTAGTAGGTGGAGGCAAGAGAACTACTTGCAGTCTACAGAATAAGACCCTTTCTGTATCCAACCAACCCCACCCATCCACCTAAGAACAACATCACAAACATACCTGGATGGCAGATTTCCTACTCAAAGCTCTCCAGTGCTGCTTGTTTCATCAACCTGAAAGTCTGATTATTTGAGGGTGGTTTTCAGGTCCCTGTATCAGCAGTTTTCATACTTTATGGTCTCAGAAGCCCTTTATATTCTTAAACATTATGAAGGAGCCCTCAAAGTTTTTGCTTATATGGATTATACTCATTTTTATTGTGCTAAACGTTATAACTGAGAAATTTAAAAGATATTATTTTATTAAAAATATATTTAACGGGCTGGAGAGATGGCTTAGCGGTTAAGGCGCCTGCCTGCTAAGCCTAAGAATGCCGGTTCCAATCTCCAGGTCCCACGTTTAGCCAGATGCAAAGTGACGCAAGGGCGTAATGCCGTACTTGCCCAGAAGGGGGCGCATGTGTCTGGAGTTGGTTTGCAGCAGCTGAGAGGCTGCTGGAGCGCCCATTCTCTCTCTCTGCCTCTGCCTCTCTCTCTCTCTCTCTCCAAAAATAAAAATAAATAAAAAAAATTAAAAAATATGGTAACCCATTATGAATCAACATAAACATTTTATTGAAAAAAACCCTTGTTTCCTTAAAGATTAATGAGTAGATTTGATTTATATTTTTGAAATCTTAAAAGAAAACCTTGTTACTTATTTGAGAGAGAGGGAAAGGCAGGGTGTGCTAGGGCCTCCAGCCACTGCAAACGAATTCCAGATACATGCATCACCCTGTGCATCTGGCTCAAATGGGAATTAGGGAATCAAACCTGGGTCCTTAGGCTTTGCAGGCAAGTGCCTTAACCACTAAGCCATCTTTCCATCACCGAAATCTTTTTTTTTTAATTTGAGAGAGGCAGAGACAGAGAGGAAGAGGCAGAGAGAGAGAGAGAGAGAGAGAATGGGCACACCAGCAGCCTCTCAGCCGCTGTGGACAAACTCCAGGCACATGCGTCCCCTTGTGGGCAAGTGTGGCATTGCACCCTTGTGTCACTTTTTGCATCTGGCTAAATGTGGGACCTGGAGATCAAACAGGCATGCTTGGCAGGCAGGCAGGTGCCTTAACTGGTAAGCCATCTCTCCAGCCCTCTATCCCTGAAATCTTTAAAAAAATTTCTTTGGTTTTTGGCTTAGCAGCACACAGCTGTTATTATCCTGTTTCTACATTGACTTCTTGTGCTAGATTGTTTTAGTTAACGTATATGAAGAAATGTCAGCCTCACACAGCACAGATGATTTTGGCAAAAGGAAGCTCTATCTATCATGTATGTATGTATGTATGTATGTATGTATGTATGTATGTATGTATGTATATGAATGAATGAATGAATGAATGAATGAATCCTATCAGTCTATACAGTGCTGGGGATTGAACTTATGGCCTCATGCATGCTAGGCAGAAAGTCTACAACTTAGCCTCACCCTCTAGTCCAGGAGGCATATTTTAATATTCTTCTTGGTAAATATTTTCTGATATTAATCAAACTTGGTAGTTTAAAAATATTTTATTTGAGAGAGACAGAGAAAGAGAGAGAGAGAGGCAGATAGAGAATGGGTACACCAGGGGTTCTAGCCACTGCAAATGAACTTCAGATGTATGTGCCACCTTGTGCATCTGGCTTATGTGGTCCTGGGGAATTGAACCAAGGTCCTATGGCTTAACAGCTAATCCATCTCTCCAGCCCAGTTTTTTTTTTAAAAGATGAGTTATAACATGGAATCTAAACTCTCATCTGTAGACTTCCCTATACTCTATTACATTAAAATCTATTAGTTGGTCTCACACCTTAAATAAGTCTTATCCCCTGCCTTTTTTTTTTTTTTTTTTTGGAGGGAAGGGTCTCACTTAACTCACTCTGTAGCCCAAGCTGGCCTCAAACACACGGTGATCCTCCTACCTCAGCCTACAAAGTACTGAAGATTGTAAGCCAACATACATGGCTCCCCTTACCTTAAAATAAGAATTTTTTGGTATTTAAAAAATTTTTAATTGACAACTTCCATAATTGTACACAATAAACCATGACAATTCCCTCCCCCCACTTTCCCATTCACAAATTCACTCTCCATCGTATTCCTTCCCCCTCTCAATTAGATTCTCTTGTATTTTGATGTCATCATCTTTTCCTCCTATTATAAAGGTCAATTATATTGATTTTTTAACAACAGCAAACAAAGCAAAGGATCTCATAGTGACATTTTCCTATGTACTTCCTTTTTGTGGACCCTCCTCTCCCACTCCCTTCCCTATCTCCAACCCCTCTTGTTGGTCCCTTTCCTCCTCCCAGTAGCTCCCCTTATCATGTATTCTATTGTTATTTTATTTTGCTTCCTCTCTGCCTCCCTTAAGCTCTTTCCCCACATAACTCCCTTTTCCCATTTCATGACCTATACCCACAACTCTGTGGTATCTAGCTTTCTGAGTCTGGCTTATTTTGCTTCATATAATTTTCATTGCACCCATTTTTCTACAAATATAATTATTTCATTTTTCTTTATGGCTAAGTAAAATTCCACATTTTGTTATCCATTTATATGTCCCTGAACACCTAGGCTGGTTCCATTTCTTAGGTATTGTGAGTAGTGTAGCAGTAAACATGGTTATGCAAGTATCTCTGTGGTAGAGTTTAAGATTATATATGTATCTCCATCTTGCCAGGCTTTGTAACATCAGTAGCCAGGAATTTATTGGTTCTCTGAATTACAGAAACTTCCAAATGTTGAACCATTTCAATATACTATATTACAATTCATTAACAGCACAACTGATCTCATCCGAAAAGCCTTGGATCAGTGAGAAGCCAAGCTTCAATAATGGATACAAGTTTTAAAGGTTCTAGTTTTCATCCCAAACAGTCTAAATTTCATCACTGGCACCAAACACTGCTACTTGTTACTTAAAGTGACAGGTTCATTTGCTTCATTTTCAAGAAAGTGTCTGCCAGATATTCAAGTTCAAAGAATCACAATTTGTCAGTTGTTCTTTCAAATAAAAATGGTGGACAATGCTTGCCAAGCATGCAGGAGGCCCTGGGGTTCACTCCCCAGTACTGAAAAAAAAAAAAGGCTTATGGGGCCTTCTGATAATTTTATTGATGCCCAAGTTCTTTCAACAAAATAACATGTGGCATTTCAACATTTAGGTACTAGCTGAGTTTTAATCTTCAGCTTTTAGAGAGGTAGGTCAGGAAGAAACAAGTTTCATAGCTAGAAACTTCCTCCTTTGAGGGGCCTCAGTTTGTGATAGGCCCGAGTGAGCACATACTCTGTGGGGGTCTAACTGCCAACAATGAGAACTTAGTAACCTTTGTGCAAAACACCTTTTTATATTTTCAGCATTGAAATTCTTCCTGTATTAGAGTATGAGGGAAATAAGTTACCATCTTATCATGTTCGTATGTAGAAATACTAAATATCATGATTTTCTCAAGGATACAAAAAGCTTTATGCCTTGATAAAAAACTATTTCGTACAGCTGTGCTCATTGTTTTCTTAGATAGGCTCTCACATAGCTAAGGACAGCTCTCAACTTCTGATCTTCCTGCTCCACCTCCTGAGTGCTGGGATCACTGACATGTGCCAATACAACAGCATCTTCTTCTATTTTTGTAAAAGGTTTTTCGAGGTAGGGTCTCACTCTAGCTCAGGCTGACCTGGAATTCACTATGGAGTCTCAGGGTGGCCTCAAACTCAAGGCAATCCTCCTACATCTGCCTCCTGAATGCTGGGATTATAGGTGTACACCACTACACCAGGTATTTTTTTTTTTTTATTAAGTAGAAACTTTGTATGGATACATCATGTGTTGGTATCATCGCTTCCTTCCTCCCTGCCCCTACTCCACTGAGTGCTCTCCTTAGTGGGATTGCTGGTATTCACCCAGGAGTTGTGGGTTATAAGTTGTGAGAGTAGCAGGAATGTAAGAGCTTCTTCCTTTTCAGATGCCTAATTCCTGCATTTAATAAGCTTTAGGAAGAAGGAGGAGGAGGAGGAAGAGAAGA
Organism: Orientallactaga sibirica; assembly: GCA_036365145.1. Classification (NCBI taxonomy): domain Eukaryota; kingdom Metazoa; phylum Chordata; class Mammalia; order Rodentia; family Dipodidae; genus Orientallactaga; species Orientallactaga sibirica. Next base: position 8,998,515 of record JAEOAD010000034.1, on the reverse strand, counting down.
AAAAGAAAAACCAGTTTTTCAAGCATGGCTAAATTTTGCTGACAATTAACTTCATGGTCTGAGCCAGGGCTGAGACTAGTTTTCCATGGGAAAACAGACATGTTTAAGTGCCTTGGCAGTAACTGTGACACTGGAAAGACACACCTACATGAACACTTATGTTTAACTGCAAATAAACTGTGGAACTTCTTTGAGCCACAGTTGTCTCATAAAATGGGACTATCTGCTTCCTAGGTTATTAGGATTAAGTAGCCCTAAGATAAAGTAGAACAACTGCAGAGAGTTGCTGTAAGAGTTAAGGCACCCACAGGTGGTCCTTGGAGCACTTCAAGATGGGGAGGGTCCCTGTGCCTTTTTAAAAATATTTTTTAAAATTTGTATTTATTTTTGAAGAGAGACACAGAGAGAGAGAGAGAGAGAGAGAGAGAGAGAGAGAGAGAGAGAGAGGGGGAGACAGGGGCGTGCCAACAGTCTCTCAGCTGCTGTGAACGATATCCAGATGTGTGCGCCCCCTTGTGGTCAAGTGCAGCATTGCGCCCTTGCGTCACTTTGCATCTGGCTAAACGTGGGACCTGGAGATTGGCACCGGGTTCTTAGGCTTAGCAGGCGGGTGCCTTAACTGCTAAGCCATCTCTCCAGGCCCTCTTTGCCTTTTTACCTCCACCCTTTCAGACACACAAACTTTTCTATGAAGGGCCAGAGAACAAGTTCTTAGGTTTTTGTTGACCAAGAGGCAAAATTAAAGATATTTTATAGATATTTATATAAAAAAGGAAAAAAGTTTACCAGTTTTTGACAAAATTCAAAATAGAATACATTTGTGGGAGAGAATGGTAATGCAGGTATACTAATAAGGATGGATTTCCCCCCTCTTGGGGGTAACATTTCACTTAACTGGTGTTTAAAATTAGTATCATCATTAAATCAACTTCATATAACCACCCTTAGTGGTGTGCTTACCTCACAGGACAAACAGAGGTGTAGCCAAATGGACTTAACCTGTGGGCCACTATTTGCAATCCCTGCTCAAGGAGACCACTTGCTTATGGCTCATTCCATGTAAGCAACAACAGTGACAGTATAAGAGTTCTTAATTGCTCTGTATAGATTTGGGTTTTCACCTGGAATTTCCCTCTCCAGCCTTCAACATTCCTTAAAGTGAAGGCTTGGTGGTGACAAACTCTTTCATCTTTTTTTTTTTTTTACTTTGGTTTTTCAAGGTAGGGTTTTACTCTGGCCCAGGCTGACCTGGAATTCACTCTGTAGTCTCAGGGTGGCCTGGAACTCACGGTGATCCTCCTACCTCTGCCTCCCAAGTGCTAGGATTAAAGGTGTGCACCACCACGCCCAGCTTTCTTTCATCTTTTGATAGTCTGAGATGTCTTTGTTTCACCTTCAGCTGAAGGGTGTTTCATGGAATATAGAGATTTTAGCATGTTGGGGAGGTCCTACCATTGTCTTCTGGACTGCATACTTCTGGTGGGAAGTTAGCAGTCATTCTTATCTTGGTCCTGCAATGTAGCACAGCTGCTTTTGAGATTTTTCCTCTTTTTTTTTCTGGTCTCAGCAGTTTGATTGTGATGTGCCTTGATGTGCTTTTTTTTTTTTTTTTTTTGGTTTTCTGAGGTAGGGTCTCACTCTAGCTCAGGCTGACCTGGAATTCACTATGTAGTCTCAGGGTGGCCTCGGACTCATGGCAATCCTCCTACCTCTGCCTCCCAAGTGCTGGGATTAAAGGCATGCGCCACCATGCCCGGTGTGGTTTTCTTTACATATATCCTGCTTAGCCATTTCTGGGCTTCAAGATTGGTAGTTTGATATATATATTTTAAATTTTTGCTTATTTTTATATATTTCAGAGTGACAGACTGAGAAAGAGGGGGAGGGAGAGAAAGAGAGAGAAAGAAAGGGCCTCCAACTACTGCAAACGAACTCCAGATGCATATGCTACCTTGTGCATCTGGCTTACGTGGGTCCTGGGGAATTAAGCCTTGAAACTGAGTCCTTAGGCTTCACAGGCAAGTGCTTAACTGTTAAGCTATCTCTACAGCCCTGGTAGTTTGATATTTTTAATTGAATCTTAATAGTTTTTCTACACCTGAGACTGCAGATACTTATGTCAGAATACTTGCTATCCTGCATAGGCTCTATTCTTACCAGATTCCTTTCTCTCTGCGCTTAAGTCTGGAGCATTCTTATTGCTCTGTCTTGCAGCTTGTCACCTTCTGTCAACTCCTTGCTGTTTACAGGCTGGGTCCAATGACTTATTCTGAACAATTAGTAATACAGCAACAGTAGTGGGATGTCACTTCTAAGGTTAGTTTTTTTTTCCCCCCTGAGGTAGGGTCTCACTCTAGCTCAGGCTGACCTGGAATTCACTCTGTACTCTCAGGGTGGCCTTGAACTCATGGCAATCCTCCTACCTCTGCCTCCTGAGTGCTGGGATTAAAGGTGTGTACCACCATGCCTGGCTATTTTTCATTTTTTTAAAAGAGAGATTGAGAAAGAGAGAAATAGAGAGAGGAAGGATAGAGAATTGGCATGCCAGGGCCTCAGCCACAGCAATCAAACTCCAGATGCTTGTGCCACCTAGTGGGCATGTGCAGCCTTGCACTTGCCTCACCTTTGTGCGTGTGGCTAATGTGGGATCTAGAGAGTAAAACATGGGTCCCCAGGCTTCGCAGGCAAGCGCCTTAACCGCTAAGCCATCTCTCCAGCCCCCAAGGTTAGATCTTAACAGATTATGATGTCTTCCCTGGTAGTACTCCCTCTGATGCAGCCAACTGCCACCAGGTGGTATGGGGCTGACAGCATTCCTAAGGAATGGAGCTCTGTCAACAGCTGCTCAGTGAGATGAGAAGCAGATTATTTTCTGGATGGATCTTCAAATAACTGCAGCCTTAGCTGACATCTTCTCTTTCTTTTCCCTTTCCCTTTCCCCTTTCTACGTGCTCCCTCTTTTGCTTGTAAATTCTCACTATGTAGCCCAGGCTGGGGCTGAAATTGTGATCCTTCTACTTCCATCTCCTGAGTGCTGAAAATACAGGTCTGTTCTACTATGCCTTGCACCTGGCTGACACCTTAATTGAAGCCATGGGCAGGCTGTGAGCCAGAGGACTAAGTCACAATGCGCTAAAACCTGAGTCACCAAAGTACAAAATATGTGTTACTGTGTGGCAAGCCACTAGATTTTGAGGTAATTTGTAATGAGGCAACAGATGACTCACATACTGGCCTTTCTTCCACTCTTTCTAATTTCAAGTATTATGCCTCAGCTCCAGAATTTTCATTTGGTTCTTTTTCCTAGTTTACACTTCTGAGTTCTTGAAATACACACACACATGCACATATGTATGTATGTGTGTGTGTGTGTGTGTGTATGTATGTTTACAAGGACAGAATGGGCTTATCAAAGCCTCTTGCTGCTGCAAATATACTCTAGAAGCAAGTGCTACTTTGGTCATCTGGTTTTATGTGGGTATTGAGGATTTGAACTCAGGATGAACGCAGGCAGGTGGGCTTTGCAAACAAGTGTTTTTAATCACTAAGCCATCTTCCCAGCTCTTGAAAAAAAATATTTATTATTATTACTTTTTTTGGTTTTGCAAGGTAGGGAGGGTCTCACTCTGGTCCAGGCTGACCTGGAATTCACTGTGTAGTCTCAGGGTGGCCTTGAACTCTCGGCGATCCTCCTACCTTTGCCTCCTGAGTGCTGGGATTAAAGGCGTGCGCCACCACGCCCGGCTTTGAATATATTTTTAATAGCTATTTTAAAGCATATGTACCTGATAAATCAGCCATCACTGCTGGCTGTACATTTTTAAATATTGTTTTTTTTGACAAACTCATATATGTACATAATGTATTTTGATATTCACTCATTATTCTTCTTTACTCCCCTCCTACTCTCACTAAACCCCTTCTCTCCAACTAATCTCTTATTTTCATGTCTTTTTTTTTGTGTGTGTATGACTAAGTTAAATTAGGATTGTTTTCATGAGGATGGGTAGGGGGTCATTTACTGGATTATGAACAATTTACTGGTGGCTACACTCCTCAAGAAAGTAAGCCCCTCTCCCCTACCAATAAACTCCTCTGGGAGGAGTGGGGCACCATGAGCTCCTCCCAACCAACAACAGAATGTTAATAGGCTCAATCTTGTGCAGAAAACCACAGTTGCTGTGGGTTCATGAGTTTTAATAGCCATGTCATGTCCAGAAGACAGTGTTTCACAGCATTCCTCCAGATCTTACATTCTTTTTGTCTCCTCTTCTGCGAATGTTTTGACCGGCTCTATTATTATTAATTGATTTCCCTCTTGGTTATGAGCTACATTTTATGTTCAATGTCCTCCCCCTGCTACTTTTTTGAGACATGGTCTCATTATATAGGCCAGGCTGTTCCCAAACTTGAAATCCTCCCAAGCGCTAGGATTACAGGTATGTGCTAAGTCCAGCTTTAAATATGTAACTTCTGATGACATTCTTGTTCTGGAACAGTAATGTTTTCCATGTCTATGAAGAACAATCTAAAATCTAAGTACCCTGTTTACTTATGAAAATACAATTTAGAAGTTGGGCTTAGTGGTGGCTCAAGCCTGTAATCACAGCACTTGGGAAGCTCAGGCAGGAAGACTGCTGTGAGTTCTAGGCCAGCCTAGGCCTCAGATTGAGACCTTGTGGTCTCAAAAAACCAACAAACCAAGCTGGGTGCAGTAGCTCATGCCTGTAATCCCAATACTCAGAGCCTGAGGTAGCAGGATCACAGTTTGTTCTAGGCCCGCTTGGCTACACTGAATGAGTTCCAGGTCAGCCTGGGCTAGAGGAATGAGACCCTACCTCAAAAACCAAAAACAAGGTGGCTGGAGAGATGGCTTAGCGGTTAAGTTCAAGGCTTGGTTCCCTAGTACCCACATAAGCCAGATGCACAAGGTGGCATATGCACCTGGAGTTCGTTTGCAGTGGCTGGAGGCCCTGGCATACCCATTCTCTCCCTCTTTCTCTGTCACTCTCAAATAAATAAAATAAAATATTAAAAAAAACAAAAACAAGACAATCACTAAGTGATTGTAATCACCCCTCCCTCACAGAAATCCAACCAATCAAACCAAATCCAAAACCTAAAATAAATAAAGGGAAAGTGAATTTTCTCCATCATCTATCCATGTAAGAAATCTTTCATACAAAGTTTTTCAGCAGGGAACAGTTTCTGTCTTTATATTTTTCTTAATTAGGGTCTTCTGATATGAAAAAAATCAAGAAAAGAATGAGGAAATATGGTAATCAAAATCTAGGAAATTACTAATGTATGCATTTTTCCACTATACCCAGATAATTATTTTGTTATTATGGGGTTATAGATGTGCATGGCCACACCCAGCTTTTTTCTTGGGTTCTGGGGAGTTGAACTTGGTGGTCTATGGACCAAGAGGCCCTAATGCTTAAGTACCAAGTACTCCTAACTGCTGAGCCATTTTCCAGCCCAGAAATTAAAAAAAAAAATTATTTACTTGACAGAAAGGGTGGGGGAGAGGCAGATAGACAGAGAGAGAGAGTGAGAGAATGGGTGCACCAGGGTCTCTAGCCACTGCAAACAAACTCGAGACAAAGGTGCCACCTTGTTCATCTGGCTTTATGTGGGTATTGGGCTATCAAACCTGGGTCCTTTGGTTTTGACGGCTAGTGCCTTAACCAGTATGCAATCTCTCTAGCCTCCAGAAATTATTTTTAAAGTTTATTAATCTAGTGGAAAATGAAGAATCCAAGAAAACTGAGTGACAGTTAATCTCTGGTTGTCAACCTGACATGATTTAGAATCACCATGAGATAAATCTCTGGGCATGTCTGTGATAGATGTTCTAGATTAGGTTAATTGAAGTGGGAAGGGCCACCTTAACTGTGGGCAGCACCATCCCATGGACCAGGATTACAAATGGTAAAAAGAAGAGCCTGAGTGGAGCATGAGCATTCATTGTTTTCTGCTTCCTCATTGTGGATGCAAGGTGACCAGCCATCATGTCTTCCCTGCCACAATGGACTGTGGTCTCAAACTGTGAGTGCACACAAACCCTTCCTTCCTTATGCTGCTTTTGTCAGTATTTGTTGTAGCAATGAGAAAGTATCTCAGCAGCAGTCAGTTTTACTCATAGACATTGTACATACTGCTTGCAAAAGCCCCATGAGTAACTCAGTAAAGGATGAGTTGGGGGTGTGCATTCTGCTCACCAACTGTCTGGGGATCCAAGGAGAGCCTCTTGTCTCCTCAATTCACCAGGATGACCCTTCAGAGACCAGGAACTCCAGAGTCCAGGATGCTGGCTCCATTTATCATGTACCAAGATTAAATAGCAATAGCAGTTTAAAAGCTCTTGCCCCTATGACCTTCAAAAGTTCCTCATTGTGCCTCCCATGTCCCTTTACCCTTGGTGATTCCAAAGAGTCATGAGCAGTGACCATAGCCCTGAATAGGAGCTGCTGGGATTCTGGAGGGCGCAGCTGGGAGCATCACTAGGTATGCCTAGTGAAAGTCAATGACAGCTCACAGTGAGGAGGGCAGCAAATGGGACACATGCAGGGTGGCTGAGTGCACAGTGGCCAGTTCAGTGCTCTTTGCCCCTGTGAACTATTCCTAAGATATGGTGATGGCCTATTTAACAGCAGCTGTAACTTGAGATTATAGGAAACTAAAGTGGGTCAGGGAGTCTGAGCTGGTACTTGATGGCACACACAACACCATGCTTACAATTTTTCTCCACCGTTATCCTGTGCCACGTCAGGTCTTTCCCTCCCACACTCTTGCAGAAATTGAGGTGGTCCCCTGGTTGCCTAAACCCATCTCATGGGCAGCTCCCTTGTTTGGGAAGGAGATGATAAATAAATCAAAGCGCACTAAGCAGCACTTCCGCAGGCGCGCACCTCCTTCGTGAACGGGCACCTCATCAATCACACTATTGTCTGCTTGAAAGGCGAGCCTTGTAAATGTCATATCCACTCAGGCCCAAGGAGAGGCGCATCCAAATGCAGCAAGGAGTTTTAATTGGATAGTGTAATTAAACTAAAAAACCCCAGCAGACTCCCTTTGACAGCCTAGATGAAGACCCCTTTTAATAGGGCCAGGAAACATATCTGTTAAAAGGACGAGGCTCCTGCTCCTGATTGTGCTCCAGAGTGCTCTTAGAAAAAGGCAATTCAATAACTAGGGCATTTAATATGGTCAAGCCTGTTGTGCTCTGTGATCAGACAGTACTTGCCGTATTTGATCTGGAAGTTATGAAGCAAGTCCCTGTCAGAGAATAAAAGCAAAACACAGCTCACCTCCCTAATGTGTGGAGAGCTCATACCTCCTGGGAGTTGAATGAGTCCAAGGCTGCATTGCAGTCCACTGGGGTATAAGCATAGACACCTTAGCTCCCAGGGCCTGTAGTGTGCCGACATGGCCACAGACATCTCCCTACCCACCTTGCCCTCATTCCTCTTGTGCACATTCTCAAGAGTATCTAAAGAATAGGACATTTCTAGGAATCCGCTTTTTCAGAAACTAAGCTGGGGTGCTGTGTCAGAGAAAAGTTGATGTGCATGGTCTCTGAAGGAGCTGCTCCTGTCAAGCAGTGAAAAAGAAACTGGTTGTACGGCTGGGGTGTGCCAAGTTGATTTCAGTAATGAGCATCTTCCCTCTGACACTCTCTCTACTCTTCTTTGTTGGAAAGGGCTGGGGATGCTACCATTCAGAAAGACACACACATATGAGGCATGCAACCCCACACAGGGTAACAGTTAGTGAGAACATGTGAACAGATTTTCATCTGCACAGGGATGTCTTTCAAGTAGCCACGACAATCCTTTTCAGATGGAATGCCTGTGTCCCACCTGATAAGCCATCACTGGCTAAATCAAGAGTGTCTCTGAACTGGGGCTCTGGTGGAGCTCAGAGGTGAGATTTCAGAGCTTTCCTTCCAGAGCTTTCTAAGATCAGATAGGTGCTTTGTTTTACTTACACAGATCTCAAAGTCAGTTAGACTGAAAAAAATTTTTTTTTGGGAAGTGTAGGTTGTCACTCTAGCTCAGGCTGACCTGGGATTCACTATGTAGTCTTAGGGTGGCCTTGAACTCACAGCAATCCTCCTACCTCTGCCTCCCGAGTGCTAGGATTAAAGGTGTGCGCCACCACGCCTGGGTTTTTTTTTTTTTTTTTTTTTTAAAGGATGGGTAAGAGTTCATTTGATGATTGCTTTTGCATTCCCATAAAGCCTGCTTGGAGCTCTGTTTGCAAACCTTTGAACATTCTTGATATTGGTCTTTCACTATGAGTTGATGAACCCATTAAGACCATATAAGTGAATACATATCATCTATGAAAACTGGATACTAAATTAAACCATCAAATACCTTTAGGTTTAAATGAAAACTACTTAAAAGCAGTTCAGCCATCAATTTGGCTATCACTTCTAGCCAGTATGAATTCTGCTGGAAAAGCTATTTTCGTGCAGATGTGGAATTCAATGGGAAAGACTGACTCCTGTACCAGCATCAATCAAAATGTCGACTTCCCTGGCAGCACTCAACAGTAAGGCAGGTTCAAAGGTCACAGGATAAAGAAAAAGCCAAGCTCTAGTTCAGCTCTAATATCTCCTCGGTAGAAGTCTTGCAAAAGTACCCCCTTCTGTATTAGCCTGGCTTTCATTAATCTTCTTGCCATCTTCTTTAACTAGTCATGCAGAACCGCTCGATAGCAAGACGTATAATGGGGAAGGCCCTGTGCCTATTACCGCGTTAACATTCTCTTAAGCCCAGTGCAACAATGGAACAGGAGGTACAGGAAAGCTGCAATGCAGGATCCAGTGTGGGCAGTTCAATCACAGCCTGGCTTACCTATGTACTCTGACCCACAGACACAAGGGGCCTTTGTGTCTAACTGGCTTGACCATGGAGGTTGCTGAAGACCAAAACAATGCTGATCTTTTCTATTGAAGCTAAATCAATGTGGACAAATCATTATTCAGTAGCTTTAATTTAATTAGTAAATTAAATACACTACTTTATAGATCTTGTCAAGTACTTATGAAAAGAAAGATTCATTTAAACATAGGTCAGCTCATGTAGCTCATGGTCTTAACTGAATCTCATCTCTAATATCCATGAGGTTCTATTCACTAAGATCAAACCATATCCTGCAGCTGTGGTCAGCTCATAACTCCAGTGAGTTTCTATCTGGGGTCTGAACAATTTTGGACCAAAACCAGAACCAATTATAATAGGTAAAAATAAAAAAAAATCCCTCACCAACATAACTAGTATTGACAGAATCAGATTTCCTTTAAATTATACAATTGTAAGAGGATGTAATCAGGTTATTGCTATGTTGTTGCTTCCTTACGGTTTTATATTATCTATACTTAATTGAGATACAGAGCTCTTTTTCAGCTATAAAGAAGACAGCTACTTTATTAAACCTTAAATCCGATTTCCTTATGATAGGCTGCTTCCTTTAAAGATGGTGAACCTGGACAACCTTCTTCTTATGATACCAGACCTGGTGTGAAGTCTGTACCTAGACACAGTCTGAAGGTCCTGTGTGGTACTAGTTTCACAGAAAGGCTTTTGTTTCAGCATTTTACTTAGAGGTGAGTACTTTTTAAATAGTCTTCCACCCAAAGCCTGTGCCTACACCTGCATTAGGGTGCAGAGTGATTTCTCTCAGACAATGTAACCATGGCAGTTTCTGACATGGAAACATTCTCCTTTCCTGTGTGCTGCACACAGCCTGGACCAGCTCAAAGGAATTAAAATTAATTCATTTTTAAAAGGTTTGTGGCAGTTTTCAAAATAGCAGAAGAAACCCTGAGGAGTGACAAGTCAGACTGAAAAATCACCGATTTGAATAATAACGGCAGTACACTTCCCCCTTAAATCAAGAACGAAATTATTCTTAATTTCTCAGGGCTCGTGATACACAGATTTTCTAACTCTCTGAGAGTCTGTACTTATATGTGCAATTTTTTTTAAGGCATGTATCTATTTAGTCATTAAGTTCCAGGTCCTTAAACACTCACAGGGACAGAGTAATAAATCTTCCCTCTGAGAACTGGCCTATGAGGGAGAAGTGAGGGTACAGGGAGAGAGAGCCACAGAGCTGCTGCTGGGGAAGCCTGGCCGCTCTGGCTCCACAATCTACGTAATTATGTGTTTCACTGCAGGCGTGCTAATGCTCAGTCCCTTTGCCAAGTCAGCTATTCACACACTTTTGGGATATGGCATCAATTAAACCCGAGTTGTTTCTTATGACGACCAAATTAATGGTTTGACAGTGGCTTTCTCCATAAACACTGCAAACTGGCCATGTTTGAAGAATTTAAAAACCATTTCTTTTCTGTTCAAAATTCTGACAAACATGTCTCAAGTAAGACTGGGGACAACTTCATTATACTCCCAACACTTAATGCCTTTTTGTAAAGAAGGCTGTTTAATAACACGTCTGCTTTGTTTGCACACTTAAATTATTCCACTGGGTCACACGTCCCAGTCTTCGGGAAGACACTTGTGTTATGAGAGATAAAAACATGAAAAAGGAAATATATTGCAGAAATCAAAAACCTTATCTACTTCTAGACGTTCTCTCTTTGCCATAATTCATTCAAGAAGGCCCCAAGAATAATTTTTGATGTAAACTCAGCTACAAACATACATCACTATGCTGATAAAAATCACAGGCTAAACTTATGAAATATAGTGACTTTCATTTCTTTAGTGCTGTTAAAATAACTTTTTTCTAAGGTTCAATAGACACAAAAGATAAAAAGGGTTACCATTAATCCTTTAGGAAAAAAAAAAAAAAGAAAAAGAAGCAGCCCCATAGATTAATTCTGTGGTCTGATGATGGTCTGAGGATGAACTTTATAGATTAAGTCACTGAATTAATTTGGTAAAGATACTAGAAATCATAAAAACACACAGTATCAATCTGACAATGAATACAACCTTGTTTGGGCACTTTACAACATAAATTATGTGGAGTAACTTCTGATTTTTAAATTCTGGTCTTGTTAAGTTCAGTCTCAAGTTGACAAACACTCATTGTGGACAAGTGCAGGCACTGTGTTGGGGATGAAGAGAGAGAAAGTATGAGGAAACTGGGTCAAGGAGCTTAGCAGGGAAATACACACTCTGAAACTGTGTGTTTATACAGAGGTCTGAACAAACTCCTGGGGCAACAGACGGCCTGGCACTGGCCTTGGCTCTTGAAAGATGCATGGCTGAATGAGGGGTGCAGAAGTGTCTGTAAGTCAGAGAGAGTATCAGGGTGGATGGTGCATTCTGACACAAGCACAGGCCTCACTGTGTGCACATACTGCAAGGTGACTACAGCCCAAATTCTACATGGGAGATTCTGGGCTTGAGCAGTCAGTTTTCAATGTCTGCAAAGGCTGTGCTGAGGAGTCTAAATTTTATTCTACAAGCCTGTAACTTTTAAATCTTTTTCTGTTTTTAAACAACTACAAAAAAATTCCTTTACCTGTGAACTTCTTAAATGTTGAGTCCCCAAACATAAAAAGTAGGGTTCCTTACATAGAAAGAGAGTGGGTCTTATGCCCAGTTCTGACACACACATGTATACACACAATTGTGTGTGAGCTTCAGGCCCTTGGCAACACTTGATCTCTCTCTCTCTCTTTTTTTTTTTTGGAGACAGAGAGAGAGAGGGGGGGGGGAGAGGAGAACAGATAGAGATGGGTGTGCCAGCAGTCTCTCAGCTGCTGCGAACGAAATCCAGATGTGTGCGCCCCCTTGTGCTCAAGTGTGGCATTGCGCCCTTGCGCCACTTTACATCTGGCTAAATGTGGGACCTGGAGATTGGAACCAGCGTTCTTAAGCTTAGGTAGGCGCCTTAACCGCTAAGCCATCTCTCTAGCCCAACACTTGATCTCTTGAGCCAGTGTGAGAGACAAGGAAACCCCTGTAAGACACGTGTGCACGATTTTCACAATAAGCCACTGGTACATCTGGAGAGAATACCCTCGAGACACTGTCAGGACTGAAAGGATGGCTGTGTCTTCTCTGTGTCCTCGTGGCCCTATGCACATGTATGTGTAATAATCACTCTTGATCGACTGACCCATGGAGTGACGGGAGGCGAGTGGCTATGAATCTTCCCTTCCTCATTGCTGGCGGAGTCACATTCACACTTTCAGGGCCTGAACCCCAGCCTTTCTGGGCAGTGAGCACCTGGCAAGTAAGAGGGAAACCCAAATTCTCTTTTTAGTTATTTCCCTAATCTTTCACTCCAGTCTGCCCTTCTAAGCAACACACAGGTGATACCTTTTACTGCTCAGAAACTTGGAGACATTATAAAATGTCACTCTTCAAAGCATCCTCAGCTCCTGAGAAGAAAGATGCCAGAACAGTGACAGTGGGTGGGATTAGGAACAAATTTATCCACAGCAGAGGGAGTCCAGCAGCCTTGGGGCCCCTGGAACTTGGGAGTCCAAGCAGTTTTCTTATGGACCTCTCTTGGCAGCGTTCTTGCAGTGTCTGCCTAGAATGGTGGGACAGGGGCAGGGATGACCTCACTCCTCTCCCAGCATACCACTGAGTTTTCCCTTCTTGCCAAGCTGGAGCTGAATTGAAAGGAGCTTTGTCAAAGCTTGATTTGACAAATAACTTAAACTCCTGCCCATACAGAGGGCCACGTGGCATGTGCCCAGCCCAGGCTCCTGACTCCAGTGTCATCTATGTGTCCTTAACGCCCCTTAATAGGACTGAGTTTCTAAAGATGACTGAGTTATTAGTCTAAACACTATGCTCCATTACTTAAGTGTAAAAATACAACATGCCCCAACTGTATGTGCCTAAAAGGCTGAAGTGGAGGAATGCGGTCCAACAGCAGCTCTTTTGTAGGACAAGCTAGGAACTTAGCTATAAGCCAGAGGTCATGCAGCTGCTAATGACCTGGGGTGCTGGCACTGCTGATCTTGTGGGTATCTAGAACTAGTCTTTAGCCACCAGAGGATGTCTCCTACCTTCCCTGGCTCTGTCATGGAAGGAGAGCAGGGCCAGGGCTGACTGGTCATGTCCCTTAAATGTGAACAGGAAAGCAAAGGGCAATAAGGGGTGCACTCCCAGCAGGAATGTGCCCCCGTGTGGGACTGCGAGGGTCTCTGCTGCCATCAAGATGGAACAAGATGGGGGCTGTGTCAGGCTCTGGGTACCATAATACAATCCTGTTTGATTAAAAGAAATTTCGGGTAATGAATTAAACAGACCCAAGGAAAAAAGGACACGGTAGCAATATATTCTCTTGGCACCCAGCACACAGAGGAGAAGAGGGGAAGAGAGAAAGGAGACATAAATAAAGGGACTACTCACTGGGGCTTTTTTCCTCAGCAAGGTCACAGGCACAGAGCAGGTCAGAATCGATTGAGATGGGTTTCTGCTTAATCCAAAACTTAGTGCTGGCTTTCTGATTCGTAACAGGGTCTATCTCTACTTTGTCTCCAGAGATACCTGTAGGGCCAAAGCAGGGACAACAAAAGACACTATGAGAAGTGGAAGGTGTCAATGATTTCAGTGTGATTACTGGACCTGCTTTATACATCAGAAAGCAATAAACACAAGTTCTTGTTAGGATTTCAGGGGATGCTAGGAGCTTTTTCCAACAGGCAGAGCTTATAAATGGCACATAAAAGTCACACAGATTGGCTTCCTGAGTGTGCAAGCTGTGTGTGTGTGTGTGTGTGTGTGACAAAGTCAAAGGTACACATGAAGGTTTTAGAAAACATGACTTCAGATATAATGCAGAAGTTAGATAATACTGCTAACATTACTTTCTGTGTATATTAATGTTTTTTTTGTGTGTGTGCACATGTGCATGTGAGAGTGGTGGCTTGAGGTCAATGTTAGGTGTCTTCCTTTATCACTCTACTGTATGTTTTTCAAACAGGTTCTTTCACTGAATCCAGAGCTCACCTATTTGGTTAGCTAAGGTAGCCAGCTTGCCGCAGAGATTCTTATGTCTTTACTTCCCCAGTGCTAGGATTGCAGGCATGTGCCACCAGCTTTTTATATAGGTGCTGGGAATACAAACTCAGGTTCTCATGTTTGCATGGCACACTTTACCCACTGAGCCATCTCCCCAGCCAGTAACTATAGTTTACATTGTAACAAAACAAACTACAATAGAAGAACATTTAAAAGTTTCATCATCTTTTTATAAATAAGATACTAAATGTTTAATTAGCATCACTTATGCCTAAACAGCTAAGCTACAATGAAGAGTTTCTGATATGGCGGCCACACTGAACACAGAGTAGGGTTATATCAACGAACTTTCCGAGGTGGAGAAGCTTATACACTGAACACAGGGAGGGGCTACGTATATCAATGAAGTTTCTGATGAGGTGCTTACACAATGAATACAAGGCTGCGGGGGGAGGGGTGGTGAGTAGACAGGGATATTATGTTATTTCTGTGACACTAAATATTTACAGGATATCACAGGAGGGGCAGGTCTTTAACACAAAACCTTGAAGGACAAACTCAGTACTGGCTATGAGCTTTATGCCACAAAGGCTATTTATATTAGGAAGCCACTGTGTTAAATACTGGCACTTCAAGTTTTTTTTTCAGGGCTGTGTGAGAGAGAGTGACTGGGAGGAAAGGCAGCCCTGCTGTGGAAGGTATCCTTGAGTCAATGCATTCTGCACTTCAGAGAAGCCCAGGCTCTGTGTGACACCTTCATCCAGATTGGATGGTTTCATTCATTGAAAAGAGGAATTTTGTTCATTTATGTTCTGTAGTGAGCCCATATGAGGCCTTAAGAGTAATTAACTTAGGCCACAGTTTAAAGGTCAGGGTCAAAGTGGAAAAAAAAAAGGCAGTCAAGATATAAGAAATAATTAGAAAAATCAATTGCATGTACAGCAACAGAAAGCACACTCAGGACGAACAGACTTCATCTATGTGTCACACAGGGATTGGTGAGCAAAATACAAGACATATTAGAAACCCCAAAGAAAAGAGATAGCACAAATATGCCTCCACCAAAACACTGATGCATACAACTACCAGTCTGGTGGCAAATTTAAAATTAGAAAATACAAATATAATCCTTGTGATGAGGTTTGTCAACTTCTCCATTCACTCTGAACCCAGGTTAGACAAAGACAGAAGCTTACGTACACATGGGTGAGGAAACAATGAGGCAGCAGCCGCTTAGCCCTGGTCAACATGTGTGATCTTTGGTAAAGATGACCTGGCATTGGTTTATTAACCGGATGCTTGGATTGTTACTGGACACATCCAGAAGCTTCATATTTCACTGAGGAATGATGCTGTGTATCCAACTGACTCTGAATGCTCAGGTCTAGATGGTTTCAGGAGGGCAAGAAGGTCTCAGAGGACCAATTTTGTTATATTTTACCTAAAATAGTTTACGACTATCTAGTTACACTCTTGCCTCCAACTGGCCATTAATTGTTAGAAATATGGACATCTCTATAGTTTCCTGAAAAAAAAAAGTACTTAAGCCATGGTTGTAGTTAATGGTGTGCATGTATGTTCTTGTGTGTGTACTATTTCTGCTTCCTTATTCTGGTTCTTATTTTGACATTTATAAAAATCAAAATGAACAGAGTAAAATAAATGTGCATATCTCTTATGTGCCCCACATTATTTCTTTCAGAAGAGGGGAAGAATTATCACCAGAGACGGTTTAAAATTTTCTTCTATGACCATGTAACTCCTGAAGCCATAGTCAGTCAATATTGTTAATGTACCTTGTTAATTTGATAGGATTTGTCAGGTAACTCCACTGGAAAATTATATAAAACTGTTCCAGATGAAAAGATGATAGTGACATGAATTAAAGTGATAGAACAATAGTGGAATATAAACCAGAAATGACACCCAAAGTGGCTGTTGATTTATTGCCATACTGAGTTTGGTTCTGGGCTCCCATGTATATTAGTGCTACAAATCTGGGTCCATTTAGCAGAGGGATGCTCATACATACATCACCAGCTCCTGCTCCAAGCCAAGGTCACTCCCCATTGCATCAATCTTTTCAACAGAGCCTACTTCACAAAGCAAGACTTTTGTAACCATCTCAGATGTAAAGGCCCCTCATGCTCTTTCATCTTTCTTTTATCATGTAAAGTACACTTTAACTTCTATTATTTTTATCTGCAAATTGTTACTGTATAGTTCATCCATTACTGGCCATATCTCTGCATCAGATGCTTAAGCTCTGCTTGGCCACAGAACACTTTCCCAATGACACCCTTTCCTGGGGTTACTGGGCTGATGCTGTTCATAGGGGACCTCCAAGACTGGGGCTTGGGGATGGAGATGTGGGAGATGAATGTAATAGGTTCAAGATGGGCAGACAGGTGGAATGTCATTTAGACAATCTGTGTGTTCCACAAAAGCAGCATGTAAATCAGATTTTTTTTCTGAATCAAATCACATTTTACCGCTGACTTCTGGTTCCAGGGATACTTTATCTTCATTTTGGATTGATCTGTAATTGGCAGGAGCTCCCAACACTTCAGTTTTAAGTTTCTCTGCCCTGCAGGCTTTCAGTCAAGTAGTTAATGATCTGTAAAACTCTTGCCTGCCTCGAGGAGTCACTATTTAAAGGAACCTGTAGAGAGAATCTTTCCCGATGGGAAAATCCTTTGTGCATTAAATAACCTCACTGTACTGAGGTATGCATCTCTGCTTCTTACAGATGAGCACAGGGCTCTGCCCACTCCTGCTGGACAAGTGGCAGCAGGAAGGATGGGGAAACATGAGGCAACTTGTAGCAGGAGCTATCAGCCTCCACTGCTAGAATACACTCTGGAGGTAAATGGAGACTTCTGGGAGTCCTAGGTTGGAATGTGTTAGCTTGCTGGAAGGAGACCAGTTAGGAGTCTAGTGTCTGCCACAGGCCAGGACAGGGTCAGGGATGCTGGAGGTGGGATACAGTATGGGAGGGGGGGCGAGCAATGGAAGCTGGGTGGTAGGACTGTCAAGTGGGGAGGTCAAGCAGCGCCATCCCGAGCCACTTGTCACTGCTGCCTCTGGACTGCTGAGGGTTGATGGGTTAGGGTCAGAAAAGCATGGCTTCCTATGACAGTGGAGCATAGGGAAGGTAAGAGGACTGCTGCTGGATGTCCCCTGTGGCTCACCATCCTCAAGGCCAAGCCCAAAGTAAAGAGATAAGGTGCAACTGGGGCAGGCACACCACCCTTGCTCTAGCAGCTCCAGCACCAGGAGCCCTGCGGTACAGTCTTTTCCTCAGCCCCAATAGCTATGATACTATTAGACTTCATTTACTATATCCACATGTGTTTAACACAGCCAACACTCACTGGCACCAGGTGTCATCAAGGTTACAGGCCATTGTGTGTCCTTACCACTTGGTGAAATAGCCTCTGGTCATCCTGTTTTATAGGTGAGGAAATAGAAATGAAGGGGGGCTAGAGAAATGGCTTGGGCTGGAGAGATGGCTTAGTGGTTAAGGCGTTTGACTGCAAAGCCAAAGGACCACAGTTCGATTCTCCAGGACCCACGTAAGCCAGGTGCACAAGGGGGAGCATGCATCTAGAGTTTGTTTGCAGTGGCTGGAGGCCCTGGCATGCCCATTTTCTCTCTCTCTCTGTGCCTCTTTTTCTCTCTTAAATAAATAAATGAAATACATACATACATACATAAATAAATAAAGGAAATACAGGAAGGGAATGAATGTAGACTTGGAGGATGGGGAGGAGTGCTGTGGAATGCTGTCTTCTAGACATGACATGGCAATTACACTCATTAACTCATAGCAGCAGTGGTCATTTGTACAGGACTGGGCCCATCAATATTCCATCATGATTGGGGGAAGGACTCATAAGGCCACACCCCTCCCTAAGGAGCTACTGGCAGTTAATGATGGCTGGAGGAGGGAATGACATTTTCTTCAGGGGTGTAGCCACTGGTTAAGTTATCCATGCTGCATTCAATAACCCCTCACCCATGCTTACACAAACAACCCTAACTAAACTGAATGGGTTACCCTGTCTCCCAAGACATCACAGTTAGAAGGGAGACTAGTCAGGAAGATGAAGGGCTTTCAGGAGTGGTGGAGGGAGGGCATGAGAAGGTACTGGGGGTTAGTATGATTAAAATACATTATGAACATGTATAAAATTGCCAAATAAATAAAACAAAATCAAATTCAGGACAGATAAGAATGGACCCAAGATAATATGACTTGAAAGTGGCAAAGCTGGAACTTGAACTTAGGAAGTCTGGTTTTGGAACCTGTCCAGTCACTATGTGTGTCTACAAGAGCTGTTAGGGGTTTATAAACATGTCACCAGAGGAAGGAGCTTATATGAGGTCAGAGAGCTTAGAATAAGGAAGGCCATCTCTCAAACACAGAGCTGTCTGGTTCTGTGACCCCTCATGGCTGTACCCATGTAAGCCAAGAAGATACAACAGCAGTCTACCCCAGTAGTCTTTAAGATCCTTTTGCATTTTCACCAGGGAGCAGAGTAGGGAAATGCTCAAATGTGCCAATAAATGTACACATCCACATTTGTTTACAAGTGGCATGAAGTGCAATCAATGCTTTCCCTTTTGACTGCTATGCATGGTTTTCCACAGCTAAAGTCTCTGTGTGCCGACTGAAGAAAAGGCAGAGACTGGTGTCATTCATACACCATCTTCAGTAACTCAAATTATAAACATACAACAAAGACATAAGGGAAATTGACTTCATTAAATTTACATTTCTTCAACTTAAACAGTTACAATAGAGGAGTAGTTAATACAACCACAACAGAATATAGTACAACCAGGAAAAACCTTACAATTGGATGAAAAAGGGGAAAGAAGGGGACTGAGGTGATGGCTCAGCAGGAAAGAGTGCTTGCTGTGCAAGGAGGACCTGAGTTCAATCCTCTGCACCCACGTAAAAAGCCAGGCATGGCTTGCATACCTGTATCCCCGGCGCTGAGCGGGGCAGAGAGGAGGATTGCTGGGACTCACTGGTCAGCCAGTCTAACAGAAAAACAGCAAACTCCAAGTTCAATGAGAGACTCTGTCTCTGGGAAATAAGGCAGAAGAGTGTTAGAGGAGGACACTCTGACCTCTGTACATGTATACAACTGCACACACACGCATATACCCCCACATATATAAGCCAAAAAAGGGAAAGAAAAATATTTATAGGAGCTGGGGAGGAACACTTGCCTACCATGCACAAGGACCTGAGTTCTCATCCCAGCACTGAAAAAAAAAAAAATCTGTTCCAAACCAACTGGCAAAGAGGTCAACTCTGGCCAGCAGCAGAACATTCTTTGCTTTTCTGTATTTTGCTAAAATAAAAACCTCACCAAAAATGAAAATCTTTTATTTATTTTTTGGTGATGCTGTGGAAAAAATACAGGCTCTGCCAAAATCCAACAATATTTTTATTTTATTTTTGTGATGCTGGGGATTGAATTTAGGGCCTTATTTATGCTAGGAAAGCACTTAGCTCTGAGCTATGTCCCAGCCCCCAATGATCATTTTAAAAGTTGACTTATTTTCAGTTTTCCATCCAGGATTCAGTTTCCTTTCCCAACTTTCTCTCCCTCCCTCTCTTTCTCTGTCTGTCTCTTTTTTCCCTGAGGTAGGGTCTCACTCTGTAGTTCCAGGCTGGTCTCAAAGTCACAGCAACCCTCCTACCTCTGCCTCCTGAGTGTTGGGATTAAAGGTGTGTGCGACCACTCCTGGCACCTTTCCCAACTTTTTTTTTTTTTTTGATTTTCGAGGTGGGGTTTCACTCTAGCCCTGGCTGGCCTGGAATTTACTATGTAGTCTCAGGGTGGCCTTGAACTCATGGTGATCCTCCTACCTCTGCCTCCTGAGTGCTGGGATTAAAAGCATGCACCACCACACCCAGCGTCCTAATTTTTAAAATGTGGCAAGGACCTCTGTATATACTGACCTCTGTAACTGGTGGTCATTTAAAGTGACTCTAAATTGACGACTACCTCCATCTAGCAGCTCTTAAGTACCTGGGAGTAAGATGCTTGGAAGGGCTCCTGTGAATTCTACTCGATCCAACCTTGTGCCACTGTCACAGTGGTGTCCAGAGGCTTCCCTGTCTCAGCCATGGCAGATGAGGATGAAGAGCACAGGAGTGGCCAGGGTCAGCTCTTCCCTCAGAAGCATGGGAGGCTATTTGTCTCCCTTACCAGCTCTCCTCCCCAACCACTTATCTGTCGCCATCCGTCATGACCTTTTCATACTCTCCCACTCTGACAGTTTCCAGATACAGTGAGTCAAACTTCACTGGAAGCAAACTATCACACCAACTGTCAAAGACAAAAAACACTGCCTGATTGCTGTCCTACATCAACGCCAGCATATAAATCCTTCCTTAACAAGACAGCTCAAAATAAACAAAACGCAACTCTAATGTACATACAACTCTCCAGGGAGATGATTTGTCCAGGCTCAGAGTTATCACAAGGGGGCCCTTGTCTGTTTTAAGTAACCAAAAGATTTCCATAACAAGAAGTTAGTCCTGTATTTCATCATCTGCTATGCAGATGGAGTATCCCATTCGGGAAGCCCCTGTGCTAGGTCCCCAAGTACAGTGGCTCATTGAGTGTTCACAACACCTGTTTCAGAAAGCAGCAATGCAATTTGGTTAGGGACTCTGAAATCAGAAAGTCCTAAGTTCAAATATCACCTTCCCTACTTCCTAATGTGACTTGGGCAAACTGCTATAACATGCACATAATATGCACCTCATGGGCTGATTGCGAGGGTTAAGTAAGTAAAGTCTGGCATGGAAAGAGCTCAGCACAGTGCCTGGTGCAGCTAGCGGCACCCCTAGTCTAGTGACTAAGGAACGAGCTGTGCGATTATGACACAGACCCAGTGATGGAGACAAGGACTAGGGAGCTCAGGGAGCCACGGAAGGGGTGTGAACAAGGACATGCCTGGTCCCGAGCTTGGACACCTGCTCTCTGTCTCTATATCTCAGTCTTGGAAGCACCAGGATGCTGAAGGCATGTCCAGCTGAGGAGTCTAGTGGTCTTGTTACTAATAATCTACCAATGCCCAGTGTCATGGGACATGTCAAGAGTTCATTGTAGCATCAGTAAGAATGTTCTTACACCTGGACATGTAGAAACATGTATGATGAAGAATGCCTATCCCTAAAGGTCACCAGGTCATTCATTTCAAGATGAGGATTTTGCTGGCACGGTCCCAGTGTGTCATCCTGAATAAAGAAATGTCTTTCTAGCCGGGCGTGGTGGCGCACGCCTTTAATCCCAGCACTTGGGAGGCAGAGGTAGGAGGATCACCGAGAGTTCGAGGCCACCCTGAGACTACATAGTTAATTCCAGGTCAGCCTGGACCAGAGTGAGACCCTACCTTGCAAAACAAACAAACAAACAAACAAAAACAAACAAACAAACAAAAAGAAATGTCTTTCTTAGTGAGCCTGGGGGTCTCACAGGTGCTGGAGTGTTATGAAGATGGAATGGCACAGCATGTAAGATGCTTATCAAGTGCTGGCACATAAAAGCTAAGTCAGTTATTAACATGATTAGTGAAGAAGAACCTCAACAGGTGAAAGGTTAGTAAAAAAATGCAAAGCTGGGGTCAAAGCCAAAATCTTGCTGTGTCTTAGTAAGTGTCCCCATAGCAAGCTGGTTCCTATTGTCCCAGAGGAGAATGTCTGACTCTTACAAGGCATACTCTGTTTTATTGTACAGTAAGAAAGCCCCTCCTAAAACAACACTGTGGCAAATATTAAGGTATTAACAGTCCATGATTCCCTGTACATCCCGTGTTACTGTTTATCTGCTTAGACAGAATGAACCACTCATCAATTTCCTACAACTCTAAATCTAAGACTACAAAAGCTTCATTGCTGTTAAAGCCTGAAGCAGATTTGGTACAATTCTATAGCCCTCTATCTTTAGGTTGCCTAGAGCCTCTGAAAGCCCAGAAAAGCCCTGGGGAGCACCAGTGAAGAACTTGTGGCCAGAGTGGATTTTGCTGAATATACTCAGGCAATCAATAGCATCCACACAGCAGTCACGGAAGTCTTTGAAACTTGTCTGAATTTACACACAGGATCAGACACATAAGTTGTTGGGGCTTAATAATACATCAGAGATCACCTAGTCTGGGGGCTTTTATTCTCCATATGAAGACATTGAGGCTCAAGGCTGGGACATGACTTGTCTAATGTCACCCATTAATGACAGGGCTGTAACCATAATTCATATTTCCATACCACCAGGCCAGGGCTTATACAGACCAGCACTCCTGTTACACATTGATCAAATGCATCACAATATAAAAAGTACCCTCTAACAATATGTTAGGCACCCAAAAGAGAAGGATAAAATTTTTGGAGGGAACAATCAAGATGGAATCCAGGATAGCATTATTTTCTTGAGACAAGTGGGTGCTGGGTCTCATTCAAAGGCTGATCATCCCAAAAAACCAGAGAGCCACAGCTGATAGCTGCCAGTTCTGCTGTGTGGCTTCTAAGAGACCTGATGACAAGAGGGTGCATCTGTCTAGACCACTGCCCTAGCATGCAAATCAAGGGGTGTCCATACATACAAACTACCATTCAGCACAGGGCTGGGCACTGGGCAGGGCTCACTGAAGAGGACCTGGTACTGTTTAGCACCAGTAACACTGTCTTTGCATGGGGTCCAAGTTCTTTCTGAGGAGAAGGCAGTGTGATCACCAATCTAAATTCTCCACTGGTAAATGATTTCTCAGACAAGTATATATACAATGTCAGGTAGGAGCAGTTAAAATCTTTCTCAGGGCAGTTCATCATATTGCGTTTGTGAGGCATAGGCCCTGCTGCTCTGTGGAGCTCAAATGTGATTCTTCACCACAGTGAGGAGGGGTGATTTTGGACAAGCTCTCAGGGATCCTACTTCTGTTCCTTCTACCAAGATGGTTCCAATTCTCAATCCCTTTTCAGCCATCCAAGGAACCTGACACAGTCATGAGTTATACCAGATTACTTGCAAGAATTCTCAGAGTGGAGGCTCTGGGAACAGGAATTAGAGAAAGACATGCAGTTAAATTCTTACATTTACAGTTGGGACTTCTCTTCAACCTCATCACTGCATTGAAGCACTGAGGTGGTGAAGAAATTTTCTTGAGTTTTAAAAACATTTTACTTATTTATTTATTTGCAACCAGAGTGAGAGATAGAAGAGAGACAGATAGAAAGCATGGGTACATCAGGGGCTCTTGCCACTGCAAATGGACTCCAGATGCATGTGCCACTTTATGCACCTGGTTTTACATGGGTACTAGAGAACTGAACTCTGATCTTTAGGCTTTCAAGCAAGTGCCTTAACCACTGACCTATCTCTCCAGCCCCTAACTCAAAATTTGGTTTCAGAAAATGTTGTCAGAATGACAGAGCCATCATTTAACAGAAGAAATGCCATGCTCCAATCACCATGTGGACCAAAGATGTGGAGTTAAGTGTGATGTGCCACCTCTGCATCGTTAGTGACTGGGAATGGTGATTGGTACCTTCTTAGCATCTAGTTAGAAAAGGGCATGGGAACATGGAAGGAGGATCAGTTTATTTCCTGAGAACATGAGTTTCCTGTTTAGGTAATTACTTGAACTTTACATCATAGGCACACCATGGAAAACTATGAAAATTTCTTGTTCACACAGCCACCAGAACACCAGTATCCCAGTAAGCCTGAAGGGTAATAAATCCAAGGCCACAGCTGCCTGCCAAGGGCTTTCTTAAGAGTGCTGATGGTATAGTAGAAGATAACGCTATAGCAGTCTTCCTTTGCGCACTGGCTTGCTGTTACTGACTAAAGAAATAATAATTGGTCAGTAACAGATCTCTTGAGTGATAAGGGAAGGACCCACAATGGTGATGGACAAGGCAAAAGAAGTGAGTTGGTGCAAGTGGCCCAACTATCAAATTGCTTCTCAGCCTTAGACCATGTTGAGAAACCAAGTAAAAACCAGTATAGGCAAAAGATAGGGTGCAGACACTCTCTGAAAGCCATGAGGTTGTGCCTCAGCAGGTCTGGGATGAGGTTGGGACTCAGAAACTTGGTTAGGGTCCAGGGTTGGACTTGTTGCTTTAAGGTGCTATGCAAATGAGAGGTATTACACGGTGATGTCTTGACCCCCTCTGCCATGCTTTTTTGTTAATTTCTGTGTTGCCTTTTCCCTAGTGCCAAAAAAAAAAAAAAAAAAAAACAACACCACCAACAAAACCCCACAACTACCACCTTGTTGATAGTATACTGTAGGCTTTTTAGAGCATGGTGGGCATTCAGCATCTGATCCTTTGAATTTCAATGTCCCTCAAGCCTACCTCCTTCAAATAGCCAGGCACAGCACTAAGCATTCAGGAGATCAAGTTAATGGTAATAGATTCAACATGGCATAAGCTCAGGCAACGTCTATATTTAAAGAGCACCTGAACTTTTAGGCTCACCCAGAGGGAAACAGACAAGATGAAACCTTCTAAGATATTTTAGAGTAATAAAGCCATGGTTAGTTAGCTGTAATAGCTTTTCTGGTAAGCTCTCTAAACTGGCAGAGTATTGGTGGCACACAGATTTCAATGTAAGAACCAAGCTGTACTCAGGTGATTGGTAGGGACTGCTCGTAGGGCTATATAGAAAGGCCTACAAGATCAGGTCTAGTTCCAGTGGGAAGAAGTTCAGTGACTTAACATGTCTGATGGGGAGGAGAAGATGATGACCATCTCCAGAGGCAGGGAAGAGGAGGAAGGACATGTATAATTAGCACTTCCCCTGTGGAGGCCATGTCAGGAATGGCTGAAGCATCTCTGGTGTAATGGCTTGGGTTTGGTGTTTGGGACTGGGCTTCTGTATGGATTCCTGTTGGGACTGTATATCCTGATGGCTGAAGAGGAGGGAAAGAGTTAGTACTTATTAAGAAATAGCTATATGTCAGGAAATAGTGGATGCTTTTCATTTATCACAGTACTGAATTAAATCCTTCAGGCCTCAGCTTTCTCAGCCATCAAATGGAACTATAATGTTGATATGCCATCTGGTCTAAAAGTCAGTGATCAAAGTTGTTTGCAGACCATAAACTATTATTGGACAAAGAGAATTAGCACACAGAGACTGGTATCCAAGGTATAATAAGTTCTTTATGTAAAAAGTGTCAGTACTATCTAAGAACAGTTCTGTGATTTCAGCTACTAATCCATGTAATGAGAGTGGTTATCAAGGTGCCTGACACACAGATGCACATATGACACACCTGATAACTGCTTTAAAAGTCACACTTATTATTTATTTATTTATTTCAGTGCTAGGGCTGGAACTTAGGGCCTCATGCATGTTAGGCAAGTTCTCTTCCCCCTGATTTGCATTCCTACTTTCTTATTAGTATCTTCAAAAGTTTAAGAATCCTTTAGAGCTTGACAGTCAAAGAAAGATTGGTAGAAAACTGGTTTAAGTTTGGGTTTTACAGACCAAAGTTGGAATCTCTCATCCTGACTTTCTTAGAAACAAGTGGCAGATGGTAACTGGGGCACAGGCCCTTTTGCATCATCAGAAGAAAGGCTGCAGAACCTGAGGTTCCCACCTTCCGCTGTGCAACGCACTCTGAACACAGACTCAGTGTAGATGGAGATTTCTATGGGACCAGCAGGGATGCTGGGCAATGCTGTACACAGATACTGCTTAGAAGAAACTCACCACAAGGGCCACCTGAAATCTCTCCTCCTACTGACACAGGATGGATGGTGGAGGAAATCATTCATCAGTGTCAGGAAAGATCTGCAGCACCTGGCTCGTTAGGTGAAATAAAGTAAATTATTTACTGATCTCAGAATCCAACTGCCCACTTGAAAACTCATGAAGGATGTGCTGTTTTCTGCCCCGAACTTCAGGGTGAATTGAAGGAAAGAATTCTGAAGAAGGAGAGAACTGTGAGAGTGGAGGGGGTTGTCATGTGCTTTCTAAGGAGGGAGTCTGAAGTTGAATATTTGACGTAATCTACCTGGGAAAATGAGCTTATTCACTTGCTGCATGATACAATACTCAGGGCAGTTTATTTGATTGCCACAAAATTCCTTAATTAACAAAACTTCCATTTTTGATGCTGAAGACTAGTTCCAAAAGAAACAAATGTTCTGACATGTGCTTCAGAAACTCCCCGGAGCTGTGACTCTCCACTAGAGGGCACTTCTCCAGCATCCTCACTAGAGACCGACTGCCTGCTCTGGGGAGAAAGGCTTCTATCACTGGCCTCATCCTTTTCTACCTGGTAGATCTCCATGGTGGCCAGAAGTGATGCTCTGGCAGAAAATCCACCACCTAATCTGAGTGACCTGGTTCAATATGTGCAAGATGGGGAATAGTAGAAGTGGCAAAAGGCAGCATAAATGACAATGAGCAAAACACTAAGGTGAGCTATCAATGACAATCAGCTTCTGTGACCAGGCACTTCCACACCATCTTAGGCAAACACTAGAGTAAAAACTAAGGCTGAATAGAGAAGATATTTGTCCAGGGTGACAATGTGGGTTAAGGTGAAGTGAGACTTGAACCCAGCTCTGACTGTAGAGCCTGGCTCCTCCCACTGACTCAGTGAGTACTCTTTCCTTGAAATGAATCTGCCAGCCAGAATTAGGCGAATGAAAATCTGTCTTCTGCCTTTGAAAAAGAGTGTGGAGACTCTTTTTTTTTGTGGAAATGGGATTCCTGTAACCACCCCAAGCACTGCTTCTCATACTGCAGAAGAAAAAGAGGATCTGTGGAGTGTGCTCCTCAGGGAAATGTCTGCTTTGACCTTTGTCTGACTGTAGTTAAGTGACTGACAATTTCCTAAAAAGAGGCATCAGAAGAAGAGTCCTTGTTATTGGTAATTACTGCAGCCCAGCACAAGCTGGGTGTCTGAGCAGTGCTCCCTTCAGGAAACTAAAAAAAAGAAAATGATTTGCATGCGCATGTGCATGTGTATGGGTGAGCTAGGGTCTCTTGCCTATGCAATCAAACGCCTGTCTAGCTTTATGTGGGTGGCTGGGAAATTGAACTCAGGCTGGCAGGCTTTGCAAATAAGCACCTTTAACTGCTTGAGCCATCCCCTCAGCCCCTTCAGAAAACTTTAAAAAAAAAAATTCTTTCTCTAACTATTTATTTATTTATTTATTTATTTATTTATTTATTTATTTATTTATTTATTTATTTGAGAGAGAGTGACAGAGGGAAAGAGGCACACAGAAAGACAGAGAATGTGTGTGCCAGGGGATCCAGCCACTGCAAATGAACTCCCGACCCATGTGCCACCTTGTGCATCTGACTTATGTGGGTCCTGGGAAATCGAACTGGGGTCCTCTGGCTTTGCAGGCAAGTCTTTAACTGCTAAGCCATCTCTCCAGCTTCAGAAAACTTTTAATGACAAAAGCACACAGAAAACTCTTAAACCATGAAAATTATATATATATATATATGTATGTATGTATATAAATATGAAATCTGACAAAGTCTACAAACCATGTAACCAGTATTCAAGTTAAAAAACAAATCCTTGGGTTGGGGAGATGGTTCAGTGAGTAAAAGCATTTGATGTGCAATCCTGATGACCTGAGTTCAGACCCCCAGACCTCATATAAGCACAGATGAAGTAGCATACACCTATGGCAAGACTGGAGGCAGAGGCAGGAGAATCCTCTGAAGCCCATGGGCCACTTAGCCTGGCATATGAAGGAGTGAGCAACAAGAGATCCTGCCTCAAACAATGTAAAGGCAAGGACTCACACCTTGGGTTGTCATCTGACTGCAGTATGTGTACTAGGGTATATGCGCGCATACACACGATTTAAAATGCAAAAGAGAACCCAGAAGCTCTACCTCAGTAGAGAACCTACCCCTTCCCTCCAGAATGATCACTATCCTTACCCTTGCACAAGCTTGTGCAGCTTATTATTTAATGTTATGTTAAGTTGAACCATAGGCACTTTTTTTTTTCATTCTTTTCCCTCTGGTGCAGGAGACAGAACCAATGACTGGGCCAATGTTCTACCATTGAACTGCACTCCCAGTGTGAGAGATCTGGCTGTTTTTTGAGCAGTCATTGTTTTATTTCTGTAAGAGACCTTGAAAAATCACCCCAGGGTGATGAGCACTCAGCAACTTTATGCTTTAAGCATAAACATTAAATAAGCAATTTTACTAGCACATGTGGTGCATACACACCACACTTTGGTGAGAAGGAAGAAGCATAGAAAGGGAGATTAAAGGGTGAGTTCTGGTTTGGGGTGTGTGTGTGTGTGTGTGTGTGTGTGTGTGTGTGTGTGTGTGTGTGTGTTGTAGTGCTGGGGATGGAACACAGAGCCTTCTGCATGCTGGGCATATGCTCTACCACCAGACCTTTTTCTAAGTATTCTGCAGGTATTGTGACATTGATCCTCACAATTACCGAAGAGGTAGGGCCTTTTAGTATCTTGATTTACAGATGAGGAAAAGGGGTCTTGAAATTACTTGCTGGTGGTGATTTAACTACTAAATGAGCCATGGTTTGAACCTGGGATTCTAACTTCGGAGCCTATCTTCCACACAGTGCACCACAGCACTGCCTTTGGACTAACAGCTCCTGTTTATACAAGGGTTACCATCTACTAGCTTGAGCCAAGTATAATGTGTGCTTCTCACAGCACCCATCAGGAGTTGGTATGGCTGCTGCTCTCATCTAAACAGGCCACAATTGGGGCTCAGAAAGATGAAGACTCTTGCTTAAGGTTACATGGCTACTTACTGATAGAGTCAAAATTTAAGCCAGTTGAAGGTCATTTTGCCCATCTAATATTCCAAGAATATCAGCACACTGCAAGTTCCTGTCAGTCAAGGTGGGAAGGAATACTTGAGGAACTTTTAAATTATTTTATTTTTTATTTATTTGAGAGAGTGATACAGAAGCACATAGAAAATGGACATACTAGGGCCTCTAGCTACTGCAAATGAACTCCATGCATACGCTACCATATGCATTTGGCCTACATGGATACTGGGAAACCAAACCTGGGTCCTTAGGCTTTGCAGGCAAGTGCCCTAACCACTAAGCCATCTCTCTCCAGCCCTTGAGGAGCCTTTGCAGGCTTCCTATATATTAACCAATGCATGTGCACCTGCATATGTGTGCCCCTCATAACCATGCAACAACAAGCATACCACACCCATATACACATGCAAAACATGTATATAAAACTAGCACATCCTAAAGACAGAATTTAAATGTTCTCCCCTTTGTAAGAGGCAAACAAGACTCGGGAAGAAGTGGTATGACAGAATCACATGCAGGTCAACTCTGACTGTGCAGGCCTGGCACTATCCAGGTTCCCCTCCTTTGTTAGGGACAGGTGATGCAAACTGGGAAGACCTGCATCTCATTCCACACCGCCACCAACCCGTATGAATTAGGCATGAGACTCTGTGGCTCCCATTTACCTCCTATGAAGCGGGGAAGCAAAAATTCCTGCCTTTCAGGTAGGTAAGTATAGGGCAACACTTAGCACTTAGGGACTAGTACAAAGCAGACACCTAGAACAGGTGGCCAAGATGACAGTGATGATGCAATAATACTATGCTGACTATTACGGCACATTTTCAACTCCTGTTAGGTTTAAGTAAAAACAGAAATTTAGCATTTAATTGGGACAAACCAAACCCAAATATTAGCTGAAAGTAGTTTCAGAATACCTAATGAGGATCTAAATATAACCCCCAAGATTATTATGAAGCTTCCTGACTGACTTGGTAATGGATTCAGAGAGCAAGCAAAGCGTGTAACACTGTGACGCAGCAGCTGAGGACAGGACGCAAGGAAACTGCAGATGAGAGAAATTACAGAATCTCACAGAAGCCAGTCACTTTGAAGAGTCTCAGGCTGGTTCTCTCTCTCTAATCTGCTTCATAAAGGAGACAAGATAGAGCACTCAGGTGGGAAAAGGATGTACTTTCAATTTCATTGTTTTAACATTTCCTCAGAAAACAAATTATCTCTAGCCATTCCAGTCACATAAAAGTTCAATGTCATTTTTTCCCTACTTGTGCTCTGCCAACTGAACTTACCGAGCTGCACATCAGTGGTGAACCGCAGCCTGTGGATCATGCTGACTTTGAATGACTTGTAGTGATGACTGCTAAGCATGTCCTGCACTGTAGCTATGTCAATTTGTGAGTCTTCCTCGAAAACTCCATCTGCCCTTGAACCTGGGGAGGAAAAATGCAGTTTAGCACATAAAGATACATGAGGCTTGGCAAATGGTGTCTGTTTAAAATGCTTTGGGATAAATTAAAATAATATGGGCGATTTAATTTGGAGAAGAAAAGGCTGAGCAATGACTTAATAATGCCATTCCAGTAAACAGAGAATGCTAACATATTAATCATTCAACAATTAATTCCACAAACACTGCCTATTCCATGGCAGGTCCTTGGCTAGGCAGTAGGGGAAGGAAGAAAACTCCTTGCTTGCTCCCAGCAAGTGGTTCGTTCGGTCTCCACCAGTCAGTCAACACCCAGTGGTGTGGCCAGTCACTTCTTGTTTATTACATATAATTTTTCTGAGCACAGAAATCATCTGCACTCCTTGAAGAAGCCCTACCCCTTCCAAACTTCAGCAGCTCCCTGGTTCAGGCCAGAGCCTGTAGGCACTTGATGTCAGTGACAGTATCTCCTCCCTGCCTTTGGACTGCTGGGCTGCTGCTGATTCACCTCCAGAGGTCTGGTTCTTTCACTCACCAAGTGTTCAGTAATAGCCACATGCATGCTAAGGACCCAATACCTGACATGGGAGACAAACTGTTTCCTGGATCCCAGAGCCTGAAAGAAGCACACGCTTTGATAGCCAGGGAGCCAAGACAAGGCAGTGTAAGACCTGGCAAAACACAACTAGCTGCCTCTTCTTGTCATTCTTCACCTTACCTTCTCTCAGATGCTTACCTCCTCAGACTATACACAGTCTGGGTGTCCTACTTCTGGGCCTTTGTGGCCTAGAACCCTCCTTCAGCTCTACCCCTAAATTTGAAAATCCCCTTCCTCTCCTCTCCTCTCCTCTCCTCTCCTCTCCTCTCCTCTCCTCTCTCTCTCCTCTCCTCTCCTCTCCTCTCCCTCTCCTCTCCTCTCCTCCCCTCCCCTCCCCCCCCCCCCCTCCCCCCCCCTCCCCTCCCCTCCCCCTCCCCTCCCCCTCCCCTCCCCTCCCTCCCCTCCCTTCCCTTCCTTCCCTTCCCTTCCCTTCCCTTCCCTTCCCTTCCCCTTCCCTTCCCCCTTCCCTTCCCTTCCCTTCCCTTCCCTTCCCTTCCCTTCCCTTCCCTTCCTTCCGCTAGCTCAAACTTAACCTTCATGAAATCTTCCCAGATCATTCTGATTGGTAATGAATCCATAGTAGTTAGTATATGCTGGAACTAGGAGCTAAGAAGATCTAGACTCAACTTCCAATGCAACCTCTATTTTGCTGTGTGATTATGGGCAAATAACTTTATCTCTCTTCTGAACTCATTTCTGCCACTTATAATGTCCAAACTCA
The DNA here is from genome assembly GCA_036365145.1 of Orientallactaga sibirica. Lineage (NCBI taxonomy): Eukaryota > Metazoa > Chordata > Mammalia > Rodentia > Dipodidae > Orientallactaga > Orientallactaga sibirica. Next base: position 8,966,968 of record JAEOAD010000034.1, on the reverse strand, counting down.
TAAAGAGTCTAAAACATGTTTAATCAATGGCAGGCAGGATTATTTTTAATCAGCAATAAGAGAGGTTGCTTTGTCCTATTACGGAAGCTTCATGAAGGTAAGTAAAGTTACTTATTCATCTTTATGCTTTCTCCTGCAAACAGTACAAGCAACTTGTATGTTCTTACTCAGTTTTGCTACATCAGTAATAGTTAGTATATATGAGTGCTTACTTTGTGTTAGGTCCCTAGGACATAAAGGTTATGGAATATTCCATCTTAAACAGATGAAGGGAAAATCACAGTCCAAGGCTTCACTAGCAAAGGCAAACCATCTCTCTCTCTCTCTCTTTTTTTTTGGCAAACCATCTCTTGTCTCTAGAGTCTGAGAGGTGGACTTTGGAGGCAAAGCTGTTGGTGTCATTGGGTATAAGGGGAGCACAAAGTGGGGGCCTCTGGCACTGGGCTGAGAACCTAGATACAGCTCCAAGGAAACCCAGAGGACTCTTTGGGACTGAGAGGGAACAGGCAGTTAGGGTGATTGGGCTCCTGAAAGAAAAACAGATAGGAAACTCTGCACTTGCTAGAAATCAAGGATGATCTGACTTCTTATCTCTTACCTGGTTCCCTAGACCTGTTTTTCCACAAACAACCTGGACCTCCTGGGAGGGAGGTCTTTGATTTAAACATAGTGGTTGGTCAAGTTCAGCACCCAGAATTTGGTGTCAGGGCTAACCTCTTCCTGAGACAACCCCCAACCCTAACCAACCAGTTGTCCCTCTGGTTCACCTGAGCTGCAAGACAAGGCCCACTATTATAAGGTTATAAATACCTTTGCAACGGGAGGGCATGCTCTGTGAGCTGCCTGGCCACTTGGGAACTTCTAGCTGCTGGTGAGTTTTCCCAGGCCCAGCTGGGCTGAGCTGAGGGGAGAATCCCCAGCCCTTACTCTCCACATGGGCTCTTTATCCCCTCCAGCTCCCCACAGGGCAGGAGCTCTTTGAACTTTCTTTTCTCTCTTTTCTTAATATTTTATTATTTATTTATTTGACAGAGAAGGGGGGGAAGGGAGGGAGAATGGGCCTCTAGCCACTGCAAACGAACTCCTGATGCATGTGCCCCCTTGTGCATCTGGCTAACGTGGGTCCTGGGGAATTGAACCTGGGAACCCCGGCTTTGCAGGAAATACCTTAACCACCAAGCCACCCCTCCAGCCCTCTTTCCTTTCCATGATTTTCTCAGGCCTTCCATATGGGATCTCTAGCCACGTGGGTGCCTTTCCTTGGTTCTGGATTTTCCTAAATAAATATAATAATTTAGTAATTATCCTCCTCAGTCTTTTTAAAATTTCTTTGTTTAAAATTAGAAATGAACCTAGGGTTTGGGGTTCAAGGACTTTCCTGGGCCTCGAGCACCCCATTACAGGGACAAGACTGGGGACACAGTAAGCTCTAAATCTGGGTACCAAGTTGGAAACTACTGACAGCCTGACACTTACATGCTCACTTATAAGGACCCCTGTATTCAATTTCAGATACTTGCTGTCCATAGTCTGGACGACTCAGCACCTGCAGTAGGTCTTCCCCGTGGTAAGGATGAGAGATGTCACCCACAGAGATATCTCAGAGTGTCTGTACATGCTGTCCTCTCCACCTAAGTCACTCTGTTCCCCATCTCACTCTCTCCTGGCCACCTCCCTGTTCCTCAAGAGCTCAGTCAAGTGACGGTCCAGGGAAACCTTCCCTGATCCAAGACCCCTAAATTTGGTCTAGCTCCTTCTGCCACTGTCTTCTGTATTTTCCTCAGGACAATTAACAAGCAAGCAACTATCTGCCTCTGCCACTAGATCAGAAACCTCAGGGGAGTGGGCATGGCAACTGCCATGATCTCCCTGCAGACAGCCCTGTCATGCTACTGTGCAGATGTGCAGAGAAGGCAGGGGCTCAGTGCCAGTCTATAGGGTAAGAACCAGGGGCTATGCAAGAAGGTGACCTTAAGAGAGGGGAGTGACTTAACCCACCCACTCCTCCAGGCCAACGTGTAAAAAGCTCTCTCCTCTGCTGGTAGCCACTGGGTGATGCTTCTTGCTTGATCAGGACTGTGACTGTGGACAAAGGTGTAATGGTCACAGTCTGTCTCCTGGGTAATCCAGATACTAGAGAGAGAGGGCAGGTTATACTTGTCATCTCCTTTCTCCAATGCATATTTTTATTGAAACATAATAGCCAAAATGCAGGTCTTTTTATACATGAGAATTATAGTAAAATATTAAAGTCCTTTAATGTTTTAAAAGCCATTTACAGCCATCTCTTCTGAGCAAATGCCATATTAGGTATAACATCTCTGAGATCCAGAACTTCTGTTTTCTTCACTAATTGATATTTCTTAAATATTGCAGGTATTTGATTTGGAAAGAGATAACAGTTCATTATGCTAAAATGCCAATTACTAAAAAAATCCACACTTAAGATTTTTACATTTTATGATGTTGGATTAAAACCAATTTAAAAATTACTATAACGTGACATAAATTTTTACAGAGCAATTTCAATGCCAGCTGCTAATAAAGCATCTTAGCTGTAAATGATAATTCAGATGCTTTTAGATAAAGTGGTGCATAAATATGGCTGGAAATTGATTTAGCTTCTTACAGAAGCTACTGAAGAATGACATATTTTGTTTAATACACCAGCTAATGTAGTCCTAAAAGCTCAAACAAGTGCCAGTTTTCACTCCTAAATTTGCTGTGGGAGATTAATGAAAACTTTATTTTTTGCTGAAATGTTAATAATGGGCAGATAGGAGATGATAGGATTTTAGTCAAGGTCTTAGAGCTATGGAATAACCAGGAAGGCTTGTCAATTTCCTTATATTAATTTTGTTCAACACTTACATAGTGGAGCTGGCGCAACACTAATGTTTCATGTACTGACCTTCCCCTCTCTGCCAGTATAAATTCATATTCCACTTGAAGAGTTAAGTTCCTTGGTACTTGGGTTAGCTCTGAGTCTTATACCTGTTGACAGGGACTGCTTGCTTTTCTGAGCATCAAGGGGCTTAGGGAAGGAGTTGTCTTGAGTTCCCTCCAGTTTCTGCTGCTCACTCCAAAACAGGTCATCTGCTGAATGGGAACTGCCATTCTTGGAGCTCCTATAGACCCATTAGTGTGGCTGCTTGGAGGGGTTTATCTGTGTGTACATGTGCTTCTCCCCCATCTAGCACTTTGCAGAATGTGTGTGGGGGGGCACTAGTGAGGACCAGGCAGGACTCCTAAGCTGCAGGAGCATACAACCCAGCTACAGAACACAAGGGGACAAGACAAGGCAGAGAGACCCATTAAATGGCACATACAACACACTTTATCTAAAGACAATACATATATTTCGAGGTAGGGTCTAGCTCTAACCTAGGCTGACCTGGATTGACTATGTTTCAGGTTGGCCTCAAACTTATGGCGATTCTCCTAGCTCTGCTTCCAGAGTGCTGGGATTACCCATGCCTGGCTAAACACAAATCTCTAATGCAAATCCTTGTTATCAGAAGCAGCTTTGGGATCACTTGGTATACAAACCTTCACTGTCCTTCTGGAGAAAGGTGAGCCCAGCTATACATAAAGGATGCAAAATTACAACTGTACTCTGAGCTTCATATTAAAAATCCCACTTCCAAGCCAGGCATGGAGGCACATGCCTTTAGTCCTAGCACTTGAGAGGCAGAGATAGGAGGATCACTGTGAGTTCAAGGCTACCTTGAGACTACATAGTGAGTTCCAGGTCAGCCTGGGCTAGAGTGAGACCTTACCTCAAAAACAAAAACAACAACAAAAAAACCACTTCTATTCAACAAATGACATTTTATCTTCTCAAAGTGAAAAGTGGAGTGAACCAGAATGTCTTAAAAAATAAACACACAAAGCCCTCCCCAAACCATTAATTTAATTGAAATATAACCCTACGGTATTTTGTTAAATTAGCAATTAAAAAGGTCATAAGCAATTAAATGAAACAAAAGCCACACTGTGTTCATCTACATTAATGCTGAACTAGGTCTCCCTGTGAATGACAAGATAAATTGTAATGGTGCCTTCAAAGACTTCACGATGTATTTTGTCAAAGTCAGGAGTGTTAATGTCTTTATGTGCCATGGATTACCATAATGTATCGTGTCAAAACGTTCGAGCTGCAATGACTCAAAGATGTATTGTGATAGATCAGATTCTAGGGTGGGGCCTTACAGTGATGAGCACCAGAGCTTAAACGGACTGACAACACGACACTGGGAGAAGACAGGGTTCATCTGCATGGTCTGGGTGTGGCATCAGCAACAACCCCAGGAAGCAGCTTCATTCTCTGGAGTAAGAAATCAGGGAGGAGGTCATGAAGTGAAGCTTGGCCCATCTTAGGGGAAGAAGGGCCAAACAGTCTGGGGTAGGAGGAGCAAAGAGAAGCAGAGAAGAGGTTAAAAGGGAGGCAGGCAATTTTAGGGCCTGCAGCAAAGAAGAAAGAAGGGGTACCATGATATGGTCAAGGCTAGGAGGCAGCCTTGGGTTTCAATAACATTAGAATGCAGATAGGCAGTTCAGACCTACATTATAGCCCTAACTCTTGACTATGGGACAAAAAAATTGGGTCAAAACTTTGTCCAACCATTGCGGAAGAGGGGGCAGATAGAATGGAAGAGCCAAAGGAAGGGTATGACTTCTTACAATGCAACTGCCCAGACAGAAATTGGCCTCGATATCTATGACCTTGCAGTGCCTAGCAATACCTCCACAAGACCCTCAAAATAGAGGAAAAAGATGATGACATCAAATTAAAAGAAAGACTAATGGAGAGAGGGAGGGGATATGATGGAGATTGGAGTTCTAAAGTGGAATGGGGGGAGGGGAGGGAAATATCAGGTGTTTTTTTTTTTTGTATGTAAGTACAGAAGTTGTCAATAAAAAAAAAATAATTAAAAAAAAAACTTTGTCCAAGAGTCCACAACTATGAGAGGCAGCATTAGCACTAGTCTGTTGGACTCTGGTCTCCTGTTCCTCTACTGCTCCTGCCCTACTTGCATCCTCACATTCCTAGATGCCATGGCAAGGCAACAGAGTGCAGAGCTGAGCAATAGCATACTCTGACAGAGAATCTTAAGGTGTAGGCCAGGACCCAAGGGGGGGGGTACCCTCAATTTCCCTTCATGTGGTCCATCGTTTCTACACTATTTTCTTTTCTTTTTTTTTTTTTGACACTTCCATAATTATAGACAATAAACCATGGTAATCTCCCCACTTTCCCTTTACAACTCCACTCTCCATCATATCCCCCCTCCTATACAAGTTTTATAATGATACTAACAGACATTATTTGCCCTTTACATACTCATCCTCTTACAAGCACACTTCAGTTCATCTTTAGGAAACTATCATTTGAGTTCTGGTGGAATATAAAAATTCGTAACGACTACTGATTATCTGAAAAGGCTACAGAAATACGTTTCTCAGTGTCCCTGTTTCAACAATGTAGTTTTGTTAGGATGCATTTTCTTCCTACACTACAAAAACAATGTACTGTGACAAATGGAATGCAGAAGCAGGGAAGAGAATATAGGAGTATTCTGTAAGTCAATGGAAATCTGAAAAAATGTAAAATAGTGCTATTCTCATTAAAATGTTTAAAGAAAATAGTTATTTTTCACAAAATTGTTACTTAGGTTAAGTAATATTCATTATTACTTTTTAAATGAATAAACACATAAAGTCCCCAGTTTCTATTCCTAATAAAACTTAAAAATATTCCTAAAAAATAGCCCAATATATAAAAGGTTGTTTTTTCCCTTAGTCCCTAGTAACTTTTTTTTTTTTTTTTTTTTTTTTTTTTTTTTTTTTTTTTCAAGATTGGGTCTTGCTCTAGCCCAGGCTAACCTGGAACTCACTATGTAGTTAGTCTCAGGGTGGCCTTGAACTTATGGTAATCCTCCTACCTCTGCCTCCCAGTACTGGGATTAAAGGTGTATGCAACCACGCCCAGCCTCAGTAACTTTTTTTTTTTTGGAGAGAGACATAGAGAGAGACAGAGAGAGAGGGAGAGGAAGACAGATAGAGATGGGCGCACTAGCAGCCTCTCAGCTGCTGTGAACGAAAGCCAGATGTGTGCGCCCCCTTATGGTCAAGTGCGGCATTGTGCCCTTGCGTCACTGCATCTGGCTAAACGTGGGACCTGGAGATTGGAACTGCTGGAGATTGGAACCGGCGTTCTTAGGCTTAGGAAGCAGGTGCCTTGACTGCTAAGCCATCTCTCTGGTCCCTCAGTAACTTTTTATTAGCTGGTTATGGAGGCAGACACCTGTAATCCTATTACTTGAGAACCTGAAGCATGAGGATTGGGAAATCCAGGCCAGATTGGGAAACAAAACAGAAACATCAACAAACTCCCAAGGCAAACAACAACTACTACAAAAACAAAAAAACAAAAAAAGGAAAACCACATGAAAACTCTTTTTTGGGGGGGGGGTGCTGGTGATTGAAATCAGGGCCTCACACAATACACTAAGCATATGCTCTATGGCTAAGTTGCACCTTTGATCCTACCTCAGTAACTTCTGAAAGTATATAGGAGCTCTAATGCCAAAAAGTTTGGGAACTGCTGGCTTGACTGGTCATTATGCCACACTATTTCTCAGTGTTCTTTCCAACACCATGAAAGTGTAATGAGAACTGCATGTATATGTTGCACTCTGGCACCAAACATAGCTAGAAAGCTTGGACAGACATTCTAAGAGTAACAGGCTTGCTGTCAGGGATGAGACCAAGGCTAGTTAAAACAAATACTGTTCTGTATTTCAAACTCATGTTTTCAGTAAAGAGGCACACAGCTTTCTTTCAAACAAGTAGGCACTAATTCTTTTTTTTTTTTTTTTTTGAGGGGGGAAAAAGATTTATTTTGGCTGACAGATTCAAGGGGAAGCTCCATCATGGCAGGGGAAAATGATGGCATGAACAGACAGTGGACATCACTCCCTGGCCAACATAAGGTGGACAATAGCAACAGGAGAGTGTGCCCAACACTGGCAAGGGAAAACTGGATATAATACCCATAAGCCCACTCCCAATAATACATTGACTCCAGGAGGCATTAGTTCCCAAATCTTTATCAGTTAGGTAATTCTTAATTCACCGTATGCTATTGGCAGACTTCCTGTAGTTACAGAATAAACTTCATGGGACTTTCAAATTTCCTTTATGGTTCAATGAGTCTTATGCCAGGTCTAAAAGGCCCTAATATAGGGGTTGGAGATTAAAGTGCTTGCTGTGCAAGCATAAAGACCCGAGTTTGCATCTCCGGCACCCATGTAAATACTGGGCAGGTGTGGCAGCTTGCCTGTAATCCCAGTGCTTGGAAAGTGCAGACTGGATTCCTGGAACAAGGTGGCTAGCTACACTAGCCCAGTTGGGCCCTGGGCCCAAGTAAGAGGCTCTGTCTCAGTAAATAAGTTGGAGAATGATGGAGGAAGACATGGAATGTCAACATCTGGCCTCCATATGCACTCCCACACATGTATGAACACCCACTCAGCCAGACAGATAAATGACTGGTCCCAATCTAGTGTAAGGTCAAGTATCTTAAGCCTCCCAGAGCCATCCTCACTTTTCAACTCTACCCAGTACCTATCACATGCCGGGTGCTGGGCCAGTTCTTCAGAAATTTAGGAGGAGGCAGGATTCTTAGATGATGAGAAGAGAGCAAATAATTCTCAGAGGAAAAGGACATGAAGTGTACAAAGGGTGAGTGTGCATTCAGGTAATAGCAAGGCCAAGTACTTGCCTTTGGCTGGAGTAGAGAAAGAAGGGAGGAGCAACTAGATAAGAGAGAGTTGTTTAAAGAAGAGGCAATATCCAGCTCAGGCCCTATAATACCATGAAAGGCAGCTGGGCAAAGAACTGATTGGATGAAGGGGAAACAAACCATCTTCCTCTCTGCTCTTATCTTGAAGTCTTGTAATTCCCTACAGAGAAGTACTCCTGCTATAGCCAAATTAGACTTTGCTCAGGTTGTACCATCTGGCCAGAGCATTCTATCCACTCTTTTTTTTTTTTTTAAATTTTATTTATTTATTAGAGAGAGAGAGAGAGAGAGAGAGAGAGAATGAATGAATATGAATGTGCCAGGGCCTTCAGTTGCCACAAACGAACTCCAGACACATGCACCACCTTGTGCATCTGGCTGACGTGGGTCCTGGGGAATTGAACCTGGGTTCTTTGGCTTTGCAGGCAAGTGTCTTAACTGCTATGCCATCCCTCCAGCCTCTTTTCTTCCCCCTTCCTTTCTCCCTTCCTTCCTTCCCTCCCTCTCTTTCTCTCTTTCTTTGAGGTAGGGTCTCACTCTGGCTCAGGCTGACCTGGAATTCACTATGTAGTCTCAGGGTGGCCTCAAACTCACTGTGATCCTACCTCTGCCTCCTGAGTGTTAGGATTGAAGGTGTACGCCACCATGCCCAGCCCCCATTCTTTAAAAAAAATATTTTATTTATTACTTATTTATTAAAGAGGGAGGAGAGGGGGGGGATGGGTGTGCCAGGGCCTCAAGCCATTGCAAACAAACTCCAGATGCATGTGCATCTGACTTACATGGGATCTGGAGAACTGAACCTGAGTCCTTAGACTTCTCAGGCAAGCACCTTAACTGCTAAACCATCTTTTCAGTCCCTATCCACTCTTTATTTTCTTTTATTTGCAAGGGGGGGGGGAGGAGGAAGGGAGATAGAATATAAAATATAGGCCTTTAGCCATTGCAAATGAACTCTAGATGTACACACCACTTCGTGCATCTAGCTTTACATGGGTATTGGGGAATTGAACCTAGGTCATTAGGCATTGCAGGCAAGTGCCTTAACTGCTAAGCCATCTCCCCAGTTTTCTACCTTTAAATATCTATACTTCAAGGTCTAGTCCAAACAGAACCTTCCTGGTCCGTCTCCTAAAACCACACCCTCTGGGGAAGGATTTCATGATGAGTCTTTCATGTAAGTATCTGTGGTCTCCTTGTGGATAGGCGCTCCTTGCAGGCAGGAAAAGTCCATCTTACATGTCATACTCTCTATCATAGTAAATATTCAGCAAATGCTTCCATCAGAACAAAGGACGTGTGACACAACTGTGAATGTTGATGTTATTCAGAACAGGTCTGCTGTTTATACACTATCCCTTGAGTTCATCTTGGTCAACAGAACCTACCACCACAACATTCAGACTCTCCAACAGTGGGGTATAGCGAGGCCAGGGCTTCTGCCTCAATAGCAGGTGACACTTACTTAGCTCTTACTATGTGCCAGATGCTACCTGCTCAACACTTCACATATATGATCTCATTTAATGGTCCCAATACTCTTTAGGTTGAACAGTATCCTCCTTACAAAGGTGAGAAAAATATGGCTCAAAATGTCATCCTGCTACTACAGTTATGTACTAGATACAAACTGGAGCCAAGACTAATTCCAAAACGGTGCCTTTCACTACCAAATAATCACCTCTGGGTGAAAATGTCCCTTCATTGAACAACTCCATGGACTGTAGCAGTACTGAAAAAGAGCATGTTCATGCCTGACCCCCCAGGAACAAAGGAATCAGGGACAAAAACCAGGTGTCTCACTCTTCAGTCAGACTCAAACCTGAGTAAGTCATGGAGAAAAACTTTCTTAGCTCTGTACATCCATCACAATTTTTTCCAGAGGTTGTTTAAATCCCCAAAGTCTCATAAGCCCAAAGCTTCTCTTCTATTAAACACTTCCCTTCAGCTACTAGTCATTTTCGCTGGTCTCTAAAAACGATCAATAGGTGATATACTGTAACACGCACACACCCCTCTGCAGTAATCTCTTTAAAGCCACCAGGATCACACAGTAGGATATATCCTTCACTAGAATCGGCTATGCTACAAACAGGGTAGGAACCCTCACTGTCACAATGCTTAATTGATTAAACTCTTGGAGCCCGAGCCAGCCAGGCTAGAGGACCTTCCACGTGGAGCTTCAGACCTCTTGCAATAAATCAAGGTAATCTTGTTTTATGAGGTGATCAAAAAGAAACAGTTTCAGGTTTGCAGTTTCTAAAAGGAACAGCTCATGGTAGGGGGGGGGGGGCTACAGAGGGCTCTGCCTTCCAGTCCTCCTATCCCTCAGTTCAGCTTCCAATGTCTCTGCTGTTCCGTTCACTGTGGACTATTCATGGCTAAGCACACCAAGCTCCTAGTCTCAAGGCTTCAGATGAACTGTCCTTTGGCTTGACACATAGCTTCTCTGCCTTCATTTTGTGTTTGTACTTTGGCTGAAGGCAGAGATATAAATTGTCCTTAACCTTCCCTTGAGTCATCTTGAGTTCCAGGAAGAACAAAACCTTACAGGACAGATTATTCCCCAGAAGAAGACAATTTTCCACTAGGGCCAGGCTGCAACCTCAGGGTTAATAATTAACAATTAGCAAACCAGCTTGCAGGAGGTCCCCCTTCAGGACCAGCGCTGAGCTGATGGTGGGTCAATGATGGGCAGGACAACTTGACTAGGCCTGCTTAATCATGCATTTCTCTTTCCTATTTAAACCTATACTTCATGTTAGTATCCCAAAGGCAGATTTGGGGATCAATGAACTCATTTATTTGTTCCTCTTCTCAATGTGGCCACACTGAATAAATCTTTCTCTGCTTTCACCAGTGCTCATCTCTCTGGTCTTGTTCTCTGCTTTTTATCAGGACTTGTCTCTATGATCTTCTTCTCTTTTGGTCCCTGCTAGTCTACCTTTGTAGCTACCATTGATCACAACTGGGCTCCAATGTCAATGTCTGGGGGGACACATAAACAAATAGGTGCCTGAAGTGAGTCCAACTATCCTTCAGCAGATGAAGAGTGACCATCTGAAGGGTCAGGCACATGGTTGATTCTGGGAATTCTAGGTTGGTAGAATTCCCATCACCACTTCTTCCTCCAATGTGTCTTTGTTCCTGCTCAAAGCACTGGAAAAGTAATGGGGTGTTCTAGGGAACCTAGCATTTTAGAGTTTAGATGGCAAAATACTCAAGAATTGGAACATGTGATCAACACTGAGGTATTCCTCTCCCTGACTCCAAAGTCATGGAGGAGGGGCACACATGTTGGAAGAACCCCACTGTCCCCCCAGTCACTGCAGAAATGTCACCTGATGCATTACCAAGCCATTAGTGGGGGCAGCAGAGCAGATTCTAGGGCCAGGAACCGACTGGAGGAATGCAAATCTCTGTGCCCTCACTTAGAGCCCAGACAGGGTTTGCAGCTCATCAAACATGTTTCCTTACTGCTCTAATGTACCAGTGTATCGCTTAATGAAAGTTCTTAATTGTAATTCAATTAATTACATACACACAGTCCCCAATTACATTTTCCAATAAGACATTGGCTGTGGTACAGGTCTAAATGCACTTAACCAATTTTAATATATTAAGACCAATTTTCCTTGAATACTAATTACTACGTAATGATACAATGAAAAGGGGGGAGCTTTTGAGAAAGGGGAAAGTGAAAAAAGTCAATCCATGTGGAAGTTCTCAGTCCACATAGCACCAGGAAGGCTCTCATTACTGACGAAGGTGGTGTGGACAGGGTAGGAATTTGCTTTCTGCACAGGTCAGCACAGCTTTTAGCCCCAGGGGTCAGCTACCCTTTGCTCAAAGGGCTGTGGGAAGGATAAGAGAATACCATGAGGAGAGAAGTAACATGAGGGAAAAGGCCATGCATGCTCAGGTCAGCTTTGGTGTCTGTGACATGCATGTTCAGCCTTACAGGAATTTGGTAATGGCCAACATTTGTTTAGTGTACCGCAGTTCATTCTGTGCTTTTAATGTACAGTTTCATTTACCTGTTTCCACAGTTTAATCCTCACAACAGCCCTATAAGGCAGGAATTAGCATCACATCTGACACATACAGAAATCAGGCTCATAAAGGAGAAGAGTTTGCCCAAGTGACCAAACGCCTGGCCACTTCCCCACTCATGGCCCACCAACCTACGTTAACCAGAGAACAAGAGGCTGACACAAGGATTCAGGATGTGTCTGTTTCGCTTAAATTCTGTTAAGTGTGCAGGGAGCTGTTATGCAACATCAACTAGAAAATTCTTTACAGTGAACACCTACCCCGAAGCCAGACAAGTAACTCCCTTTCAGCAGTAACTCAACCTAAAATATGTGCCATGAGCATCACAAGTCATTTCGACTTGTAAATAGAGTTTATTTGCATGATCACATTTTCCTTTGTATTTGAAGAGTGCTGTTGAGGTCTAATAAGAGACTTTTAAAGCCCTGGTATTCAACTCACATGATAGAAATTAGAGAGATTAGTAATTTGTAACAGAAGAAAGCAAAGCCTCCAGAAGCAGAGAGGAACTATGAGGCAGTCTCCAGGCCTGGCACAGAGTACAAACATGAGGAAGAACTGGCCTATTATAAGTAAGAATCACAAAAAGGTTCTGGAAACACACCAGGATATACAAACTATCATCCTCTTTATTCCTTCTATGGTTGCCTTTCCTCTTCTCTCCTTTAAGAAAATTAATGACTTATTTATTGTATGTGTGTGTATAGGCACATGTGTGCTAGAGCACACATGTGGAGGTCAGAGACAACCTCAAGGTATCTGTGCTCCCCTTCTAACCTTCTTTGATATAGGGTCTCTTGCTGCTACAAATGAACACCAGTCTAATTGGCTCAATAGCTTGATTGCTTTGGATTCTCTTGGCTCTGCCTCTCTGCCTGGCTTTATGTAGTGCTAGGAAGATCAACTCTGTTTATCAAGCTTTGCAAATGACCACCTTCAACCACTGGGCAATCTCCCTCCTTTCTCCCTTTTAATTTAGCAGTGGAGATAGTGGGAGAGTCCAAGTACTAGTACAATGAAACCACTGTGTATAGGGCTGGGGAAATGGCTCAGTGAGTAAAAGTACTTGCTGCACAAGCATGAGGATCCCCAGCCCCTACACAAAAGCTAGGTATGGTGCATGAACCTGTGAACCTAGTGCTGGGGAAGTGAAGACAGGAGATTCCCTGGGGCTTGATGACAAGATTGTATAACCAAAATAAGGTGGAGAATAAAAGAAGACACCAGATATAGGGCCCAGGCCCACACACACATGAATACACACACACAAACACATACACACACAGTAAAATAATAAGGAAAGAAATAAAAAACACCTCTGTGTGTAAAGATGCATGCCCAAATTCCAGGTTTCCTCAGTGAAAAGTCTAGGGATTCCACCAGGGGCAATGAGCTATGTCTAGTCTGACATGAGTAAGCAAAGGGGATTCAACCTCATTCCTGTCCAGGGTAAGAGAGGCCACAGTGTAGCTAGAAGCCAGCAAGCCCAGGATGTGGCAGCCATGGTCCTGGCACACTTCTTAAAGTGGATCTTGAAGAGACAACTAATGAGACCTCTCTGACTATGCCCTGTGGATATTCTGTCCTGTCATAGTCCACATGGGTAACTAACCACCCTTCCTCAGAATGACATTAAACCAAGGAAATTAAGACATTCAGGAAGGCATTGAGATAATGGAAGGTGTGAAGCACTCTGAATCTTCTTCAAAGGAGCTGAGCAATTGGCACCTCTCTCCATAGCAACTTCTATTCAGGAAGTCAACTATTAAGATTCAGCAGTAGACTTTCCATGAACACTGGAAAAAGGCCTGGTTTGGTTATCTAGGCTCTCCTCATCATACTCATATGACATTAGCAAATCACTTTCCCACTCAGCCTCAGTTTTCTATTCTAAAAGACGACAACCACACTGGCCTAAACAGTTGTTCTAATAACTATACATATGGCATTCAATTCTCACAAAATATCTCATGAAACAGATTCAACTTCCTCCACGGGAAACTGTGGATTTTAGAGGTGATAAGCTCTATTCTTAGTGGATGTCCTTTAAGCACTCTGCTGAACTATTCGAAAGAATGACAGCCCAGTGACACAGTACCTGACAGTTTATAGGTATTCTATAAACCCAATTTAATTTCTGGCAGATTTTGGTCCTAAGGATGGTAAATTCCAGAGTTCTTCTCTGAAAGCCATAGAAACAATAAACGGGCCCTTTCATTAAGAACCTAGATGGGGACTACACATGATCGGTGGGAAAGGTCACTGGGAGCATTTTGGCAGAAAAGAAAACTAAGGCTCAGTATGGGTGCCAGGGTTTACACAGAAGCCCGGACAAGAATGGAGTCTTCCAATGACATCCTCCTCACTATGTATGCGCTGCTTCCTTCTGGTTTGCCTCCAGCTTTGAGCAGACAGTTGGCTGAAGGATGCAGTAGATTATCAGACAAGAATATGAACCAGAAAGCTCAGGGACTTTGGCTTGTCATCCTCTTACTTAGGCCAAGATCCAATTACAAATGTTAGCTCTCACTCCCATGTGGAAACTCTTGCCATATCAGCTTCATTCACAAGCTTGTCTCTTACAGAGTATAGAGACAATTATCACAAACATTTTCAGAACTGAACATTTAGGTTATCAACAATCACAGGATGGGATCTGGAATCAGAAAGCTGACTTAGAATTCTGGAACTGTCTAGTTACTGGCTGGATAATCTTGGGCGAGTCACAGTGTGTCTTCACAGTAATAATGTCTGTAGGATAGTTTGAAACTAGAAGAAAGCATTTGTGAAAGGTTTTAGTACAAGGCCTTACTATAGTAGGTCTGAATAAATAAATTTAAAACACACTTTGATTTTTTTGTTTTTTTCCAGGTAGAGTCTCACTCTGGTCCAGGCTGACCTGGAATTCACTATGTATTCTCAGGGTGGCCTCAAACTCACGGCGAGCCTCTTACCTCTGCTTCCTGAGTGCTGGGATTAAAGGTGCGTGCCACCGCGCCCAGCTTTAATCCAACTTTTTGTATGTAAGTGTGCATGTACAAGTAGAGGATGTGCCCTGTGCACATGCATGCAAAAGCCAGAGGAGAACATCACTGTCCTGTTTTCACTCATGTGACTCGGTGGAGTTTCTCACTCAACTTAGAGCTGCTATTTTCACCATTTTGGGGAGGGGGGTGGTCAGCAAGCTCCGAAGTCTATAGATTCTGCCTACCCCCCCACTATAGTTATAGATGTGCATGGTGGCCATGCCAAGCTATTTTTGTGGGTGCTGGGGAATCAGTCTCAGGTCCTCAAGCTTGTGTAGCAAGCATTCTAAACTACTAGGTCATTTCATCAAAGCCAGTACAACTTCTTACAAGGGAGCTAGCAGAGAAAAATCCATGGCTCATGGCTGGGATCTCTACCTGTGCTACTTCCACTGTACAAGACTAGCTGTAATATTCTACTGACATCTGACCACTGCTTGCCTTTACCATGTGTGATGCCAGCAGGGGTTCTTTCATTTGTAGTGGCTTTGACATAGGGTGCCTGTACTGGTACTGGATTACCTGACAAACCCTGAGAGACAAGAGACGCTGGGGCTCACAGAGGCCACACAGCTAAATTAAGAGGTAGTCTAGATTTCAAAACTTTATCTATCAAATCTTGTACCATTTTGGTCTCAATATATGAAATCTGGGCCTTCCTCACTTTAAAAACAAGACTGAGGGCTGGAGAAATGGCTTAATAGTTAAGGTACTTGCCTCCAAAGCCAAGGGACTCATGTTCAGTTCTCCAGGACCCAAGTCAGGTGCACAAGGTGGCACATGCATCTGGAGTTCATTTGCAGTGGCTGGAGGCCCTGACATGCCCATATTCTTCCCCCCTTTACCTCTTCTCTCAAATAAATAGATAAAAATAAAATATTTAAGAAAAAACAGGACTGAATCAAAATGCACCATAGAATACTATGCAGCAGTCAAGGGACAAGTGAGTTATATGTAGAATGATATGTGAACTAACATGGACTCTCCACACTGTCTTGTCAAGATGATAAAAGAAAAATGTGGTGATAGTTTGCTGTCCTTTTTAAAAAAAGGAGTGGGACTGAAGAGATGGCTTAGTGGTTAAGGCGTTTGCCTGCAAAGCCAAAGGACTCAGGTTCGACTCCTCAGGACCCACATAAGCCAGATGCACAAGGGGGCACATGCATCTGGAGTTTGTTTGCAGTGGCTGGAGGCCCTGGCATGCCCATTCTTTCTCTCTCTACCTGCCTATTTCTGTATCTCTCTGTCTCTCAAATAAATAAATAAAAATTTAAAAAAATTATAAAAACGAAAGGAGTATAATCATGAATGTGTGCATGTGTTTGCATGCACACATACAACTATGGACATGTATACACAGAACATGCATGCATAGGCACAGATGATCCGTGGAGAGATACAGAAGAACTGGGGACTGCTGCTGTCTATGGGAGGAGAAACAGAGGATAAAATAAGGGAGGCTTGGTTTCTATTGTTATCTGAATATCTGCAAAAAACAAAACAAAACAAAATAACAACAACAACAACAAAAAAAAAACCTTTTCTTTTTTTTTTTTTTTTTTTTTTTTTCGAGGTAGGGTCTCACTGTAGCTCAGGCTGACCTGGAATTTACTCTGTAGTCTCAGGGTGGCCTTGAACTCACAGTGATCCCCCTACTTCTGCCTCCTGAGATCTGGTATTAAAGATATGTGCCACCACACCTGGCACTCTAACATATCCAAAAACATTACCAAGCTGCTAATAAATACCTCTGTATCGTATTCATATAATGAGGCATCAATACTTTGAAACAGTATCAACTACAAAGTTCCTGTTTGCAAATTACTTCCCTAAGAATGTTTAAGAGAATCTTTAAAGCATGAGAGAAATGACAGAAAAAGAGAGTAGTTATCCATAGGTAAGAAATTCAGCAAGTGACAAAGGGCAGTAATGGTCTACTTTTCCTTTGGCTCTCCATAGTGGCATGGATTGAAGATTGCAAGCTCCATGGAAGTGTTGTTGACAGTAAGAAATGTCTTAGTGCACAGCATCTTTGTCTTTGTGAACTTGCCCTATTTCTTGTTCCCCTTTCCTCTTAGAAACTCTGCAAAGTACATGTATGTACCAAGAAGGAAAATGAACTACCCAGAATCTTGTCAACAAGAAACAATCACTATTGACATTTTCCAATCCTTTTTGTTTGTTTTTACATGGTTGGGATTAGGCTCTATGTCCAACTGAGTATTCCTGTCATTTTCCCTGTTACTATTATATCAAAGTTATTTCTCTCATTATCAAACTTGCTAAACCACAACTTACTTTCTCTTTCTTTCTATATGGGGGGGCGGGGAGAAAGAGAGCGAATGGGTGCTATACGGCCTCTAGCCACTGCAAATGAACTCCAGATGCATGACCCACCATGTGCATCTGGCTTATGTGGGTTCTGGGGAATTAATTGAACCTTGGTATTTAGTCTCCATAGGCAAGCACCTTAATTGCTAAGCCATCTCTCCAGCCCTAAACACAACTTTTTTTTCCTTTTAAATACTTTTTTTATTTTTGGAGAGAGAGACAGAGAGGGAGAGGAAGACAGATAGAGATGGGCGCGCCAGCAGCCTCTCAGCTGCTGTGAA
This sequence comes from Orientallactaga sibirica, assembly GCA_036365145.1. Taxonomy (NCBI): domain Eukaryota; kingdom Metazoa; phylum Chordata; class Mammalia; order Rodentia; family Dipodidae; genus Orientallactaga; species Orientallactaga sibirica. The sequence continues at coordinate 8,949,470 of JAEOAD010000034.1, read as the reverse complement.
CGAATTCCAGATGCGCGCGCCCCCTTGTGGGCAAGTGCGGCATTGCACTCTTGCGTCACTTTGCATTTGGCTAAACATGGGACCTGGAGATTGGAACCGGGTTCTTAGGCTTAGCAGGCAGGCGCCTTAATCGCTAAGCCATCTCTCCAGCCCTTTTGTTCTCTTTTAAATTGAGGTAGGAGCCGGGCGTGGTGGCGCACGCCTTTAATCCCAGCACTTGGGAGGCAGAAATAGGAGAATTGTCGTGAGTTCGAGGCCACCCTGAGACTACAGAGTGAACTCCAGGTCAGCCTGAACTAGAGTGAGACCCTACCTCGAAAAACCAAAAAAAAAAAAAAAAAAAAAAAAAAAATTGAGGTAGGATCTCGCTCTAGCCAGGCTGACCTGGAATTCTTTAAGTAGTCTCAGAGCGGCCTCAAACTCATGGTGATTCTCCTACCTCTGCCTCCCAAGTGCTGGGATTAAAGGTGTATGCCACCACGCCCTGCTCAAACACAACTCTTAATAGCTAAAAACCATTTCACATTACTGAGACCATTTTTCACCTTATAATGGTAGTGTGGCCAATTATATCATTTGGGTTTTTCTAAATTCAAACTCAAGTCATCACTCCTAGAATAAATCCAACTTGGTAATGTTATATTATTCTAATAAAAGGTTAGACTTAGTTTGCTCAGAATTGTTGCATCTTTCTTTTTTAACACTGGTCTGAAAATTTCCTGTCTTGTGTGGTCATGGTGGGTTTGGTATTAAGATTATGATAGTTTCATCCATGAACTGGACAGAGTAATCTCTTTTTTTAGTCACTGGAAGAGTTGATGTAAGAGGGGGTTACTTACTCCCCACATAGGCTTGGGTTTTCTTTATCTTGTAATCACTAATTTAGTTTTTCCAAAATAGTTATGACAATGTTAAGTTTCTTTTTGTGTCGATTTTGGTAAGTTGGCTTTTTTACTTTTTATTTATTTATTTGAGAGACTGTGAGAAAGAGGGAGAGAGTAGAAGGAGGGAGGGAGGGAGAGGGGGAAGGGGCACACCAGGGCCTTTAGCCACTGCAAATGAACACCAGAGGCATGTGTCACTATGTGCATCTGGTTTACATGTGGGTACTGAAGAATCAAATCTGGGTCCTTGGGCTCTATAGGCAAGCATCTTAACCACTAAGCCATCTCTCCAGCCCTCTTTTTTTTTTTTTTAATTTTCCAAATTTTGGGGGAGTTTTTCAAAATAATCTCATGCTGTATGTTTTGTGACAGTAGGATCTGCAGTATACCTCCTTTTCTTTCCTGTTACTATTTGTGTTTCCATTATTTATTAGACTTTGATCCATCAAAAGAGGTTTACTCATTTTATTAGTACTTTAAAGAGCCAACTCCTCCTTTTTTTAAAATAAGAAAGCACCCTGCTAGTTTTTAAAAAAAATATATTTATTTGCGAGCAGAGAGAGAGAGAGAGAGAGAGAGAGAAGAAAGAGAAAGAGAGAGAAGAAAGAGAGAGAAGAAAGAGAGAGAGAAAGAGAGAGAGAGAGAAAATATGGGTACACCAGGGCCTGGAGCTGCTGCAAATAATGCATATGCTACTGTGCACCTGGCTTTATGTAGGTACTGAGGAATCAAACCTGGTTAGGCTTTGTAGACAAGCGTCTTAACTGTTGACCCATCTCTCCAGACCCCCAACTATTCCTTTTGATAGGTCTGATTTTCTATTTCACTAATCTCTACTTTTTTTAAAAAAATATTTTATTTAGTTGAGAGAGAGAGAGAGAAGAATGGGTGCACCAGGTCCTAAAGCCACTGCAAACAAACTCCAGATGCATGCACCACCTTGTGCATCTAGCTTTATGGGCCCTGGGGAATCAAACCAATGTCCTTTGGATTTGCGTGCAAACGCCTTAACCACTATGCCATCTCTCCAGCCCACTAATCTCTACTTTATCTTTATTTATTCCTCTCTCTCTCTCTCTCTCTCTCTCTCTCTCTCTCTTTGAGGTAGGGTCTCACTCTAGTTCAGGCTGACCTAGAATTTACTACGTAGTCTCAGGGTGGCCTTGAAATCACAGCGATCCTCCTATCTCTGCCTCCCAAGTGCTGGGATTAAAAGCGTGCTCTACCATGCCCAGCTTATTTCTCTCTTACTATTATTCTTTCAGGATTTTCTCTAACATTTTTTTTTTTTTGCACTGAATGATTAGCTCATTATTTTCAGTTTCATTTGTAATATATAAAATAAAATTTCCTTGAATTAATGCTTTAGTCTTATCTGCCAGGTTAAAACGTTTTTTTTTTTTTTAACTTATTTATTTACTTACTTGTGATAGAGATAGACAGATACCATGGCTATTATCTCGTCACTTTAAATGAATTCCATTTTGTGCATCTGGCTTTATGTGGGTACTGGGGAACTGAACCTAGGCTTTGCAAGCAAGAACCTTTAACTGATGAGCCATTTCCCCAGCACCATATCCCCAAATTTTGATATGTAGAATTTTCATTCTTTCCATCATAACAGTTTCTAATTACCACTGTTACTTCCTCTAACTCATGGCTTCAAATCTTCTTCTCAATGTCCAAATGCACACAAACATGTCTTTTGTTTTCTACCTGTTTTCATTGTGATCCGAGAGAGTATCCCATAGAAACTCTGCATATTTTCCTAATATAGGGATATACAATAAGTTATGATTTTTTCCAATATAAGACATTATAAAACTATCAGTGTCCACAAAATGTTGTTGCATGTTAAATCTTTTCTCATCAACACAGATTTCAAACAGCAGAAATACCTTGTAAACACTTTCAGTTCTTCTGAAGCTTCCAGCTGGACTATGTAGTCTATGTAGGTCTCATTGTTGTGACTAGTGTCTGAGGAGGCCTGCCTTCCTAGAGTCTTTTTACCCATGAAGACTATTTCTGAAATACCTGGATTATTTGATAAGGGAAAGTACTGCAATTTGCATTAGAATATTTATTTTATTCTTGACAGGGATGAGCACTTCTACAGATGCTTACTGCTTGTGTGAATGTTTTCAGACCATCTGGGAATCACTGAGGTTTATTTCCATGTGTACTTACATAGAATTCTTATGTCAACCTTTTACCTTTCAGAATTTGCTATCGAATGTCAAGAGCACATTTTGTTATCTCATGAAATGTTGTGTGCTGTGCCAGAAGACACAGCTGGGACCTTGGTCAAAGGGCAGCAGCCTGGTCTGGTCATAGTCAGGGGCAGACATTCAATCTATTTTTTGCTGAGTATTTTCCTGCAGTATGTGAACTTTAGCAGGTTGCTAAGTTAATGAAGAGCAACCTGGTATGAATCAGGAATGCTCTTGCAGACCTACATCCAGTGAGGGAGACAGACATTAGACAATCATTGAAAAATATATAAAAGACATATATGCTACGAAGTAGTAGAGCTTTCCCTATCAGTATACTAGATGGGGGCACACGAGGAATAGATCAGGTTTATGTGAGAGGCACAGAAGAGCTATGGTACTAAAGCTTTTTTGAAGATGTAACATTTAAAATGAAAAGAGAAATGAGAATGAGAAAGTTAGTAGAAATGGGGAAGAATACTACCAGGGAGAAGACATGACTCTGTTGTGGGCATTACCATGGACAGTCTGTTGCCACAATCAGTTTTTTTTACATTGCTTGTCCCTCACATCAGGGGAGAACAGAGCAGAAGGTAGGCAAAAACCCACAACGTGAAGAAATGACGACAGAAATTTACTGAAGTTTTAAAGCGGTTCTCAGTGTGGCATTCGGAATTGCTCACAACACTGCCTTCTGCTAAGAATATCTGAGTGGCTAAAATTTCCTAAAACTTGATACCTGAATAGTGACACACACAGGGTCAGCTACTTTGTATACAAAAGCCTCTGCCTCAGAAAGGGCCTCTCATTTCCAGGGCTGTTCCAAAACTAGAAAGATACAGTTCAAAAGAAAAATATAAATTACAAGTCTCAATAGGATGCATACTCCCAGTACCATGGGTCTACCATTCTGCTTTGGGACACACTTCTAACACAAAGGCTGTGGTCTGTCTTGGAAACCAGTCACCTTTAATCTGCCTAGGAAAGCCAGGCCAGCGAGTGTTCTTAAACATATCACTTCTAAAGAAGCTGGTTTGTAACAGACGAAGCGGGCACAAAGTGACGTGGCCAACATACTGTTCTCGCGGACCAGGCAGAACTCCCAGGCGTTCTGGCTCTCCAACGTGCTCTCCAGGTCCACTGCGACATTGGGCTCACTCTGCTTCTCCAGGCGGTACTGAGGGCCTGGAAGATCAAAGGGGCAGGAGTAGGGGAGGAAGTCTGAAATGATGAATTTAACATTAAGAAGTTATCACATATTGGGGAGAAGCTGGGGAAAGTCAAAGGAAAATGTTAATGTGTGTCTCAATGGTATAACTATCCAAGATGGAAGAGTGTGGTTTTTGCCCATATTTATCTTTTCTCACTCAATTCTCCCCTACACTACGAAAGAGGGAAATAACTTTGGAGTCAGACTGAACTGAGTCACACAGCTACTCCATTTCTCAGCTATGGGCAGGTAACCCATCCTCTCTGAGCCTGCCTCCCCTAATGTGTAACATGGGGATCCTAATACCTAAAGGATTATGGTGAAGATGAAGATGGTAGGGGTAAAACATTTACTTAGGAATGCACGTGCCCCATAGGAGACAGCTCTAGAAGGTACTTATTAATGCTTGTCACTATGTACCCATCAACCATAATCAGGAATGAGGCTATATATAGTTGGTAATAGTATGATAACAATTCAAGTTTCAAGATATTGTTTAAAAAAAGCCCTGGAAATTAGAGAAGTGTCTTAACGTTGGTAATGGAGAAACGGTAGCTGCTGGTTTTTCATGTTCCCCCCCTTCCCCCCGAGGTAGGGTCTCACTCTAGCTCAGGCTCACCTGGAATTCATTACGCAGTCTCAGGGTGGCCTCCAACTCACAGTGATCCTCCTAACTCTGCCTCCCGAGGGCTGGGATTAAAGGTGTGCGCCACCACTCCTGGCTCTGGTTTTTCATTTTTTATTGGAAACTCAGGTTCAATATTACTATGACCAGTAATTCCAGCTACCTAGCATCACATACAGGGTTCTAGCAGATCTTAATAAAACACTGGGACATCTTAGACATTTATTAATGTCTTTCTTTGTCAAGCTAAATGACGCTATTCTCAAGTAACAATTAGCAGGTTCAATGGCCAGACTTGAGACTGCTCTTATAATCTGCTGATGGCTACTAAAAAGATGAGAGGCATAGACAACCTTCTTATGATTTAGACTCTGGAGGGTATGTTTGGTCAAACAGGAGGAAGTGTGAAAGCTGAGGACAGCAGCAGATTGGAGGGGCTCCCAGGCGGAAACACACACACACACACACACACACACACACACACACACACACACATTTTTGGAAATACATATTTTATGTATTTTTAGACATGTTCCTCTGCTGCTGTCAACTTGTTGACTCTTCATGTCTAGCACTTTTCTATTAGTGGAGTGGTTTTGCTCATTTCTAGAAGTTCTCCCTCATGTCCCACGTTCATCTGTAGCATCGGAGAGATTAATTTCATTTACATGATTTATATGAGCCTTTTCTCTGGCATTTCATCAGCACTTCTGCTAGTATCCATACAGAGCTCTCTCATGTACACTGTCCTTTTGGTATTATTTAAGTAAATACATGCTTAGAATTCTACACAATTCTTTTACTCTAATGTACTGTATTATGTATATATTTCTAGATTGCGAATGTGGCTTAGTGTAGAGTCCTTGCCTAGAGTGTAAAGTCCTTGCCTAGCATGTGCGAGATCCTGTTTTAATCTACAGCACCGAAACTCACGTGTGCAGGCATACACATATATATTTCAATATTATACATAGAAAACTCTAATTTTAAAAATTTTAAGTAAGGAGCTGGGCATGGTGGCACACGTCTTTAATTCCAGCACTCGGGAGGCAGAGGTAGGAGGGCTGCCATGAGTTTGAGGCCACCCTGAGAATACATAGTGAATTCCAGGTCAGCCTGGGCTAGAGTGAGACCCTACCTTGAAACCCCCCCCCCAAAAAAAAATTAAGTAGGGGCTGGAGAGATGGCTTAGTGGTTAAGGAACTTGCTTTAAAGGCCAAAGGACCCAGGTTCAGTTCCCCAGGACCCATGTAAGCCAGATGCACAAGGTGGCGCATACATCTGGAGTTTGTGTGCAGCGGCTGGAGGCCCTGGCGTGCTCATTTTCTTTCTCAAATAAATAAAACTTTTTAAAAATAAAAAAATTAAGTAAATAGAAGTATGAAAATGCAGGTAATTCTTAAAGGCCCTGCTACCTATATCACCTGTTGGTGCCAATCTGTAAATTAATACACACATTTGTTGCTGGATGTGATCACAGGAAAATCACATTCTGATGGACTTTAAGAAAAGTTGGCTATGGGCCTTGTCAGCCCATTAGAGAAGCAGCCACCACTGAACTTGAAAGAACTTGCTAAGACACTGGCCTGGTAAAACCATCTGAGTGCCTGCCTCATTCCTACCAACAACACAGTATGTACGAGACACTGACACCCACTTCTGTAAATTTACACTGAGATCTGGGTACAAAGTTTAGTTTTTTTTTTTTTTTTTCTGAGGTAGGGTCTCACTCTGGCCCAGGCTAACCTGGAATTCACTATGTAGTCTCAGGGTGGCCTTGAACTCACAGCAATCCTCCTACCTCTGCCTCCTGAGTGCTGGGATTAAAGGCGTGTGCCACCACGCCCGGCTTTAAAGTTTTACGTATTAAAAATACTTGAGCAAAATTTTGTACTGAATAAATAATGTCATTATTCCCTAAGTATAACAACTACTTATATAGCATTGACATTATATTAGGCAGTATAAGTAATCTAGAGATGATTTAAAGTATATGGAAAGATGTAGGTAGGCTTCATGCAGGTATCCATCATTTTATAAAAGAGTTTGAGCTTCTGTAGACTTTGGTAGCTATGAGGGTCCTGAAGACAACCCTCAATGATACTGAAGGACATTGGTATTTTTTTTTAATAACAGTTAAATTTTAGCAATAACCTAGATGTTTAATAACAGGGGGATCATATTTTCAAATATCATGAAGATACTAAAATGATCCTATAAAATACTTAATGTTATAAAACTTGTTTATAACATGTTATTTTATGAGGCAAACTAAAGCATGATTTTTACAGGATGATATAACTGTAAAATATATATGTAAAAGTATAGGGATAAGAAAGCTATTTTTTTAAACTTTTAAAAATAGTTTTATTTTTATTTATTTATTTGAAAGAGGCAGAGAGAGAGAGAGGAAGAGAGAGAGAGAGAGCAAAAGAGAGAACGGACGCACCAGAGCCTCCAGCCCCTTTGTGCATCTGGCTTACATGGATTCTGGGGAATCGAACCGAGGTCCTCTGGCTTTGCAGGCAAGTGCCTTAACCACTAAGCCAACTCTCCAGCCCAAGAAAATTTCTAAAATGTGAACAGCAGTTTAAAATAGTAGGATTATAAATGCTTTATTTTTCCTTTGTGTTTTTTCTGTATTTTTCAGATTTCTACTTTTATAACTTAATATCATATATACCTAGAAGTTCTCCACTTTTCACCACACAGTGTGGGATCTCCAAGAGTCTTCTGAGAGTTCTGTCACCAGCACACAGTGTGGGATCTCCGAGGGTCTTCTGAGAGTTCTGTAACCAGCACACAGTGTGGGATCTCTGAGGGGTCTTTCATGGGCAGTGCTTTAACCAATGCCAGATGTGCTCTTGTCTATGCAGTTTCATCTGAGCCATTCTGTTCCCTGGCCAGGGTACTTCAAGAACATGCCCAGGCCTTGAGCTTGAGCTGACAGCTGTTTGGCATGTCCCACGCCTCCCCTTTCCTGAGCACTGGGAACCAAGGACTGGCTGCAGCAAAGGGCCTCTCAGGCTTGCTTCCTTTACACATTTTTTTTACTTCCAGTTTCTGTAGTTGCCTGGGAAACATGAATTAGGGAAACCAAGGACTACGAGGAGGGTCCTTTATCCCCTAAACCTGAGTCCCTGCTCCACGTTCAAATGCCATCGTTTTGATGTTTACTTTCTCATTTCTTTGGTCTTATAGGCACTTCTATTAAATTCAGTTTATTTCTAAGAAGTGGGTTTTAGGACTTCTCTTTGCATCGTAGTATGATGATGACTTTCATTTCTATTACATGCTTATGTGCCAAAAACCCTCTGTCTGTTACATCACCGAATGCTCACAGCAACCTTGAGAGGCAAGTCTTATAATTCCATTTTACAGACTGGGACATGAAGAAGCAACTTGCCCAAGATCACAAAGGTAGGAAGAAGGAAGGGGCATAATCCCTGAGGTTCTGTGGGCTCTAACAGTTTTGTGCTCTGAACCTTTCTTCCCCCTGCAAACTATAAATTACTGGCCAATTATAAAGAGGCCATAGCTTATACCATAAATATAGATTTTTGTAGATCTGTGGATTCATCTGAGTTCTGAATCACTTAACTTGTGGTTTCTATAAATTTAAAATGAAAATTATCTAAAACAATTTATTTTAATGAACTCTACATACACCAATCACCCTGCTCTCTAGCTATGCTCCAGGGCCATGGATGTACAAAGTCCCTTCATGAGGACACACCTTGGCTTTCTATTCAACCAAGAAGACCTTCCCACCTTTCCTTAAGAATATTCCTATCTATGTCCAGTTTTGTTAGTAACTGAAATGTCGAGTGTTACTTTTTGCTCTGTATACTCCCTGCTGTACTCAAAAGGCAAAGCACAACTGGGAAACCAGTTTCTGAACTTGGTATGGAAATGACTGATGAAGATTTGACTTGGGGATGGTATGGTTGTTAAACTGAGGACATGACTTTAGGCTGAGCCCAAGAAAACCGCTTCTTACAAATCAGCCTTGCTCTCTTTAGCTCTTGCCTGAATACTAGGTAAGATTTCTGGCAGAGAAAGACTGTTTCACAAATTTCCTCCCAGAAAAAGGCCAGACAGTTTAGTCTGGATACAATTGCCCTGGTCCAGGTCCTGGCTGAGCAATTTAGCCTATGATTCAGCCTCTGTCAGATTCTTCATCTAAACAATGGGGACAATAGAAGCCTCTCCCTCAGAGGACTGTCTGAGCAGTCCATGAGCAGAACTGTGAGGCAGTTAGCCCAGTGCCTGGCATGCTAACAATGTTAGCTAAGAGTCTTCCATTCTCATCTTCATCATGATACCTCAAGCAGGACACAATCTGATCAGCTGTCCTCACTCCAGGGCCTACTCTGTGCCAAGAACTAGAGTAGACCTTTCTCAAACCTCAGCTCATTTACTCTACAGTAAATGGCATCTTATGATTAAAGAGTATAAATCCAGCCTGGAGAGATGGCTTAGCAGTTAAGGTGCCTGCCTGACAAGCCTAAGAATGCCCGTTGGAATTTCCAGGTCTTACGTTTAGCCAGATGCAAATGACACAAGTGTGTAATGTCACCCTTTTCCACAAGGGGCGCACATGTCTGGAGTTCGTTCACAGCTGCTGAGAGGCCACTGGTGCACCCATTCTCTCTCTCTCTGACTCTCTCTCAAAAAAAAAAAAAGCATAAATCCTATTTAACAGAGGAAGAAATTAGGACTTATAGAGACCAAAAACTTGCCTGATGTGTATCAGGGAGTGATGGAACTAGCACTCATACTGGTGATGCCCAGGTCTGCACTCTACACCACATTAATGTACCACAGTGCTTCACTACACCAAGCTCTTGATGATAATCAGGATCTGGTAAACCTCTTCCCACACATAGTAAATGTCAGTCTTCACACCTGCTTGTTTAATTGGAAGGCAGCTGATACAGAAGGAAAAATAAAGTAACCATGTGCCAACTTTTAGTATTTATTTGAGAGAGAGAGAGAGAGAATGGGCATGCCAAGGCCTCCAGCCACAGCAAACAAACTCCAGATGCATGCGCCATCATGTGTATCTGGCTTACGTGGGTCCTGGGGAATCAAACCTGGGTCCTTTGGCTTTGCAGGCAAGTGCCTTAACAGCTAAGCTATCCCTCCAGCCCCCCCAAATGCCATTAAAAAATAAGCTGGCAAGATGGCATTCATCTAACCATGCTTCAGCTCCTGGGGTAATACCAGGCAAGATCTATGGGGTTCTAGGGTCAGCAGGTCCTAGCAGACCTCCAGTGGGAGAGCGTGGAGGAACAAAGCTGGTAACCTGCTGATTCCCATGCTCTTGGGTAGCCCACTAGACTCCCAGACCCCTCAAGGACCCATCCTAGCCACCGCACCCCTGACCAGGCTAGATACTGCACTACCTGTGCACTCTGCCGATAGGGGCCCAAGCTCCTCTCACCTTTCCTCCTGCCAACTGGGTCCTTTCTCTCCCTCCCATGCCTTTCTTCCCTCCCTCCCCTCCCCCGCTCCTTACCACCAGACCATGCCATCTCCCGACTTCTCCCCCACCATCAGGACCATGCCATCCCCTTCCCGACCCCTCCCCCCAACATATGGATGGCACAGTCTGTGGACTCTTCCCTCACCATCTGGACCATGTAGTCTCCTGACTCCTTCCCCTGCCATCAGGTCAGTGCAGTCTCCCAATTCCTCCTCAGCCACCGGGGCCCCCACTTGAGCAGACAGGTCCCTGGTGCCACCCCCAGTCCCATCACTTGTAGTAAGAACCAACCCAGGGTACACAATCTGGACATCCATGAATACAAAGCCATCAGCAGCCTAATCCAAACATAAAAGGGAACAATCATTGAAGATACTACAAAGGTAGACTATAGTTTTCTCCTGAATCAAGTAAGATTTCCACACTGTGATGGGCAGACCACAGCACAAAAGAAACAAAATGTAATATTAAATGGAAGGAACCCCAACAAGGCTGCCTAGTCCCACAATGGAAGTCTAATCAAAACACAGAAGAGTCAGGCATGGTGGCACACACTTTTAATCCCAGCACTTCGGAGGCAGAGGTAGGAGGATTGCCATGAGTTCAAGGCCACCCTGAGACTATATAGTGAATTCTAGGTCAGCCTGGGCTAGAGTGAGACCCTACCTTGAAATCCCCCATCCCCCCCCAAAAAGCATAGAGAAGACAACAGCAGTAGAACCCCAAAATGAAGAAAAAGATATGTGACCCTGACCAAGCAAATGGCACAACTTGAAGAAAATCAACAAAAGACCAACAACTGGGTGAATGCTATCCTTACTAGGCTGGACCCAATAGAAAAAAAAGAGACTTCAAAAGAGAGTTAAGTGTAAGTCATATGGAAACCTACTTTTCTGGACAATGGAACACTTAGAAACCATAGATTGTTAGTAGAAAAATTTCAGTGCCAGGAATGTGATACCTTCCAATGAGTTGTTGGCCAGGGAGGTCACAGATACCCCTAAAATATTACAGGCCATTGCCAAGACTCTTTGTTTCCCACCAGGAATAGATGGTAAGAACCTTTTGCTGAAGATTCCACATACTTGGGCTGCAAGATCAGTGAGAAATCCTGCTGGAGCTGAGCTGAAAGCCTCCTCCATGTGGACCAGCTGTCAGAAAGCTGGAAAAAGCTATGCTGCATGTAGTTCAATGGGAGAGAGAGAAATCACCAGTGGTGATACTCAACAGTGGACACTGCAAGCCTTACATTTGGCCAGCCAGGGCAAATGAGCCAACAGGTGCCATAGTGGCATGTCTGTTATGGGGGACCAACTGCTCTCTAATTGGACTGGAGGCCCGCTCCACGGGACAGAATACATCCCTGATTCTGAAAACCTACAACAGGGGTAGTCATGAGCCGTAGAGGTGTAATGTCTGCTGGTATCTGGCTAAATATATATATATACTATGCTCACCATACTGCTTGGTAAGCACTTCTCTTAATGTTCATACCCATATATTAATGCTACTCTCACTTTTGGTTAGCAAAACTTCTCTTTTCAGATGACGGTGACCTTGGGATGACTCAGAAGGCCATGATGCTGAGAAGAAGTGACAGAGGAGTGCTTTGCATTGAAATATCTCTATCACATCTTCCCAGGCTCAGGGTCCATTGCGGAAGAGGTAGTGAAAGGAATGTAAGAGCCAAAGGAAGGGTAACACTCCTTACAACATGCTCCTCCAGACACAAAATGGCCTGGATATCCATGACCTCACAGTGCCTGACACTGCCTACACAAGACCATCATAATAGGAGGAAAAGATCATGACACCAAAATAACAGAAAGACTGATTGAGAGATGGAAGGGATATGATGAAGAGTGGAGTTTCAAAGGGGAAAGGAGGGCGAGGGAGGGAAGTACCATGGGATATTGTCTACAATTATGGAAATTGTCAATTAAAAAAAAGAGAGATTTAAGTGATCTGAAGGGAGACTCCTGAAAAGGATGAATATAAAGTTACCAACAGACCCAGTTATTCCCTTACTGGGCATTTACCTTAAAAGTTCCATACCTGGGCTGGAGAGATGGCTTAGTGGTTAAGCGCTTGCCTGTGAAGCCTAAGGACCCTGGTTCGAAGCTCAATTCTCCAGGACCCATGTAAGCCAAGGTGGTGCATGCATCTGGAGTTCATTTGCAGTGGCTGGAGGCCCTGGTGCGCCTGTTCTCTCTCTCTCTCTCTCTACTTGTCTATTTCTGTACCTCTCTCTCAAATAAATAAATAATAAAATATTTTAAAAAAAGTTCCATACCTCAGTTCAGAGATATTTGCTCATGCATGTTTATAGCTGTTCAATTCATAATAGCTAAGAACTACAATTAGTCCAGAGGCCCATCAATGGACGAATGGATAACCAAGATGTAGTATATCTACATGATGGATTTCTACTCAGCAGTAAGAAAATAAATGACACAATGAAATTTGTAAAAAATGGTCAAACTGGGAACAGATCATACTCAGCGAACTCACACAATCATAGAAAGACAATCGTTGCATGGTCTCACTCATCTGCAGCTCCTAATCTGGATCAGCTCCAGTTGCTGACATACCTAATAGGCATCTCCAGACCTGGACAATAGGGAGGGTAGGGTTTGGGGAAAGAGGAAGGGAGTGTGTGTGGGGGGGACACAAAACAGAACCCAAATTGAACTGATACCACAGAAAACTATATCCTAGAAGAAAGACTAAAAGGTTGAACCCTCAACATGACCTTAGGGGGAGCACATGAAAAGAAGGGCCCTGGAAAGGGCGAGATGAAGCCTAACCTTAAAATTTCTCCTGTTCCTTTTTTTTTTTCTTTTTCTTTTCCTCTTGGTGCTGGCCTGTAACTCCCAGTGCCAGGATGTGGTTAATATATACAATGAGCTGTTAATCAGAGAGACCTACAAGGTCTCCCAAAACAAGACAGACTTCTGTCAGAGCACTTGATTACCCATCAGAGGTTAATGGTAAGACCCTATTGCTGAAGACACCATATGCTGTCGGCACGGAACATTGAGAGACCTGGCTGGAATCCAGAAGAGAGCCAGTCCCCAGACAGCCTGTTTAGTGCTGTAAGGTGCTATATGAGTTACTGGGGAAAAGTGGCCAACATCTGTCTGAGCAACCCGAGGTCTGAGCTTCTCAGAAGCAAAAAACCTGACATGATGCTCACACAAGTGTAATAGTGGCACACAGCCATTGTGGGTAACCAACTGCTCTTGCATTGGCTAACAGTGGAAAGGAAACCATATCCAGAACTGGGGAACAAGTCAGAATCATATCTAGGTATTGAATTTACTCTCCAATATCAAGCTCTCACTAATCTTGGGCTGTAAGAGGGACTACAACCATTAAACTCTCTCTAAATTAATAATGCTTATCCCATTTAACCTGTGCTGACTTCACTCTCTGTTAAGAGAATCTACTTCTGTTTTTCAGATGGGAGTGGGACCTGAGGAGATAAATGACCTAGTGTACTTCACCCTGGCCCCAGCTGAAACTACAGAGGAAGTGGGGAAATGAGCAAGAGTGCTGCTTTCTTGGTGAACCTGCTATCAGTACAAGGGTGAAGGAGAAAGACACTGAGGACAGTCAACACCTAGCAAACCAGACCCAGAGGCTCCTAAAAGCCCATCACTGAAGTAGACCTAAAACACACCCAACATGACTTAGGGAATTTTGTGGAAGAGGGGGTGGGAAGATTGTTAGAGCCACAACTTGGGACATTAGGCATAGAAGCATTGCCTCTCCTCCGTTACTGACTGCTGCCCCCACAATGCATGACCTGCATTCCCAATGAGGAAGGCCCCTTCAGAAAAGGGATGAGGGAAAGGATGGTACCAACATGTGTTGTTTACATACTAAGTATGTCCATGACTAATAAAAATAAATTAAAAAAAATCCAAGCTGTAGGTCCATTTCTATGAATATACTTTTGCCAAAAGAATGATTATATAAAATCTAAAATCTCTTTCACATTGAATAGGATATAGTTCTCAAGGCAACATCCATTCTTTGGGAAAAGGTTTCAAAATATCTGGGGCTGGAGAGATGGCTTAGCGGTTAAGCGCTTGCCTGTGAAGCCTAAGGACCTGGTTCAAGGCTCGATTCTCCAGTGCTCACATAAGCCAGATGTACAAGGTGGCACATGCATCTGGAGTTTGTTTGTAGTGGCTGGAGGCCCTGGTGTTCCCATTCTCTCTATTTCTATCTGCCTTTATCTCTCTCTCTCAAATAAATAAATAAAGTATAATAAAATTAAAAAAAAAGTCACAGCTGTGTATCAAGCCGCATGCTCTCTACTTCACAGTAGAGGAAGATTCTGGGAAGCAGTTACTTCATGGTGATGAGAAAACTTGCTTCCAATGATATATTTATTGCAGTAATGCCATGTCACTGAATGGCCTAGAAACAAAATACTGCTCTGGGCACTATGAGAAGGACTTTTACAGGGTTTTGTAAACCCGAGGCAAACATCTTAGCACCTAAGTTTCAATGAAAATCTTTTGGCTGGTGGACACATGCTCAGTGCAGCTTCCTTGATCCCTTTCACCTCTGATTGAAAGATGAAGGGTTTTAGCACATACTCCTTAATAGCTAAGAAAAAATCTAATGGGAAGCAAGTGTCTGTCCAAGTCTGAAGCCAGGGAAGCCATGCGGTAGCCTCTCTCACTGTCTTCTTTCTGTAGATCTGTGAAAGGAACTCCCTTCAGACCTGGTTATCAGGGAAAACTGGATGTCCCCAGAACAACTGCTTGTTTGTGTAGCATTAGATAGCACAGCACATGTTACTCACTGGTGCTGTGACTCTTTCCCCTTTGCCCATTAGGAAGCCCAGCACTCAACATGAACTGCTATGCATCTCTGTGCCAGCTCCTCCTCAGGGCTCACCTTTATTTCCCTTTTTCTTTTAGGCAATTTATTGGCTACTAGATTTTTATCCTATTATAATATAAATATTTCATATAATTTATTATTTTATTGTCATTTTTTTCATATGAAGTAACCACTGCAACTTGCTGAGCATCAGAGCACATTTGAGAACAGCCTGAGTGAGGAAAGGATAAAATCAAAGGCTCACAGTTATACCTTATATCAATGATTCCCCATTCTCCAGCTTAAAGATCTTGGAGTTAGAAAAAGCTAAGTGTGAGCAAACCCAGGGAAAACTGGGTTGGGGCAGAAAACCAACCTCTGGTATTTGTCCTCTGAGAGAGTAACATTCATTGCCAGCTATGCATCTGAGGACATGATTTAATCTCATCTGTAAAGTGGGTAAAGAGACAATCCAGGACCCTCCTTGCCAAAGTGGTCAGGCAATGTAGTTGCTATTATTGCTGATGCAGGCAGACAAGAAATACTGTGGTAAGTTGGAGGGAGATCCCTAGCCCATGTGTCACAATAGCTTAACACATCAAGGGTGAGTATATGGTGGCAGGGAATGCTGACACCAAAGTGGATATCCACCCATCTTCTCATGTGTGCCCAAAAGAGGTGAGAGGTGGAAAGGGTGCATGGCTGTTTAAATAAGCTTACTTTTAGGCTACAGGTAGCATTTAAGATTAAAGACTTGCTCAGCAGTCAAGATTCCTATAGGTTCTAGCCTCTCAGGTCCCCTACATATGATCTAAAAAGGATGAATAAATGTCAGAACCCACAGATGAAACCATGATAGCACAGTTATCAAAGGATATATACTCTTACCATAGATCCATCTAACTTTTTGTTTTTTTTGAGGCAGGGTCTCACTCTAGCTCAGGCTGACCTGGAATTCACTCTGTAGTCTCAGGGTGGCCTCGAACTCACAGCGATCCTCCTACCTCTGCCTCCCGAGTGCTGGGATTAAAGGTGTAGGCCACCATGCCTGGCTCATCTCACATTTTTTGAGTATCAGTAATGTGCCAGGCCTAGAGATAAGATGAATAATCAATAATATCTACCCTCAAGGAGGCTGGGGAGGTAAAGGAACACACTTGAGCAGAAGAATCTTAGAAGACTGATCAGGGGCTAGGAAGGCAGCTGAGTCAATAGAGCATTTACCTCACATGCATGTGGAAATGAGTTCAAACCCCAGGACCTGTGTAAATGCCCAGTGTGGTGGTGCATACTTGTAATCCCAGTGCTGAGAAGGTGGAGCCAAGTAAGACTAGCTGCATGAATCACCTCCATGCCAATGAGAGACCCTTCCAAAAAGGGATGGGTGGTGTACCTGAGGATGACACCTGAAGATGTCCTCTGGCCTTCACATGTACCCACTCACCCCACACATACAATACACATGTACACACATGACCAATTAGTGTTCTTACCAATGGAGGGACAAGGTGCTGCGTGAGCACAGAAGAGGACACTACCCAGAACAACCCTCCTTTCCTCTGTGGCACAAACGGAATTAGACTTTTAAGGGGAGGTGGTGTACTGTTCCAGAAGTACTGAAGAGTCTGTGCTGGGACTGGGAAGTTTGGCCTAGACTGCTGGTAAAGATTTGGATTTCTTCCTTAAAAGCAACAAATGGTAAGTAACAGTGCAGGATACTTCCTATTTTGGTAGATTCTTCCAGTGGCCTTGTTGACAATGGGCTGGAAGAGATGGGTGGAGGGAGACCCATTTGAAGAAACCACAGCAAGCCTTACTGCTCAGCTGAATCCCAATATCCTCAGAGAGCCAAAGACATCACTGACAACCTGAAGCTGTGTACCTCACAAGCACGAACCCAGGGCCGCTCTTCTAAAGCGTCTACATTTAGTCAGCTCCATCGCTTATAACTCTTCCTCTGGGGGCAATGACAATCATTTTCTACTTGATCTTAATATAAGCACTGGACTGTAAGGGAGTGATAACCATTGTAGCTTATGCTCCCTCCGAGGCTCAGATTGGACAACTCGGTATTTAAATAATAAAATAGGAACAAGCTGACATGACAGTAAGGTCACACTTTTGCCTCTTCTGAGCCAATATACAATTTGCTCTCAGTGAAACAGCTGAATATAATCAAATTAAATACAATTCCTATTACAAAAGAAGAAAGACCAGAGCTGTTCCAATAAGCCAATTCTCCTGCCTAGTTAAACTGCAAAACCTTCAGGAAAGGTTTTGAAAGCATGACCCATCAGTTCTAATTTTTAAAACTTATCCTTTCAGTCAAGACTAGAAAAAGGCCCATTCCAACTTTTATCTTTACTACAAAGTGCTGTTATCTTGGCCTGATGTCAGGAGCTCTATCTCTCTTTCTGCTGACAAGCAGAGACGAGAAAGATAAGATTGGAAACGAATCTCACTTCTCTGAGTAAATAAATAATCAATACTCATCTAAATGTAAATGAGAATGTAGCCCCCTCTGATAACAGCACTCTTATCAGAGAGCCAATTTTCTTCAGACATTTGGCCTCAACCAAATCACCATCATTCAGCCTGAGCCTAATGGCAAAAAATCGTAACTAAATTGAACCGATCACCAGAGATCAACTAAGTTGGGCCCTGGCCATGTCAGGTTCAAATGTTTGGGAATGCAATTTTGCCCCCATTAACTTTCAATAGCAATGAAGAACAGACTGGTCAAGGGGCCAGTCTGTGCAATAAACAGACCCTGGCCAGGGGACTGGCCAAAGGATAAGGGAGTGGGTGTGTTTAAACAACACTACTGTGGGAATGGAAACAAACCCCAAAACTAAAGGCATGCTGATCCTACAGGGTGGTCTGCTCAGAGCATTCTTTTCTCAAACTGAGAAAACATTTAATTTGTCTGGCAATTGTGATGCTAACCACTTATTAAAACAAATGTAAATTTAAAAAGGTATAAAAGAGACCATAGCTAAAAATAGCCGAGGGTTCAAATGATCACCTTCCTTCAACTAATTTGTCTCAGACTTATATCTGACCTAGTAGTACTACTGCACTGACCTGATTTTACTGACAGAAGACATCGTCTACAAGACAAATCACTTTCAAACCACTGCAGTGGGGTTTCCATTTCTTTGCTGTAAGACTCAATTCACTGCTGATGAGAGTACTGGGGAAATTATGACCATTATTGATAGGACAGCAAACTACTTTTACACAGTAGTCTTCAAGTAGACAGAAAGCTTGCATTAGACCATTAATGAAGGTGTCAGCTAGAATCAGAAATTAAAGACAAAGGCTAGGAAAGGCCTAAATTTTAGAGTACATTCAGGACTCTAGACACACAAGCAGCAGCCATTCATTCTTTGAAGAGTTACAGGACCTAACCACAGAGGAGTCGTGGGGCAGGCTGCTCACTCACAAATGACAGAGGAAATGCCGCTTTATGGCTGTCCTGGAGCTTCACCACAATGGTATTTTCAGTGCCCAAGTCTTTATCAGCTGATAGAAAGCTTCTGGAGTGTATTCTATCGAATCTCCACTGCTACCCTGAATGTCTAAACCTTGAAACTAAGGCGGAAGTATAGTAGTGTGAGAATGTGGGCTTCAGATCAGAAAGACTGATGAAAACTCTGGCTCCTATACGGCACTGGACAAGCTGGCAGATCTAGACAGTCATGGAATCATTGAAGATTGTGTGTAACACAAGGCCTATTGCATAAGAAGCAGTCAATAAATGTTACATAGTACAGTGCTGCTCAAATTTGACAAAATTATCAACTTGTCCTTTTGTGAAAACCAGTATTGCTTCATTCCTAGAGTATAACTATGAGTGACCAACACTAGGGTCTTTCTTGCCCCTTCACAAAGCACTTCATACATGTTAGCTTTCTGAATCCTTATAAAAGTACAAGTCTAACCCTATTATAATCTCTATAGGAGGAGTAAAGTAAACTCTGGAGTGACCCAATCATGAGGATACAGGGGAGTGTAATCCATGGCCTGTGGCCTTAGCCACTCTCCTAGGTTACAGCCCATGAAGACCATATCAATTTTGATCTTTGGGTTGAAATCACAAGGTTGAGATGATTTATCAGTTCAGAAATGAGTAAAGTTGTTGGGCGGGACTAGGCAGCTGGTTGTCAGGGGTCACAATCGAGTCCAACAACCCCCATGGCAAGCATTTAACATGAACACCAGCTGCTTGCCCTGATTTTTTTTAAAGGGGGGAGCTCTTTTTCTAAGTTAAATGATTTACAGAGTTACTGCCTCAATCCACAGTTCTAACGTGTGAATTCTTTAGGGTTTAACTATACCTACCCATTTCTAGTCTTGTTACAACTTTTTTTATTACGATAGGAAACATTTACTGGAAATATGTTACTGCTATTACTAAGTCATAAAATAAAAAGAAAAATAGTTTATGTATTGCCATCATTTCCAATCATCAACCAGAAAGTGCCAAGAGGAGAAAAGGAAAGGGCGTAAAGCCGAGATTTCCTTCTTTGTGTAGAGAACATGCAGGAGCATCATAATTCTTCAGAAAAAATTCTTTTTGGATATCAGCCTCAGGGCTGGGCTCGCAGAGGGGCAGGAGCACACCTTTGGGAATGTCTTCCTCGGCAGCCTTACCTGAATTCCCTCACAACTGAGAGCTCCTACGTCCATTTCATATATGCACAAGAATGCTGGATTAGGAACATTTCTGTCTGTTTGTTACCTCCTCATTATCAGGGCACTAGTGAAAGATAGACCGGGAAGCTTCCAGGGCCCAGCACAACAGACTTTGTTAGTATTCAGTAATCTTTGTTAAGCAGAATGGCTTCAACAGGGTGGCATTTAAAATTTAACATCCTAACAATCCACTTCCATGGGTCTGTTTTGAGAACTATTAGCCCAAGTATACAAAGATATACGTTTTAAAGATGTTCGCCACAAAACTAGTTCAATATGGAAAACTGCATATAACTTAAATGTCCACCAGTAGGAAATCATTAAAAAAATTATAGTTTATCTGTACACTATGGTATTACATGGCAGTTATAAAAACAAACTATAGGGGCTGGAGAGATGGCTTAGCGGTTAAGGTGCTTGCCTGCAAAGCCAAAGGACCCAGGTTAGATTCCCAAGGACCCATGTAAGCCAGATGCACAAGGGGGCGTGTGCATCTGGAGTTCATTTGCAGTGGCTGGAGGCCCTGGTGTGCTCATTCTCTCTCTCCCCTCTCCCCGCTTTCTCTGCCTAATTCTGTATCTCTCTCTCTCTCAAATAAATAAATAAAAATAAAATATTTAAAAAACTATGTTAATAAAACATGGAAAGAGCTCTATGACATATTAGCAAATTTAAATAGGACAGGCAGGCATGGCAGCAGGAGGTGGAAGCAGGACAATCATGAGTTTGTTTGCATCGGCTGGGCAATAAATCAAGACATTGCCTCCAAAACAACAATAACAACCAAAAACCCAAAAATGTTGCTGGACTGAATGGAGGTAGCTCAGTGGTAGAACATTTACCTAGCATCTGTGAGACCCTAGATTTGTTCTATCTCCAGTATTGCTAAGTAAATAAGACAGATCAAATGTGCAGAGTATGCTACATGTTAGTAAAGTAAAACCCAACATATATGCATTTATATGCATACTTGTGGAATACACACATGTCCACATGTATCCCACACATACACACTTAACAAAGACATGAGCCAAATTGTTCTCATAGTTGCTGCTACAGTTGCTCAGGGGTACAGGATGAGACAGTAGCAAAGAAGGGAGTTTTTTGCTTTTTACTTTACAGATTTTGATAATATCTGGACCGTGACAGAGGAAATATATGGGTATTAGATGTGTCATTTGAAAATCCAATTTTAAAAGTGAGGTCCTACAAATTTAGAGCTTTTTGAGCTAGACCAAACAAGGGCTAGTGGCTTCAGTAGCTTCCTCTCAAATCACATGGGCTAAATGGCTGCTGGAGACACACTAGAGCCTTTGTGATAAGGTATGTCCAAGGACTGGTAGGTGCAGAGGCAAGCCATGGGTGGGGCACAAAGATCTTCCAGGGCTGCTCAAAGTTGCTGGGCAGCAGAGGTTAGCACCTGAGGTCAGGCTGCTGGCACCCAAAGTCAGATCTTACAAGGAGGTCACAACTTCAGATCCAAGGCTCTGTTTCCCATCTGCTGTTATATTACCCCATCTGGCATCTATGTCTGTCCCATTCTACATAGTATTGTGGAAATAAAAGGAGAGCCCACACTACTGTACTTGGCTTAAAAGAGGTGGCATACTAGGAGTCCATTCCTATAGCTTGTGGGTGGCAAAAGACTAATTCCATCGGCACTAAGCTTGATGCCATGTGCTGTCTAGGGAGTGCCCTACAAAGTGATGCCAGCACATATGAGACAGTATAGTGGAATGTCTAAAAGCTAGATTGCTCGGGTTTAAATTCTAAGCTCCAGTGTGACCTGGGCTAGTTACATAACATTTCTATATCTTACTTTCCAGTCTGCAAAAGAGGACCAGCAGTACTTATCTCATAGGGTTGTTCTATGAAGCAAACACAAAGGGCTTAGGCAGAAGGATAACTTGCCCCAGCTTCTGCTTTGAAGAGGTCTGTAGCTTTCTCCAGCAGCAGCCAGAATCTCTGAAGGTTTGTCTCTCCCTCTACTGATGCAGAAGTAGACTTCAAACCTGCTGGGCCTCTGCTTCCACTAGTCAATCTAGCCAGGGATAGTCTTCTTGCCACTTCAACTCTCCATGTGTTCGACATGAATCAAAATTCTGCCTAGATATCTTAGCCTCTGGACCCTTAAGGCAACCCAAAAACAGTCTCTTATACTACTATTAGGTGCTTCCAAGTTAAGGGTAGA
Organism: Orientallactaga sibirica; assembly: GCA_036365145.1. Taxonomy (NCBI): domain Eukaryota; kingdom Metazoa; phylum Chordata; class Mammalia; order Rodentia; family Dipodidae; genus Orientallactaga; species Orientallactaga sibirica. The sequence goes on along the minus strand of JAEOAD010000034.1, from coordinate 8,927,325 downwards.
CCACACATTTTGACATCTCTAAATTCTAAGGACAGCAGCAGCACACAACTGTGTTTAGGATGTATTACCCATTTGACTACTATTCTGACCCCCTCCTCCTTCAAAGCAGAGTTGGAGTTCCATTTCCACCTGACTCCAAATGTCCCAAGTATTTAGATGCTCCCAACAGTGTCCCAACTCTGACTGGTCTCCCAAGGATGCAAGGAGCCAGTGGGGATCAGAACAAGAAGTAAGGCACAGACAACTAGAAACTTTTCAAAAAAACATGGAACCTCCTCCCCACCATCACAGACAGTGTGTGTTAGAAGGAGCAGGCACTTAATTACCATGAGAAATGTTCATATTCTACATCCTGTCACTATCCAGGCAGGGTGAACACACTTCTCTTTGGAGAAAGGAGGTCTGATACTACTTGTAAAAAACAGGAATATTTTTTTCTCTTTCAAATTCAGATAACACTTGTTAGAGGATAGAAATCTTTAACACTATTCATAAGCATCTAATTTTTCAATCTAAACTGTTTCTCTAAACTTGAGTCACTGTGACATTACCAAATTTTACATATAGTTATCTGTTGCTCTGTAAAGAAATACAGATAGTTTTTTGTAGAAAAAAACAGTCATTTATTTTAAACAATTGTAAAATAGTTTATGGAAACCAGTGGGGTAATGCATTCAAATAAATGCCAAAACTGGCTGATGGGGAGCCACAGTGCTAAATCACAATGCTGGGGAATTCAGCTGTGGGGAACAGATAGTAAATCCAGTGTGACAGAACTTCCTGTGATGGCAAAGGTTTCTGACATCCAGTCCAGTACTCAAAAATCACAGTAGTTCAAATCCATTTTCCTTAACACAGTCCTGACAGCCAGTGAAATTAGTGAATTTAGTCACAAGCACCTAGGGACAAAAACAAAAGAAACCAAAAGGAGACTGTATCTGTTGACAGCCTTCTCTGAGCTATATGAACGCTGTGACTCCACCAGAGTCAGTGGAGAGCAAGTGCAGGGCCAACTGTTCAGTCACCAGATTGCATTATGATTCATTGGAATCTGAAGACTTTCCTTCAAATGTGCTTATGTTGGAGATGGCTAGGGTAAAGCACATCCTTTCAGAACCTTAGTCTCCTGCTCTGGAAAATGTGAAAGAAGGTTATAAGGATCTGACAGGTGTGACTGAGCATGCTCTAGAAAAACTCAGTGAAAGCAGCTGTCTACATTGGCCTCTTGTGGGCTTCTACCAACTCTCCAGGGAAGCACCACTGGCAATGAGTGGCTTGCACCCACCTTTGCAGGAACAACACTCCACATCCATTTTAGCTCCTAATTTTACAGGACAATCAAGCTATAAATTCTGGATCCCCTCTAGTCAAGCCAGGCCTTTTTCTTATTAATGGTGTGGTCCAATGATGACAATGAGTAATAGCAGTGCATTAACTCAGTTGTTCTTCAAACACATGCTGTACCCCAATCTGGACACTGTCCATGCAAAAGAAGGGCTGATTCTGGCCGCTAGGGATTCCATGGTGCACATGGCATTCTCATGTTTGGAGCACTTCTTCCTCAGCCTTCCTCCTGTTGCTGGCATTCAGGTAGCTCCTAAGCTCTGCAGACCCCATCCTCGCACAAAGTCGCCCTTGCATGGCTTATCATCCAGCCATGTAATGGTCTAACTGCCTTCTGGCCTCTAGCCATCCATTTCTCACCCAATTGTCAAAGGGATTCTCTAGAGGCAAACTCTAAAGGTTACCTCTTGCATGCTTAGTTCTTTCACAATTTCCTCTTAGCCTGCAAATTTGATGCAAATACCTCACTTTCCTCTCCAGATCTTTCATCACCCTCATCTCCTATCCATCTGTGTCCTTCAGGAATGTCTTCTCACCATAGTGCATACACTCCATGGTTTCCTGCCTCCATTCCACCCAGACCTGTTCTCCACGTTGTCAGTCACATCCCTCCTTTATGGGCGTCCCTTGCTCTGCTGCTTTTCTTCTCAAGCCTCATGATATCAGCCTGTCCCAGGTTCCCAGACTGGCTTCTTTTCTTTCCCTACAACAGCAAAGTTGTACCACTTTCCTCTCACCACAGGTACTGCTTCCAGCAAGAGGATTACAATCCCAGGCTAGCCCAAGCACCAAGGTTTCCTTCTTAATAATACAGCTTGGACTTCATGTCTCATTCAGGTAACTGCTACATCTGCTGGCCCAGCTCTGCCCAGAACTGTACCCATGGGCCAAGTGCCTTGCTAAGTTTTCAGTGTGCCTTTCTGAAATGTCACCACATCTCCTGATGTCACTAGCCTGTTTGGATCTCCCTATGCATGAATTATACATTTGTCAATTTATCTGTGCTTGATATTTAAAAATGAAGGAAAAAAAGAGGGTAAGCTGACCAAAAAGCCTTAGTAAATGTGTGGTGAAAGATTAACTGAACTCCTGGGTGGATGGTGGCATCTCAGTTTTCCAGCCCACTTTATATAGTGTGCATTTTTCTGGCCAAATTTGAGTTTACCATTTCAAATATGTATTTCTAGCTTTCAGTTGTTCTAATGTGAGAAAAAAAAAGCTAGCTATATTGACTTAACGAGAAAAATTACAGTATACTGGCCTCTGAAAAGCACTTAAAATTTATTTACTTGCATGTGCATGGGGGTGGGAGAGGTGAGCTCTTGGTGCTGCAAAAGAACACCAAATGTTTGTGCCACTTTTTGCATCAGGCTTCTGTAGGCAGCTTGGGAACTAAACCTTGGCCAGCAGACTTTCCAAGCAAGTGCCCTTAACCTCTGAGCCATCTTTCTAGGAAAATGATTTTCTGACAACCACGTTTAAAGGCATTTCCCCCCTAAACGTGATTTTGATGGTGGGATTTTTATTTATTATTTATTTATTTATTATTTATTTATTTTTTAATTTGAGAGAGAGAGAGAGAGAGAGAATATGAATATGGGCGTGCCAGGGCATCTAGCTGCTGTGAACAAACTCCAGATGCATGTGCCACCTTATGTATCTGGCTTACATGGGTCCTGGGGAATCAAACCTGGGTCCTTTGGCTTTTCAGGTAAGCACCTTAACTGTCAAGCCATCTCTCCAGCCCAACAGTGATTTTTTTTTTTTTTGAAGAGAGAAAGAGAGAGGGAGAGGAAGAAGCTGAGAGAGAATGGGTATGCCAGGGCCTTTGCAGGTGCTGTGTAAGAACTCCAGACATGTGTGCCCCCTGTGCAAATGTGCGACATTGTGTCCTTGTGTCACTTTTGCGTCTGGCTAAAAGTGGGACCTGGACATTTGAACAAGCATTCTTAGGCTTTGCAGGCAGGTGCCCTAACTACTAAGTCATCTCTCCAGCCTGCAACAGTGGGATTAAAAAAAATATTTTATTTACTTATTTGCAAGTAAAGAGAGAGAGAGAGAGAGAGAGAGAGAGAGAGAGAGACAGACAGACAGATAGAGACGAGAGGCTGACAGAGAGAATGGGTATGCCAGGGCCTCCAGTAACTGCAAATAAGCTCCAGACATATGTGTCACTTTGTGCATCTGGCTTTACATGGGTACTGGGGAATCAAACCTGGGTCATTGGGCTTTGCGGGCCCAATGGGAATTTTGCTCACCTGTTGTCTCTGTGGCCCAACCCTTTATTAGTATGTGGCTGTCTGTTCAGTTCTTCCTGGATAGTTAACATTATCTGCTTCCTTGGTCCTTGGTGCCAGGATATGTAGTTCCCCTCAGTCAGTCTTTGTGGGCTCTCTATATAAGTTTCCTACTGTGGGAAGGAGGCAGCTCTTTCAAACATCCGTTTTATCTGCCAGCACAGCCTGTTCCCTCTTCCTTCCAACAACTACATGCTAATGATGCTTGTTTCATGTCAGGATGTAAACATCTGAAGCACTTTCAAATAGCCAAGACCCTGTTCACTTCTTCCTGATGGCTACTTGGGCTCTCACCTCATCTCCTTCCACAAGATTGGAATGTTAACGCCAGGGTCAAGTTCAAATTCCACCCATCTTTAAGATTTTTAGAAAATACTTAAAAGCTTTCAGCTTGGTTTCCTTATCTATAAGTTGGGGTGACAGTTTCTAACTCATGTGGGTATTGAGCAGATCAGGCATCTCCAACCTGTGGCCCACATATGTCCTAGGATAGCTATGACTGTAGTCAAGCACGTTTGTAGGTGACAACATTGTGTTGCAATGTCACAAGGTCAGACAGCCCTGAGTAGAGAAAATGCTCTCTTTATTATGAAGTACAGTTGTGCACATTTACCATGTTTGACTCTCAAGCTATCACACAACTAAGAGGCAAAAACATCCTGCTTTACATTAAGCCAATTGTGATATACAGCTAGGACGTTGGAATATACTTCTCCTGTGTCAGAAACAAAACCTAAAGGTAAGAGCAACGGAAAAATGGCAGATGAAGAGTCATGGCTACCAGCTACTTTCTTTTCTAGTTCCATCTATTACTAGGAGCTGTCTGCCCTGCTGGCTCTCCATTTGCCTTGCTAATAGCAATAAACCCAGCAGCTCCCAATGCAGGTCCTGTATCCTTCAGCTGACTCCCAGACCAATCAGTATCTCCTCTCGACTAATGTCAGATGCTCCCTCAGAGGTCCTGCTGAAAAGAAAATTTATGACAAAAGTTTCTCCTGCTTTTAATCCTTCTGCATCCCACCCAGATACAGGGGACTCCAGGGAGGAATGCCAGGTCAGGCCTACATGTGTACTCCAGTGTTCTCCCTGATGCTTTGCTGCTCTGACAAGGGCCTCAGTCCCCTAGAAAAGTTCAAGTGAGCAGCTGGGCAGACAGATGCACTTGTTCTGGGATGTGCCTAATGGAGACTAAATTGGAGCTGGGTTCTTTAGCAGCTAGAGTTTCCACTGAATATGTCTCAAAGAAATCACACTAAAAAAAAAAAAAAAGTGTTATAGCACAAAGTGGTGGTGAGACAGAGTCTCATTCCTGTAACTGAAAGTAGACAGACTAAAGTTTACTGAACAACAGTGAGAATTTTTTGGTTGCTTGATGTTATGTGGCTCGCTACTGAATTCTCACCACAGTGCTATGAAGAACATACTATTTTCTTTCCTAAGTGAGGAAAAATAAATTCAAACAGGCTAAGAAATTCACCATAAAAGTAACAGAGTGAGGGTGGAGCTAAGCAGGCTTTTCTAGGGCCTAGGTCTTCCCCTCCACAGCCTCTAGCGTAGTTGGGACCTGATTTTACTGAAGAAGAGGCTAAGCAGAGGTGCTTAGAGTAGAGGACCTGACCAAGGTCACCCAGCAGCAAGGGGGAAAGCCAGCTTCATGGCAATAGAGGACATTTTCACCCCCAGCAGCTGCTCTTGCACCGTCTTCAGGACTATAGAGAGGTGCTGGCCAGGCTCTGGGGAAACAAGGAGGCAGCTTCCAGTGACTCAGGCTCACTGGCAAAGACAGCCATAATGCTCTATGTACCAGAGGGTCTTGCCACAGAGTTTTCAATCTAAGTAGGTTCAAGCCTTTTGGGACATCTACATTCTATCTCAATGAGCTTTCTATGACCTCTTTTCTACCTCTCCTCAGAAGTAAGATGATCTACTTAGCCAGACTGGTAGATCTAGTAAACTAATTTTTGTCTCAATTTAAAAGGAAAAAAAGTAAAAATGTACATATGACAGCTGTTGGGACACTAATGTTATGGAAAAGCAGCTGTTTTCATTTGTATCAGAGATATTAGTCATCCTTAGAATGGGACAGAGTATTTGGCTAATAGCTTGTGCTTTAACCTATGGAAAATACAGGTCACAGAGAGAATGTTGACCATATCACAATGTGATGGCTATACTCATATAATATTTGGTCTCAAAAAATTTGGAATGTTTATAATGGGAAATAACTGTTTAATGATGTTCTCACAGAACTCTGACATCTAACCCAATGAAATGGATGGGAGCTTTTAAGAGAAAGGAAGTTTCTAAATAAAGAAGTCTTGAAAGGGGTTGGGGATTTTTCTCAGCTGTAGAATTTGAAAATGTTTTTTGAAACCAATTACAGTAATATTTTTTACTTTCATCAGAGTATCATACACAGTTTAAAAGTAAGTAATGTTCCAGGTCCCAAGAAGAACCAGAGTAATTCCCTGCCCCTCCCAGATCCTTCCCTTACAGACAGCTTAGGCATTTTATAGTTGTTTCTTCTGATACTTTCCTGTATTTTGTTTCTGCATTTTTTTTTTAAATTTAGGTTTCCCTATCTTACTTGAAGTTGTAAAATGAAAGGTCTAATATCACCCATAAAAATACAACTTGTTCTTAATACATAATAGTACTGTCCTTTGTCAGCACACCTATTCAATGAGTTAAAAAATTATTATCCAGCCCAGCCCAGACAGTATTTGTGAGCCTCCTCTACAGAAGACGAGGAACAGCAAAGGACATTTCTTTCTATCCCTTTTTATTAAAAAAATTTTGTTTGTTTATTTATTTATTTGAGAGTGACAGACAGAGACAGAAAGAGGCAGGTAGATAGAGAATGGGCGCGCCATGGCCTCCAGCCAATGCAAATGAACTCCAGATGCATGCGCCACTTTGTGCATCTGGCTTACATGGGTCCTGGGGAATTGAGCCTTGAACCGGGGTCCTTAGGCCTCACAGGCAGGTGCTTAACCGCTAAGCCATTTCTCCAGCCCATTTCTATCCCTCTTGCTTGCACTCCTTTTGGAAAGCGAGTTTGCTGTGCTTTTCTTCTTCTGTAACATGGTGCCTACAACAGCTTCCTCTTGCTGGGCACCCATGTATGACCATCACTGCCTCAGATGTGTGTCTGTCGTATTCCTTTAGCTCCCCAAGAATTCCTGAGACTGCCTATTGTAGGAACTTGAATGGACACACTAATTTCAGCTGATGTGTACTGTCTTTCAATTTTAAGATGCTTAAATGTTCATTGGATGATTCAGTTTTCTGAGAAAGTTTGGTTTCTGACAATAAATTGTTCTTAAGGGTACAATGGTGGCCTGGGCTGGAAGCCAGTGAAGAGTAGAAGGGCTGTGAACTGGTTTTTCCTGTTTTATAGTTTCTTTTACAAAATGTGTCAGCCACCAATTCTGGGACAGTGGTGGTGTTGGCAAACCAAAAGGAACCCATGCCTTCTCACAAGAACCTTTCATTCCATACTAAAGCTCACTCTCTCTGTCCCCAGGAAGAAGCCTCTGATCCGTTCTTTCTGCAAGGTACTCACCAACATCTGGTAAGACCAGTGTATTGTTGGTGAAAGGTCCAAGGCCTCTGCAAAGGCCAAGGAGCTGAGAGACTGTTCTCCTCAGCAGTGGGTACTAACACCTCTATTCCTTCACAGACCTACCTTCCTGTGCTAATCTCATGCTACTGGTTTGATTTAAGTCTTATTTGTCTCTGGATATTGTTACTACAAGGCAGCAAAAAATACCCTCACTAACATTTTTTTTCTACTACGCTTCAGTTTAAAAAATTTTAAATATTTTATTTATTTATTTGAGAGAGAGAGAAAAAAAGAAAGAATAGGTACATTAGGGCCTCTAATTGTGAATTAATTCCAGATGCACAGACTACCTTGTGCATCTGGCATACATGGATACTAGGGAACTGAACCTGGGTCCTTGGGCTTCATAGGCAAGTGCCTTAACTGCTAAGCCATCTCCCCAGCCCATTCTTCAGTTTTTAGATTCAGGAATTCATTTAGTTCAGACTGTTCTTGAACAATCAAATCATAACAAACTTATTATATAGCTAAGGCTCCCTTGAACTTCTGATCCTCTTGCCTCCACCAGACTCTACCCAAACTCAAAAGGGGGAAAAAAACCTTTTAATGCAAAGTTATCATAGCAGTTGGCAAAAGCAGCCTTCTAAATTGCTTATGAGGGGAAAACAGCCCCAGTGTCAGGCTTCTGTAACCAGTGGGTCAGAGTGAGGTGGCTGTCTGTCTTGGAGAAGTCTGCTGGGGTGGGCTAACTCTTCTAAGCCAGTGTTTCTTCATGCAAAGTAGCTAAAACCAGTCTTGGTAGAGGAAGAGCTTTCCTTATAGCTGTCAACAGGATCAACACAGGACTCGACTGGGGGAAAAATGAAACTGGTGTTTCAGTGTATTTTTTCTTTTAAATGTTTTCTGGAAAGTAATAACAAGCTCTGGGAGGTGCTAAATTGTCAGTATCAAAATTTGCAAAAATTACTTGTGAATAAACTTATTATAGGCAATTACATTTTATTCCTTTCACTAGAATCTTTGGGATGAGAGATTAAATTTGCTGATAGAAGCTGTATAATAAAGAAGTCTTAGGATTATTAATCCACTCTACATAAATAGCATGGGTTTCCTTGTTAGGAAAAAATCTTGTCAGCTGACTCTGGATCTAGTTTTCTCCTGCTCAAAGTAAAGAGTGCTTCTAGTAGATTCAAACACAATTCAAGGGCTCATTTTATCACAGGTGATAAGCTTTCCATAGAGTTAACATATAGGAAAATAAAAATCAAAGTAAAATGCCATGTCATATGGGTGACAAGGAAACAAACTGAATAATGACAGAGAAAGCCAGGTCCTATGATGTGTTTGCCATTGTGGTAGCAGTAGGGATGAGGATGATGTCAGATGATATCTGCTGAGCACTTACTATGGACTATTTTATATGCATGCAGCCAAAACAGCAACTCTCCAATCCTGGAGTTATCACTACCCTTATTTTCAGAAAAAATTAACGAGGTTGGAAGGGGTTGATGGCTTGCCCCACTTCACAATTCGTGAAAAGGTACAGTTGGGCTGAGGACCTAGGCTGGTTTGGTTCTGAGCCTCAGCCTTCTCCACTAACTCATGCTGCTATCCCTGCAAGAAGCAGGTGCATGTGGTTTTTCGGGGGTGGGGAGAGTGCATCTGCTGTCATTGAGATGTGGGCCTATAAACTTTATCAGTAGGAAGAAGTGACACATAGTAGGCAGGCCAACTTGGGGATAGGTAGGTTTGAGTCTCAGGCCCCATACTATTATGTGACTATGGCAAGTTCTGTCACCTCTGGGAGTTTTAGTTATCTCCTATACAAAATGAAAGTAACAACTAATTCATATAGTTGTCCTTAGGACTAAGATGTCATGAGGGAAAAAAGTGTTGGCAGAGTATCAGTAAGTGATGACAATTATTATATTGTAACTGAAAGCCACAGGTCAATGGAAGAAACTGTGATCACAAAGATGATATTTAACACTATGTAACGAAATATAAAATGTACAAATGACCAGTGATACTCATGATTTTAAAAATTGATATACCAGCAGTATAAACTACATATTTTAAATTCTGTGTTCTTTCCTATAGCATTGTATTTTTATGCCACAGAAAAGTTGAAAACTAATCAATGAAAACCCACATACCTACCACCCAGATCCTAGAATGTTTTACTATATTTGTTTTATTGCATGTTAATACATTTTAAAAATTAAATTTCAAATCAAGGTATAAATATCAGTACCTTTGCCCTAAACACTTTACTGTCAAATCATTAACTAGAGTTTCAATGTTTAAGAATCTCTTTTTACTTCTAAGTAAGTTCATATACAATGATATTGCACACATCTTACAGATGTCATTTGATAGCATGTGCCTGTGTATCCCCAGCTCCTGCTGATAAACTATCTGTCGGTATTCAGAGCAGGCTTATATCAACCTTACATTGTGAGGATGCTCTTTTGCAGGAAAACTACATGGAGCTTAAGAAGCAAAATTTCATCTACATTACTCATTAGCAACACTCATGAGCACCCCCCCCAACCTATTCCAACCCCTCATCCCTGTACCTGCCTGTTTTTTCAACCATAAGAAAAAAGGTAAGGCTTATCTCCCAAGGCCCTTTGTAAAGGTGGAACATCCTACTTTCATTAGATGAAGTCCAATAGGAGTCAATGCCTTGGTACCTTCTCTCAGCCACCCTCCCAATTGAAATATGCTGCTTTCAAAAAGAAAACAGTGAGGGAGGGAAAAAAAAGTTAAATGAGAGATGAGAGGAAAAGGCACCTCTCTGCATAGGCAGTCTCTCCCAATTTATCCACTCTGACTTCAGCTAATTAAACATCTGTCTCAACCGTCTCCTCAGCAAATTAGTCATACCTACTTTGTGACACTGATTGTTGGTTATAGCCTTTCCCCCACTTGCTACCATTCCCAGAAACTTCGAAGAGTGTACTCACCAAGCACATGGCAAGGAATGATGCAGGGCCTCCATTAGCCCCCTACAGTTGCCCTTGGTGCCTGTGCTGTTCATAATGCTGCTAGGCATGTCCTTAGATATGCCTCCCTGAAACAAACCTGTCTAGGTGTGACTACATTTCTGATTTCTACAGTATAATGCATCTTCTAAGTGCTAGCACATGCACCAGACTAAAAAAAATGAACAAAATTTTACTGACAACCTGTTTTGAACCAGTTTTAATGATAAAGCAAGGGAGGCAACTGGAGTCTGGTGAATTACCAGTAGTTCCTTCTGCAAACATAAACAAAAGCTTTCTGACTAACCAGAAGGCCAGCGGGCAAACAAGTGAAGTGGCTGGCCTGAAGGCCTGCCCTCTCGACACAACACTACGTACACACAGGTGTGTATACACCTGCCTGGGCAATAAGGAGGAGGTGGGCTAAGGGAAAAATCTGAACTATAGGATATATTTTAAGATCGGTTTTCTAAAATCAGACTTTCTCTCAATCTCTCTCCTTTCCCAAATAAGAAGTTACAACCTACCTTAAGATGTATCTTTTAAAAAGATAAATGGCTAGGCTGGGGATGTAGGTCAATTGGTAGAGTACTTGCCTAGCCTGTGTGAATATCTAGGTTTGATCCCCAGCACTGGATAAAGTAAATGTGGTACTGCATTCCTGTAATCCCAGCACTCATCAGACAGAGGCAGGAAGATCATCCATGGCTACATAGCAAGTCAGAGGTCAAACTGAGATACAAGAGATCTTGTTTCTCCCACACAAAAAGACAAATGGCCAATAAGCACATTTAAAAATACATAGCTATACTAAAGAACCAGACATGCATACTAAAATGAGAGATACTAACTGCTAACCATCAATTTGGTAAAAAGAAAAACTTGAGAATACCCAGCATTGATAAGGGGCAGTGACATAAGTGTAAAGACATTTTTTGCCAATTGACTGGTTTTCTCAATATTTTAAATAAGCAAATTTCTGACAAGCAATCCCATATGTAAAATGTAGCAAAATAATGTTCATATACAGCAGTGTCCATTGGATGTTTTGTATAGTAAAAAATTGGGAAATCTAATATACTTTAATTTTTTAAATTAAATTAAATTTAATTTATTTGAGAGAGAAAGAGGCAAATAGAGATAATGGGCATTCCAGTGCCTCCAACCACTGCAAATGAACTCCAGACACATGCACCACTTTGTGCATCTGGCTTATGTGGGTATGGGGAATCAAATCTGGGTCCTTGGGCTTCCCAGGCAAATGCTTAACCACTAAGTCATCACTCCAGCCCTAATTTATTTTTAATAGGGAGCTAAGTTAAATAAAGTTAATTAGAAAAATAAAAATGCATGGGAACTTGAATATAGAATAATGCTTGCCTCTTTTTGTTTGTTTTTTTGTTTTTGTTTTTTGAGGTAGGGTTTCACTGTAGCCCAGGCTGATCTGGAATTCACTATGTAGCCTCAGGGTGGCCTTGAACTCACAGAGATCCTCCTAACTCAACCTCCCAAGTGCTGTGATTAAAGGCATGAGCCACCACGCCCGGCTCTGCTTGCCTCTTTTTGAATGAAAAAAGTGAACATAGGATCATATACATTGATAACATCACCAAGAAAACCCTTTATACATGCACATTTTTCATTTGTTATGAGTTGGCTTAATAAATATTTATTTAGTAACCTCTACTATTTGACATGTCCCCAGGCAGATACTGAGACTATAACTGTTTAAAAAAGCAAAAGCACCTGGGCGTCATGGCACACACCTTTAATCCCAGAACTTGAGAGGCAGAGGTAGGAGGATCTCTGTGTGTTTGAGGCCACTCTGAGACTACATAGTGAATTCCAGGTCAGCCTGGGCTAGAGGGAGACCCTACCTCAAAAAAACAAAAAAGCAACAGCTGGGCATGGTAGCGCACGCCTTTAATCCCAGCACTTGGGAGGCAGAGGTAGGAGGATTGCCATGAGTTCAAAGCCACCCTGAGAATACAGACTGAATTCCAGGTCAGCCTGGGCTAGAGTGAAACCTTATGTTGAAAATAAAAATTTAAAAAAAAAAAAAAAAAAGAAAGAAAGGAAAAATACCCAAAAAACAAAAAAGCAAAGCTATGGGTTAGGAAAATGGCTTAGCGGTCAGTTAAAGGCACTTGCTTGCAAAGCCTGCAAGCACAGGTGTGTTTACCTAGTACTCATGTAAAACCAGATACACAAAGTGGCACATGTATGTGGAGCTTGTTTGCAGTGACAGGAGGACCTGGCAACCCATTCTCATTCTCTCTCTCTCTGAAATCAATTAATCAATCAATCAATAACTTTTTTTTATTTGAGAGAGAATGGGCATGCCAGGGCCTTTAGCCGCTGGAAACAAACTCTAGACATGTGTGCCCCCTTGTACACATGTGAGACATTGTGCATTTGCATCACTGTGTGTCTGGCTTATGTGGAACCTGGAGATTATAACATGAGTTCTTAGGCTTCGCAGGCAAGTGCCTAAACCACTAAGCCATCTCTCCAGCCCAATAAATAAATTTTTTTAAAAAATCAAAAGCAAACCAAAACAGGGACCATGTCTACATGAAATTCATAGCTTGTATGCGTATCTGTATAGGAACTGAATAAAAACCCAACAAATATTTAGAGAAAACTGGATTTTTTTTTTGGACACACCTCTATAATCTTAGAGGTTTTTTTTTTAAAGCAGTATTCCCACCACCTTCTTTTGAGATAGGTCAAAGAGCTCTGGCTACAGATCCAAGCAATTCCAATGCTTACAAACAGCATGTAGCTCCAGAAGATACCAGACTAGGGGTCCACTTTCCCCTTCTCACCTCTTCCTTTTTTTTTTTTTTAGAAAGTCTTTTATTTATTTATTTGAGAGCGATACACAGAGAGGGAAAGAGGAAGGGGGGAGGGAATGGGTGTGCCAGGGACTCCAGCCACTGCAAACGAATTCCAGATGCATGTGCTACCTTGTGCATCTGGCTTACATGGGTACTGGGGAATCGAGCTTTGAACCAGGGTCCTTAGACTTCACAGGCAAGTGCTTACCTGGTAACCCATCTCTCCAGCTCCTACAATGATGTTTATTTTTTTAAAAATATATTTTATTTATTTGGGAGAAAGAGAGAGAGAGAGAGAGAGAGGGAGAGAGAGAGAGAGAGAGAGAACAGGTACACCAGGGCCTTTAGCCACTGCAAACGAACTCCCGATGCATGTGCCCCTTGTGCATCTGCCTTACGTGGGTTCTGGAGAATTGAACCGGGATCCTTTGGCTTTGCAGGCAAAGGCATTAACCGCTAAGCCATCTCTCTAGCCCCACCCCTTCCTTAACACAGCACCTTCCACATCTGCATCATCTGCTTCCTCAGGAGCCTGAGCATCAGTGCCTTCTTTTCTTTCAGTGGCCTCCCACCCACCTGCACATTATAAATGGTATTTGAAAAGAAACCCTGACTATATTGTCCTACTTTCAAGGCCTTCCTGCCTGACTGCTCTCAAAATAAAGTTCAAACTTAACATGCTTTACAAACGTGACCTCGCCCCACATGACCACTTCATATCACCAAGTCTCACCCTCCCAACTCTCTAGCCTCATTACACTGAGCTCCTTGTGGAGTCAAGAAGGCACCAGTCTGAATGCTGTCTAAATCTGGCTCATGTCTATTCTACTTCCAGTTTCAGCCAGATAATGTGCTCAGGACAGTTTCTCTGACTTCTCCAGACTGGGCAAATGTCCTATATGCACTCTGGTCTGCTTATTACATTCATGGTATTATAACTGCATGCCTCCCCACTAATCAGCACATTTGCTGGTCTCTAGGTGATCCCTAGTGCTCACGTGAGCCCACTACATAAGCCAGTAAATAAAACTTAACTCTTCAGTTTTGCATCTACTATCAGGTCCAGCCTGGCCAGATCTGACTCCCACCGAGGCTCCATGGTCCCCTTTCTACTCTTGTCGTTCGGAATATCTTTGTTCTGCGATTATATCTCAAAATATGTTGTCACTCTGCCTGGAGCATTTCATTGAGCCATCCAGCAAAGTCCTAGTTAATCTTCAAAAAGCTGCCAAAAGGCTGGGTGTAAGTGGCGCATGACTTTAATCCCAGCACTCGGGAGGGAAGCAGAGGTAGGAGGATCACTGTGAATTCGAGGCCATCCTGAGACTACATAGTGAATTCCAGGTCAGCCTTAGCTAAAGTGAAACCCCACCTTAAAAACGAAATGAAACGAAAAACAAAACAAACAGCAGCAGCAACAAAAAGCTGTCAAAGAAATCACTACAGAGCATCTTTTCTGGGTCCCCTGTCCAAAGCAGGAGCTTTAACATTGCAGCTTGTCTGTGCTATGTTAGGAGCTTAGGCTCTTCTGCTTATGGATTTACTGCATTCTAGCATCTCTTGTTCTCTGTCCTCAGTTCTTGGAATCAGTTCCAATTTCTAGTGTGGTCCCAGTGCAGAGATGGCATTTGATGATGTTTGAGAAGCAAACATTGTCTGAGAGCCACACAGAGCCTGGATGCATTTGCACTCATGCTCTCTCACGTCAAAGCTGGGCCAAGTTTACGGTCACACACAGTGAGCTAGAGTTCTCCAGAGGTAAGGCAGATGTTTTCCGTTTTCAAGTCTTCCTAAGATCAAGGTGCAGCTTCAATCCACATGTACTGTACATGAAATAATATTTTTGTTAAATGATGGGTGCTTGAACATTAGTCTCTGTGGACCTGGGAGGCCCCCTGCCTCTAAGCTGTGTGTGTCTCCTTTACCACCATGAGCCTCTGAGTGTATGTCTGTTTTCTTCCTTTCATTTTTGCCTCTCCATGAATCTAATCCATGCTTGTGAATGCCCCAGATGAAATGAATGAATAGACTTTGTAATGGAAAAGGAACTTCTGAAAGATTAGCGACTAGCAGAAGGGTAAGTGCTGGTCAAATGCAGTTTTGGTGGCAGATAGATTCCAAGTTTTTCTCATGTGGCAGTGGTGAGTGCTCATGATGCCCTTCTAAAATAATTGAGTCTCTAAAGTGGTTCCAAAAGATTTTTGTTTGATATAAATTCTCTAAATTTCCAGGCTTTCTGGATAAAATGTGATGCTCTGGTCTATCCTCAAGAAGATCCATCAGAAGCCTCAGAGCACTCCAGACAGAGAAGGCTCAGATGAGATGAAGCAACAAGATCAAGAGGCAGAGGTGGTAGAAGGAACGTTAACAGGAGCTTCTTGCCTGGGCACTTCTGAGCTATACTTAAACACCTAAGCAGTCCTAATTCACTGTCATTTTCTCATTGGGGCATTGGACACTGCATATCAGGTCTCTGTTTCTTACACATCTCCTACACATTATTGGCATGAGCACAATTATTTATTCTTGCATAAGAAGAATCCATTACCTGCAGAAATTACTGCCATTTTGAAGAGGAAACAAATTGTTTAAGTGGTCTTATTTAACTTTTCCTTTTAGTATTAACTGCTATAGCACAAGAAACCAACACCTGTGTCCCTGGCTTACAAGCTTCCTTCCACAGAAGAAAGGGTATTTAGGGTTCCCGTCTTTACAATTATACATGAAGCAGGACTCTGTTCAATCCGACAGCCAGAAGACTCTTAAACTTACTCAAACCTATGAAGGCCTATCAGGCTCAAAAACTGTCCACAACTTGACTATTACAATATATATGTTCCTCTCCTTACACATTTGTGGCACTGGGGACAGATGTCAGAGTCTTACATATGTTATGTATGTGTTCTACCACCAAGCTATATATCTCCAGGCTCTGGGTTTCCCTTTTAGATAGGGCAGTTCAGGTCAGGTGTATGTTGCTTTAAGAAAGCTAGACATAAAACATTAAAACTGACACCAATACAGACAAACTGTGCAATTACAAGAAGAATTCCTGGCTTTATATCCAGATTCACCACAGGGTTCCTTTAAATGCTGCTCTTCCCTAGTGCATTTAGATCTCACAATCAATGAACATTTCTGTTTACAGAATTTTAAATTTGTTCTCCCATTAGGGTTCTAATAAGCAACATGGAGCAAATAAAAAGAGTATGGGTTTTGAGGTTAAAAAAGCCTGGGCTCTAATTAGGTTCGCCATTTACTTGCTGTGGAAATTTGGGTAACTGGCTTCTCCCAGAGCCATGGAAGAGGCACCTGATCATACATACAGGTACCACAGCTCCTTAATTCTACATGTACCTGTTTTTTCTTCTTCTTAACATTTTTCAAGTCACATCTGTAAAACAGGCATATTAATTCCACTTTCCAGGCATGCTGTGCAGCTTAAATGAGACAATATCTGTAAGCACACAAACACACTCATGACGACAGCTCTCACCCCTCAGAATAGATCTTGTTTTGGGGAAGACCAATTTCTCCTTGTCACAAATCCCCCTTGAGACATTAACTTTTCTGTTTGTTTGTTTTTGTTTTTTGAGGCAGTGTCTCACTCTGGTCTTGGAACTCACTATGTAGCTCAGGCTTTTGGTGTGGCACTAGACAGACCCTGTGTAGACAGCTGTAGGAGGTTCATGTTGGGGCACGGGTTCTGAATTCCTCCTGTTCCTTGTCCAGGTCCCTGCCTGATCAGTGCCCATCAGATTAAAGCCTGCACTTGTTTCCCACTTCTTTCCAGTTCTTTTCTTTCTTTGGGTTTAGTCTCTGTGTGTCTTTTTCTCTCTTTGAGACTCACTGTATTTTACCACGGTGAGAACTTTGGAAAAATTCAAATGGAAGCCACTGAATGGTTTGGTGCAGTAATGATCTGATTTATATTTTATAAGACCACTATGGCTGTTGTGTAGATAACAGAGTGGAGAGGGCTAAGTGCAGAGGTAGGAAAACAGCTAGGGTACTTATGCCAAGAGATCATCAGACGAAAAGTCCCAGTGACCAGGCCTCACCCAATGGATGGACTCGAGATGGTAAAACTGATGTGGCTTGCTAATGGTTAGGACATGGGGAGGTGGCATGGAAAAATTCAAGACAAGACTGATGACAGGTAAGTGATTCTGTGACTAGGTGAATAATGGCAATTTTTTACTGTGCTAGGCATGTCTCTTAAGGGTCTATGTCTCTTAAGAGTCAATTTTACTACAACTTTAGTTAAATAAATTAATCTGCACAGTAATCTGAAATGCCCCCTTTTTTTTTTTTTTTTTTTTTTGTGAGGTAGGGTCTCACTCTGGTCCAGGCTGACCTGGAATTAACTATGTAGTCTCAGGGTGGCCTCGAACTCTCGGCGATCCTCCTACCTCTGCCTCCCGAGTGCTGTGAAATGCCCTTTTAATACCGAAAGATGGTAAGCCTCTGCTTTGAATGCAGTACCCCTTCCTAGTCAACTCTTCACAGGGTAAAGTGAAGGGCCCCACACCAGGCATGGTGGCACACACCTTTAATCCCAGCACTTGGGAGGCAGAGGTAGGAGGATCACAATGAGTTAAAGGCCACCCTGAGACTAAATAGTGAATTCCAGGTCAGCCTGAGCTAGAGTAAGACCCTACCTTGGAAAAAAAAGTGAAGGTCCCTGATGAAATGCTGTTTTCTCAGGGAAGAATTCTCTGAGCATCCTTCCTACAAGATGCTATGATCTCCCCTGCTGGCTGTCTGTCTCTCTATGCCTGTTATGTTTATTCCCCTTCTAGAATACAAAGTCCTTCTCAGCAAGGGTCCTGTGCACCACTGTATCTTTACACAAAGCAGGTCTAACAAATGGGGGTACAAGATGAGTAAATGCACAACACAGGCACAAATACATCCTGACCAATACACCAAGTTTACATCAGTTTTTAATGGACAAATGAAGAATTCAATGATGCCTCATTCATTGTCCCTCAAACCAGAATGCCACACCCTGTGGTTTTTCATCTCCCCCTTTCCCTTCTCCCAAGAGTACTTTGGGGTATACTGAGAGGTCCTTGGTGACATTCTAGGGATCTTTTGAAAACACAACAAGCTAGCAAGAAATAAGGCGCTTCTGTGACCTTTAAGAGATGTGTGTGTGTGTGTGTGTGTGTGTGTGTGAGAGAGAGAGAGAGAGAGAGAGAGAGAGAGGGGGGGAGAGAGAGAGAGAGAGAGTTAATTCACCTGACAAAGCTAACCTCCTTAAGTTCTAGGTAAAATTTTATGAGACAAATAGGAATGAATGTCACAAAGCATATTATTAATATTGCAAAAAAAATTTTAAAGGCGCTTCAAACTAGTAAAAATTTGCCTTTCACTTCCAAGGTAAGAGTGATTGGAGGTAAGGAAAGGTTATGATGTTTCTGTTCAACCTTCCAGTACTGGTAACACTGAAAAGTTCATTTCACAGTAAGAATGAATACTGAATCAGAACTATGTAGAAATTTATTCTACTTGGTAAATCCCACTTCCAGGTCTTCTCTTTTATAGATTTTTTTTTTGTAGATTTTTGTAGATTACTAGGCACCTGTATTTTTTGTCAGTGTGAAAACTGAAATTGATCTGCCTGTTTCTCAGCAGTATCTCTACTGGCTGGTGGGTAATAGCTGGTTTTAAGCAACAGCACAATAAACAAAATACTAAGGAATTCAGAAGGACACTATCTTGTAAGATGATCCTGACAGAGAAAGAAACTGATAAACCAAGGCCTTTAGCCACTAAATAGTAGGTTAATGTATTTTACTGGCTAAATCCAGGGACCTGTCAGACTATCAGACTATCTTCACTAGGTCAAAAACACATCCACCCAACTGTTAAAATTAAAAAGGAAAAAAAAAAAGGTTTTGGGCTGGAGGGATGGCTTAGTGGCTAAGGTGCTTGCCTGTGAAGCCTAAGGACCCAGGTTCAATTCTTCAGGACCCATGTAAGCCAGATGGACAAAGTGGCACATGCTTCTGAAGTCTGTTTGCAGCAGCTAAAGGTCCTGGTATACCCATTCTCTCTTTTTCTCTCTCTCCTCACTTCTTTCTCTCTCTCTCAAATAAATAAAGTAAAATTGAATTTAAAAAAAGGATTCTCCATTTACTATTTTCTTCAACAGTGTGGACTTTCTACCAGTCCAAGTGGATTCCAAATGTCATGTAGGTAAGTAATAAAATGGAAAAATGGAGAGAAAATTTAGAAGAGACATTTTAAAATGGAGACCCTTAGCAGAGTGAAAAGATTACTATAGTTAAGTACATGAATATTAATCCTACAGTGATCACAAATAGTTATGACTTGAAATAATTACAAATGATGCAAGTCAATTTTAGACTAGTTACAAGTGGTTGTGATATTCGACCTAAGAAGCAAATTTATTTTAAAAATCTAAAGGTTTCCACTGACAAAGATATTTACTTACACAAAGAAGAATTTTTGCTCAAACACCTACTTTCTGATTTTTTTTAACAAATGAAAACTCAGGAGTGCCAGAGGGAAGGATATAAGAGTGTCCAATATTACGACTGTCATTATAAGTCCGTATCTTAACTTAATGGAAATAATTAAAATCTTCCACTTACTATTATTACTCAGTGAAGAGCCATGTGCTTAGGCTAGAGAAAGGATGAGAGAAGTGGAAGGTGCAAAGGGCTAAGGAAAAAAATACACCATTAGCCTATCAAAGGGTTTCTGAAATCTCCTTTTGGTCGGTATAACTAGCTTCCAATGAGCACAGAGCATGAGAATCAATGCCTTCAACATGGTACTCATGTGGTGCTTAATTTCAAGATCTCATTTGAGTTTAGTAACAGTAGCAAAGAGACAAGTGGGGTCCTACATTCCATCAGGTCAAAGTTGCCTGAGGAGATGGTTGAGCACACTAAGCTCCGCCTTAGCCATGAGGCACACTCAACACTTTCATGCAGACTGAGCGGGTCACTGGGACAGATGCTCAGAAAATCTAGGACAAATGTCTCTAACCAGATATCTCTTCCCACCATGTTCATGACCAAGTTCCTGTGTCAAATGGGCAAATGATAAGCACTGAGAGTTATTTGTAGGCGCCAAAGTTTTTTTTTTAAGTACATGTTCTTTGTGTTCAAGAGGAATTTTCTCTTTTCTTTAATCACCTTCCAAAATGAGCCCATTCCTCAGTACAAAGTTCAAAAATCACAAAATGAACCTGCCTATTCCCTGATAACTTTATGCAAATTTGTGCCAAAATTCTTCTATTTCATGAGACCAAACTTTTAAAGCAATAGAAAGAGCTTCCATTAAAAAAAAGACTTTTTGGATTAAGAAAATGGACAGTAATTTATGTAAATGTTTCAATCACAACTGGCTTCACTAGTATGAGAAGAAATAAATAATGTAGATCACTGTGTTTTGGATGACAAGTCCTAAACCTCTGCCAAGTATATGGCAAAGGCTCTGATGGGAATGGCAGGAATGTGCACACAAAGGTGAACATAAATAAATGTGTATGATTGGGAAGAGATGGCTGGAGACAGAAGGAAAGACACTGGTTCAGCTCTATCCCATTAAGTTCTTGGGGGTTTCATAGTCTTGAAAAAAATCAGTGACAGGAGAATTTCTATTGAGAAGGTTAAAAAAAAATTAACCTCCTTCTGAGACAATTCAAAATAATGCATACTTAGATTATAAAGATTTTATATCACAAAATAAACTATTATGTAAAAAAATTGGTGCTAAAACAAGAGAAAAGAACCCAGACCCTAAAGGGCGAATGTTTCTTAAATATCTTTGAGTATCTGAAGCTATTTAAAAGCTATTAGACTGGCACCTGGAACTGCAAACATCTACTCTCCCCTGCGAAGGAGAGGCTATGCCTCCTCAATCATCCCCTAAATGCAAAGAGGTTTGACCCCCATGCAATAGATAAAAGTCACCCAAAAAATGAACAAAAGAGGTGTTTGGAAAAACCACAACACCATTCATCCCAGCTAACGACTTGTTCATTATGAGTGATGATGGATAAAGACTTCTCATGCTGAGATGAAATCAAGATTTATATGCATTGTTTCCTCTCCCAACTTGTGGGAAGATCATCATCATTTAATTCTATCTCTGCGGCCAGTGATGGGCATCCAGAGAGCTGGTTATCAAACGGCGCAGTCAGCTGGCAAAAGCCGAAACGTGCAGTTGGCACATCTGGACGGAGCCGCCACAGCCGAGGGTGAACAATGACTCCTGGCAAGCATCCAAATTGCTTGCAGACGCTAGCAGGTCTCATCTACAACCGCTCCTACCAGCATCTCTCTCTCTCTCTTTTTTATGAGAATCAGATTTTCATTGCTCCATTCAATTGCTCTCCTCTGCCATTTTTTACAGCTCTTATCGTTCCCCTGGAATATGGCCTTGAGACAGCTCATCCGTGTCCTTCACTGTGTTATCTCTTCTAACTTTTATTAAAACTTCAGCTTTCATCTGTAGATAGCTAATTAAATCTGGAACAGATTATATGCCTCCCCTTAAAAAGAGCACAAAACTATTTCCTTTAGCCTGAGCAATGCTTTTCCCCCCCTTTCCAAAAGGTGAAATCAATGGTGTTTCAGAAGTCTCTTTACTTATAAACCTAAGGCATTTGCTTGTCATACACAGTTGATTTATATTAGAACAGTCTGTGTGACGTGACAAATCTTTGAGTTTATTTTCAAAATAATTATTTCTCAGTACTGTAATATTTTTGTCTTATGTCCTTTAAATATCATAGTTAATAGTATAAGCATTTTTTTTTGCAAAGCTAAGGAATGTTAGGAGAGTAACAGCTATTTGTGCTTATCAAGTGATTTGTCTTTGTAAAAGTACCTTTTAAAGATTGCCCTCATTTGATGAAAACAAGTATTTTTCCTTTTCTTTTTTTCCATATCCTAAATACTAGTCACAAAAAATACACCTGTGGAAAATTATATGAAAACATGTAACTAAAAGCAGTGATTCAAGTTTAGGATTTTTATTTTATTTTATTTTATTTTATTTTATTTTATTTTATTTTATTTTATTTTATTTTATTTTATTTTATTTTATTTTATTTTTTGTGGTGTTAGTGATTGAACCCAGGACCAAGGATATGCTAGGCAAGCACTCTGGCACTAAGCTATAATACCAGCCCCTTGATTTGAATTTTCAAACAATATTTTTATTTTATTTATTTATTTGACACAGAGGCAGAAAGAGAAAGAGAGAGAAAGAGAGAGAGGGAGAGAGAGAGAGAGAGAGAGAAAGGTTGAGAATGGGTGTGCCAGGGCCTCCAGCTGCTGCAAAAGAACTCCAGACATATGCGCCACCTTGTGCATATGGCTTACATGGGTCCTGGGAAATTGAACCTGGGTCCTTTGGCTTTGCAAGCAAGCACCTTAACTGCTAAGCCAGCCCTTGATTTGAATTTTAAGACAATTTTACATTAACTAATTGTTAGCACAAGTAGCTTTGTCTTAATTTGCCACCAATTATTAATGATGTAACGTTCCTAACTGATATGAATATATTCTTTTCACATATGACAATGACTCAGTCTCTTCTGAGGCCAGGAAAAACTTAAAAATTACTTTTTCTTCTTCTGTAAACATGTTAACCAATCTTCTAGCAGTGATATCCAAAGGATGTATCTAATCATCAAACACACACACAGAATTTTAAAGTAAGGGTTAAACTTCCATTGCCAGGGTATGATTTAGCTATCCCACCTGAAATTTTCTGAGATCCTTTTCTTCGCTTCACTGCTTTTAGCAAGATTTCCTTCATGGTGACCTTGGTGTTGTCCACCTGAATAAGGGAGAATCCGTGAGCAGCGTTTCTGTGGGAAAAGACAAATGTGAAATGATCACCAACATCCAATCTCAGAGATATCATTACAATCTCTACTGTGTTTCAGAAAGCTTTAAAGTAAGTGTACAGCAGAGTGTCAGTTATTTAAGAATAGGGTGGAAAAATTTTCTAATGTATATGTGGGGGATTTCTAGTACAAACTGACAAGTGAAACACAAGTCAGGGGATTAGGGTAGGTTTTTCTAATTTATCTCAAACTGAATCTAACTGGTCTGTGTGGGTCAATATTTAGCATGGGTTTCTAGTGTTGACTCTCACACCAAATTCTGCTGCAAGGACTGACAACTGATAAACTTGGCTTATGTCAGTAGATGTCACTGTAGGTAGATATTACTACCATAATAGGCTCATGATACCCCAGAGGAATAATGTCAAGGGTAAAAGGTAATCCAAAGACAAATATTTAGATGGAGAAAAAGGGTTCTTCCTAACTACCTTGTTAAATAAATCTATTCAACCATCCATCCATCCATATTCACCTTTCCTTCTTTCTTCCCTCCTTCCCTCCCTCTTTTCCAGTGTCTAAATTTAGTCCAAGGAGACCTAGAATTCACTGTGTATTCTCAGGGTGGCCTTGAACTCACAGCGACCCTCCTACCTCTGCTTCCCAATTGCTGGGATTAAAGATGTGCGCCACCATGCCTGGCTCATCCATCTTAATACATAGTTTGTGTACACTACAGTAGGAAGGTTTCATCTACTTAGTACTAGAAAATCAAATGAAACATTAGTTGAAGCAAAAACAACTGTAAGACCAAAAACTAACACTAGTTGTAAATTTCTAGTCAAGCTGGGTTAGAGAAGATTCCTCTAGATAGGAAAAAAACAGCTAAAGAACCAGAAACAAGTATGTTAAAAATAGCAGCCCATCTCCTGGGTGAGAAAGAATTTCACCAAGACTGTTAATTGCATTAGCAAGTACCACAACTACTACCCACTACGTTTGGGCACTGGAACAAAACGGGCCAATTCCAAGCAGTTCATGTAACAAACAGGACCCAAGTTTCCAACTATGGAACATGGGAACTGCTACAAGGGATTTGGTCACATTCCCATTTCTCCCTAAGAATCTCAAAGGGAAATATGGCCAAGAAACATGGCAGAACTTCATACTGACAAGAAACCTGGAAGAAAAGCCAAGCCCTGCAAATGCTTCCCAACATTAAGACAGGATGAGATGGGGCTTGAAGCCCAAGCTAGACCCATCCAGGTGGCTGGTTCTCCACAAGGGCAAGGGGCTGATCTCAAAACCAAGGACCCAATTTGCTTCCCAAATACAGAGATATCTCCACATTCCTCCTCCTCTTCATACAGCTTGCTGTTTAATCCTTGACATTCCATTTGTTAAAAAGCAAAAGCTGATGTAGGCCTGGCCAGCACAATCATCCATTTTAACTTGGTAAAGTTCTTGCTATGAAACAGCAGGCCTGAGAACTGTCAAGCTAATTTTACTAAACTTCCTGAATCATGCCTGAGCCCGGACCATTCTTTACCTCAAAAGCTGGACCCCATCCCAGAACAATCTTTAAAAGTTTACTTTACTGATCAAAGCAAAATAAAAAATAGCTCTTTTTAAAAAGCTATATTTAGGGAGAGATGCAGTAAGTGATACTTTGGCAAGAGTACTAATATGTAAAGTGCCTTGTGCATTTAAAAACTTGGGGTATTTGCTCTGGCGCTATGCCAGTATGTATTTGGAACAAATGCCAATCAACCACACTCAGATTTGCCTTCTCCAGCTTTCTCCTCAGAAGTCAGTATGTGCTCCATCTGTGACAATATGTTGAGCGATGGTTGAGCAGAGCAGAAAGAGAACACAAGTTCTTGGGTATTCACAAACTAGTGCTGGCAGTTCCTCTCTACCTTGGTTTTTCCTGAACTATTGCAGATCTGAGTCTGCTTATAAAAGACTTACATTCTCTTCTGATCTCGGGTTGCTGATAGCATTATTCCAAGCCACTATGCTCATCTTTTCCAGTAAAAGGCAGACTAAAAGCTCATGAGAAAGTCTTGCATGCCGACTACTTCCATAAATTAAAAGTGTCCTTTTAAGAGATGTTTGAGCAGAGGAAAATCCCCAGTCTGTATTTTCCGTCATTTTACCAAAATGTACCTGGGTGACAAGGTTAAAGCAGGCAGAGGAAATCCCTGGCACTTATCATCTACAGGCATTACTGATAAATTGTGTGGTGGTGGAATAAAGGATTACCTTCTGTATTTTTTCATTACACTTTTCTTTTGTTACAGAATACATAAATCCATTGTGGCACAATGTAATATGTATCACCATGCTACACCTGCGGACGCTTCGGAGCGGCTGCCATGTCTGTGCAGTCAGGAATGATAAGTGAACCACCCGTGAATGTTAACGATAGTGATCATTCTGAGGTAACTCGGCTCTCCATCTTCCTTTACAGCCTCCGTGCTGAAGCCAGGGTAGCAAGGTTCATGAGGAAAATGAAAACAACGGCAGAGGGAAGGGGTACACACTGCACTCGGAATGTGCCTTCATGAGTGTGTACTATCTTACTCTGGGGCTCCATTTCTGTAAAAACGTGCACAATAAAAGGAGAAAGTGGCTCTGCCCTAAGTACCGTACATTCAACCAGACCCAATGAAAGTTTCCTCAGGTCAGGCCTACAAGACTCCTTTCTCTCTAGACAAATGCAAACTTTAGGTCTTTGTTTGGGTGTATAGCACTGTAGAGAAAACAAACATTTTGGTTTCTGAGTGATACATTTGTGGTTCTAAAGCTTAAGTATAGGTGGTTCTCAGCATCCATCTAGGTATAACTGTTAAGTTATGTTCCCACTTAATAAGTGGAAATGGAGACTTGCTATTACAATTTTCGGCTTGACTTCCAAACATTCTGGGTTTTATGCCTCATTTCTTTATAATCCAGGGTTTTTTTTTTATGGGTTTTCTAGAAAGTCTATTGCAATATATCTTTAAAACCTACTCCTTTTCCACAGAGGGCACTGGGTCTGCAACTGAGAAGACAATGGACTTGTGGCAAATGCCTGCTACTCAGTCCTGCCTCCCTCCTTTGGGCTGTGAAAGCCATGGACTGTTTTGTTTTGTTTTGTTTTGAGTCAGGATGGACAGGCAGGTCACACAGATGCAGCATCTGCAGGGGCAGCTGGCTTCCCCCAGGGCAGGACATTCCAGGGGCACCGGGTAGACAGCTGCCCTCCTGCAGTTCCACGGGCTGCCAGTGCTGGTCCAGGATGAAACTCCACGTCAAGGAGCTGACTAAGTGCTACCAGGAGTGCTTCAGTCAATTCAAAGCTATGTCCTGTCAAGTCTGCAAACCATTGAAAAACACACGGGCATTTTAAAAAGAGATTACTCACTTGAGAGATTCAGCTCTGTGCTGGTGCAAAGCCACTCAGTTACCAGAGGTTATTGTCATTTTTGTTTGTTTGTTTTTTCTTTTGGAGACAGGGTCTTGCTATGTAGCCCAGATGGCATGGAATTTGCAGCCTTTCAAGTACTGGGATAACAGGCTTGTGTGACCATACCTGTTTACCATAGTTTTTATTTTTAATATTTTTGTGTATACGTACATATATGATGTGGGTGCATGTGCATGTGTGGAGGGAAGAGGACAACCTTAGGGTGTTTCTTCTCTCCTTCCACCTGCTTTTTCAGAAACGCTCTCTTGTTTTTGTCACTGCTGCTCCTGCTGCTTACATGCTTCCAGATTGTCCAGGTTCTGCCTCCCATAGCTATAGGCACATTTTGTACACCACTTTGCATCTAGCTTTACATGGGCACCACATAGGATTGAACTCAGGTCAGCAGGCATGCAAGCAGATGCCTTTAACCACTGAGCCCCAACACAGAATTCTGACACCAGCAGTAACCTGTACAGTAAGCATTTTGCTAAGTAGTCAACAAAAGGTGACAGGAGACATATAGGGGGGAGGGACACAGATCCTTATATGAAAGCTCAGATTCTCTTTCAGGGACAGACATGGGACAGAACAGAAACTGGAACTCAGTGGGAAGATAGCCTATTGGAGAGGAAAGCACGCACATGGGCTGGAGTCACACACCCAGTGACTGAAGTCCTGGTCCCATGGCTGATGCTGCCTACACATGGGAGACCCTCAGCTTTAGTTGTCACGAGGGTAAAATACACAATGGATGTCATATACCTGGCACTGGGGTTGGTTGGTAAATAACAGAAGGTACTTGCTAGTGTTCCTTTTGGCCCAAATCATCACTCCAAAAGAAGAAGCCTTATGTAGCACATCTCTGTCTTCGCTTTTGTAGAGATTGCTTACTTGGGGGGATGGGTCATAAAACTTATTACATATAACTCATAATACAGGAGCATTAAATTGTATGATTTTGCTGGGCTCAGTGGAAGCATTTGGGGACTGTCAGCAAGGAGACTTTGACCCAAGCATAAAAACTTCCTGAGAGGACTTAGGGGTATTGTTCAGTGGTTAAAGGCACTTACTTGCCTGCAAAGCCTGCTGGTTTGGGTTTGATTACCCACTATCCACATAAAACCAGGCACAAAAGTGGTATATGTATCTGGAGTGTATGTGTAGAGGCAAGAGGCCCCAATGTGTGTGTGTGTGTGTGCACACACACTTACACATACAAATTAAAAAAAACTCCTAGAAAAAAGCATACTGTGGAGGGTTTTCAGAGAGAGTAAACCTCAGAAGTAGGTGTTCTCTAGCTCGCTGTTACTTAATGCTCTCGGTGAGAGTGATGAAAAGTCCAAAATCATGGTCATGTGATAGGAAAACTCAATAAGATTAAGAACTTTTTCATTTGTACAATACATATTGTGCACTGTTTAACAATCACCAAAATAATAGCATTATCTGCTTTTTGTTGAACACTTATTATTTACTTGATGTTTCAATTAATTTAAAAATCGACATGAACTCATTCAATGCCAAAATGGAATTTCATAGCAACTGGAGCTGGAGACATCAGCAAATTTACCATATCCTATTTTGGATAGGAATCAACACTATGGTCCGTAACCTATGCAGTGCAGTCCACTGGGAGAAAAAGACAACAAAGTCAAGAGATAATGACAGTTCTCCATGATGACATCTCTTATAGATGGAGGCAAGCTGAGAGTGTTGGGGAGGCACAAGGCACTTACAGCTATACCTGGGCTTTTGAAGGATCAGAGGAGTTTCCCCATGATAGGGTATCTCCAAGCACACTTGTGGTTTAGCTTTACACCATGCCATGAAAGAGGGGGCCAGGCCAGCAGCACAATAAACTCTAGAACACAGTAAACTCTAGAACCCAGCAAGTTCTAGAACATGGCAGTGGTCTGTGGTCCAGCTCTAGCACACGGTGATGGTCTGGGGTCCAGCTCTAGAACACAGTGATGGTCTGGCACTGAGCTCTGCCTTTGTTGGGTGAACCCCCAACTTTGACTTGATTTTTCTCATGTACAAAATGGGGTAATAATAACTCTTAGATTGTAATCCTATATTTGTAGGGGCTTACTATGACATGTGTCAAATAATCATTACTTAATAAGCAACGTCTTATATATTTTACTAACTATAGCTTTCTTAATTTTTAAAAAAATTTATTTATTTATTTGACAGAGAGAGAGAGAGAGAGAGAGAGAGAGAGGGAGGGAGGGAGAGAGAGAGAATGAATGAATGAATATGGGTGTGTCAGGGCCTCCAGCCTCTGCAAACGAACTCCAGACACATGTGCCCTTTTGTGCATCTGGCTAATGTGGGTCCTGGGGAATTGAACCTGGGCCCTTTGGCTTTGCAGGCAAACACCTTAACTGCCAAGCCATCCCTCCAGCTTTTTTTTTTTTTTTTTAATATCAAGAAATGTAGGTCTGGAAAGATGGCTTAGCAGTTAAGAACACCCGTTCAATTCTCCAGGTCCCACATTTAGCCAGATGCAAAAGTGACACAAGCGTACAATGCCATGCTTTCCCACAAGGGGGTGCATGTGTCTGGAGTTTGTTCACAGCTGCTGAGAGGCCGCTGGCATGCCCATTCTCTTTCTGCCTCTTCCTCTCTGTCTCTCTCATATATATATATATATATATATATATATATATATATATATGAAATGTATAATGGCTGGGCATGATGACATTCACCTAAAATTCTAGTACTTGGGAGGCTGAGGCAGGAGGAGCTGCAAGTTTGAGGCCAGCCTGGGAAACATAGTGAGATTCAGTCTCAAAAAAAGCAAGCAAGCCAGGAGTGTTGTCTCACGCCTAATCCCAGCACTGGAGGTAGAGGTAGAAGGATCACCATGAGTTTGAGGCCACCCTGCGAATACATAGTGGGTTCCAGGTCAGCCTGAGCTGGAGTGAGACCCTACCTCGAAAAACCAAAAAAAAAAAAAAAAAAAAAAAGCAAGCAAAAGGAATGATCATGACAATAGTAACAGTCAGCATTTACTGAACTCTTACCTTGTTTACATCATTTCCCCTCCCAAAGGTAGGTACTATTGTTCCTATATTATAACAGAGGAACTTGAGGTTTGGTCATGTTAAGATACCTGCCTGGAGTTATGCACTAAATTTAGTAAATTATACAGTTAGTAACAAGTTGTTGAAGACCCATGATTTGACTCTAGGTCTGTCAGACCTGGGTTTTTAACTGCTCAAGCTCAGAAGACAGGTTGATAGATTCAGGCGAAGAAGAGACTTCCAGAGAGGAGAGCACATCCCCCAAATGGGAACCACTGACCAACCTGTGGAAAAGGTCAATACTCACTGCAACAAATTCAGCTTGATTATGCATGTCCTGGCTTTCAGATTAACAGGACCCACAAGATCCTTTGTGAAAAGACTTTGGAGAATGACATGGTTTCACAAGCCACTGTCTCAGTTCTCTGGTCTTGACCAGTTCACAAAAGCAATGACAACACACTATTGTGGTTCCAAACCTGTTCCAGTCTCACTTCCATGTGGGCTCATTCCCTAGCATGCCCAGGTAGAAAATGAAAATATATGAGCCAGAGAAAGTCTTGTAATAACTGTAGCATGCCTGCTTTAAAGTCAGTCCTACAGGTATTACTTTATCCATAAAGAGAGTTCATACTAATGAGAATGCCACAGTTTGTTTCCCCCTGCACTGACCAAGTTAAAATCAAAGCGTATTGTACAACTATGTGATGCTTGACATTGGACAAAGTACTCTTTTAAAAAACAGACATTTTCTAAAAAAACAACTCACTAGACTAATGGGCAGTGAGAAGCCAAAATGACTGCCCTCCGCCTTCTCCTTGTATATCTTTGCCAGAGTCCTGGGACTTGCCAAATCCAGTCATGCCTGCTTAGCTTGCTCGACTGATTGTGCCAGAAAAGAAAATAAGACACAGATGTATTTGAGCTCTTTGAGATGCCAGTAAGAGAGACAGCTAATGGCTTCATTTCGACCCTCCCCTTCCAGCTGGGCACAGGTGGGGGATAATGAGGTCCCTCTCCCTAATCAAACTCAATTATTTACTACTCTATATAACTGCAAAGACATTCACATTCAGTTCAGAATATAAAACACACCGTGGGCTACTTCCAACCACTGCCACTGGGTATTTATAACAAACTCAAGTGGCTAACAGTTTGCCTTGGCAGGAGTTTAAGTGTGTAAAGTTTTGCAAACTGTTTCTGTTCAAATATGTCCTGCTGAAATGGGGTCCCAGGCGGGGTTCCATAACTGTCAGGTCAGTGAACTGCATAACATGTGAGAATGTATTCACCATGCGGTACAGACAGGATCTGGAAATCAAACGCTTCATTCTATTGCAGCCTTCTGAGCAGCATCACCATTTTTTCAACAGTGAGACTGACATTGTATTAATAAACATTACAAGTCACTAGGCTTGACACGTACACAGCAGCGGCTGACAGACTCCAGCACAAGCTGAGGGGGAGAACAGAGGAAATCAAAATGAGACATAGTAACTAAACATGGCCAAAGGGGGCGTATCACCAAACAAATCACATTAATGTCAGAAATGTGAGTCCTAAACTTTTAGGAGAGACAGTAACTAAAGCAACAATCTGGTATAATTTTTAAATATTGAAGCAAATTGATGGCTGTCTAAAATGTGTGCTTTTATTGTTCAAACAATGCATATCCTGGCACACTTTCAATACACAGACATTCCAGTAAGCAAAACATACATATATGGTTTGTCTGACCTTTAAATTCTTAGAAGTATATAATTAATGCCTTCCATCTTTATTACTTGCTCCAATATTTCTGTCACTTTAAACAGGCACAAAGAAAAATCTTTTCTTTTCTCTAGACAGAAGCCATTGCCAAAAAGGAAATAAAGTCAGATTTACAAATATAAAATTAAACAGGCTGCATATGTTATGTTTCCATACACGGGGACAATCTGGACAAGACAATGTTTGCTAATACAACAGACCGGAAAGAGACAACACACAGTTGGTCCTCTATGACTTGAGCAAACAATACCGGGTAATTTATATCCAGACTGTCAGCTTGCTTGCAAAGTCTGCATTCTATTTTAGATCTGCCCCTTATCCAACTGCATGACCTGGAGTAACTATTTCTATCTGAGGTAGTTATTTTTTTTTTTAAAAAAAAAACATGTTAAGGAAAATGCATACATAAGAATGCAGTTTCAATGTTCTTATTGATGTCTATCTGATCTAGAAGACTATGGCCATTTTATTAACTTAAGCTGCTCCTTCCTTAAAGCCAGTCCTTCTTTCTCATCCATAGAAATCTGTGTGAAATAATGTGATATACATAACATCATCACAGCTGCTTTTGTCATTGTCATTTGTGAACTCAATTTCACTTCACAAATTCTGGCTGCATTAACACTGCTGGAAGACAGGAAGAACAGATAGACAAGACAGGTCTTTCTCTTGTTCAACCACATCTCTAGAGGACAGTGGTCTTCTTTTGTTCCACCATCTCAGTAGGTCAGTGGCCTTGGCTTAGTTACTGGTAGTAAGGTATGCTTCTCGAGGTTGAGCACCTTTAACAGTCAGCTTTGGAGACCAATCAAAATCCTCCCATTCTTATCTCCTTTTTCGTCTCACACACTCCAGATGCCTAACTATCTGCATTGATTAAGTTCAAGTAGTCAGCATTAGCAACTCAGGGATTTACGCTTATATATTTATTTGCTTTGTCCAAAATCAATCAAGTACAATAGACATCTTAGGAATCTACTTCTGGATATAGTAAGCAGGCACTTTCCAGTAGTGGACTTCTAATTTCCAAGTTGTTAGAATAATCCAGTTGCCAACCTCAAACAACAGCTATATGTCCAAGGGCTTTCCTGAGGCCCGAGGGACTTGGAAGGAAGGCTAGATCTAGAATGACTTAGAAAGGAACTCAAAAGACATCCAACGTGGGCTGGAGAGATGGCTCAGTGGTTAAGACATTTGCCTGCAAAGCCTAATGACCTGGGTTTGATTCCCCAGTACCCACAGGAAGCCTGATGCACAAAGTGGGCATATGTCTGGAATTTGTTTACAGTGCCTAGAGGTTCTAGTGCACCCATTCTCTCTCTGCTTGTAAAAAAAAAGACATCCAACTAGATCTTCTTTTTCATGTCATTTTTCCAGTTAGGTCTTCATTTAATTAAAAATTGTTTATTACCTGTACAGTAAGCATTTTGCTAAGTAGTCAACAAAAGGTGACAGGAGACATATAGGGGGGAGGGACACAGATCCTTATATGAAAGCTCAGATTCTCTTTCAGGGACAGACATGAGACAGAACAGAAACTGGAACTCAGTGGGAAGATAGCCTATTGGAGAGGAAAGCACGCACATGGGCTGGAGTCACACACCCAGTGACTGAAGTCCTGGTCCCATGGCTGATGCTGCCTACACATGGGAGACCCTCAGCTTTAGTTGTCACGAGGGTAAAATACACAATGGATGTCATATACCTGGCACTGGGGTTGGTTGGTAAATAACAGAAGGTACTTGCTAGTGTTCCTTTTGGCCCAAATCATCACTCCAAAAGAAGAAGCCTTATGTAGCACATCTCTGTCTTCGCTTTTGTAGAGATTGCTTACTTGGGGGGATGGGTCATAAAACTTATTACATATAACTCATAATACAGGAGCATTAAATTGTATGATTTTGCTGGGCTCAGTGGAAGCATTTGGGGACTGTCAGCAAGGAGACTTTGACCCAAGCATAAAAACTTCCTGAGAGGACTTAGGGGTATTGTTCAGTGGTTAAAGGCACTTACTTGCCTGCAAAGCCTGCTGGTTTGGGTTTGATTACCCACTATCCATATAAAACCAGGCACAAAAGTGGTATATGTATCTGGAGTGTATGTGTAGAGGCAAGAGGCCCCAATGTGTGTGTGTGTGTGTGCACACACACTTACACATACAAATTAAAAAAAACTCCTAGAAAAAAGCATACTGTGGAGGGTTTTCAGAGAGAGTAAACCTCAGAAGTAGGTGTTCTCTAGCTCGCTGTTACTTAATGCTCTCGGTGAGAGTGATGAAAGTCCAAAATCATGGTCATGTGATAGGAAAACTCAATAAGATTAAGAACTTTTTCATTTGTACAATACATATTGTGCACTGTTTAACAATCACCAAAATAATAGCATTATCTGCTTTTTGTTGAACACTTATTATTTACTTGATGTTTCAATTAATTTAAAAATCGACATGAACTCATTCAATGCCAAAATGGAATTTCATAGCAACTGGAGCTGGAGACATCAGCAAATTTACCATATCCTATTTTGGATAGGAATCAACACTATGGTCCGTAACCTATGCAGTGCAGTCCACTGGGAGAAAAAGACAACAAAGTCAAGAGATAATGACAGTTCTCCATGATGACATCTCTCATAGATGGAGGCAAGCTGAGAGTGTTGGGGAGGCACAAGGCACTTACAGCCATACCTGGGCTTTTGAAGGATCAGAGGAGTTTCCCCATGATAGGGTATCTCCAAGCACACTTGTGGTTTAGCTTTACACCATGCCATGAAAGAGGGGGCCAGGCCAGCAGCACAATAAACTCTAGAACACAGTAAACTCTAGAACCCAGCAAGTTCTAGAACATGGCAGTGGTCTGTGGTCCAGCTCTAGCACACGGTGATGGTCTGGGGTCCAGCTCTAGAACACAGTGATGGTCTGGCACTGAGCTCTGCCTTTGTTGGGTGAACCCCCAACTTTGACTTGATTTTTCTCATGTACAAAATGGGGTAATAATAACTCTTAGATTGTAATCCTATATTTGTAGGGGCTTACTATGACATGTGTCAAATAATCATTACTTAATAAGCAACGTCTTATATATTTTACTAACTATAGCTTTCTTAATTTTAAAAAAATTTATTTATTTATTTGACAGAGAAAGAGAGAGAGAGAGAGAGAGAGAGAGAGAGAGAGAGAGAATGAATGAATGAATGAATATGGGTGTGTCAGGGCCTCCAGCCTCTGCAAACAAACTCCAGACACATGTGCCCTTTTGTGCATCTGGCTAATGTGGGTCCTGGGGAATTGAACCTGGGCCCTTTGGCTTTGCAGGCAAACACCTTAACTGCCAAGCCATCCCTCCAGCTTTTTTTTTTTTTTTTAATATCAAGAAATGTAGGTCTGGAAAGATGGCTTAGCAGTTAAGAACACCCATTCAATTCTCCAGGTCCCACATTTAGCCAGATGCAAAAGTGACACAAGCGTACAATGCCATGCTTTCCCACAAGGGGGTGCATGTGTCTGGAGTTTGTTCACAGCTGCTGAGAGGCCGCTGGCATGCCCATTCTCTTTCTGCCTCTTCCTCTCTGTCTCTCTCATATATATATATATATGAAATGTATAATGGCTGGGCATGATGACATTCACCTAAAATTCTAGTACTTGGGAGGCTGAGGCAGGAGGGCAGGAGGAGCTGCAAGTTTGAGGCCAGCCTGGGAAACATAGTGAGATTCAGTCTCAAAAAAAGCAAGCAAGCCAGGAGTGTTGTCTCACGCCTTTAATCCCAGCACTCGGGAGGTAGAGGTAGAAGGATCACCATGAGTTTGAGGCCACCCTGCGAATACATAGTGGGTTCCAGGTCAGCCTGAGCTGGAGTGAGACCCTACCTCGAAAAACCAAAAAAAAAAAAAAAAAAAAAAAAAAGCAAGCAAAGGAATGATCATGACAATAGTAACAGTCAGCATTTACTGAACTCTTACCTTGTTTACATCATTTCCCCTCCCAAAGGTAGGTACTATTGTTCCTATATTATAACAGAGGAACTTGAGGTTTGGTCATGTTAAGATACCTGCCTGGAGTTATGCACTAAATTTAGTAAATTATACAGTTAGTAACAAGTTGTTGAAGACCCATGATTTGACTCTAGGTCTGTCAGACCTGGGTTTTTAACTGCTCTCAAGCTCAGAAGACAGGTTGATAGATTCAGGCGAAGAAGAGACTTCCAGAGAGGAGAGCACATCCCCCAAATGGGAACCACTGACCAACCTGTGGAAAAGGTCAATACTCACTGCAACAAATTCAGCTTGATTATGCATGTCCTGGCTTTCAGACTAACAGGACCCACAAGATCCTTTGTGAAAAGACTTTGGAGAATGACATGGTTTCACAAGCCACTGTCTCAGTTCTCTGGTCTTGACCAGTTCACAAAAGCAATGACAACACACTATTGTGGTTCCAAACCTGTTCCAGTCTCACTTCCATGTGGGCTCATTCCCTAGCATGCCCAGGTAGAAAATGAAAATATATGAGCCAGAGAAAGTCTTGTAATAACTGTAGCATGCCTGCTTTAAAGTCAGTCCTACAGGTATTACTTTATCCATAAAGAGAGTTCATACTAATGAGAATGCCACAGTTTGTTTCCCCCTGCACTGACCAAGTTAAAATCAAAGCGTATTGTACAACTATGTGATGCTTGACATTGGACAAAGTACTCTTTTAAAAAACAGACATTTTCTAAAAAAACAACTCACTAGACTAATGGGCAGTGAGAAGCCAAAATGACTGCCCTCCGCCTTCTCCTTGTATATCTTTGCCAGAGTCCTTGGGACTTGCCAAATCCAGTCATGCCTGCTTAGCTTGCTCGACTGATTGTGCCAGAAAAGAAAATAAGACACAGATGTATTTGAGCTCTTTGAGATGCCAGTAAGAGAGACAGCTAATGGCTTCATTTCGACCCTCCCCTTCCAGCTGGGCACAGGTGGGGGATAATGAGGTCCCTCTCCCTAATCAAACTCAATTATTTACTACTCTATATAACTGCAAAGACATTCACATTCAGTTCAGAATATAAAACACACCGTGGGCTACTTCCAACCACTGCCACTGGGTATTTATAACAAACTCAAGTGGCTAACAGTTTGCCTTGGCAGGAGTTTAAGTGTGTAAAGTTTTGCAAACTGTTTCTGTTCAAATATGTCCTGCTGAAATGGGGTCCCAGGCGGGGTTCCATAACTGTCAGGTCAGTGAACTGCATAACATGTGAGAATGTATTCACCATGCGTACAGACAGGATCTGGAAATCAAACGCTTCATTCTATTGCAGCCTTCTGAGCAGCATCACCATTTTTTCAACAGTGAGACTGACATTGTATTAATAAACATTACAAGTCACTAGGCTTGACATGTACACAGCAGCGGCTGACAGACTCCAGCACAAGCTGAGGGGGAGAACAGAGGAAATCAAAATGAGACATAGTAACTAAACATGGCCAAAGGGGGCGTATCACCAAACAAATCACATTAATGTCAGAAATGTGAGTCCTAAACTTTTAGGAGAGACAGTAACTAAAGCAACAATCTGGTATAATTTTTAAATATTGAAGCAAATTGATGGCTGTCTAAAATGTGTGCTTTTATTGTTCAAACAATGCATATCCTGGCACACTTTCAACACACAGACATTCCAGTAAGCAAAACATACATATATGGTTTGTCTGACCTTTAAATTCTTAGAAGTATATAATTAATGCCTTCCATCTTTATTACTTGCTCCAATATTTCTGTCACTTTAAACAGGCACAAAGAAAAATCTTTTCTTTTCTCTAGACAGAAGCCATTGCCAAAAAGGAAATAAAGTCAGATTTACAAATATAAAATTAAACAGGCTGCATATGTTATGTTTCCATACACGGGGACAATCTGGACAAGACAATGTTTGCTAATACAACAGACCGGAAAGAGACAACACACAGTTGGTCCTCTATGACTTGAGCAAACAATACCGGGTAATTTATATCCAGACTGTCAGCTTGCTTGCAAAGTCTGCATTCTATTTTAGATCTGCCCCTTATCCAACTGCATGACCTGGAGTAACTATTTCTATCTGAGGTAGTTATTTTTTTTTTTAAAAAAAAAACATGTTAAGGAAAATGCATACATAAGAATGCAGTTTCAATGTTCTTATTGATGTCTATCTGATCTAGAAGACTATGGCCATTTTATTAACTTAAGCTGCTCCTTCCTTAAAGCCAGTCCTTCTTTCTCATCCATAGAAATCTGGTGTGAAATAATGTGATATACATAACATCATCACAGCTGCTTTTGTCATTGTCATTTGTGAACTCAATTTCACTTCACAAATTCTGGCTGCATTAACACTGCTGGAAGACAGGAAGAACAGATAGACAAGACAGGTCTTTCTCTTGTTCAACCACATCTCTAGAGGACAGTGGTCTTCTTTTGTTCCACCATCTCAGTAGGTCAGTGGCCTTGGCTTAGTTACTGGTAGTAAGGTATGCTTCTCGAGGTTGAGCACCTTTAACAGTCAGCTTTGGAGACCAATCAAAATCCTCCCATTCTTATCTCCTTTTTCGTCTCACACACTCCAGATGCCTAACTATCTGCATTGATTAAGTTCAAGTAGTCAGCATTAGCAACTCAGGGATTTATGCTTATATATTTATTTGCTTTGTCCAAAATCAATCAAGTACAATGGACATCTTAGGAATCTACTTCTGGATATAGTAAGCAGGCACTTTCCAGTAGTGGACTTCTAATTTCCAAGTTGTTAGAATAATCCAGTTGCCAACCTCAAACAACAGCTATATGTCCAAGGGCTTTCCTGAGGCCCGAGGGACTTGGAAGGAAGGCTAGATCTAGAATGACTTAGAAAGGAACTCAAAAGACATCCAACGTGGGCTGGAGAGATGGCTCAGTGGTTAAGACATTTGCCTGCAAAGCCTAATGACCTGGGTTTGATTCCCCAGTACCCACAGGAAGCCTGATGCACAAAGTGGGCATATGTCTGGAATTTGTTTACAGTGCCTAGAGGTTCTAGTGCACCCATTCTCTCTCTGCTTGTAAAAAAAAAAAAAAAAAAAAAAAAATCCAACTAGATCTTCTTTTTCATGTCATTTTTCCAGTTAGGTCTTCATTTAATTAAAAAAATTGTTTATTTGCAAGCAGGGAGGGAAGGAGGGCCGGAGGGAGAAAGGAAGGAAAAGGAGGGAGGGAAGAAGGGTGGGCATGCCAGGAACTATAGCCACTGCAAACAAACTCCAGATGTATGTACCACTTTGTACGTTTATGTGGGTACTAGGGAATCAAACCTGGGTCATCAGGCTTTGCAGGCAAGTGCCTTAACCACTGAGAAATCTCTCCAGCTCACAAAAGTGTATTTAATTTTTTTAATTTTTGCTTATTTATGTGCAAGGAGAGACAGACAGAACGGGTACACTAGAACCTCTTGATACTCCCACTGAATTTCAGATGCATGCACCACTTTGTGCATCTGGGTTTATGGACATACTGGGGAATCAAATCCAGGGCATCAGACTTCACAAGCAAGCACTTTAATCACTCCAGTCTCTTTCATTTACTTTTTTAAATAAATGAAATCTATTTTATTATTGCCATCCTCCAATTTCTTCCAGCATGTTATTTTTCTTCTCACTTCTACTTGATAAAGGCAGAAAAATTAGTAATAAAGTATATTGACTAGGGCTGAGGAGATGGCAAGGTGGGAAAAGCACTTGCTGTGCAAGCGTGAGTATCTGAGTTCAGATCTTCAGCAACACATAATAGCCAGACCCTGTAGTTGGTATCTGTAATACCAGTATGCCTGGGGGCAAGAAGGGAGAGAGAGTCAAGAGAACTGCCAGAAAGTTTGTGGACCAGCTAGCTTGGTGAACATAGCAGGGAGCAAGACTCTGCCTTCTTCAATTTAGGTGGGTTGCAAGGACCTATATGACTTACACCCTAAGTTGTTCTCTGACTTCCACATATGCACAACACACATTCACACCCCTGCATTTACATTCCCACAAAAGTATTAATAGAATGTAAATGAGTATAAAATAGCAGTCATATCTTTGCATGAAAGAGTAAAGGGAAATTAAGCTTTTCTCCTTCCTTCCATTTCCTTCCCATCCCTCCCATTTGTGGTAGTGTGAAGCTTGAACCCAGAGCCACACATATGCTAGGCAAGTGCCCTATCACTAAGCTATATACCTAGCCATAAAAATTTCATTTGCTTGAAGAAACAAAGGTCTAATTTTTTTTTTTTTTTCTTAAGGTAGGGTCTCACTCTAGCCCAGACTGACCTGAAATTCACTATGTTGTCTCAGTCTAGCCTCAAACTCACAGAAATCTTCCTACCACTGCCTCCCAAGTGCTGGGATTAAAGGTGTACACCACCACACCCAGCTAATTTCTCATTTTTAAAAAATAGTTTTACTAATTTATTTGTAAGGGAGGAAGGGAAGAAGAGAGAGAGGAAGGGAGGGAAAGAGAGAGATACAATGGGTGTGTACCAGGGCATCTTGCCATTGCAAATGAACTCCAAATGCAGGTGCCACTTTGTGCATCTTGCTTTATGTGGGTACTGGGGAATTGAACTTGGGCTGATAGACTTTGCAAACAAGTGCATTTACCCACTGAGCCATCTCCCCAGACCTATTTTCTCATTTTTCTATAATAGATATATACCAATTAAGCAATAAAAATAATCCAAAGGAATGTTAAGGTCTATTCATATTTTTGTGTGAATTATTCAGACTGATAAATCTCTTCCAGAAATAAGAACAACTATGTAACAATTCTTGCTACTAGATTTGAGACAATATTAATCATTATAGCAGCATTTCCTGAGATTCACAGACACCCTCCCCCCAGGAGTTCACTGATGAGCTCACAGGCTAAGGGTTCAAAATTTAAACAATTGAATTTAGTTCAATGAATATCATACATAGGGGTTAGGGAGATGGCTCACTGAATAAAGTGACGGACACACAGGCATAGAGACATAAATTTGGAACCCTAGTACCCATAAAAATGCCAGGCATGGTGACACATTCCTATGATCTCAGCACTGGGAAAGTGGATACAGGAAGATCCTTAGTGTTTGCTGGACAGCTAACTGAGATGAATGGGCAAGCTCTAGGTTCAGTGTGTCTCAACAAATAAAGTATAGCCAGGCATGGTGGCACACACCTTTAATCCTAGCACTTTGGAAGACAGAGATAGGACTACCACCTTGAGTTTGAGGCTACCCTGAGACTACACAGTGAATTCCAGGTAAACCTGAGCTAGAGCAAGATCCTACCTTGAAAAACAAAAAACAAAACAAAACAAAAATACACTGTTTCTAAAGAGGACACCCAATGTTGACCTCTGGCCTACACACACCTACACACACACACACACACACACACACACACACCCTTCAAACAGGCATGCACATGTGCATGTATTCCACATATATACATGCAAAAATCGTATGTGTGGGCTGGAGAGATGGCTTAGCCATTAAGATTGTTGCTTGCAAAGACAAAGGACCCAGGTTTGAGTCCCCAAGACCTACATAAGCCAGATGCACAAGGTGGTGCATGTATCTGGAGTTTGTTTGCAGTGGCTAGAGGCCCTGGTGTGCTCAATTCTTTCTCTTTTTTCTCTCTCCAATAAATAAAAAAATCATATGAGTATATATATATATGTGGCAATATATATAGATTATGTATGTCAGATGGAGACCTCTCTATATGATTGAACTAAGAGCACACACACACATACATATATATATATCACTATACATATCTATCCCAATTATGGTCCCATGCCCCCCTTTTCCAGTGAAGCTGGAAGAATCTGAGTCACTGCTTAGAGAAGACTACCCTGAGACCACATAGACCCAGGAGAGCCACCCAGCCCTCATCAAAAGTAAAAAGAAATAAACCTTCTGGAATAAGCCAGAGGCTGACAAGTAAATCCAGCCCACATCTACTGCTTCTATATTGCTATGAGTCCTTTTACAATACAAGGGTAGTGCTGAGTTACAGAAACCATGCAGGCCTAAAATATTTATTATTTGGTCCTTTGCTTAAGAAAAAAAAATCTGCCAAACCATTGGGATAAACTGGTGAGATCTGGGAGCTATATGCTGTAGCAGCTATAGTTATATAACATCACTAATAGACAGTAAAAGTCAAATGGTAATCATTGCAAGCTACATGCAAAAACAGTTAAAACTGAGAAAAATGGTAGGAGAACTCAGTGGGCACAAAGTTCTTGATTGGAGCAGGCTTGTTGGTCCCTGAAGAATTTGTTCCCTTTGGTGCCCAAGTTATACTATGCACATGTATCAATCAGGCAGAGAGCCCATCTGTGGATAGATGAATCACCAAAGGCAAAACATAGGATGATTCCACCCATGCTGGTTTACTATAAGTGTGAAGGAGCATGACAGAGGGGTGGGATGGTCTGCTCTGGATATAAGGTTTCAGTTTTTAACAGTTTTTGTTTATCTGTTTTGTTTGTTTTTATTTTTTATTTTTATTTATTAGAGACAGAGAGAGAAAGAGTGAGAATGGGCATGCCAGGGCCTCTAGCCACTGCAAACAAACTAACTCCAGATGCATGCGTCACCATGTGCATCTGGCTTACATGGGACCTGGAGAACCAAACCGGGGTTCTTAGGCTTTGCAGGCATGCACCTTAACCACTAAGCCATCTCTCCAGTCCTGTTTGTTTGTTTTTTGAGGCAGGGTTTCACTTTACCTCAGGCTGAACTGGAACTTGCTCTGTAGCCCAGGCTGGCCTTGAACTCACAGCAAACCTTCTTCAGCCTGCCAAGTGCTGGGATTAAAGATGTGTGCTACCATGCCTGACTTAGATTTTTTTTTTTGCCACCTTTAAAAAATTTTTATTTTTTTATTATTATTTTTAAATTTATTTATTTTTATTGACAACTTAGATTTGTTTTAAAACAAGGAAAGTCCTGAGCTAACCATTATGAATTACTCATGATAGCAGGAATATGGTGGAGCAAATCAAAAGATTTTTCTAGTTGAGAATGCGTACATTTTGGTGGAGATACATTATAAATCAATTGGCTCATTAAAAAATAATGTACTGGTAATTAAAAGTACATTCATTGTTTAAAAAGAAAATAATATGGTAATCATGTTTCCATGAAATGGAAGTCAAAAGATTCAAGTTGACAAGTAAAACATTTAACACTCATTACACCCAACACCATCAATTTATTTTCAGCAAACATCAACATTAAAGCTATTAATTTGGGTCTGGGGAAATGGCTTGGTGGTTAAAGGTGCTTGCCTGTAAAGCCTTCAGCCTGGGTTTGATTCCCCAATTCTCACATGAAGCCAGAATTCACAAAGTGGTGCATGCATCTATAGTTCATGTTCAGTGGCAAGAAAACCTGTTTCACTCACACCTTCTAACAAATGAAATAAAAATATTTTAATAAGCTGTTAACTTGTATTTTATTTTTAAAAATACTTTTACTTGAGAGAGGGAGGGAGGGAGGGAGTGAGTATGGGCATGCCGGTCCTCTGGCCACTACAAAAGAACTCCAGATGCATGTGCCACTTTGTACATCTGGCTTTATATGGGTACTGGAGAATTGAACCTGGGTAGTCAGACTTTGCAAGCAATCACTGAATCATCTCCTCAACCCATAATTTATATTTATCAATGCTATATAGTTTTACTTGCATTTAATCTGTAATATATTTATTTACTTATTTGAGAGAGAGAGAATGAATATGGGTGCACCAGGGTCTCTAGTCACCGCAAACGAACTCCAGAAGCATGTGTCACCATGTGCATCTGGCTGACTTGGGTCCTGGGGGGGGGTCAAACCTAGGTCCTTAGGTTTCACAGGCAAGTGCCGTAACCACTAAACCATCTCTCCAGCCTTGATCTGTAATTTTCTTTATGTTATATAAAAACAGGGAATTTATAGCCATAACATCATAGAATGTTATAGCTAGAGCTTTCCATCTGTATGTAGTTTAGTAGAACAATAATATATAATTTTGGAAAACTCTGAGACTTAACAATGGAATTCAGAATTTATCTTTCTTTAAGAGTTCCATATACTCCTTATGATTAAGAAAAATCCCATTATCTGTATCTTACAGGTGAAGAAACTAAGACTTGCAAAGGTAAATGAAGTTGCCAAAATTCATGAAGTAAGTCACTAGTTAAGCTTTTTCAAAGTTCAAAGCCTGTGTTGCCTCATATGGAGGGAAAAGTGGTATTCTAAGTCTCTGGTATGGGTGGTTTGAGAGTCTCTGAGGCCAGAAAGTAACTTAAGGCTTACTAATATGCAAAAGGCTGTGACAGGGAAGAAATTAAGAGGACTCAGAAAGCAAGGTAGGGACATAGTGTTTGCCATCAGTCCCCTGTCTCTCCTCCCAGCAGTCCTCAGACACCTGAAGATTCACTTATTTCTTCACAAAGCCCTATGCTGGATATTATGGACACAGAAACTTATCTGTTCTATCCCAATCATTGGGGAGCTCATGATCTGAGGGTATCTGCTCATAACAGAGCTAATTTGTCTATAGATCCCCAATGCATAACCACCTGCCCATGTTCAGTGGAAGTTACTACAATTCAGCCTTTTAAGTCTGGCTGAGTAATGTCATAAAACAGTAAGTAAAAGGCAAAAAGATGCAATAGGAAAGTTATCCATTCAAGAAATATTTGTGTGGGGCACAAATGGTCCAGCTCCTCTCAAAGGGTGTTTAAATTAGTCCTAACAGTAACAGCAGCAACCACTAAAGACAATACTGACCTACACCAGTCCTCAGGATTGATCTGTGATGGAAGTATTATTCCTAACCACTTAACTGAGCAAGAGGAACATTAGGAAACCCCTCTTGGATTATACCACTAGGAAGGACAAAGCCAGATTCAAGACCACCATGCTCTTTCTTCTGCACTCTAGTGGTGGCTACAGGTCAGCCTTCAGGGACTGGGATCCACCTGACTGACTAAGCAATATTAGAACCCCTCCTCACCCTTCACCAGGCTGTTAGAAAGGACATGGGTCAAACTCAGGCCTGTGAGCAAAACTGCTCTGCCTGAGTTCTCACATCTATATGTTGGTCAAAATGCAAATTGGACTATTTTGAGGTTAAATGAGAGAACACACACCTAGCTGTTCTTTCCTTATTGTCAAACCTACTTTCCTCTTTCTCCTTCAGCTCAGTGTCTTTCTTGCTACCTCCTGTTGTTCCCTCTCTACTGGGAGAGAGGTACAAAGAGAAAAAGGAAGAAAGGGGAAAAGGAAGGAAGAAAGAACATGTTCTCATTTTACTGATAGGAACCATTGGACATGCCCCTGGAGACTCCTAAAGGCCTCTGTCCTGTATTCACAGGCTTAGAGTAGGGACCAAACAGGTGGGTAGGAGGTTGCTGAACCCAGAGCATATATACATATGGCAAATGGTCAGCGACCTGCACTATTTCATTAGATGACTGGGAAAAAGAAGACAGTTTACTAACACTTTCATTCTAAATGTTCACACAGAGATTTACTTTACAGCATGTTTTCTGATACATTTCAGACATGACAAACAAACTCCATTGAATATTAAAATTGAAAAAGATTGACTAGGGAGCTAGGGATGTAGCTCAGTTGGTAGAATGCTTGCCTAGCACACACAAAGCCCTAGCACTCAGGAAGTACAGGCAGGAGTATCAAAAGGTTTAGGGCCAACCTGGGTTATACGAGATCCTGTCTGA
This sequence comes from Orientallactaga sibirica, assembly GCA_036365145.1. NCBI lineage: Eukaryota > Metazoa > Chordata > Mammalia > Rodentia > Dipodidae > Orientallactaga > Orientallactaga sibirica. The sequence continues at coordinate 8,882,448 of JAEOAD010000034.1, read as the reverse complement.
AAGGAAGGAAGAATAAAAAGGAGAGGGCTGAAGACATCTCTCAGTGGTTAAGATGCTTGCCTGCAAAGCCAAAGGACCAGGTTCAATTCCCCAGGACCCATGTAAGCCAGGTGCATAAGGTGGCGCACGCATCTAGAATTTACATTGGTGGAGGCCTTGATGTACCCATTCTCTCTCTCTCTCTATGCTTCTCTTTCAAATAAATAAAAAACTAAAAAATATATAAATAAAAAAAGAAAGGGAGGATGGAAGGAGACAGGCGGGAGGGAAAGGGAAAGGAAGAGAGAAGGGAAGAGGGAAGGGAAGGGAAGAGAAAAAGGAAGGGAGAAGGGAAGGAAGAAGGAAGGAAAGAAAAGGGAAGGGGGAGAGAGGAAGAGAGGAAGGAAGGAAGGAAGGAAGGAAAAGAAAAAAGGGAGGGAGGGAAGGAGGGAAAGGGGGAAGAGATGACTACAGTGACTGTGGAGTGTGTTTGGCAGTGGGAATGCAAGGATGGGGGTAATTCAGAAGAAAACAAAGAGTACTGAAAGGAAAGGACTGGGTGCTTTCCCATCCCTTCTCCAGATGACAGGGCACTTACAGAAGTCCTATGTCTTCTTAGATACCTGTTATGGGAAGGTAAATTTATCCCAGGCCAGACCTGTCCCATTGAAAATCATTGCTTTAAAGGCTCTTTCTTTAAAAAGGACTGCTATGACCATATTAATATTCATGTTTTAAAAATTATAGTTACTTATTAGTAATAAAAATGGAAATAAAATCTATTGAAAATGCTACTGCAGACATCTTTCTTTGTGTATGTGGTGCTGGGGACTGAGCCTAGGGCCTTGTGCATAGTAGGTACGCAGGCTATCACTGAGATACATCCTCAACCTCTATAGACATCTTTCAAAGAATAAGGGGAGGGTGACAACATGCTGTAATGGTCAACTAGAAAATAAAATGGCTTTCTGATTTCAGCTGATGGCATTATAAACTGGTACATTTTTTACAAAATTTATTTATTTATTTATTTAGAAAGAGAGAAAGAAGCAAATAGAGAGAGAGCGAGAAAGAATGGGTGCACCAGGGCCATTAGCCACTGAAAAGGAACTCCAGATGTATGCACCACCTTGTGCATCTGGCTTATGTGGGTACTGGGGAATTGAACCTGGGTTTTTTTTTTTTTTGAGGCAGGGTCTCACTCTAGCCCAGGCTGACCTGGAATTCACTCTGTATTCTCAGGGTGACCTTGACCTCATGGCAATCCTATCTCTGCCTCCCGAGTGCTGGGATTAAAAGTGGGCGCCACCATGCCTGGCCTGAACCTGGGTTCTTTGGCTTCACAGGCAAGTGCCTTAACCACTAAGCCATCTCTCCAGCCCTAAACTGGTACATTTTTAGGAAGGTATAATTAAAAAAAAAAATCAGTGTTTTGGGTTGGGGGTATAGCTTAGTTGTAGAACACTTACCTAGCATGTGTGAAGCTCTGTGTTCAATTCACAACTCACACATTGAGAGAGAGGGGGAAGAAATTTCTGGTACCGGACTAACAACTCTACTTACTTAAAGGAGATGAATCTAAGGAAGTTATTCATCATAAATCACAGGGATGTAGATAATGACTGTCACTACATAATTACTTATGAAAACCTAAATAATGACACACTCTAAATATTCTGTGATTATTTCATTGTACCTTATAAACTTTGCATTTATACTGTTTACGTCACATTTAAAAAATTATTAATGTATTTATTTATTGGGGGGGGGAGGGAGAGAATGGGCATGCCAAAGCCTTCAGCCACTGCAAACTCCAGATACATGTGCCACCTTAGCATCTGGCTTACATGGGTACTGGGGAATTGAATCTCAGTCCTTAGGTTCATAAACAAGTGCCTTAACTGCTAAGCCATCTATCCAGCCCCTTATATTACATTTTAATGATTTATTTGATAACTGTGTCCTCATTAGGTAGTATTCTCCATGAGAGAAGGGCTGTCTGTGTTTAAACCTTCGGCATAAAATAAGGGTAGATTGCAGAAAATAAGAACAAATATTTATGATATATTGTTAAGGGAAAATGTAAAATATATGTATGCAAAGAGTAAAACTGTAATTTACATACCCGTGGAAATGGTTATACAAAATAAAAAACAGTTACATTAGGATGGTGGGATGACTGGGTAACTTCTGAATTATTTTAACAATTGCATAATTTTAAATAAGAATTTTGTAAAGTTGTTTTGGAACCTCAGAAATGAAAAGTGTAAAAATAAAAGTGTTTTTATAGACACTAAGCTGGAGAAACCTTGAGGAGCTGCTCCCAGCTCACTCCAGAAACCTAGTGCTCTTTCTTTGCTTAAGGGCAGAAGGACCCACAGCACTCATATTGCGCAATCCTAGTTTCCTAAAGTCGCACACAAAGGCAATCTGTTTTAAAGAAACAGGACATTCCTCTACAGTAGACAGTGAATTTACTGTTTCTTAACAGCAGGGGGTGCCAAAGGGATCACTACTCCCAGGAGATGGCCAGGAGAGACATGCAGAGGTCTAGGTTAGAAACATTAGGTTAGAGTGAGGCCAGGGTGTACAGAATGAGCCTTAACTACCAACACTGAGCAGCTCTGTGCACCCAAACAAACAAGTCACCCTTCATCTTCACCTCTAGTGCAGGTAACAAATCATAGATGCATCGGCCATGCTGGTAACTGTCCTGAACAGATAGCCTGGCTAACACCACTGTATGGTATGTACTGGTGCAGATTTTTTAAACAGCATTTTACATCCATCACCACTCTGAAACAATAGGCTTCAAGAGTTCCAGTTAGATGTGTAGCTGGGTCTTGTTACGTGATCTATTAGTAAAATCATACGTGTCACTACATCACAAGATTTGTTTAATAACTTTAAATATAAGAGGATTCTTTTATGTTCTAATGAATTTCATTTTATGCACGTATATACACTTTTCACAGTAGTGATTTCCACACTGTCAATGTGAGGGAATGGGGTAAGTACATCTGATCAGTCTAAACGAAGGCAAGTGAGAGGAAAATTCAAATTGGATCTGAACAAAGTTGGTGACAAAGTATTTTAATTAAAACATGAGAGAAAAGTGGCTGTAGTACACAGTTTCATCTGCTTGGATTCCTTGCACACAAAGACAAACCCAGAGGGGTGCTTCTCAGCATCCAAGCATACCAGAGCCTCTGAGGCTACTCACAAACACATGTTCAAAGATCTCTCTCACGTGTGGCAAAGCAGGTCTAGATGCTGGGGCATGAAATAAATGCATATGTTCCCACATCTTTCTGGAACTGATCACAAGTGCAGACCCTCCAGATATCAAATACCATCCATCGGATGAGCAAAATCAAGAGCAGGTAAGTAATCCTAGAAGACAGGGACGAGAACCTGAAAATAATGGCAGTCGGTACTCACATTCGAACAAACAGTGACTCTTTGGATGTCAAACCAGGAGATGAATACTTCTCAACCAGGGCCAAAGTACTGAAGCCAAATTTATGAATGGGCTCATTGGAGTCCAGTGGGGGGAAATCCGTGTCCACCTCCCCATCATCTTCAGCAATGTGCAGGCAGTAGGCACTGACATTGTCACTGAAAGGAAAACCACAAAGGTGAGTAAATACAATGTACAGAGAGGATAAGGAAACTAGAGGATGTGGCAAACTGCAGACCCTATTGATACAGTTAGAATTCTCAGCACCTACTTCAACCAGTAGATAGAAAACACATGGCAGTACAAAGTTGGGAAATATGTGAAACAAGGGTGTTGATATTGTTAATCTACATTTACTGAGGTTCTGTTGAGGATATGATGTACAACCTAGTCTGCAAGATCAAAGGTGAAGCTTATTATGTACTAGGGGAAAAGTAAACCACTATACTAACTATACACAAACGAGAATAAACAAAGGAAAATACGTGGGAACCAGAGGCCCTTGATGCATAGGTACAAGGAAGACAGACCTGCTCTAGCCAGGCAGTGTACACGGGGACCAGCACCATCCACATAGTTCTTTCCCTAAGGAGTACCTAACTCACTAAGCAGGATATGATTCCAAACACCATGGATCTTAGTTGAATAAAAGCAAATTTCCTGATTGATCCTGATGTAGCCGACTAGCTCTTTCTATCACTTCTGAATATTCCTCATTTCTCTGACATGTCCAGTCTGTACTAGTTTAGACTTGCCTAATTTAGAATCAACACAATTTCCTCCCTCTTCTTCAAGGAGAGTAAAAAGCCAGTTTGTTAAAAAATAGTGGGAAATGATACCAACATATATACCATTTAAAAGCTCAATGAAATCAACATAAACACTTTAAGACAGCCTGCTCCAAAGTGGGTGTGAAACTGCAACCCCACCAGCATTCAAAGACCGGTTGGCTTCAGAAACATAATTCCATAGTTTATAAGGCTGAAGAATTCTAAATTCTGTAGCTAAAATTTGGAGTTTTAATTACATGATTGATGCTTAAATTAATTAATTGCAAAGTGTATGCTAATTGTTTAATTGGTTGCTTGATCTATATAGATCATTTTTTGAATTAAATGAGTTGATTTACAAAGTTTATTGATTGGATGTGACAATGAATTATTTCACTGACTACCTGATTTGCAATTTTCCCAATTAATTCACAAATCTTTCGTTGCAGCTCTGCTTACTGAGAGAGAGCTTGCTTCAGGTGATCTATATTCAGGGAGTCTATCATGAGTGAGAGATATTTATTATATAAAACTGGTAATAGGGACAGGTTAAAATTAATGGAAACTGTAAATTTGCTAAATGGAAGGATAACAAGAAAGTAATCTGGCTATGTTTGTCAGTATTGCTGTTAAGACATTCAAAACTCAGGTCTGAATGGTATGGGAAACTTGGATGTTAGCAATAGGGTACCAACTTAACCACCAAACAACTGTAGAAGCAGATGCTCTGTGAATAAGCAAAGGCCATGGTAGAGTACTGAGTGATCGGTGGTCTAAAACTCGATGAGTTTAAAGCTTAGCTTCATGGCTCATGGGCTATGGATTCAGAGAGTAAGCTTTACCTTGAGTTTCCATTTCCACCTCTATAAAAAGGTTATAAGTATCTGATTCAGGATTACTTAAAGTAATAGATATAAGGCTGGAGAGATGGCTTAGTGGTTAAGGCACTTGCCTGCGAAGCCTAAGGACTGATGTTCAAGTCTCCAGGTCCCACATAAGCCAGATGCACAAAGTAATGCAAGCATGTAAGACTGCACATGCGCATAAGGGGGTGCACATATTTGGAGTTCAATTGCAATGGCTAGAGGCCCTGGCATGCCAACTCTCTCTTTCTCCCTCATTCTCGCTCTCTCACATAAAAAAAAGGCCAGTCTGTTGGGCTTGGCTCAAAAAAAAAAAAAAAAAAAATAGATGTAGAGCTTAGCATATAAGTAAAAATACATGGTAAGGTACTACAGCAAAGTCAGATGGAAACTAAGTTTTACAGTTATGTCAGTTCTTAAATTCTGGATAGTACAGCAACAAAGAAACTGAGCAGCTCAATCCAGGTACATGCATCTGTAAGGAGATTTTTAACATAGTCACTGTGCTGCAGCCTTGGGGCTGCGAGCCTCTAGGGTTTTATGAACAGGGAAGACATTGATGGGTCAAGCCATAGGCAGCATAGGTTATTTATTGCCATGTAAATCAACCTGAGAAATGTCTGTGATTCCTTAGCACTACAGAGGTTCAAGGGCAATAATAGGACTATTGATCAAAGGAGAAAGCCAAACACTGATATCAGAAGAATTCTGCTTTGATGGTCATGGAATGTCCCTCAGTCCCCACAAAACAAATTCTTAACTACAAAGTACTTAACTTCAACTCTTAACTACAAAGTACGAAACCGTTCATTCAAAAATCAACTATAAAGTGCGCAAACTGCACTGCAGTCTGTCCTGAGCACTGAGGACAAAGCAAGAAAAGGGTTCCTGCTGTTATACATGAATGGAAGTTTTTTTGGGTTATCAGTAAAGTCTAATAGTGTTTAAACAGCACTCCCACCACTTATCTGAAAATCTGAGATAATGAGTAACGTTCCATACTCTATGCATGGGCCTACTACTCTTTAGAAACATGGAGCAGGACCAGGAACAAGGGAAACCTCAGCCACTGCATAGAAAGAAGCATGTGATCTAGACCCTGATCTCAGCATTCCATGCTTCACTCATCCTCAGAATCCAAGTGGTCACTGTCTACCAAATTTTGGAATTACAAAGGAAATAATCTTATCTACCACATAAGGGTCTTATAAGGATTAAATGACTACTTATTGCACAGTAACTGGCATGAGAAAGGATTCTCACTTTGCTATGATTTCTTCTGCAACTCTTCATCTTCTGGTGATACTGAAGCATGATGGACAGTGTGAAAAAGAGAAACCTAAAGCTTCTGCTTGTGACTACTAATGGGGAAAAGTCATCAAGCAAATAATATCTAGTGAAAACTGGACCCACATGAAGAAGTTAAATTTTAGAGCTGGGTTGGCATGGAAGGTACCATTCTTAGAGGGACCATAAGCTTGTAAGAGGGCAGAGGTCTGAAAAATCAATGGGTGCAAAATGGAGCCTATGGTCAAAAGTCAGCTTTGGAAGTAGAGGATATGGGGACATGGGACCAAACCTTTGATGAGTATAATAACTAAATTTCACTTATGTTTCATCAAATAAGTTTTTTCATTGGGAAATTTTATTTCATTAAGTTGCTTACCAACATTCATTTTATGTTTCAAGCTTGATGTGACTTTTATGGAGGGACAAGCCTGTAACTCATAGCTAGATGGCATTTAATTTATATGTGAACATTCAGGAGCATCCTAGATTTTACCATGTGATCTGGTGTGTTCAGTTTATAAGAATTCACTCCTTTTAGAAAGATGCAATATATACTTTTAAGCATGATGACCAGAGAGCTGAATGCTTATTGTATTGTTTCCAATGAAAAAGAAAATAACACGTGTCTCTAAAACGTACAGAACTCTCAGTACTTGGGCTTTGGTGTTGGAGGGCAGAATCAATATTCAGAGTGTGGCAGGTATTAGCAAGGAAAAAAGGGGGAAGGTAGTGAGAGGACTGTAGCTCAGGAGTTGATCTCTGAAGTAAGAGAAAAAAATGTTAAGACTGTAAGGGTTTCACTTCTCCAAAAACCTTATAAAATAGAAAGTATAAATTAATAAATACTGTAAGGTATGTCTGGCCATAGTTTAGCTTGAATTATCTGGTAAAGAGGATCCAGGTAGACAGAATGCCCACTTGTTTCTAACTGGAAGCCAGACCATCACACTGCTCTCTGTCTCCTCTCCTTTCTGAGAGTCTCTGATGAAATGTCTTCAGATATATTGATCTTCTCTTTGCTGTTATTATCAGCCAGGTGTTTTTATTTTATATATTATGTTTATCGCTAGAGGTTCCACTTTCTGTCTTTGTGGTGTTCACATGTAGAGCTATATTGTTTTGAACATGTGGAACATGGTTATAATAATAGTTAATTGCTACTGCCATAATTTCTGGAAAGTCCTTTGTATTGCCCTGAATTAGAGACATTCTTCAAAGCAGAATTTTGAATTTGGAAACCCACAAAGTCTGTAACATTCACTCCCAATCCTACTACCAGAGGACCTGGTGGAAACATAAATGTGGTATTACCATCCCATGCTTTAAAGCTTTTTTTTTTTTTTACTACCTTTAGTATAAAGTCAAAAGAACATATCCAAAGTGCCTATTTCTATAACACCTTCCACTGCACTATGCCAGCTTTCAACCAGCCTTCTGCCATGCCAGACTTACACCGAGGGTTCTGAACCTGCTCTCTGCTTCTGTTAGAAGCTTCCTCCTCAGGCCACATACCAGTCCATCACTGTGCAGTCTGTCAGCCTGTGTCCACCTGGTCAAGCCACTGGGATTGACTCAAGTATCATTTCCACTAACAGAGATTCTCTGACATCTCTTGTACCTCAATTCTATCTCCAGGCAGAACTACACAGGCTTTTCCTGTGGCCTCATGGCACTCTGCATGCTCATTGTTCTGGATGTTTCAACGACACCGGAGGTGTGCATGTATAATCTGGTGTCTCAACCATTAGCCTAAAGCTCCAGCCACAATCTTCATGATTTTTAATTTTTTTTTGAGAGAAAGAGAAATACAGAAATGGGCAGGTAGTGAGAGAGAGAGAGAGAGAATGGGCACACCAGGGCCTGCAAATGAACTCCACTCAGCACTGTGCTCTAGGTAATAGCAACACTTAGAAAACATGAATGAATACAAACAATAAGTAATATGAGCCAAGTGCTAGTACACTACACTTGAAAGTTTCTTCTTCCTCAACATTCTGTAACTGTCTGGAGTGAAGCAATAACATTGCTCTTGTTTTCCAATTTATCCTAAATACATGAAACTAAAAAAAAAAAATGTTGAAGCAATGAAAAAGTGTAAAACTACAGAGACAATAAAAAGGTCAGTGGTCATCACAGTTGAGGAAGAGGGATGAATGAATGGATGGAGCACAGAGTTTTGGAGATGACAAGAGAGAAAAGTGGAAAGGCATTTCTGACTAGAAAATAGCAAAGTAGACAAAGTGTTATTGTCAGTTAAAAATATGAAACCTAAAAAAAACAAAAAACAGTGAAGCCATTAGATGCACGGGAGCACAGCTGGGATCTGTCTCATGGGGAAGGGCCACTTATGCTCATAGTATTATTTAAGCAAGTGGTTCTTAATGATGACTCCAAGAAACATAAAGTGCCAGCAGTGACCTAGGCAAGGGACTATAAGATAGAAAGAGTAAATGCAGCTGTGCAAGCACACAGTGAAAGAAAGAAACAATAAAGAACATACAAAGAATAGCAAATAGCAAAGGTGGCTGGAAACATATAATGTAAGGCCAACACTCCTAAATGCTATGGGGCATCAGAGTAATCACTTGAGATATCAAGAAAAGGCTAAATTTTGCTACTAATGCTGAATTGCTACCAATACATAGAAGTAGCTGGCTTTTGTTACAGTATGTAGTAATAGTATAAACACATATTTACTAAGTACTTGCCATCCATTTATTCATTTCTTTTTCATAGTAACCTGTTAGTTCCCACTTCCTTTTACACATGAGAATACCACATTTGTGTAGCTTAAGTAGTTCACCCAAGATCACCTGCTGTTGTGTTAATACCAGACTCAAAACCAAGACTGTGGCTAGTGTACCCCACATTTTTGGTGTTTGTGTAGTATGTGTGCTGCAAGTAGAGGCCAGAGGTTGCCATTTGGTGTCTCCCTCTATCATTCTCCACACCTCATTTATTCATCATTCATTCGCCCATCTTCACCTTATTTACTTAGACTGATCCCAGAGCTCACCAATTTGGCTAGTCTAGCTACTCAGTTTGCCCCAGGGATTTTTTTCATCTCCACAATAGAGTGCTAGGATTACAGGTGTGCACCATTATGTCCAGTATTTACATGGGTGCTGCTCATCCAAACTCTGTTACTCATGCTTGCATAACAAGTGTTTATCCATTAAGTCATCTCCCCAGCTCCAGGCACCTCACACTTTTAAGCACTATATTACTCTTTAAAAAGCAAAGATGCTAATATATGTTAAAGAGCTTCTATGAAAAGTGATTAGAGGGCTGAAGAGATGGCTCAGTACTTAAAGGCACTTGCTTGCAAAGCCTAACAGCTTGGGTTTGATTCCTCAATATTCACAGAAAGCCAGAAGCAATAAAGTGGCACATGTGCCTGGATTTGTTTGTGGTGGCAGGAGACCTGGCAGGCACATATTCACTCTTTCTTTGCTCTGCTCTGTGTGTTTTTTTTCTCTCTCTCTTAAACATATAATTAAATAAAATTTTAAAAGAAAAATGATTAGAATCAAGTTTGGTGCTTAGTGAGATAATCCCTTGACTAACTACAAACCCACCAACTTCCCCTAAGGATTCTACATAGCTGAAGTTATACTATATCTTGGTATACTTTGCACTGTTCAATATAGTAGCCATAAAGTACATGTGGCTACCAAGCATTTTTATATGTGGCTAGTTTGAATTGAGATAAGCTATAAATTGCAAATAAACAACAGACATTAAAGATTCATTACCAAAGCAATATATGTCATTAAAACTTTTAATGTTGGGCTTGAGAGATGGCTTAGCAGCAAAGGCACTTGCCTGCAAACCCTAACAACCTGAGTTTGATTCCCCAGCACCCATGTAAAGCCAGAAACACAAAGTGGCACATGCGTCTGGTATTTGTTTGCAGTGGCTAGAAGTCCTGGTGTGCCCATTCTCACTCTGTCTCTTCTCTTTGTATCTGCTTGCAAATAAATTAAAACAAATTTAAAAAAAAAACTCTTTTAATGTTGATTATATGTTGATATCATTTTGCATACAATAAAATTTAAGTCTTTCATATATATACATGTGCCATAGGGTGCAAATGGAGGTCAGAGGACAATTTTGCTCTATTTTCTATGAGACAGAGTCTGTTGCCATTGCAATGAATGGCCAGACTATTTGGCCTGTAAGCTTTGGATTCTCCTGATTCTGCCTCCCACCGTCACAGGAATGTTGGGTCACAGAAGCATGTATCACTTTGCAGCTGATTTTATGTGGGTGCTGAGCAACTGAACCCAAACAGGCCGGCTTTGCAAAGAAGTACTTTAACCATTGAGCCATCTCCCTAGCTTCCACTTTTTGTTAATTTTATAAATAATTACTAAAAAATCTAGAATTGCAAATGTGCCTCATACTCGCAGCTTTCATTACATTTCTTTTGAACAACACGGTTCTATATCTGAAACTTCCACTCACTGGCCATAGCAACAATCTCCAAGGTACACTACTTCAGTTTCTGAATTATAACAAACTCTTTAGGCTTTTAGTAACTCACCTATCACAGGAGCCTGACAAACAACAAAGGCAGATAAGAGAGCAATAAAATCCCACTGAATGTCTAGGGGTCAAGTGAAAGTAAGAATATAGGAAGGGGGTTGGGCTACTCTACAAAAGAGTCATAATATATGACTAAAGTCTTGAAATAAAAAATAGGGATAGTTAAAATTACTCGTGAAAATCCCTTAAATTATCTATGAAGTGGAATAAATGTGGTTTTGTATAAAGAAGGATGTAGATCTCAAGTTCATGACAGGGTAAAACCTCACTGAATTTTACTTTTCTCTCACAAATGGGTATTATTCGAAATATATTGCTCCATTCTTGAATCTAATGGAGAACCATAAATTAAGAAATGTTTAAAAAAACTCTTACAGGTCATAAGTAGGCCTGCAGAAATACAGTCAACTGATCTTTAACACAACAGCAAAAATAATTCAATGAAGAAAAGACAGTAGTTTCAACAGATAGTGCTGGAGCAATCAGATATCCACATATAAAAACAAGGAGAGCCGGGCGTGGTGGCGCACGCCTTTAATCCCAGCACTCGGGAGGCAGAGGTAGGAGGATCACTGAGAGTTCAAGGCCACCCTGAGACTACATAGTTAATTCCAGGTCAGCCTGGACCAGAGTGAGACCCTACCTCGCAAAACCAAAACAACAACAACAACAACAACAACAACAAAAAAAAAAAAAACAAGGCATACAGATGCATAAGGTGGTGCATGCATCTAGAGTTTACAGTGGCTAGGAAGTCCTGGCACACCCATTCTATCTATATATCTGCCTCCCTTCTCGCTCTCTCTCTCTGTCAAATAAGCAAATACAATTAAAATTTTTAAGGCATATAGACAAAGAGCTTCCCACCCAAGTTACATACAACTTATAAACCTTTTCTCCCTCCCTCCTCCCCCTCCTATTTCTTCCTTTCTTTTTTTTTTTAATTTTAATTTGAGACAGACAGAGGAGACAGAGAAGGAGAGAGAGAGAGAGACAGAAAGAGAGAGAGATAATGGGTGCACCAGGGCCTCTAGCCAAAAGCATGCACCACTTTGTGCATCTAACTTATGTGGGTTCTGGGGAATCAAACCTGGGTCCATTGGCTTTGCAGACAAGTGCCTTAACCACTAAGCCATCTCTCCAGCCCTTCTTCCTTTCTTTCTTATGGTGCTGAGGATTAAACTTGAGGCCTGATTCCCAACGCATGTTAAGTACTCTACAACTGAGCTATATCCCCAGCCCAGGACTAATATGTACCTAAATATAAAGCACAGAATTAGACAACTTCTAGAAGAATATATAAGAGAACAATCTAGATAACCTTGGATTTAGTGATGACTTAGATCAAACTCTCACAGTAGGATCCATGAAAGAAAAAATTAGTGAAAAGTCTAAGATACTCAACATCATGGCATGTGGGAATTATGAATTAAAACACAACTAAAATAACACTACACACTTATTAAAATAGCTATAATCCAAATACTGGCAAAACCAAATGTTGGTGAGGATGTAGAACAACAGAACTCTCATTGTTCACTGGTGAGAATGGCAAATGACAGCATTCTGAAAGACAATTCAGCAGTTTCTTTCAACATAGGCTTATGATGAAATCCAGGAATTGTGTTCCTAGGAATTTGCCCACATGAGATGAAAATATGTGCACACAAAAATCTGCCTAGGGCTGAAGAGATGGCTCAGCAGTTATGAGCACTTCCTATGCAAGCATGTGGGCCTGAGGAGGTGTGAAAGACCATTTGAGTTCAATTCCCAGGACCCATATAATATGTCCACACACACTTGTAACCCCAGTCCTGTAGGGAGACAGACACCCAGCAATCACTGGAGCTTGTGAAAACTTGGCAAGCTCTGGGATCAGTAAAAGACTTTGGCTCAAGTAAGAATGGGCAGAGAAGTGATGGAGTTTGATTGATAGCTACTGCTCTGGCCACAGTAGGAAAGCACAAAGGATGCTGCATGACACATACATGCATCTCTTTCTCTCTCTCTCTTTCTCTCTCTTTCCCCTCGCCCCCCCCCACATTACACAAAACCTAAACAGGAATGTCTACAACAGTTTTCTTTGTAATTACCAAAAAAATTGGAAGGAACTAAGATGTCCTTCAATGGAAAAACAAACTGTGAAACAAAAAGTGTAATGTTACTCAGCAATAAGATGAGCCAGCTAGACAAGATGGCATATACTCACCTATGGTCCTAGTAAAAGAGAAACCCAAGCAAGATAGTTTTCTTTTTTTTTTTTTTTTTTTTTTTAAGATTTTATTTTATTTATTAGAGACAAAGAGAAAAAGAATGAGAATGGGTGTTCCAGGTCCTCTAGCCACTGCAAACGAACTCCAGACGCATGCATCACCATGTGCATCTGGTTTATGTGGGACCTGGAAAATTGAACTGGGGTCCTTAGGCATCACAGGCATACACCTTAACTGCTAAGACATCTCTCCAGCCCTGCAAAAAGCCCAGCTTTTTATAGGCAGTCAGCCAGAACTGACCCAGGGACAAGAAGATGCATTCCTGTCTGCCCTGATAAAACTAGAACTAGGAGTTTGATCCAGTCTCATCCAAGATGGCAACAAGCAGTTCCTTAGCAACAGTGTCCTCTATTTCTTCTCCAATCTAACACACTAGTGGGTTATACCCTCCTGAATCATCCCCTTGAGTCCACAAACCAATCAGGTCTCTCCCTTACATACCTGAGTCTGATCTCAAGGTTCACCCTAATTAAATGTCAGAGCCATAAAAGGGCTTGACACATGTGTAATTGCTCTCTTGGCTACTCATTTTCTTGCCATCTGAATCTCCTGGTACCTGTTTTGGTAAGCTCTTCCTCCACTCTCAGAAGCAGGGGAGGGGAATCTCTCTCTCCTCTAATTTTGGCCCTTTGTCCTGTGGTTATTCTACCTGAACACCAGTGTGTAAGTGTGTAAGCTTTCCAGGGACAGGCTCTTGTTTCTTGCCTGGGTATTTTTCTGCTTGCTTCTTACATATATCTTGTTTTCAGATGCTTTCTCTCTTTGTTACATGGATGATTGTTTTCTAAACTCTGGGTCTACCACATGTATATAACTCTCTAGGCTCTCTTCTCCTGGTACCAGACACCTGATTCCTGCTTTAACCCCTTAGTCCTTCACTATCCTATTTCTTAAAGTCTTTCCAAACCCTTATGTGATTTTCAGGGTGAAAGGCCTATGCTTACACACTCTACTTCCCATGTGTTTACATGTTTCTTCTGACTCTTTTAGCTTAGGCTCCCATATGTGCCTTTTCAACTCTCTTGGAGATTTCCCTTACTCTTCATTCTCCCATCTCTCTCTACAGCTGGAATTCCCTTCTGGCTTGAGTCTGTCTAGCCTTCCTCTAGATACCAATTCTTCCTAAATAAACCTCATAATTCAAAAATTTTCCCTAAAAAACTTAGTAATTCTTAATTTACCATTCTTAAAACCTGTTTGTTCAATTCTTTGTTAAAATGAGTAAGAATCCAAAGGTTGGGAACCCCCGCCCCCCTTGAATCCCCAAATCCTGTATCATTAGCACTTAGTAGGCTGAGGTAGGGGGATTGCTTAAGTCTAGAAGTTAAGTCCAGCCTAAACGACACAGCTGGATTTTGTCTCAAAAACAAAGATCTAGGGAGATGGCTCAACAGTTAAAGGCACTTGCTTATAAAGCTGATTGGCCTTAATTTGATTCCCCAGTACTGACATAAAGCCAGATGCACAAAGTAGACCATGTGTCTGAAGTTTGTTTGCAGGGACAAGAGGACCTCGGCATGCCCATTCTCTGTCTCTCACAAATAAAAAATATTTTTTAAAAAGACAGAAATGTGTTGTTACTTTACAAAAAAGACAAAAAGGAACCTTAACTACATTACATTGCTATGTGAAAGAAATCAGTCTAAAAAGGCTACCTATGTGGTATGATTCCAACTAAATGACATAATAGAAAATGGAAATGGTAGACAGCAGATAATAAGATCTGTAGTTGCCAGAATGAGAAAAGGAGGTTATTGGCAAATAACCCTATATGCCAATAAACAGATGGCATACAGAGTTATTTTTAGAGCAGTGAAACAGTTCTACATGACAGAATTATTATAATTAGTAGGGGCTGGGGAGATGGCCCAGGGTTCGGATCCCAGCATTTTATATAAAGCCCAGACATAGTAGTAGTGTGTGTGTCTTGTAATTCCAGCACAACTGCAAGATGAGAGGTGGAGACAGGAGAATCTTAGAAAGCTGTAGGCCAGCCAGGAGGAACAGTGAACAAGACATCCTGGCTTAACAAGGTAGAAGGTGATAACCAACCCTCAAAGTTTCCTTTGACCTTCACATGTGCACCCACCCTCACATATATTCACACACACACACACACACACACACACACACACACACACACACACGGGAGGGAGGGAGGGAGGGAGGGGAGGGGGGAGAGAGAGAGAGAGAGAGAGAGAGAGAGAGAGAGAGAGAGAGAGAGAGGGAGGGAGGATATGAAAGCCCTGTACAAGGGCTGGAGAGATGGCTTAGTAGTTAAGGCATTTGCCTGCAAAGCCTAAGGACCCAGATTCAATACCCCAGGACCCATGTAAGCCAGATGTACAAGGTGGCACATGTGTCTGGAGTTCGTCTGTAATGGCTAGAGGCCCTGGTGTGCTCATTTTCTCTCTCTGCATATATGTATGTATGTGTGTGTGTGTGTGTGTGTGTGTGTGTGTATACATATGCCTCTTTTCTCTCTCTTGTTCTCTCAAATAAATAAAGCAAAAGAAAAACCCTGTACAATAGAACTGAGCCCTAATGCCAACTATCAACTTCAGTTAGCTGTAATTTATGTGTTGATTCATCAAATTTGACCAATGTATTACACTGATGCAAGATATTAATAAAAAAATGGGAGTGGGAAGAATACAGTTGGGATACCTTTATGCTATCTTTGCAATGTTTTTGTAAACTAAAAACTCTAAAAAATTAAGTCTATTTCAAAGGCTCTGTTTTGATGCCTTTTTTTTTTTTTTTTTTTTTTTGAGGCAGGGTCAACTGCATGTTGACCTGGAACTCACTCTGTAGCCCAGGCTGGGACTCAATTTTATGGCAATCCTCCTACTTCAGCCTCCTAAGTGCTGGGATTATAGGAATGAACCATCATGCCTGGCCTATTTAAAAGTTGTAACAGGGCTGGAGAGATGGCTTAGTGGTTAAGTGCTTTCTGGCAAAGGCAAAGGACCTAGGTTCAATTCCCAGTGCTCACATAAAGCCAGATACACAAAGTGGTGCATATGCCTGGAGTTCATTTGCAGTGGCTAGAGGCCCTGGTATACCCATTCTCTCTCTCTCCCCCTCTCAAATAAATAAAATGTTTTAAAAAAAATTAACAAAGGGCTGAAGGGGTGGATTTTGACCCTCTTGTAAGTATATCCATCACCCAAACAGCCTTTCCTTCACTAAATACAAAGGACATCAACTTGGAAGCATATGCACCAAATAGCCCTTTCCTCCACTGGTTTAAATAACAGAAGACTGTTTGGGTGATGGATATACTTACGAGCTTAGTGTTTTTTATACGGAGTAGCTTAAACACATGAAACATTATTATTCCATGTGTGTCCCCAACACGTTTTCTTTTCTTCTTAAAATGAATTCTCTCAGGAACCCTCAACAATTTCTTTGTTTTCCTATGAAAATGGTTTGCTACTCTACCTACAGAATCCCACAGAGTCATGAAAATCAAGAGGGTCAAAATCCATGTCCACTTTAAGAACACCTGTGAAACTGCACAGGGTAATGAAGGAATGCTTACCTGAAAAGCCACCTGGAAAGTATCTGAAATACTTTAAAGAAATAAGGTGTGCCATCCCAGTGAAACAATGGTGGTTAATAGGTGCATTTAAGCTATACAGTGGGCTGGACAAAAGGTTCGTGACCTAAAAAGAGTACTAAATATGCCTAAAAATGCAGAGAGTGCTGCTGAACTTAAGGGTTTACACACAGATTCTCTGGTCAGTGAACATATCCAGATGAGGGCTCTCAAGATGCACCACCTCCCTTACAGAGGCTGTGGTTGGATTAACTCAAACAGAAGCTCCCTTGCCACTAAAAAGAAACAAACTCTTCTCAAGCCAGAAGAGGAAGCTGCATGGAAGGAAAAAAATGTCCCAAGAAGGACATGCTAGGAGGGAATGTGCTAGTGAAGAGCTGGAGTTCTGGTGGAGAGGCTGCTACATTGAAATACCAATTGTACCACTTGCTGGGTGGTTTGAAAAAGTTATTTAGCTTACAGTTTAGTAGCTAGAATTCATCTCCTGTCTCTTTTACTTAGTAGTCATGTAACCCTAGGCAAGTTCACTCACCAGTCTTGGCTTCAGTGTCTAAGCATTCTTCAAGGATAAGATCAAATAATGTTTCTTTTTCTGATTCATCATTCCCAATTAATACTGAAAACAGTCTACATCACAACATCATCTTAAAGATGGCAATCAACTTTATCTTTGAGCCTAGTAGGTATCTCAGTTCGAATGGCTTTCTATTGCCACCAGAGCATTTTTATACCCCAAATTTATTCAGGCAAAAAATGGAGTACAAAGTCATTAAGAACTTGAAAGAAGCTAGGCACAGTGGTGCACACTTCTAATTCCTGCACTCAGGAGGTGAGTTAAGGAAACCTGTGTGACATAGCAAGATCCTGTCTCAAAAACAAAGAGGAGGGCTGAAGAGATGGCACAGTGGTTAAGGTGCTTGCCTGTGAAGCCTAGGGACCCATGCTTCACTCTACAGATCCCATGTAAGCCAGATGCACAAGGTGATGCAAATGCAAGGTTACACATGCACCTTAGGTGGCGCACACATCTAGAATTCTATTTCAGTCGCTGGAGGCCTGGCATGTCAAATCTTTCTATCTCTCTCATTAAAAATAAAATAAACAAAGAGGGGGAAAAGAAAGTTTGAAAGAATAATTTCATGTGTGGATTTCAAACTACAGCTAAGTGACTGGTTCATGCTAACTAAGAAAATGCAAGACAGAAAGAAGATTTTTGAATATCTATGTTAGAATAAAGACACAAACACTGCATTTTTCTGTGTTCCCAGATCTACTATGGAAAGAGTATGTGAACTCAAAGAGGACAACTGTCAAAGAATAAATTCAGTATAGTGGTGCCCTTTAAAGGTCAAGGTGAAATGTGTAGCCATTAGAGATTCTCCTTCCCAAAAGGACATCTTTAGTATAACTGTATAATGCCCAATAGAGCTTAATGACTGAAAACTGGACCAAAGTATCCCGTTGGAATGGATAATGCTGTAAGCACAAGCCACAGGTTGTTAAGAGGAAAATCCCAGTGACAGTGGTAGGATACCTCCAAGTGAGTTGTTGATCAAGGAGGCCTCTGATGCCTCAAAACATTATAGACTGTTGCCAATGCTCTTGGTTGTTCACCAGAACTAGAGGGTAAGACCCTATTTTTGAAGACATCATATGCTTGGGCTATAGGATAATAAGAAATCAAGCTGGAGATGAGCTGGAAGCTACCTCCCAGCGAACTAGCTGTCAGTGTTGGAAAGTGCTATGTAGCCTGCTAGAGGAGAAAAGTCACCAATAGTCTTAACTGTTAGTAGACCCTGAAAAGCTATGTAACTGGCCAGCTGGGCAAGATGTGCCTACTAGCGCAATCCTGGCATGTATGTTATGGGGGTAACCAACTGCTCTCTAGTTCGATGTGTGGTCTACTCCACAAGTGGAAATTTAGGCCTGGTACTGAAAACTTAACAAAATATGTAGGGCTGGGAAAATCATAAACCCTAGATGGAAGCTAGTACTGTTGTTTGGCTAAATGAATGTGTGATGTATCAAATTGTCCTTTAAATATTTATGTTTATTCCCATATATTAATGCTACTCTCTATTCTGGTTAGAGAAGTGTAGCAGACAGCTTCAGGTTCTCTGAGATGAACTTCCAGACCAAGAACAGTTATGGAGGAAGGGCTATTTATTAAAGCTTACAGGTTCAGGGGAAGTTCCATAATGGGAGGAAGAAACTGGTCTGATTTCACAGGACCAAACACAGAGAGTAAAGCCATAAGCCAAAAGCCACATAGCATAGCACACCTCAGGAACTCCAGCTAGGCACACTTTGCATCTTTAGATTGAAATACTAAACCCACCACCACACTTTAAGATCCGCCCAGTGACATTGCCTCCAGCCAGGTGGATGCAGATGCAAACAACAAACTAATAAAACACTAAATATATTGGGGGGCATCTATTCAAACGACCATAAGAAGCTTCTCTATTTAGATGGTAGCAATGGCTAGGAGACTCAAAACTCACAATATACTATGACGTGACAGTGGAGGGGAGTGTCATGATGGGTGTAACTTCAGCAAGTAACAGCTGTGTGGCCCTTAGTTGTCCCTGTGCAAATAGAGAATCGAAGCACTCCCCTTGTAGGGAGCTGGAGAACAAACAGAATATCAGGTATGAAAAGGTTAGCTTAGAGTTCCCTGGTCTTGGTCGGTACCCTGTGGCTGGCTTGGGGCTGCTTGGACCCTGTGAACTTGCTACAGAAGCAGGCCCCTTACTCCACCTCCCTGACTGAAGGGCCCCTGTAACCCCAATTCTTGGATCCTCTGCTCCAGAGGGTGCAGTAGGCCACAGCTCCTCATTGGTTCTCCACTTCCCAGTTCCCTGGTCCTGGCACCCCTGCTGCTGCCTTAGGGAGGTTTAGTCCCTGTGTGTGGGCTTTGGAAGCAGGCATTTTGCTCTGTTATCTTGATTGGCCCCTCAGTACCCAAATCGCTACTCCCCTGAGTCAGAGGGTACATGGGCCAATGTAGGAGCTGCCCTCTTGCCCCTGACATGCCAGCTTCCTGGATCCTGGTTCCTTAACCCTTGATCCCCGTGTGCTGAACAGTATGTGCAAGTGAAGTAAGTGGGCCAGAGCTCCCAGTTCCCCAGGGATCTTTGATGTATCTGCAATCTCCACAATCTGAGCATATGAGTTAATAACCCCATTGTACACAAGTACACTAATCTGGTTCACATTTAAAACAGCACCCTCTGAAGATCCTACATGGGCAAATACTTGCTTCCTTCTCAATAGAATAAAATATTTCTCCAGGATGGGTAGACCACAATGCAAAAAGCAAACAAAACAAAACAAAACAAAACTGAGAGATCTCCACCAAGGATACCTAGTCCCACAATGGAAGCCTTCAATGAAATCATAGAGAAATCAACAGCAATTCAATCCCAAAATGAAAATACAACAACCAATGAGACCCTAATCAAAAAAATTGCTCAACAGGAAGCAAATCATCAAAAAATGAAATTGTACAGAATTGTTTCTTAAAGCATTCAGCTTTTGACAGCAGGCTTAAAATGATTGAAGAAAGCATTAGAATCCTCAAAAGAGATATAAATGAACTGAAGGTGAGTCAACAAATGGAAGATCTCAATAACCAATTGATTAAGCTTAATTTAGGCTTGATCAAATGGAAGAATGAATTCCAGGAAGCATCAAGAAAATCAGAACTCAAACTGAAATCATACCTCAAAAAAAGAGATGGACACAATGGAAAACAACATAACAAAAACCAAAAATCAAATAGAGCTTTTAAAAACCTCTCTAGAACCCCTCACTAACAGAGTTACTCATGTGGAAGACAGAATCTCTGACCTGGAAGACAAGACAGAAGAAATCGATTGGGAGAACAAAAACTTTGCTAAGTTCAAAAAAATCAAGTGAACAGAATAGAAGGGAACTGTGGGATACCCTAAAACGACCAAACATCCGGATCATGGATATACCAGAAGGAGAGGAAATCCAGGCCAGAGGCATAGAGAACATGTTCAACAAAATTATTGAAGCAAATTTTCCCAATCTCTCCAAAGAGAGGCCCATCCAGACACAAGTAGCCCACAGAACACCAAATAGACAGGACCAAACTCTACAAAGCACACCATTGTTAAAATTCCTAACAATGAAAACAAAGAGAGAGTGCTCAAAGCAGCAAGAGATAAACAACTCACTACAATCAAAATGCTGGAAAGAATAGGCATGGAGGGTTTATATCTCAACACAATAAAGGCTATATATAAAGCACCTAAAGCCCAAATAATACTTAATGGGGAAAGACTCAAGGAGTTCCCACTGAGATTGGGAAAAAGACAGGTGTCCACTCTCACCACTGCTCTTCAACATAGTACTAGAAGTCCTAGCCCAAGCAATAAGACAGGAGAAAGAAATAAAAGGGATACAAACTGGAAAGGAAGAAGTCAAGTTAGCCCTGTTTACAGATGACATGATCCTGTACATAAGTGATCAGAAAGTCTCCATCTCACAACTTCTAAAGGTGATTAATTCCTTCAGTAAAGTGGGAGGACACAAAATCAATGCACAAAAGTCAATAGCCTTTTTATATGCAAAAGACAAATATACAGATAAAGAAATCAGTGAGGCTGTCCCATTTTCAATAGCAACAAAAAAATTAAATACCTTGGAATAACACTAACCAAGGATGTGAAAAACCTATACAATGAAAACATAAAAAAAAAAATCAAGAAATCAAGGAGGACTTGATTATACTGAAAGACCTCCCACACTCCTGGATAGGTACAATAAATATTGTGAAAATGGCAATTATACCAAAAGCAATATACAGATTTAATGCAATACCCATAAAAATTCCAGCATCAACCAGGTATGGTGGCACATGACTTTAATCTTAGTACTTAGGAGGCAGAGGTAGGAAGATTGCAGTGAGTTTGAGGCCACCCTGAGACTACATAGTTAACTCCAGGTCAGCCTAGGCCAGAGTGAGACCCTAACTCGAAAAACCAAACCAAACCAAACCAAACCAAACCAAACCAAACAAACAAACAAACAAACAAACAAAAAAAAAAAAACAAAACCACCATCATTCTTCACAAAGATAGGAAAAAATAATCTCAAAAATTCATATGGAATGGCAGTAGGCCTTGGATATCTAAACATATCCTCAGCAAAACAAAACAAAACAAAACAAAACAAAACAAAACAAAACAAAACAAAACAAAACAAAACATCTCTGGCAGTATCACCATGTCTGACCTAAAGCTATATTACAAACCCACAGTAACAAAAACAGCATACACAATGGAGCTCTACTCAGCGGTAAAGAAAAATGAAATTATGAAATTTTCAGGGAAATGGATGGATCTGGAAAGGATTATGCTAAGAGACGTAACCCAGGCTCAGAAAGCCAAAAGTCACATGTTCTCTCTCATATGTGGATCCCAGCTACAAATGTATAGACTTGTGTGTAAACTGGAACCAAAAATAGGTACCAGAAACCAGTAAGCTGATAAAAGGCTATAAGGGAGGGAAGAAAGGGAAGGACTTAAGTGTATGGTATTGCACATATGTAAGTAGAAGAACTGATTACAGGGAGGGGAATGGCCTAACTGAGGCCATGGGAAGAAAATGCATAAAAGAAGGGCAGGGGGAGGGTCAATCTAAATTCAAGATAATGTGAATAAGACTTATGTAAAATTACTTTTTTGAATAATGGCACATCTAGAAGCTATAGACTGTTACTAGAAATTTTTCAGTGCCTGGGATGGGATACCTTCCAGTGAGTTGTTGGCCAAAGAGGTCCCAGTAGCCTCCAAAACATTAAAGGCTTTTGCCAAAGCCCTTGGTTTCCCTTGAGAAACAGATAGTAAGACCCTATTGCTGAAGATACCTCTTGCCTGAGAGGCAAGGTCACTGAGAAAGCAAGCTGGTGCTGAGCAGAAAACCTTCTCCCTGTGGATCAGCCAACTGAAAGCTGGAAAAAGCTGCACTGCATGCAGCCATATGGGAGACAGAAGTCATCAGCAGTGAAAACAGTGGACGCTGAATATTCAAATTTGGCCATACAGGCCCAAGGACTGAACGGGTGCAATAGTGGCATGTCTACTCTTGGGGTAACCAACTGCTCCATAATTGGACTGAAGGCCCTCTCTACGGGAGGGAATACATACCTGGTACTGAAAAACCTAAGCAAAAGTCTATGGCAAGTGAGGTCATGAGCCTTAGGGGTATAAAGCCTGCTCTTGTCTGACTAAATGTATATATTATTCCCACCAAGCTGCCCTGAAAATACTACACTTAATGTTCATATTCACATATTAACGCTACTCTCACTTCTGGTTAGAGAAGCTTCTCTTTTCATATGGCGATGACCACTGGGATGACCCAAAAGGCAACATAGTACTGAGAAGAAGGGATGGAGGAGTGCCCAGCACTGAAACACCTCTGTCACACCCTCCAAGGCTCAGGGACCATTGCAGAAGAGGGGGCAGTTAGAATGGAAGAGCCAAAGGAAGGGTACGACTCCTTACAATGCAACTGCCCAGACAGAAATTGGCCTCGAATTCCATGACCTTGCTGTGCCTAGCAATACCTTCACAAGACCCTCATAATAGAAGTAAAAGATGATGACATCAAATTAAGAGAGAGACTAATGGAGAGAGGGAGGGGATATGATGGAGATTGGAGTTCTAAAGGGGAATGGGGGGAGGGGAGGGAAATACCATGCACTTATTGTATGTAAGTATAGAAGTTGTCAATAAAAAAATAATTATTTAAAAAAAATAGGAAAAACAAAACAAAACAAAACAGCATGATACTAGCATAAGAACAGAAACATAGACCAATGGAACAGAATTAAAGACTCAGATCTTAGGTCAAGTAACTACAGCTACTTGATCTTTAACAAAGCTGCCAATAATGTAGACTGGAGAAAAGACAGCATCTTCAACAAATTGTTGGACAAATTGGATGACCTTATGTAGAAAAATGAAACTAGACCCAGTCATCTCTCCACACACAAAAGTCAAGTCCAGATGGAGTAAAGACCTCAATAAAAGACCTGAAACTCTTGTCCTACTGGAAGAAAAAATAGGAGGCACAATCCAAGATATAGGAGTAAGAGAAAGATTTCCTAAACAAAACCCCAGTAGCCCAGGAAATTAAACAATCACTCAACCAATGGGATCTCATGAAGCTAAAAAGCTTTTTCACAGACAAACATACCATAAACAGAGCCAACAGATTACCCACTGAATGGGAGAAAGTCTTCGCCAGCTATACCACTAACAGAAGCCTAATATCTAGAATCTACAAAGAACTCAAAAAAATCTAAATAAAAAATCAAACAACACACTCCAAAAATGGGGCAGAGATCTGAATAGGATCAGAGGAAGAACTACAAATGGCTAACACATATCCCTAACCATTAGGGAATGAAAATTAAAACAGCTATGAAATTCCACCTTACTCCAGTAAGGATGGCAATCATTAAAAAAATCTAACAACGACAAATGTTGGTGAGGATATTGGGAAAGAGGAACCCTCACCCACTGTTGGTAGGAATGTAAACTTGTACATCCACTATGGAAATCAATAGGGAGATTCCTAAAAAGGATGAACTTAGAGCTACCAACAGACCCAGTTATTCCCTTACTGGGCATGTATCCTAAATGTTCCATGCATCAATAAAGGGATAACTGCTCAACCATGTTCATAGCTGCTCAACTCATAATAACTAAGAACTGGAATCAACCCAAATGCCCATCACTGGACCTGGACCTACTGACATACCTCATTGGCAACTCAAGGCCGAGACAATAGGGATGGAAGGGTTTGGGGGGAGTGGAGGGGGTTGGAACAAACACAAAATTAACTCCAAAATGAGCTGATACCATAGAAACCTTTATCCTTGGGATAGCCTAAGACATAACCCTCAAAAGGAGTAAGGGGAAAACACCTGAAAAGTAGGGCAGTGGAAAGGGTGGGATGAAGCATAAGCTTAAAAGAAAATTTTTTTTCTCTCTCTCTGGCCTGTAACTCCCAGTACCAGAGATTGGTTGCTACCCACATTGAGTTGTCGATCCGAGAGACCTACAAGGTCCCCAAATCAAGGCAGCTTTCTGTCAAAGCACTTGAATACCCTCCTGAGGCAAAAGGAAAGACACTATTGCTGATGACAACATATGTTGCTGACACAGAGCATGGAGACCTGCCTGAAGTCAGAAGAAAGTCAGTCCCCAGACAGCCTGTCTAGTGCTGGAAAGCACTACATGAGCTACTGGGGGAAAGTGGCCAACAATGATCTGAGTAACCAGAGGTCTAAGCGACTCAGAAGCAAACACTGACAGGATGTACATGCCAGTGTAATAGTGGCACCCAGCCTCAGTGGGTAACCAATGGCTTTCTGATTGGCTAAAAGATCCATTCAGTGCAAAGGAATCCATATCTGGAATTGTGAGCCAGATCAGAATCCTATGGAGACAAGCTCTTACTAGTCTTTGGCTAAAAGACGGGTTACATACATCAAATTCTCCCTAAATTAACAATGCTTATCCCATTTAAACTATGCTGACTTCATTCTGTTAGAGAATCTGTTCTTCTTTTTCAGAATGCAGCACAGAAGGCAGCGAGACCCAAGGAGATAAACTATCCCTTGCACTTCAGCCAAGCTACAGCTGAAACCACAGAGAAATTGGGGAGATGGGTAAGAGTGCTGCTTCCATGCTGAACCTGTTAATCAGCACCAGGGTGTAGCAGACAGACTCTGAGGACACTCAACACCTACCAAAACAGAGATCCAGAGGCTCCTAAGAACTCATCACTGAAGTAGACTTAAAACTTACCCACCATGGCTCAGGGAATTTTGTGGAAGAGGGGGCAAAAAGATAGTAAGATCCACAGGTTGAGACATCATGTCCAGAGACATTGCCTCCCCCCATAAATAACTGACTACTGCTCCCACAATCCATAAACCATAACCCCATGATGAGTACCTGCAACCTCACTGAGGAGGATTCCCAATGGAATGGAGGCAGGGATGAAGGAAAAAAGGGTACCAACACATGATGTATCCACATGAAATATGTTGTCGTTATTAATAATGATAATTAAAAAAACATAAAAGAAGAAAAAGTCAGCTTAGAGACAGCTCATGGTAGGAGTCAACAAGTATCACTTCCTACTCATCTCCTCCAGTGCTGACTCTACCAGCAGTAATCCTAAAATTATTCTGATGTCATTAAAATTTATTTTCTCATGCCTGTATTGGTAAGCCTATGTCTCAAGTACATTCCCTGAGGAACATAGGCCCCAGGTCTTGGGAACACTGCACTGGACTGGTGGGGAGGTCTGGCCCAAGGCCAATGCCTAGAAAGACCAATGTAGCCACAGAGCACCAGAAACTAGATCAGGCAAAGAGAAATGATTACTTTAGCTTTGGCTCCCGTCCTTCACTTGTATACTGCCAACAGATGAGCCCAATGAGATCTTGCACCCTGGCGCTGGCCATGGTCACCACGGTCATTGGCAGCAGTCTGTCCTGGCTTGAGTGCAGGGGGAGGTAGACATCAATCTTCTTGGTTGCAGTTGTACCTATATGACCCTGTGGACAAAGCACATGCATGAGTCAAGCACACCATCAAGGCTGTGCAGACACTCCTGGCCCAGCCATCACTCTTGGCCTGGCTCAGGAGTCACTTCCACCCTTTCTGCTCATACCTGCTCAAGCCTAAAACCATCCCAAAGTCTAAACACTATCCACTTTCAAGGTGGGTTTTCCTTTAATTTTCATGTTCTAATGCTTTAGCCATGTTTACCTCCCTGCTCCTCTGAGGCTCAAGTCATCCAGCTCTACCACCTTCCTCTCCTGCTCTGTTTCTATTCCATGCAAACTGTGTGGCCATTTCCATTTGTCATCAAAGGTTTGTACTCCATCCTTTGGCTCAAGTATTCTCCCACCCAGGAATGCAGTATGCAGTGAAGTGTCACAGGGAGCTCAGGTCACACTGGGGCAGCTCACCACTCTCATTCTCTTCTATCTCAAGGAACTCAGGTTAGACTGGGTATCTCTCCACCCTCCTTCCCTTGTACCTCACCTCAGGTCACAAAGCAGTCTTCTCACTGCAGCAGTGGTTCCACCACCACATCAACTGCTGACATCACAATCTTTATTCCTCTTACTCACTCTACTGCCTATCTACCCCACTAGGAAGTTCTAGAGTATCTACTTCAGACCTACCCCTCCAAAAATGTTCTTCAATAGGGAGAAAGAATGATCTTTTCAATGAATGGTATTGAAAAACTAGACAGCTAAATGCAAAGGAATGGCTCTGAACTCCTATCTCATATCATATATAATATTAGTTCAAAATGGATCAAAGGTCTTAATGTAAGAGGTAATTTAAACTAAAATTCTTAGATGGAAACAGATGTAAATCTTCATTACTTTGGATTAAATACTGATTTCTTTAAAATGACATCCAAAGTCCACGCAAGAAAAGAAATGAGATGTCATCAAAATCAAAAACTTTTGTGCCTCAAAGAATACTGTCAAGAAAGTGAGGGCTGGAGAGAGAGCTTAGTGGTTCAGGTGCTTGTCTGCGAAATCTAAGGACCCAGGCTTGACTTTCTAGGTCCCACATATGCCAGATGCACGAGGTGGCACACACATCTGGAATTCGACTGCAGTGGCTGGAAGGCCTGTATGCCAATTCTCTCTCTCTCATTAAAAAGGGGGTGGGGCTGGAGAGATGGCTTAGCGGTTAAGGCGCTTGCCTGAAAAGCCTAAAGACCCAGGTTCAATTCGCCAGAACCCACATAAGCCTTATGCACAAGGTGGTGTATACATCTGGAGTTCATTTGCAGTGGCTAATGGCCGGCCCTGAAGAACCCAATATCTCTCTCTGCCTCTTTTTTTTTTTAAAGGCTGGAGAGATGGCTTAGCAGTTAAGGTGTTTGACTGTAAAGCCAATGGACCCAGGTTTAATTCCTTAAGCCAGATACACAAGGTGGTACATGCACCTGAAGTGTTGGGCCCTGCCCGGTGTGAGGCCTAGTTGAGCTTCCAGAGCCTGAGTAGAGTTTCGCGACCTGTCCTTGGAGTGACTCAGCACCTAGGCTGAAACTGCCTCCGCCCAGCTACTGCTGATGTGGTGAAATACTATTGGCCCTTACTGCCTCCGCCCAGCTACTGCTGACGTGGTGAAATAATATTGGCCCTTATACCTTTCTCTCATCCTCTCTTCCCGCTCCCTTCCTCAAAATATATAAATACCTCCCCATGACAATAAAGGAGTGAGTTCCGCCTTAGATGTTTCTCCCGGCTCAATGTGGTTTTTCTCCCCGGTGTTTTGGGGGGGAGGGGTTTGAGTCGCCGACACCCGCCTTCTCACTCAGCCTTGAGAGAAGCAGCTGGCCCGGTTCTCTCTCTCTTCCGCTCTACCTGCCGGTGGTGGAGGGAAAAAACCCCGGCAACTGGCGCCCAAACGTGGGGCGCAACACTGAAGTTTGTTTGCAGTGGCTAGAGGCCCTGGTGCACCCATTTTCTCTCTCTCAAATAAATAAATAGAAAATAAAATTTAAAAAAATTTAAAGAAAAAGAAAGTAAAAAGGTAACAATAGCCTGGGAAGAAATAGCTTTTCATCCTGAATCTAATAAGGGCCTACTCTCTGGCATAACCAAAGAACTCATACAATTCAGTATAAAAAGATAATGTAATTAAAATACAGGCAAAAGATTTGAGCAGATATTTCTCCTAAGAATTTATACAAATATCCAACAGACACATGAAAAGATGTTCCATACCATTAATCATAATGAAAATCAAAATCATAGATCTCACTTCCTATCCACTAGGATAACTAGATTAAAAGTAGTGGCTAATAGTTGCAAAAGATTGTGAGTACAGTAGTTAAAAAACAATCTTTTATGTACACATGCATGCACACGAGCACACATACACACACCAAAATAATGCCTGAAAAGAGTATGTGAAGATATGATGAAACTGAAAAGTCATACATGACCAGTGGCAATGCAAAATGGCTCATCAACCATAAAAAATGATCAGGCAATTTTTCTGAATGCTACATATAAGGCTGGAGAGATGACTCAGAGGTTAAGGCACTTGCTTGCAAAGCCTAATGGCCTGGGTTTGATTCCTCAGTACCCACAAAGCATGCACAAAGCATGTACACGTGTCTGGAGTTCATTTGCAGTGACAAGAGGCCCTTGTATGCCCATCTCATTCTTTCTTTCTCTCTCTCTCCTTATAAATAAATAATTTTTTTTTAAAGCTAAATACAGACTTACCATATGACCTAGCAATTCCACTCCTAGGTAAATATCCAAGAGAATGTGGAAACATACCTCTGCATAAAAACTTGGAACACAAATGTTCATGGTAGCATTATTTATAGTACCCAAAGAATGGAAGCAATCCAAATACTTACTAACTGATGAGTATATTAAAACAGTTCATATAATGACATATTACTCAGCCATAAAAAAGAATATACTGACACATGCTACAACATGGTGAACCTTGAAAAAATTATGCCAGACCTAAAAAGTCACCTATTGTATGAACCCTTTCATATGAAACATCTAGAATAATCAAATTCTTGGCAGAAAAGATAGCAGAGCAGTAGTTGTCTGGAGATAGGGAAAGGGGACAATGGGAGGTGGTGGATTTTTGGGTATGTGATAGAAATGTTCTGGATTAGACAGTGGCTAGTAGTTGCATAATATTGTGACTATATTAAAACCACAGAATCATATACTTAAAATGGTAAAACCTTTTAGTTTAGGTACCACCAGTTTATTATAAAAGGGATACACAGGGCTGGAGGGATGGCTTAGCAGTTAAGGCACTTGCCTGCAAAGCCAAAGGACCCAGGTTCGATTCCCCAGGGCCCATGTTAGCCAGATGCACAAGGGGCGCACGCATCTGGAGTTGGTTTGCAGTGGCTGGAGGCCCTGACATGCCCATTCTCTCTCTCTCCCTCTTTCTCTGTCAAATAAATCAAAATAAAA
This sequence comes from Orientallactaga sibirica, assembly GCA_036365145.1. Classification (NCBI taxonomy): domain Eukaryota; kingdom Metazoa; phylum Chordata; class Mammalia; order Rodentia; family Dipodidae; genus Orientallactaga; species Orientallactaga sibirica. The sequence goes on along the minus strand of JAEOAD010000034.1, from coordinate 8,852,661 downwards.
TATTTTTTTAAAAAATGAAAAAAAAAGGAGGCATAGAAATTGCTTACATTTTAGAACTTCGGTGGTGGCTGGGTGTGGTGGCTCACACTTTTAATCTCAGTATTTGGGAGAGAGAGGTAGGAGTATCACTGAGAGTTTGAGGCCACTCTAAGACTACATGGTGAATTCCAGGTCAGCCTGGACTAGACTGATACCCTACCTCGGGTGGGAGGGGGAGGGGAGAACGTCAATGGCATGGGCAGCTTCATGTGACACCGTTTCAACAGTGATTTCAGTCTACATACTTTTCAAGAATGTCACCATCTCTAAATAAGAAATAATCCTTGTCATCTAGAGAACTTTATCTAGAACTTTCACACTAACTGGTTGAATCTTTCCATCCGTTCCTTTAAAGCCTGATCTCACAGCAGCTACTACTGCTTATAATATTTTCCTTGAGATTTTTCTGGAAGCATAATGCTACTTTTGGTTCCAGTTTCAGCTGCACTCCTTTCAATCAACATTCTGTCAAAAGAGTGGAAGAAACTTTCTAAATGCTTGCCCTGCCATGACTCTCGCTGCCTCAGCATGGACTCTGCTTTTGCGCCAGCACTGCAAGGAGAGAACTGTAGTATGGCCTTCAGACACGTGCTAAAATGGTAAATTTGATGAGTTTAACCTCAATAAAAAATTAAAAACATGTATTTCAAAGCCATCCCACCTATCTCCTTCTCTACTGTCACTAACCACTGAATCTCTTGAATTATTACACAGACTCCAACCTGATCTGCTACACTCTTCCCTACTCCAATTTGTTTTCTGTACAAGTTAGATTAAAAAAGAAACAAAGCCAGGCATGGTGGCACAAGCACTTAATCCCAGAACTTGGGAGGCAAAGGTAGGAGTATTGTTGTGAGTTTGAGGCCACCCTGAGACTACATAGTGAATTCCAGGTCAGCCTGGGCTGTAGTGAGACCCTACCTCAAAAAACCAAAGAAAGAAAGAACGAGATGTAGCTGAGGGTATGACTCAGTGGAAGAATGTTTTATCAAGCATCAGTAAGAGTGGTTTTGGTCCCTAATACTGGAGGGGAAAACACCATTGAAATCCAATCATACTCTTCTTTAAATTCCTGTAGTGAGTGGTTTCCTTGACAATGAATAAACCTAAACTCTTACAATGCTGTATGATCTGGTGTCTGCCAGCTCTCCATCATCACCTATGGCCAACTCCCCTGTCTGCTCATCAGGTTTTAAGCATATTGGCCTTTTGTGTGTGCTACACTAGCATGCATGCATGCAATAGGTATATACTTCTTCATCTTTGCATGCCTAACTTGTTACCCTTTGATGTGTGCTCTTGGGCAGATAACTAAATCTCTCTGAACTTGTTTCCTTGCATGTAAAGGTGTGATAATGTTAAGACTTATCTATCAAGCTGTGTGTGGTGGTGCACACCTTTAATGCCAGCACTTGGGAGGCAGAAGTAGGAGGATCGCCATGTGTTCAAGGCCACCCTGAGACTACATAGTAAATTCTAGGTCAGCCTGAACTAAAGCAAGACCCTACCTCAACCCCCACCCCTCAAAAAAGAGATCTATCTATTGTAAAGACTACTATTGTTGAAGGTTCAGCACCTTCTGACTCCTATTCAGAGAGAAAACGCCACTGATGCTATAAAAAGAAGCCCTCTGTTACTCTCATACACATATCCTGTTCATTTCCTTCATAGCAGTTAGCAGTTTAAAACTGTGTAGTTACTTGTGTTGATCCACAGTCCATGTCTTTCCTACTAGCCTTAAGCTTCCATGAGGGCTGTGACAATGTCTGCTGTTTATGGCTCTGTCCATGGTTCCTAGCTTTGTGCCCGCCATGCTGAAGACTTCCCAAAAAGTCTGATCGGCAGAGCATGGTAGTACTTGTCTGTAGACCCAGCTAGGGAGGACCCTTAAGTTCAAGAATTTGAGGGAAAAAAAACAAAAATGAAATGAACAAAACATCAAACCAACACACACAAAAAATTACCTATTGAATGTATAAAGACTCAAATACATGCCTGTTATGTGAGGAACTCAATCAATGTTAATTTCCTTCCTCTCTCCTGCCCTCCTGATGAGTCTGTTTCCAGGTCACAAAGGGAAATGGAGGGATCTTTAACACTAAAGCCTACCATTCTGAGGGACAAAAAGCCAACGCCAGAATAATGAACTTAGCATAATGTCAGTTTAAAAAACATTTTAGAGAAATTTTATTTTTCATGTAAGCCAGTGAGGATTAATTCTCTGTAAGGCTGTCTTTTTTTTTTTTTATAGGCATGTCCCTGTATTCACACATGCACACCTCTACCTGTTTCTGTGTTATGAAGTAAGTAGCAAAAAGGGAATTCCCTGCACATCTCTTGTGTTTCTCACAGATGTGCCCCTTTGCACATACACACACACTTCTGCATTGTGAACAGTGAAAAGGTAATTCTCTGTAAGGCTGTTTCTCATAGTTGTGTCCCTGTGCACACACATGTACACTTCTGCCCGTTTCTGTGTTTTGAAGTAAATAGTGAAAAGGTAATTCTCTGTAAGTCTCTTATTTTTCTCACAGATGTGCTCCTGTGCACATACATGCACACTTCTGTGTTGTGAATAGTGAAAAGGTAATTTTCTGTAAGGCTCCTTCTCATAGGTGTGTCCCTGTGCACACATGTACTCCTCTATTTGCTCTGCAGCTTGGAAATAGTAATTCCAATGGTGGAGTCTTTTCCAAACAGCAAGTATGTTGATGGTTTCAGGCAGGCAAAATGGAAACTGCTAACCTTTCTACAGGTGATTTTAGCCTTATATCACCTTCCTTTTCAGGCCCACAGCTTATAAAAAAATCTTTTTTTTTTTTTTTTTTTGAGGCAAGGTCTTACTCTAGCCTAAGATGACCTGGAGCTCATTCTGTAATATAGCCCAGGCTGACCTCAAACTTAGAGTGAGTCTCCTTACTCCAGCCTAGGATCATAGGTGTGAGCCACCCACCACACCCAGCTACTGCTCTCCATTTTTATTTCTGCTTATTCTTCCTCCTTCTGAGGAACAAGAGCTGAGGGGCTGCAGCAATCACAGTATCTCACTCAAGATGTGAACACACAGTGGGAAGGAAGCCATGAGCAAGCTTCATGTACTATGAAGTGCTCCCATGGTGCAGAACAGCATGTTAGCAAGGGTCTATGTTTTGAAGTCATACCCATTTCTATTCCATGATCACAAAAGGCTGAAAATGCATACAAAAGGGGTGCTAAAAGTGAAAATGATTATTCTAACAAAAATAAACATTTTAGAGCTTACTGTTAAGTAAGCTCTACAAAATGTGTGTGTGTGTGTGTGTGTGTGTGTGTGTATCTCATTTAATTCTTAGCATAGCTCTAAGAAAAAGAGCTCTAGCATTACCCATATATTTTAGCTCAGAAAACTATGGCTCCTGAGGCTAATGTAACCTGTTCAATGTACTAGCCACGGGGAAGAGCTGAGACTAAATTCTAAACCAGTGTGACAACAAAGCTGCTCCTTCAGACCCAGTGCATTCTTATTCTACATGTCACCAACTCCCTTGCTCCATGGCTGGAACATCTTCCCCCTTCCCTCCTCTTTTCTCATAAACACGAAAGCTCTTCTAGAACCATCTCCCACAGGAGGAAGGAAATATATGGAGCTTCTCCAGGAGGTGGCTGACCGCAGGCAGGACTGCTGTGAAGGAAATGAGGCTGGTGCTAAAGGTACTTCCATGAACCTTTACCCTCCTTATTTCATAGTCAAATGGCAAGTGTGGGGACAACTATCAGAATAAATATGGTAGATACTAATTGAATGAACAAAGCACTTTATCATCTTAATCTTCTAATTCCATCTCAAGGCACTGATGACGGGAAAAAGTGCCTTGTACAAACCTGAAATTATATATTTTTTAATAAGGAGCCTTTTCAGAAAAAGCTCAAGGTGGTGGCAGTTAGCTCGATCTAATTGTCCCTGTGTTGCAATATTTAGAGGAAATCATCTAAAACATAAAACAATCCATCAACATAATAGAAAGTAATTAACTTATAAAAAATAAGGTGACCAAAGGATTAAAAGTATTCATCACACATCAAAGAAAGCAATATTCCAGAAGCCTAACATCTAACTATTAAAAAGCAACTAGCAATAAACAAGGATCATGTCACAATTTTATTGCATGGCAATTTATGTGTTCCCCAATACAAGACTGGGGAAACGGAGCCATAATTAGAGCATGAGAAGGGGAATAGGGTAAATTGGTTTAGCTTTATCTTCTTGGTCTTTCATTCATTCAACTAATACCCACTGCAGCATAATGCTGGGGCCTGAAGACCAAATCCAATCAACATGATGCAGACCATACCCTCACCAAACTCCTGGCCTGCTGGAGCTACACAGGGCCATGTGAAAAGAACTCTAGGAGGGAAAAAGTGAAAGGCTGCCTTGACAGCCAAGGAGCACGCATACTGAAGAGGTTGCCAATATATGTATCCTTCCATTCAATAGAACTAATAGCCCAAAAGACGCTTACACTTACTTAATATATCAACACACCAAAGGGGAGCAGTTCCTTCAGAGACACAGCATTATGAATGATTTTAATTTTATGCTCCATATTTTTCTGTATTTTCTATAATGAATATTATGCTTACAATTAGAAATGAAATATTATTACAAAAGAAACAGGAGCTAAAAAGAGCAAGAATGACTACCATTAGATAAGAGAAAGAGAAGTGCAATATTGAAAGTATAGTGCATATTAAGGCACCAAGCAAACATTTCTTAGGAACATACTATGTAGGTTGGAGCTGTAGCTAAATAGTAGAGTACTTCTCCAGCATATGAGAGCCCTGGGTTCCATTCCTAGCACCAAAAAGAAACAGGAAAAAAGAGGGAGGGAAGAAACATTTATATGTGGTGCCATGCTACTGGAAAGAAATTGAAAAATGTAACTCAGATCCCTTATTATGTCAGGTTAAATAATTTTTATTAAAGAAAAATAAAATAATAAACCATAGTCAGCTGTCAATGTGAAGTAGAATGCCCTTCTCCACAGCAGCCCCTGAGAGAGGGAAACACTGATGCAGATCAAGAGCACAGGAAAAGTATCTCCTCAGCCCAAGTCATGAAGCCAGACTCTAGAGTTCATGTCCCAAGGCCTCATGACTTGTGAGCTCTGTATTTTTAATATAGCCAGAATTTCAAATCCAACATATCCATGAAAGTTTTGTTCCATATCAGTTTGCCTCTCCCCCTATATTCATTCTCAGTCGTAGCTTTCCACATCTTCTCAGTCATCCAAGCTCAGAAATGCAACTCCTCTTTCTGCCCTATCTTCTATATCCAGATACTCTGAGACTATACACTGAATTCCAGGTCAGCCTGAGCTAAAGTGAGACCCTACCTGAAAAAAACCAAATAAATAAGAACTTTAAAAATTTTTTAAAAAGAAAAGCAACTACAATAGAGACACATACACATGCAGCTTAGCATACAAATCACTACTCTAGGGATGTAGATTTTCATCTACCCTTCAATCCAAATGTTTCTTCTTCCAAGAGGAAAATCTAAAACTGTTTTTTTCTGCTCCCTTTGCAATCTGATTTTCACAGCCTAGCAGTTTTACTTTTCTCTGTATCTATCCTTCCCCTTTCCTTCTTTACGCTCATTCAAATGTGAATTACATAAAAGGAAAACTGCCAAGGATTTTACCTTCTCCCCATGCCCATAACATGGCAGAGGTGTAGGGTTAGCTTTCTGAACTGAAAGCACCCCTCAGACTGACCAGACCCACCACACCACTCCTGTCTCTTGTAAACTGACTGCATTTCTACTTCCTCTTTCCCCAGTGAAGACCCTGGCATCTGTTACAGGATCTGACCTAGTACTTAAGACCCATTGATGGAATGAGTAATTAACAGTACTACATGATCTAAAACATATTGCAGCTTGGAGAGATATTGTTAACCTATTTTCCACTATTACATAGTTGTTTTCAACATCCCACTATTATAAGTTATATTTGCCTAAACATTCTGATAGAAATATGCACATCGTCAGGCTGGAGAGATGGATGGCTCAATGGTTAAGGCAGTTGCCTGCAGAGCCTAATGACCTGGATTCCATTCCCCAGTAGCCATATAAAGCCAGACACATATGTATCTGGAGTTCGTTTGTATTGGCTAAAGGCCCTACTGTGTACACACACACACACACACACACACACACACACACACACACACACACACGCTCCCCCCCTCTCTCTGTGCTTGCAATAAATATTAAAAAAAGAAATATGCAAATATTCCAAGGTATAGATTACTGTGCCAAGGGTTATGAATGCTTTGTAGCTTGTGATATATACTGGAAAAGTTTACTCTTTCAAAAATATTTTTATGCCAATCATGAAAATATCAACCATTATGAACCATAGGTAATCTAAATATTAACTCCTAAGATCTAAAAACATAAAATTTAAAAATAAGGGGCCTATTCCCTCCAAAGCATATATGGTCATCCCTTCTATCTAGTACTAACTTCTCTCTCCGTTGGAGAATTTGCTTATCTTTTTTTCAGATGGACAATGAACCTGAAGGGAGGATCAGCTAACCACACCTCACCAGGGCCCCAGCTGAAACCACAGAACACAATGCAGAGGAAGGGCAAGAATACAGCGTTCATGGCGATCACAACACCAGAAAAAGGCTGAAGGAGATAAACACAGAGAACATCCAACTCCAACTAAGCCAGACTTCCAGAGACACAGAGGCTCCCAAAACCTCACCACTGAAGCAGAACTAAAATGAGTCCAATGTGGCTCAGGGAAACTCGCGGAAGAGGGGGCGGAAAGACTGTTAGAGTCACAAGTTGGGGCATTATGCAGAGACTGGGGCCTACCCCCCAGAACTCTTGACTAACCTCACAATGCATGACCCACATTCCCCATTGATGAGGGTCCCTTTGAAAGAGGGAAGACAGGGAGGAGGATAATGGAACCAATACTATGAATGTAAAATCAGAATAATATAAATAAATAAAATATTTTTAAAAATAAGGGGCCTGGAGAGGTGGCTTAGTGGTTAAGTGCTTGCCTGTGGAAGGACCCCGGTTCGAGGCTCAATTTCCCAGAGTCCACGTAAGCCATGTGCACAAGGGGGCATATGCATCTGGAGTTCATTTGCAGTGGCTGGAGGCCCTGGCGTGTCCATTCTCTATTTATCTGCCTCTTTCTCTCTCTGTCACTCTCAAATAAATAAATTAATTAAGTTACTTTTTTTTTTTTTTTTTGTGTTTCGAGGTAGGGTCTCACTCTAGCTCAGGCTAACCTGGAATTCACTATGTAGTCTCAGGGTGGCCTCAAACTCAAGGTGATCCTCCTACCTCTGCCTCCCGAGTGCTGGGACTAAAGGCGTACACCACCATGCCTAGCTCTTAATTTACAAAATTTAAAAATAACTTCTAAAACACAGAATGTGAATAAGAACTCATTAAAATATACAGAAACTGAACATGATGATGAATTAAAATATTCCATATATCAGATCTTTTACCATATGTCCCACTAATTAAAATAAATTTCTGTTTCCTTTCATAAGCCAACTTCAAAATTATGCAACTGATAGGTTCTAAAATGGGGGAACAAAAAGAACAATAGACAGTTCTCAGTTTGCAATGCTTCTTTGGAGACAGGGCCCATCATGTAGGCAAGGCTGGCCCCAATCATGTAAGCCTGTGCCTATGCTTCTCAAGTACAGGGGGCTGGGACCACAAGACTGTGCCATCATATTCGGCTTCATAAATTCTTTAACAGTAAGCAGGTTAGCTGAACCAGGTCTTATGGATATCAGGGTCCATTAGCAGGTACTTAACACCATAGTCTGGCAATAATACACTGAATAGCAGATCTCCAAACTGCTGCTAAGTGTTCAATTTCTCTGCCAAGTGAAAGAACCACAAAGGATGGACAGTGTGACTGCTACGTGGAGAGACAAGGAACAGGCAGCATCCCTCCATCAGTCATAGCCACACAAGCAGATCATTCTGTGTAATTTTAATTACATGGATATGTACCTAGATGAGATAATGCAAATTCACAAAAGGGTTATGTGTAATCTGCTTAAAGGATGGTGATAGTACCACTTGGCCACTACTTTCCTCCCCAACTTCCTGAATAAGTACCACTGGATATTACATTCTGTCAATGGCCTGACATTTGATACATGAGTCTCAAATGGTCACTTCTCTGGTGATATTTGAGCTTTATTTGTTCACAAGTAATATTTTCAAACAAAATCTAGTCTAAGCCAGACTACCTAATTATGAGAAATAAAGGGGTTCTACAAGGGAATAAAAAATAAATACCTCAATTTTATGGGCTCAAAAAATGAACTAACTTTTTAAAATTCAAAATGGCAACAATCATTATAAGAAGATTTTGTGCAAAATTCTATGACAAATCCATCCAGAGCTATGGACTTGGATTTGGCTCTACGGTGCTATCTTAACCTCCAATAAATCTGGAATACTCAAAGGCTATTAAATTAACATTTCCCTGATCTGGCACCTGTAGTAAAGTTAATTTGTCAAAAACATTTCTGCAGTTTGTCACTGGACACTGTATTTTCTGACAAGTTTAAAATAAAAATTGACAAAATCTCATTAATTTCCTCTGAATTGCCAACTTTGGCTCCATTAAGCTTGTATTATCAAAAGCATCAACTGTCACTCTTTCTTTCATAAGGTCAAGCTGTGGTGTGGGCATCTGCAGGATCCTTGCCGTAGTTACAGAAGCTAGAGAGGCAGTGTGATTACAAGCTACAGAGTCAGATAGACTTGTGCTCAATCCCAGCCAGGCCACTTGTGGTGTGACCTGTGGCAACTTACTTCAAACTCTTTGAGTGATGATTTTCTCATTTACAAAACATGGACACTAATAGTCCTTCCTCATGGGGTTGTAGGGAGGACTCAATGAGATGAATACATGTAAAGCACTTATCCCATGCCTTGCCCACAGTAAGTGTTCATGCAGTGTTGGTTGTTCAGTATTTTATTTTTATTTTCCCCACCTTTATATTCACAGACTTTAAAAAACAAAAAACAAAAACAAACAAACAAACAAAAACACTGCCATGCATAGACTTTTAAAACAGTAAAGAACCTTAAGGGTTATCCCCTTTAAAACATCACTAACAAATCATTGTCTTAAACCTGTTCTGAAAAAGTCTACTGATGCTACCCTGTTGTCTTCTGAAGAAACAAACTCTTTGATGGCTAGACAATGTTTCTTTCTATTGACATGCCCCTGCCCTGAAGACTTTGCCTATGATCTTGCTTCTGGCCCTTATGACATTTGAACAAGTCTATGTCCACTTTCATAGCCTGCCTCCCCTTCATAAACCCCGGAGTTAACAAACCAACAAATACCACCACCACCAACAAACCAACTTCTACAACTAAGCACTTTGTGGAATGAGTCAGACTTCATCCTTTCAAGAACACAACACAACAAACACAGAAAATCATTTCCAATAGTTTTTCTTAAGCCAGTGATTCCTATAACTGTTCCTTCCATAGCATTTATGGAAAACACAAAGCTATAGTCTTTAGATATAAAATAAGAAAGAAGGCTGTTACTCACTGGGAAAGGTATTCTCTATTTAAAATATTCTGGCTCGCTTTAGCAGCACATCTGCTAAAATTGGAACAATACAGAGAAGATAAGCATGGCCCCATGTAAGGATGACATACAAATTCATAAAATATTTTGATACAAATTCATAAAATAAAATGGCTGGGTGTAGTGGCACACACCTTTAATCCCAGCACTCAGGGGGCTGAGGTAGGAGGATTGCTGTGAGTTCTAGGCCAGTTTGAGACTAATTCCACGTCAGCCAGGGCTAGAGCAAGACCAAGACCCTACCTCAAAAATTAATTAATTAAAGCCTGGCACTGTTGGCTTGAACAATCTAAGTTATCACATGAGGTTTGGTAATAAACTCAAATAATTCTTTAATATATCAACTGAAAGGGTTGGGGACATGGCTCAGTGGATAAAGTTGCTTGCTATGTAGCATGTGAACAGGGTTCTTAGATCCTCAGCACCCATGTAAGAATGATGATCCCCTCTCAGGAAGAGAAAGGAAGCCCAACGCAAGCTGGCCAGCAAGTCCACTGGAAATGGCAAACTCTAGGTTCAGCAAAAGACTCTTCCTCAGTAAAAATTAGAGTGATGGAGGAAGACACCTAACATAATCCTCTGGCCTCCATGTGCACTTGTCCCTCACATTTGTTCACCCATCCACATAAGACACATGCATGCATACCACACACACATATATACCCCTAAGATATCAACTGAAGAACTTCAACCATACAAATATAGGTAAGACATTTCACAATATATGAGGATAGACTGAAGGAAACAACCTGAAAGCCTATTTGTACTATATCAGGAACTACAGTCCTTTTATCAGTCTGAAATGCAGAAGGCAGTTCCAGGGGCAAAAGAGATGGCTCAACAGTTAAGTACACTTCCTGTGGAAGTGTGAAGATGTGATGGGGCCTGAGACCCCCTTGTCTGAATTTGAATCTCCAGAAAACATGTAAACAGCTGGGCATGGCCAGGCACATCTGTAACCCTAGACCTATGGGGAGCTTAAGAACAGCAAGCTCTGGAATCAGAAGAGACTCTGTTGCAAGGAAAAAACAGACAGGTGAATGGCCACTTCTTCTGACCACTGCAGGCAAGTCCATGGGGCACTGCATCAGCACATACATGTGCATATACCACATACCACATACAAAAAGGGGGAATGCAGTTTCAAACACAAATAGTTTCTGCCATCATGGTAGAAGCATTCTGCCTATGATGCTAAACCTCTCTTTGTAGAGTCAAACAGGATCAGTCTGGACTTTGAATCTGCATTGAACTGTGCAACCAGGAACAAGCTTGTAACCTCTCTGAAAGTCAGCTATGAAATGCAGATGAGAACATCTACTTCCAAAGAACAAAAGGAACATAAAGCAGAAGTACAGAACACTCAAGTGCTTTGTGAGGCCACTGAGTACAAAACATAGGCCCACCAGGCACCAGGCCCTGGGTTTAATCCTTAGCATCTCTCCTCCAAAAACTTTGTGAACTGCCAAGTGTTATACAAAGTCAACTGGTGGTCCTTATTAATGTCAGTTAGACAGTTGTTCAACCTAAGTAGATTTTTGAACAAAACTTCCCTTCAAGGAAATAGAAGCAGAGGCAATAGGAAAAGTCATTTTGAAAGAAAAGCCATGGCACTCTCTTCTCACCCAGCCTGAGGAGGTTACAATGCACCAGAATATGCTCTCACATAGGTACACTCCGGACATCGTAAAGCCATCTTTATAGCATGTAAAGTGTCCATTTTGAATTTTCATAGCCATTGTGGGATTCTTAAGATTATTAATGCTACACAGTGCTTTGCATTTAATTATACAAACAATAGCTTCCATAATGGTGATAATACAAGGGAAAGGTAATTTGCATGAACTAAGCCCCATCACCTAGCATAAGTTCAGAGACCTCTTCATTATTAAATCATTTATATAATAAAATCAATATGCTTTAAAAGTAAAAAGTTTTTTAAGACCATAAAGAAGAGTTACATGTTTTAAACTCTATCAATTATTATAATTTAATGAGTCTTTTAAAGATTTAATATCAACTTTTAAAATTAAAACTCAATGGAGAATGTGTACTTGGCTCCATTACTAGATGATGTATCTCTAGAAAAGGTTACTGTACAGCCATTATCATACTCCTAAATTACATGGAAATTTTGGTACAGCCCTCCAACTACCCCAAGGACAATTTAATTCTAGAGACAGTGAAAGATTTTAAGAATATAAATTTGTGAAAATATAGAAAGAAATAATCCAGGCAAATGTATATTTATTTCCTGTAGCATTTCAGCTGATTAAACATTATAAAACTCTTCAATGTCAATATTCACCTTAAAATTACATTGTTTCCTTAATTTAACTAACTTTTAAAGTCTACAAATTTCTATACAGGGCTAGGTTCATGACTTGAGTATTTTATCAATTTAAGACTCAATGTTCCTTAATGATACAATTCAAAATTTTCACTGAATCATTATTTAGTAAGTTATAAAAACCTCTTAAAATTAATCTTTCATGCACATGTAGCTTATCCAAAGTTAGAATTTAATTAGATGGCCTTGCATAAATGGGCTTACTCCTTTATTTGCTCAGTCAGTGTATGTCTTTTCAGTAATTAAAATTAATTCAAGTCCCTGACGCACCTCCTAGCAAACAATGTAAAAACAGCAGACAAAAATGGAAATAAATAGCTTTTATACTTCTTCCAATTATGACATTCACTTTCATCTTCAAAAATGCAGATTCAAGTAATTGGGCTGGGTGCCGCTCCACACAAGAGAAGGCCACACAAAGAACTGCAGTGACTGAGAGGGATACAAACTGACAGCATGAAAGAACTACATCAGCCTCCTTCACATTAAAAAAGTTCAAATGCAGGAAGTCAACAGAGAAAGTTTTCATATATACTGAAATACAAACAGCAAGTAAAAAACAAACCGAATTGCTGCTCATCTAGAATACTACTTCCTGTTGGAAAGAATTACTTGCCATTATTTACAAAGTTTTACAACAGAAAAGCAGTTGGTCAAACCTTGATAAAAATAAGTGAGATGCAGTAGGTACATTTGTGTGTGAACCTGCCCTTGAGAGGTAGCGGCAGGACTGCTGAAAGGTTCAAGGCCAGCACAGTCTACATAGTAAGTTACAGGCCAGCCTAGGCTACATAGTGAGATCCTGTCTCAACAAAAAAAGATAGAAACAGACAGATAGTGATTTCTGCCTGTCACACTACTCTGTCAGGTAATGAGCACAGCCACACAGCACAAACTGAGCTAAGCACCAGGCTGACAGTCTTGGCAGGCAGTAAAGCCAGCCAGAGGGCTCATACTTCAGTACCTCTGTACTCCCACCTTAGTTCTCTTTGCCACTGGCAGGCTCTAAGTGCTTGTTGTCATCTCTTGAGCATCTGTCAGAAACCAAGTACTTTTCACATATTACCTCATTTATGCCAAAAAATCCTACTATGAGGGTCCCTCACTCCCTCTTAGAGCAGGGGAAAAAGCAGTTCATTATGTTGGCTGCTTCAGTTATAGCCTGTCCCATCTCCCTTAACAAAATCCTTGCATGAACCCCAGACCTGAAGTATCTAGGAAAGGGTACAAATATTGCTGGTTCATGTTGTGGTCATCATTTGAGAACTGAGGGTCCCATTTGGTAGGGGAGACATATGTGGTTGAGTGAGAGACCCACAGGGACTTCAGAACTGCTCCTCCTGCAGCTTTCCCTGCCACAAGGCAGTTTCCGCTCAGCAGTATGTACTACTGGAGAGGGGTCAGAGGAGAGGTTACTACCTCTGTTGCACAGGCAGGGGCAAGAACTGTTTCAGATTTCCTTCCTCTGGCAAAAGAGGATTAATAAATCTTAGGTGGAATTAGTCAGGAGAGGGCCCAAAAGAGGAAGTGCTAAAGATGTAACATGGCCTGCCTGATCCAGCAGAACTGAAATTCACTGTCTGATCCAGTCTCATCTAATCAGCTTTCTCATACCCAGGTGTACCTACCCCTTCCTGAGCCCAGACCGATCAGCTCTCTCAGGCTCACCTGAACTTGAGGGTAAAGCCCACCACAATACGATTATAAATAGATCCTTACCAGGTGGACAAGGTCGGTGGGTCTCCCTCTCTCTTTTGACTTTTCTCTTTTCCTGAACTTCCAGGTCCCTGCTCTGATAAACTTCCCTCATCTCAGCCAGGCTGAGATGAAGAGGGGAGGGACAGCTCCCCTACTCTCTCATACCTTCCACATGGCAGGAGCTCTTTGTACTTTTCTCCTCTTAATCTAAAAAAGGCTCTTTAAGTCTTACTGTCTGGTCTATGGATTTTAATTCTTTAAAGTCATAAGACGGATCTATGGCTACCCTAAATTTATTGGGTCCTTGGCATTGGCAAGGAGCCCCAAAAATCCCATAACAAATCCTCACTGATTCTGTTTCAGGAGTGAAAACACATGGCAATACTGGCTCCTTAAAAAGTAGGCAGTTTTGAGCTGAAGAGATGGCTTAGTGGTAAAAGCACTTGCCTGCAAAGCCAAAGAACCCACATAAGCCAGATACACAAAAGTTCATGTGTCTGGAGTTTGTTTGCAGCGGCTGAAGGCCCTGGCAAACCCATTCATTCTCTCTCCCTCCCTCTCTCCTCCCCCCTCAAATAAATGAAATAAAATTTTTAAAAAGTGGGCAGTTTTCAAAGAGCAATGGTCAAGTACAAATTAATTTACAGGCCACAAACAAACCTACTCTTGGATTGAGACAAATCTGTAATTGTGAAGTGTATCTGTGACTAAATCCAGCTACCCAGGTGGCTGTACCCAAGTGTTCTTTGATAACAACAAGGGAGGAAAGTAACAATTTGGCCCCTGGAGAGATGGGCAAGCAGCATATGACATCAACATGGCATCAAGCCCGAACACAAGCAACGAGGGAGGGCCTAGGAGATGGTCCTTCTTGGGTTACAATTCTCAGCAGAAATAGACAGCAAAGACTTGCTCACAGGCGGAAACTGACAAGTCACCAGGGTACCAGGGCCTCCAGGGTGTCTTCTCAGTCCCCTGGCATTCTTTTTCTCATGTTCATTCTGAGCCTTACTCAGTGGATCTCCTCAGAGGTCCTAACTAAACCAGACACAGGGAGAGTCGGGGATTTTATCTTATTAAAATAGATATTGCTAATTTGTCTTTTCAAATTCATTTTAAATTAAATTGGATTTCCTTGGAAGGCTGCTAGGTCAGTTCCCCTGCTGTGAAGGCAGGACAAAGGTTAATTGCATGCCTTTCACCAGTTCTTCTGCTCTCCTGGGCAGACTCTGATAACCTGCCCCAGAGGTGGTGAGGATTTGGTTTATTGGGCAATAATGTTGCCATTAGAGCCATTTACCATTATACCAAGAAGCATTTTATTTTTTTCCTAAAAAAAATATATGACTGCAATACAAGATAAAAATGTAATGACATTACCAACTCATAGTTCTTTTAAAACATGAAACCATACGATAACACCTGAACTATATGCTTCCTTAAAAAGCCCCAACAGATACAAAAGTACACACCCTCCTGGAGCAAACTATTTTCTGGTTTCAATGTAAAATTCCATTAACACTCTCACTTAATTTATCTCATTTAGACTGTCTATGTTCATGAAAATTTAACCCAGTAATTCCCTGTTATACAAAGCATAACAAAGTATGAATACTTAAATACAATGTAAATAAAACACTTTATCAATTATATTTTTGTATTCTAAATTAGTGACTTCACTTAGCGTGTCTGCCTTGCGCAGCAGCACACTATTTTTCAATTAAAGGTCCAGATGTTCCAAAGGCTCCAGTAGGCAACAGCAGTTATGAGAAATGCTTTATCTGCATCATAATCATCACCACCACATCAGCTCCAGGCTGCATTAACATATTCATGTTTTATTCCAGCTCTCCTCCTAACAGAGTAGGTAATTATACCACACAGCAGAGAAGCACAAGCCTAAGAGCTGGACCCTTTCCTTACAGCAACCACCTGAACACCACATTTTCACACACAATCTTAAGATTTCGTGGTGAATATTTAATTATAGTTAAACTTGCTTATTAGTAAGAACATTGACCATTTAAATTTCTCTTTCCTGGTGCCAGGAATTGACCCATGGCCTTGACATGCTAGGCAAGCATTCTACAAGTAAACTATACCCCCAGCCAAACACTGTTTCAATAATATTTAATGCAGAGTTATCACACTTAGATTCAAATAATATTGAAAGTGTAAGATGGACTGTATGTAACTTCTTGTATGCAAAAATCTACCCATTATCTATTACAACTTGAGCTATTTCTTCACTTTAATGCCAGTGTCATCTCTAGAACAAGTCAATTCAATTTTCATTCTTACTATGCAAAAATGACAATTCACCTGAGCTGAGATGGAACAAGTATAGCAATTATCCCTGTTCCTTGTCTACAGGAAGTAATACCCGAGCAGAAGAAAATGCAAGTCTGACAGCTGCAACAAAAATGCGATTGCATTTATTATTTAGTTAATTAAAGGGCTCCTTTACACCAAACAGATGAAAATAACTTATAAAGAGATATTCCCATGCTTTGTAAACACAGTATAGTTTATGAGAAATTACAGGTCCTCATCGTTAGGAAAAACCATAATAAAATTAACTGCAATCATGATTTTTGAATTATTCTACAAAATTCTTTAGTTTGAAGTATTCCAAGAGGAAATGTTCTAATGAAGATATATTCAGAAGATAAATGCCTTTACAAATATTAAAACCTCAGACAGGTCAAACTTGGCAGGGTACACCTTAGCATCTGAAGGCAGACAGCATCCGCTCCTTCCTGAAGAAACCTTAGGTGGAACATTTTTAATACATCACCATGTCACTTTTTAATGTGCCCCAATCTATTAACCACATGGCAAACTAACAGGGATTTTTAAAATATGGGTTTTATGGCTTTGTGCTGGTGATTAATTAAATAAATAGCCACCATTTCACAAATCATCCCTCTAATTAGTCTAAAACAGACACTTTGCATTCACTAGCATTACTGCCATCTGAAGCTCACAGAAGGGCAGGAGCAGCGCGGGCAACTGCATCTCTGTACTCTGAGCCCATTGTTGCAGCTCACGGCTGGCATCCCACCCTGCCACCCAGAGGCAGAGGTGCCATCTTTGCAGGTGCTGCAGTCAGCTGGAATTTGGCTCCAGCTGCTCAGAAAAGATGTTCTCCTTAATTATTCTCTTTCACCCTAAAGGAAACAATGAACAACAAAGGAATGAAGTAGATAAGAGGGTTTACCAGCAAGGCTCCTCCTGGAGGGAATGAGGAGGTTGGTTGATTCAGGGCTAACTGTATTAGGTCAAACCAGCTTTGCTCAGAACTCAATTCATTATCTTGAATTCAGATATTAGCAATTATTTCCAAATCCTATTATTTAAAAGACTGAGGTCACTCTCTTGGAAACTGATAGAAATTCGACCTTAGTTGTTTTAGCAATATATTCTTAAAAATAGTAATTCCTCTGAGAGCAAATTAAACCAAGAAATAATTTTTAGTTCCAGAAAAAAATCAAATGGGAATATATCAATAATCAGATTTCCTTCAGAAAATACATTAAGTGGTTTCCTAATCTTTTAAAACTCAAAACTCATTAGTAAGGGAATAAGAGAGGAGGGAAGGAGGGAAAATTCAGTAGGACTAGCCAAAAAGACACTATTTCTGGAGAACAGGCTGTTCTTACTTCCATCTTTTTAAAAAATATATTTTATTTATTTATTTATTTGAGAGAGGGGGAGAGGGAGAGAGAATAGTCATGCCAGGGCCTCTAGCCACCGTAAACGAACTCCAGATACACGCACCCCTTGTGCATCTGGCTTACGTGGGTCCTGGAGGGTTGAATCAAGATCCTTTGGCTTTGCAGGCAAATGCCTTAACCGCTAAACCATCTCTCCAGCCCTTTACTTCCCATCTTTAAGAACATTTCTAGAAGGAGGGACGAGAATCAACAAAAACAAATGGCACTTGAAAATGCCATAAAAATTAAAAAGGAAAAGAACATTTCTATTAATGAGAGGAGAAAATATGGTATAATAGAAAAGACCTGGATCCTGAAGCAAGAGAGACTCCAAAGAGTCTTATACCTTTAGCAGAGTCATGTGACCCATCTAATGTTAAAGGATTCTACGCCTATCCTCAGTAATTACAGGAAAAATGTGATACTCTCCAAGTATATTCCTACAAAATAGATGCTAGAAAACATGGTCATGAAAATTTCCATGTGTTGAAAACTGTGCTGAAGGCAGAGCCTGGTTGTTTTTACTCTCCATATTGTCTTTTTTAAGTGCCACACAGGCTGTGCCCAGGACTGCAAACACTGTGCTCCAACTCTCAAGAAATGAGCACAAAAGGCACATGGACATAGAACAGAACATTATGTTTGCAGTTCTGCAAGCAAACCAAACCCATCTGCAACTGAGGAGAAACAGCAGTTACTCTAGCTCTATGTGGAGTTGTAGGGAAGGTGTTTGAGACTTTTCCTTCATGTGGCAGAAAATGGAAAGCAAGTGACTGGGTTTTGATTCAACATACTTGGGCTTGAATTCTGGCTTTACTACTTAACTAGATGTGTAACCTCAGGGAAGTCCATTCACCTTTCTAATTCTCAAATGAGAATAATAACACATACCCATTCTTTCCAAGGAAGCTGGGAAGGATGAAGAAACAGTACACATTCTGGCATATAGTAGACATTCAAATAGCTTTTATTATATTAAGCTGAATCACATGAAAATGCTAGTATTCAATCATTTATGACCTACAAAATTGTAATTTTATGTGGTAATAGCATAGTAGCTGAGACAGTGAATATTATGAGCTGGATAAATGCGTAAAAATTCTCAAAGTAGAATGAACTTGACTTCTATCAAAGGGAGAAGATCAAGATATACAGGTATTCTTAAAAGACTCGCTCTTGACTCCAACAATACAGCAGCCAGTGTTTATTAAAGGCTTACTATCAGTCAGGCACTAGCCCATGCATGGTGTCCACAATGCTGATGTAAAATCAGAACATGGCTCAGTGATGCAGAATCACCTTGTTTTTCCTACATCTACACTGCAGATGTAAAATCTCAACAAGCTCAGTGAGGCAGAGTCACTGTTCTTCCTACTTTACAAGGAAGTTTAGAGAAGTATAGTAACCACTCAAGCTCACAGAGCTCATGAAGGTGAGCTGGCAACCTAGGGCTGTCTAACTCCAGAGCCTGAGTTCTCTGTCATCACTTAAAAGTGCCTCCCCATAAAACAAGCTAATTATTTTGTAGTTAATAAGGCTGTGTGGCGACAAAGAGCAACAATTCACAAATCAATGTATGGGTTTTCCAAAGGATAGATGTGTCGGTGGGCCAGGGAGCCTCAAGAGTGGGAGGATTTCAAACTCACATCTTCACGGACTGAGATAATGATGTTTCCAACAGTCCACTGTATCCATGACATCTAATACACTACTTCTCTTTAGTCAAAGTCATATTTAAAAAGAAAAAAATGAGGTTGGAACGATGGCTCCGTGGGTAAGAGCGCTTGCTGTACAAGCATGAGGACTTGAGTCTGGACACACAACAACCATGAAAAACCCAGCACTGAGGGGGAGCTGAGAAAGGAGGATTACTGGGGTTTGCTGGTCAGCCAGTGTAACCGAAAAAATGGCGAACTCCGAGGTTACTGAGAAACCTTGTCCCAAGGAAATAAGGTGATAGAGGAGGTCCTTCTCTGGCCTCCACACATGTGCTCATGGGTTATGTGAATCTGTACACACACATGCAGGCTCATGCACATACCACATATTACATATTACACATACTACACACACACACATCAGAAAAAAAATAAATAAAAATATCAGATATACTACCAAGTTTCCAGAAAAAAAAATCCTGAAGTTTTAATCAAATAGCTGTTGTGCTCCCATTCTGTTACAGACAAGCAAGCCTTGTGTATATGACAAAGGCAGCAGCTTTCTACTTGTTTGTTCTTTTTTCATTCATCTATCTGTGTTTACATCTCTTACTTCCTGAACCCTTGGAGACAAAAAGCAAACAAAAGAAAGGGAGCTGGCAGGCACTGACAGTGGTGAGGAAGCATCAGACTTTCGAAGGCAACATACTGAAAGCAATTGCACTTGCATTTAAGACTTTTTGGGCTGCCTCTGTGACAGCAAGACCTACCAAAGATAAAGAAGATGTTTGTGCTAAGTTGGAAAGTGGAGACATCAGCATTTTTACCTGCAGACCACTATTTCCACTCTCCTGACAGCACTGATAAAACATCTGGAGTGCTTCTTCTGTGCAGCCCCTGCTCATAGAGGCCCTGCTCAGGGGCTTCCCTGGGGTTTCCTTTGCAACAATTGCAGCAGAGACTCTGAGAGGAACCCAAATGAGCTGCCTTAACCTTCCTGTAAACTGCTATTTCCATAGAGATTAAGACAAATGTTTCAAATAAGCCAATTTCCTTTACTAAAAACCAAAGTGACAATAGTAATACCAAGAGAAATCTACAAAGACAATGATTAAGATGTACTTCTCCTGTCTCTGGGCAAAAAAACATAGCAAAAGGTTAGATGGAGGTGGGCAGCTGATTCCCCCTTATTTCTAATAGGATTCCCTGGAGCCTAAGTACAAAGTCAGAGAAGTAGATCCCAGAAAGACAAGCCTAACACTCCTTACTGTCTGACAAGTGCTGACACTGCATGTCATGTGCCTTTGCATTCCTACTGATTATAAACTTGTCCACTAGGAATGCAGCTATGTCTCCTTTCTAATGGGGACCTTCCAGAACACTCATTACTTTTTAAAGTGGTGAAAATAAAAATAAAAATAAAAAAATAAAAATTCCCTGCAGAAGAGAACAAATGGAGGCCTCTTTGACCCACTTAGATGTCACCCCAGGCCTCTTGTTCCTTGGTGACGATATTGTATATCCTTTCAGTATAACAGAACCAAGACTTAAGTATGGTTATTTGCTGGGTTTAAAGCAGTGAACTAAAGGGTGGTCTTGGAGGGAGGGAGAGAGGGAGGGAGGGAGGGAGGGAGGGAGGGAAGGAAGGAAGGAGGATATGTGTGTGCTTAACCTCTTTATTGGCCTCCCCAATGTGGTACCTGGACACATAAAATATTCATGGTGATAGGGACAGAGGCTATATCAGAGGCTCAACATCATGGTTTTTCACTTATCAAGGCTAATGCTCCTACTTCCCACTATCAAATGTCTGCCTCCCAGTATGAAAGACCAATACTGAGCTTCTAATATAACATCATTCTTTAAGGAGTCCAATCAGCCATTTGGTGCCAAATCCCTGCCAAGTCTTAGCAGAGATTGACATATACAGATGTACCTTTTTCTGATAGTAGTGCTTGAATAAGCACCATAATTTCAGGGAGTCTAGTTTACCAAGATGGCAGCCTGCATAATATAGCACCACTCTGAAGAACCCACTTTCTAATAAAGTGGTGGCAGTAGTATATAACCATAAACTCCTTTGGTCATATAGCACACCACACTACCCAAAAGCTGGAAACCAGCAGTGTAATTGAATAACATAGTAAGTAAAGATAAAGATGAGCTCAGAGACACACCCTACAATGCAAGGTGATGACAGACTGAAAATACTGAGGGGAAGCAAGAATGGTCCCATGCACCATGACCCCTGGTAATCCACATGAGGACTCCACACCCATCCCTACTGTAAGGAACCTGACTCTCAATGGAAGAATCTGCTTCCACCTGGAAACACAGCAAGAGTTATACCAAATGTTAAAAATTTTCCAAGCTCTTTATATCAAGGGACATTGGCCAATAAGTGAAATCACTATCAGACAGGAACAGTTGACTATCACACAGAGAACTTAAGACTCCTGTTAAACAGTGGAGGTAGTAAGGCGCTTGTACAGTCAGTAAATTTTAGAGACATGTGTCATTATTCTTTTACACAATGTTGAGATTGAATGTGCAAATGAATACAGCCTAAGATGGGCAAATGGGGGTTTTGGAACCCTCAAGAAAGAGGCCTACACTGCCAAAGCTCTTGGTTTCCCACCAGGAATAGATGGTAAGACCCTATTGCTGAAGACTCCATATACTCAGGCTGCAAGGTCACTGAGAAATCCTGCTGGAGCTGAGCTGAAAGCCTCCTCCATGTGGACCAGCTGACAGAAAGCTGGGAAAAGCTATGCTGCATGCAGTTGAATGGGAGAGAGAGAAATCACCAGTGAAGGTACTCAACAGTAGACACTGCAAGCCTTAAATTTGGCCAGCCAGGCCAAATGAGCCAACAGGTGCAATAGTGGCATGTCTGTTATGTGAGAAACCAATCACTCTCAAATTGGACTGGAGGCCCACTTTATGGGAAGGAATACATCCCTGATATACTGAAAATCAACAGGGGTAATCATGAGCCCTAGAGGTGTAACGTCTGCTGGCGTGTGGTTCAATGTATATACTATGCTCACCAAACTGCCCAGTAAGCACTTCTGTTAATGTCCACACCCATATATTAATGCTACTCTCAATTTTGGTTAGAGAAGCTTCTCTTTTCAGATGATGGTGATCTTGGGAATGACTCAGAAGGCACCATGGTGCTGAGAAGAAGGGACAGAGGAGTGCTTTGCACTGAAATATCTCTTATCACATCTTCCAAGGTCAGGGTCCATTGCAGAAGAGGTGGCGGAAAGAATGTAAGAGCTAAAGGAAGGGTAGGACTCCTTACAACGTGCTCCTCCAGATACAAAATGGCCTGGATATCCATGACCTCACAATATCTGGCAAACATAATAGGAGGAAAAAAATCATGACATCAAAATAAAAGAGAGACTGATTGAAAGGGGGAGGGGATATGATGGAGAGTGGAGTTTCAAAGGGGAAAGTGGGGGAGGGAGGGAATTACTATGGGTTATTGTCTACAATTATGGAAGCTGTCAATAAAAAAAAATTAAAAAAAAAAAAGAAAAAGAAAGAAAGAGGCCTAGATTCGAGGCCACTGCAACCATGTATGCCTTGTAGGCCAGCAGATGGGGACTTGGATCCTAAAGGAAAGGGGCCTAAACCTAAGGCCATCACACCATGAATGCCTCCTAGGCCAGCAGACATGCTAACCAAGGATCAGGAGAGCAGAACAGGCACTTGGAGATGAATATCAGCTGTGGCTTCAAGATATGTTGCAAAAATGCCAACTGTGGTTTATTAGTCTTTGTATATGTTTCCCCCAAAAGGAGTTCCAATACAGACCTGCAAGTGTGGTGCCAGAGCTTGCACAAAGCAAGTAAACTCAAGCAGCACTCAGGATGAAGTAGCACAGTCACTGACTATACCACCCAGATCCCCTCTTCGGGAAGGAAGGAAGGACACATTTCCCAACTGCTGGGAAAGGTGCTAGCTAATGGCTATTAGCTGCTAGTCCCTTCCTAGAACTGAACTGGCTAAAAGAGCCTCCTTGACCAAGATTACACCTCCTTCTTGGGGTAGGTAACATCCAAAGATAGGTCAGATATAAGAGCACAGAGTCCAGACTCCCTTTCACCAATTTAGGACAATTCTAAAAGGTGACCTAAGCTTCACATGGCCCCATGGTATCCTATCTCCTTGCTGCGATTGCACCACAGTCACATTCCTCCTACCCAATTATGCTTTTTCTTCCCTCTCTCCCTTCTTTCCATCCTATCATAAGACAGAGGCTCCCTAAGTTGCTCAGGCTGATCCCAAAATATGCATATGTCACTATGCCCAGCTAAAATTATGTTCTCTTACTTCTCTCACAGATGAGGATAAAAAACAGCTCCCTAAGACATTTTCTACATCATGTTCTCCATTCTGGAGTCTGCTTCTCAGGGGAATCAAACCTGTGAGAAATTTTAACAATGAGTTCTACCAAACCTTCAAAAAGCAATTATGTTAGTATCACTCATATTATTAAACAGCATTAAAAAGGACCAAGCTTAAATCTATCACTCTCCAAAGAACCAGGAAGTTCTTTTTTATTTTATATATTTGACAGAGGAAGAGGGAGAGAAAGAGAGAATGGGCACGCCAGGGCTTCCAGCCACTGCAAACGAACTCCAGATGTGTGCGCCCCCTTGTGCACCTAGCTAACATGGGTTCTGGGGAATCAAACCTGGGTCCTCTGGCTTTGCAGGCAAACACCTTAACTGCTAAGCCATCCCACCAGCTCCTTGGGAGGCAGAGGTAGGAGGATCACCAACAGTTCGAGGCCACCCTGAGACGACATAGTGAATTTCAGGTCAGCCGGAGCTAGAGTGAGACCCTACCTTGGAAAAACAAACAAACAAACAAACAAAAAATTGGTATTACTGGTATTGATAAATTTGGGACTCAAGGCTTCAATGGCAAACCCTCTACTACTGAGATACATATTCCAGTTATGATTTTTGAGACCCGAGCCTCACTGTGTTTCCCAGACTATTTTCAAACTCCTGGCCTTGAGTGATCTTCCTGTCCCAGTCCCTCAAGTAGCTGTGAATACCAGTAGTTGTGTACCACCATACCTGGGCTCAAATCTCAGAGTACAAACAGTACAGACCAGATTTACTTGAGAAAAAAGATGCAAAGGTCCTAAAGAATATATCAGCAAACCATGCATGCAAAGTGATAGAAGCCTGTAATCTAGCACTCAGAAGGCTCAGGCCAGAGGACTGTGAGTTTAATACCATGGACTACAAAATAAGGCTCTATCTCAAAAAAGTCAAAAAGTGAAAAGGGGGGCTGGAGAGATGGCTTAACGGTAAGGCACTTGCCTGCAAAGCCTAAGGATTCAGGTTTGATTCTCTAGGACTCACGTGAGCCAGATGCACAAGGTGGTGCATGTGTCTGGAGCTTATTTGCAATGGCTAGAGGTCCTGGTATGCCACTTTTTTCTCCCTCTCTGTCTCTTTTTTTTCTCTCTCGCTCTCAAATAAATAAATAAAATCTTTTTCTTTTTCTTAAAGTGAAGAAGGAAAGGGGAGGGAGGGAGAGAAGGAAATAAAAGGGAGGAGAAGAAATTAGCAAATTAAGTCAGCATCAGATAAAACTAGGATAGTTGATGAAAGCTAAGTTTATCAGATCAGTTGCAAGTCTGCCTTAACATAACACAAGAAAATAAATTACAGTAATCAATCATATCAAGAGACTAAAGAAGAAAAGTCATGTGGTCAAGTACACAAATATAGAAAAAATACTCAGTACATTCAACATTCACTCATAACTTAAAAAGTAGCAATTCTCTTGGCAAACCAGAGATAAAAAGATCTTCCTTAACTCAACATGGACTATCTACCAAAACAGCAAACATGTGAGTTGACAGCAGAACATTAAATGTTTTCTTTCACATCAGGAACAAGACTATTTCTTTTCAATGTGCTATTGGAGGTTTTAGCAAAGTCTGCAAAGCAAGAAAAAGTAAAAAGACAGTAAGTCCATCATTATATGGAAATAATTGACTCCACAGAAAACTTTTTGGGAAAATTTATAAAACTAGGGATGGAGAGATGGCTTAGCAGTTAAGGCGCCTGCCTCCTAAGCCTAAGAATGCTGGTTCCAATCTCCAGAGGTTCCAATCTCCAGGTCCCACGTTTAGCCAGATGCAGTGACACAAGGGCGCAATGCCGCAGTTGACCACAAGAGGGCACACACATCTGGATTTCGTTCTCAGCAACTGAGAGACTGACTGCTGGGGTGCCCATCTCTATCTGTCTTCCTCTCCCTCTCTCTCTCTCTCAAAAAAAAAAAAAAAAATTATAAAACTAAAGAATTTGCCTGGTGTGGTGGTGCACGCCTTTAATCCCAGCACTTGGGAGGCAGAGATAGGAGGGTTGCCATGCAGTTGAGGCAATACAAAGTGAGTACCAGGTCATCTTGGGCTAGAGTGAGACCCTACCTCCAAAAACCAAAAAAAAAAAAAAAAAAAAAAAAAAAGAAATTTATTAAGGTTCGAGTGCATTACTGTATATTAGCAACAAACAGGAAGACAATACTGCGTTAAAACACATTGAGGGGCTACAGAGATGGTTTAGTGGTTAAGGCACTTGCCTGTGAAGCCTAAGAACCCAGGTTCAATTCCCTAGTACCTAAATAAAGACTGGATTTCATTTGCAGTGGCTAAAGACCCTAGTGTGCCCATTTCCTCTCCCTACATGCCTCTCTGTCTCACTCATATAAATGAACCAATATTTAAGAAAACAACAGTGAGGACTGGGGAGGTGGCTCAGTGGTTAAAGATGCTTGCTTGCAAAGCCCACAAGCCTATGTTCAATTCCTCCGTACCCATATAAAGCCAGATGCACAAAGTGGCACAAGTGGAATTCTTTTATATTGGCAAGAGGCCCTGGTGCACGCATACTCATTTCCATTCTCTATCTCGCAAATAAATAAATAAACAAACAAACAAACAATATTTTCTTTAAAAAATAACAATGAGAACAGAAAAAAATATCTGAGTATCATGGTGCATGACTATAATCACAGCACTGAGGAGGCTGAGGCAGGAGGATCACAAGTTCCAATCTATCTTGCACTACAAAGCAAAACCCATCTTTAAAAATTTTTTTACACACACAAAGTATATAGGAATCAATGAAACAAAAGATATTAAAGGTGTGAGGAGGACTTTTGTTTTGTTTTTTAAAAATGTGGAATGCTTCATGAATTTGCATGTCATCATTATGCAGGGGTCATGCTTATCTTCTCTGCATTGTTCCAATTTTAGTATACATGCTGCCAAAGGGAGCACTTGTTTTGTTTCTTGAAGCCAGGTGTCAGATTCTAGCCCAGACTGATCTCCAACTCATGGTAATCTCCTACCTTAGCCTCCTTAGTACTAGGATTAAAATGCATGAGTCACCACACCTAGCCAAAGGAAAGATTTCTTAAACTAAACTAAAAATCTGGTAACATAGCTGAGTTGGTAGAGCACTTGTCTAGCATGCAAAAAAGCTCTGGATTCATGGAAAGGTGGGAAAGAGAGCAAGCATGAGAGAGAAACGGGAGAGATGAGGGAGGGCGGGCAGGCAGGCACAAAAAACAGAGAAACTCAATATATTGAAAACAAGACCTTTGGTTACAAAGGCTTCTTTTTGCCGATGGTGGTGACTACTGGGGGAACTCAAAACTCATCAAAGTCCTGAGAATAAGTGACTGTTAAGTGCTCACTAAATAAGACATCTCGAAGGCTCAGGGAATATTGTAGAAGAGTGAGCAGAAAGAATCTAATAGCCAGACGGTATGGAGGAGTGCTCGTAAACACTGTCATTTGGACACAAACTGGCTATTGTATTTATGACCTCAGAGTGACTGTCATTACCTGCACAAGACCTGCACAGTATCAGGCCTATAATGAATAATGGAGGAGAGCAAAAATAAATAAATAAATAAATAAATAAATAAATAAATAAATAAATAAATAAATGTAGAAGAGGAACTAATTGAAATGAAGAAAGTGTTCAGAGGAAAGGAAAAGAGGGTATGAGGGAAGGGAACATAAAAGGAAATGGGAGGGCTTATGGTCAAAATACAGTATATACATGTATGAAAACTGTCAAAAAAAAGGGTTTTAGGGCTGGGAGATGGCTCAATGATTAAAGGTGCTTGCCTGCAAAGTCTGTCACCTGGATTTGATTCTCCATTACGTAAAGCCAGATGCACAAAGTAGCCCATGTGTCTGGAGTACATCTGCAATGTCAGGAGGCCCTGGTGTGTTCTCGTGTTCTCTCTTTCCCTCCCCAAATAAATAAACAAACATAAGTTTTTTAAAACAGAAAATGTATTTATCACATATGATTCATGGACTTAAAAAGTCTGTAATTTATAAACAGCACTATTTTTTAAATATTTTATTTATTTATTTGACAGAGAGAGAGGGAGTGAGAATGGATGCACCAGAGACACCAGCCACTGCAAATGAACTCCAGACGTGTGTACCCCCTTGTGCATCTGTCTTACATGGGACCTGGATAATTGAACCAGGGTCCTTTGGCTTTGCGGACAAACGCCTTAACCGCTAAACCATCCCTCCAGCCCAAACATCATTATTTCTGATAGCAATTAACTGGAAATGGGCCAAATATCCATGTCTAAGCAAATGGATAATAAAGTGCAGTGTATTAATTCAGTGTAGTTTCTCTGCAAATGAGAATCAAGTAACTACTGCTACATGTATGGATCTTCTGGAACACAATGCTGACATTAAGAATACTCAACCGAGGGACTTCCGGTTAAGATGGCGACATAGGAACCTCGCCAAAAAATGGTAGGGAATAAAAGCAAAACAAACCCCAGCAAAATACACTTTTCTACTAAAAAGTGAGGTACATAGTAAACTTTCAAGCCCAGCAGAGAAGTAGGAGAGTTCCAGAGCGTCTGGAGCCCACAGAAGCGGGCAGAAGCGGCTCCACAGCCGCCGCAGCTGCCGCGGCGGCACAGCTAGGCGCCGCCTGAGACAGCTGATCCGCAGGACTTTTTAAAGGCAGGTGAGGAGATTTTTCCACTCACACCGCCTCCTCACAATCTCAAGAAGCGTGGAAGGAGGACAGTAGAGACCAACAGAGAGGCTTGTGAGGAAGAGGATCGCGTGGAGGAACAGACGGACTTCAGCCGCCACTCACAGCCTCCCCTCCCCCACCACGAGTGCAAGCACAGCGAGCAACAGAGATCACCAGCTCACCAGCAGCATCGGGCGCGGCGAAAGCAGACAACAGACGAAGCTGACTTACTGAATCCACAACACAGCAAAGGAACCAAGCAGCCGTGCAGCATAGCTGTGATCAAACCCGTTCCAAAAGGTAACTTGGTTTTCACTAGGTTAGTACCCAACAAATAAGCCTGGTATATAATCCTGTTGGATGGTCAGATCTGACATTCCTAAATAAGCTATTTTCTAGGCTGCTCATTTGTTGCTTCCTGATTTGTTTCCTCCTCTGTCATTCATTGGGGAAGGGTCTCTCTTGATCACAAGCTGACCTTGGAACTCTCTACAGATCAGAAATCTTAGCCTCCCAGCTGACAGGATTAAGGGCATGGGCTAACACATATCCTTAGGAACTGTGACTTTGTCATAATACCTGCTTTTGCACAAATACTCTGTGCTGTATTTCATTGAAGGGGTACATTGTTGAGTTAAATTTTTGGATCTTGACTGTATTCTGTTCCATTCACCCCACTTGATAATCTCATAGCAGGCAAGGGTCACTTCTGTGATTACTTTGAGAGTCTTAAGAATCACACTTAACACCTTAAACTCCTACACTGAAGATATATAATATCAGATTGATTGATACATCTAACATTACTGCAGATATTTAGAAAACCCAAGCATTAAATTAATTCAAGATGCAAAGATCTCTACATTACAATACAAGAAACACAAAACATCCAGACAATATAAATCCACCAAAAAGTATTAATATATCAGAAATGACCTTCAGTGAGGCTGACTTAGAGGACATCCCCGAGAAAGATTTCAAAAGAATGATTATAATTATGTTCAAAGAACTCAAAGAGGAAATGAAAGGGTTCAAAGACCTCAAAGAAGAAATCAAAGGATTCAAAGAAAACACAGAAAACCAATTTAATGAAATAAGGAGGTCAATACTAGACATAAATACAGAAATAGAAAGAATAAAGAAAACCCACTCAGAAATGCTAGCAATAAAGAACACAGTCAGTGAAATTAAAACCTCTGTAGAAAATCTCTCTAGTAGAATGGATGAAGGAGAGAACAGGATATCGAAACTAGAAGACCAAGTAGCTGATCTAATACAGTCCAACAGAGAGAAAGACAAAATAATAGGAAGGTATGAATGGGAATTTCAGGATATTCGGGACACTATGAAAAGATCAA
The DNA here is from genome assembly GCA_036365145.1 of Orientallactaga sibirica. Lineage (NCBI taxonomy): Eukaryota > Metazoa > Chordata > Mammalia > Rodentia > Dipodidae > Orientallactaga > Orientallactaga sibirica. Next base: position 8,823,130 of record JAEOAD010000034.1, on the reverse strand, counting down.
ACATAAGAATTCAAGGGATAGTAGAAGGAGAAGAATTTCACTCCAAAGGCATAGTAGGTGTTTTCAACAAAATCATAGAGGAAAACTTCCCCCAAATTGGGAAAGAGATGCCAATGCAGATACAGGAAGCCTTTAGAACACCAAACAGACAAAACCTGGAAAGAACCTCTCCCCACCATATTATAATTAAACTACCAAACATACAAACCAAAGAAAATATATTGAAAGCAGCTAGAGAGAAAAAGCAAGTGACCTACAAAGGGAAGCCCATCAGACTCACAGCAGATTACTCAACACAAACTTTAAAGGCCAGAAGGGCCTGGAGTGATGTATTCCAAGTTCTGAAAGATAAAAACTGTCAACCGAGATTACATTATCCTGCAAAACTATCTATCCAAACACATGGAGAAATAAGGACATTCCACAACAAAGGCAGGCTAAAGGAATTTCTGGCAACTAAACCAGCTCTACAGAAAATTCTTGCAGGAATCATTCATGCTGAGGAGAAAGCAAAGCACACACATCAGGAAATAGGAAAAAATAAACCATACTCAAATAACAGTTAAAATAAGTGAGTAAAGGGAAAACGGGAAAAACTAAAAAATAAGAAGAATGGTGAGAATAAACACATATATGTCAATAATAACTCTTAATATCAATGGTCTCAATGCCCCTATCAAAAGACAAAGACTTGCAGACTGGATTAAAAAGCAGGATCCTACCATCTGTTGCCTCCAGGAAACTCATCTCTCAATAAAAAATAGAAACCTTCTTAGGGTGAAAGGTTGGAAAAAGGTATTTCAAGCAAATGGGCCTAGAAAACAAGCAGGGGTTGCTATTTTAATTTCTGACAAGATAGGCTTCAATCCAACATTTGTGAGGAAAGATAAAGAAGGTCACTTTATACTGATTAAAGGAACACTCCAACAGGAGGACATTACAATCCTAAACATATATGCCCCTAACATGGGGCTCCCAATTTCATCAAACAAACACTATTAGAATTAAGGTCAGAGATATCTCCTAACACAATAGTAGTGGGTGACTTCAATACCCCACTCTCATCACTTGACAGGTCTACCCAGCAAAAAAAAAAACAGAGAGACATCTGCATTAAATGATACCATGGAACAAATGGACCTAACAGATATATACAGAACATTCCATCCAAATGCTGCAGAATATACATTTTTCTCAGCAGCACACGGGACATTTTCTAAAATAGACCATATACTAGGACACAAATCAAATCTTAACAAATACAGGAAAATTGAAATAATCCCTTGTACATTTTCTGACCACAATGGGATTAAACTGCAAATCAGCAACAAGAAAATATACAGAGCATACAGAAACTCATGGAGACTAAACAGCACTTTATTGAATGATGTATGGGTCATTGAAGAAATTAAAAAGGAAATCAAGAAATTCGTAGAATCAAATGATGATGAGAATACAACATACCAAAACCTTTGGGACACAATGAAGGCAGTCCTACGAGGGAAATTTATAGCCCTAAGTGCATATATTAAGAAATTGGAGAGTTCACAACTAAACAATTTAATGCTTCACCTTAAGGCCTTGGAAAAAGAAGAACAAGGCAAACCAAAAATTAGTAGACGGGAAGAAATAATAAAGGTTAGGGCAGAAATTAATGAAATGGAAACCAAAAAAAAATCAAAAAGATCAATGAAACAAAGAGTTGGTTCTTTGAAAGGATAAACAAGATTGACAAACCCTTAGCAAATCTGACCAAAAGAAAGAGAGAAGAGACAAAAATTGGTAAAATTAGAGATGAAAAAGGCAACATCACAACAGATACCAAAGAAATTCAGAAAATCATATGGACATACTTTAAGAATATATATGCCTCTAAGTTTGAAAACCTGAAAGAAATGGATGAATTCCTTGATTCATATGACCTACCAAAATTAAATCAAGAAGAGATAAACCATTTAAATAGAACTATAACAACCACAGAGATTCAAGCAGTTATAAAAAGTCTCCCAACTAAAAAAACCCAGGCCCAGATGGATTCACTGCTGAATTTTACCAGACATTCCTGGAGGATCTAACACCAATGCTTCTCAAACTTTTCCATAAAATAGAAAAGGAAGGAACTCTACCAAAATCCTTCTATGAAGCCAGCATCACCCTGATAGCCAAACCGGACAAAGACAGATCAAAAAAAGAAAATTATAGACCAATCTCCCTCATGAACATGGATGCAAAAATTCTCAACAAAATACTGGCAAACAGAATACAAGAATTTATCAGAAAGATTATTCACCCTGACCAAGTAGGCTTTATCCCAGAGATGCAGGGATGGTTCAACATACGCAAATCCATAAATGTAATACACCATATAAATGGTCTGAAGGACAAAAATCATATGGTCATCTCAATAGATGCAGAAAAGGCATTTGACAAAATCCAACACCCCTTCATGGTGAAAGTATTACAGAAACTGGGAATAGAAGGAGCATATCTCAACATAATAAAAGCTATTTATGACAAACCTACAGCCAACATAATACTAAATGGGGAAAAACTTGAAGCTTTTCCTCTAAATTCAGGAACAAGACAAGGGTGTCCACTTTCCCCACTACTATTTAATATAGTACTGGAACTCTTAGCCACAGCAATAAGGCAAGAGACACTCATAAAGGGGATACAAATTGGAAGGGAAGAGATCAAATTATCATTATTTGCAGACGATATGATTCTATACCTAACAGACCCTAAAGTCTCTACCTGCAAACTGTTAGAGCTGATAAACACTTTTAGCAATGTAGCAGGATACAAAATAAACACACAGAAATCAGTAGCTTTTCTATATACTAACAACAAACGTGCAGAGGATGAAATCAGGGAATCTCTCCCATTCACAATTGCCTCAAAAAAAATAAAATACCTTGGAATAAACTTAACCAAGGAAGTGAAGGATCTCTACAATGAGAACTTTAAAAAACTCGAGCGACAAATTACAGAAGACACAAGGAAATGGAAAGACATCCCATGCTCCTGGATTGGAAGAATCAATATTGTGAAAATGTCAATCTTACCAAAAGCAATCTATACATTTAATGCGATCCCTATTAAAATCCCAATAGCTTTCTTCATGGAAATAGAAAAAACAGTCCTAAAATTCATCTGGAAACATAAAAAACTCGAATAGCCAAAACAATTTTGCGAAACAAAAATCAGGCAGGTGGTATAACCATACCCGATTTTAAGTTATATTACAAAGCCATAGTAACAAAAACAGCATGGTACTGGCACGAGGACAGACAGGTAGATCAATGGAACAGAATAGAAGACCCAAATATTAATCCAAGCAGCTACAGCCACCTGATTTTTGACAAAAATGCCAAAAATATTAATTGGAGAAAAGATAGCCTCTTTAACAAGTGGTGTTGGGAAAACTGGACATCGGTATGTAAAAGGATAAACATAGATCCTTGTCTTTCTCCATGCACAAGAGTCAAATCCAAATGGATCAGGGACCTTGATATCAGACCTGAAACTCTGAACCTGCTAGAGGAAAAAGTAGGGGAAACCCTTCAACATATTGGCATAGGTAAGGACTTTCTGAATATAACCCCAATTGCTCAGCGAATAAAATCACTAATCAACCAATGGGACCTTATGAAATTACAAAGCTTTTGTACAGCAAAGGACACTGTGAGTAGAGCAAAAGACAACCTACAGAATGGGAGAAAATCTTTGCCAGCTATACATCTGACAGAGGATTAATATCCAGAATATACAAAGAACTCAAAAAACAGAATAATAAGAATTCAAACAACCCAGTTAAAAATGGGCTATGGAACTAAATAGAGAATTCACAGAAGATGAAATACAGATGGCATATAAACATCTGAAAAAGTGTTCCACATCCTTAGCCATCAGGGAAATGCAAATTAAAACCACTTTGAGATTCCATTTCACTCCTGTCAGAATGGCTACCATCAAGAAAACAAATGACAATAAGTGTTGGCGTGGATGCGGAAAAAGAGGAACACTTCTACACTGTTGGTGGGAATGTAACCTGGTCCAACCATTGTGGAAATCAGTGTGGAGGTTTTTGAGACAGCTAGAAATAGATTTACCATATGATCCAGCTATAGCACTCCTAGGCATATATCCAGAAGACTCTTCTCACTTCCTTAGAGATACTTGCAAAACCATGTTTATTGCCGCTCTATTCACAATAGCTAGGAAATGGAAGCAGCCTAGATGTCCCACCACAAATGAATGGATAATAAAGATGTGGTACATTTACACAATGGAGTTCTACTCAGTGGTAAAGAAAAATGAAATTATGAAATTTGTAGGGAAATGGATGGATCTGGAAAGGATTATACTAAGTGAGGTAACCCAGGCTCAGAAAGCGAAATGTCACATGTTCTCTCTCATATGTGGATCCTAGCTACAAACAGACAGACTTGTGTGTGAACTGGAACCAAAAATTGGTACCAGAAACCAGTAAGCTGGTAAAAGGCTATAAGGGACGGAGGAAAGGGAAGGACTGAAGTGTATGGTATTGCACATATGTAAGTGGAAGGACTGATTACAAGGAGGGGAATGGCCTAACCAAGGCCATGGGTAGAGAATGCATAAAAGAAGGGCAGGGGGAGGGTCAATCTAATTTCAAAAGATTGTGAATAAGACTTATGTAAAACTACTTTTTTGAATAATGGTACATCTAGAAGCTGTAGACTGTTACTAGAAAATTTTCAGTACCTGGGATGGGATACCTTCCAGTGAGTTGTTGGCCAAGGAGGTCCCGGTAGCCTCCAAAACATTAAAGGCTTTTGCCAAAGCCCTTGGTTTCCCCTGAGAAACAGATAGTAAGACCCTATTGCTGAAGACATCTCTTGCCTGAGAGGCAAGGTCACTGAGAAAGCAAGCTGGTGCTGAGCAGAAAACCTTCTCCCTGTAGACCAGCCAACTGAAAGCTGGAAAAAGATGCACTGCATGCAGAGTATGGGAGACAGAAGTCATCAGCAGTGAAAACAGTGGACGCTGAATATTCTAATTTGGCCAGACAGGCCCAAAGACTGAACGGGTGCAATAGTGGCATGTCTACTCGTGGGGTAACCAACTGCTCTATAATTGGACTGAAGGCCCTCTCTATGGGAGGGAATACATACATGGTACTGAAAAACCTAAGCAAAGTCTATGGTACGTAAGGTCATAAGCCTTAGGGGTATAAAGCATGCCCTTTTCTAAATGTATATACTATTCCCACCAAGCTGCCCGGAAAATACTACACTTAATGCTCATATTCACATATTAATGCTACTCTCACTTCTGGTTAGAGAAGCTTCTCTTTTCAGATGGCGATGACCACTGGGATGATCCAAAAGGCAACATAGTGCTGAGAAGAAGGGATGGAGAAGTGCCCAGCACTGAAACATCTCTGTCACACCCTCCAAGGCTCAGGGATCATTGCGGAAGAGGGGGCGGATAGAATGGAAGAGCCAAAGGAAGGGTACGACTCCTTACAATGCACCTGCCCAGACAGAAATTGGCCTTGATATCCATGACCTTGCTGTGCCTAGCAATACCTCCGCAAGACCCTCATAGTAGATGTAAAAGAGGATGACATCAAATTAAAAAAAGAGACTAATGGAGAGAGGGAGGGGATATGATGGAGAGTGGAGTACTAAAGGGGAATGGGGGGAGGGGAGGGAAAAATACGCACCTTTGGTATGTAAGTATGTTTTGTTGTCAATAAATATTAAAAAAAAAAAAAAAAAAAAAGAATACTCAACCGAGAGCCAGGAGTGGTGGCGCACACATTTAATCCCAGCACTTGGGAAGCATATGTAGGAGAATCGCCATGAGTTCAAGGCCACCCTAAGACTACATAGTGAATTCCAGGTCAGCCTGAGCTACAGTAAGACCCTATCTCAAAAAAAACAAACAAAAATAATAATAATAATAATAAATAAAAATACTCAACCTAATTCCCTTAAGGTGACAGTTAAAAAGATTTTTTTTTCAGAGACACAAGTATATGTATAAAATCATAAACAGCAAGGGAGTTAAAACACTTTCAGAATGTGGGGCTGGAGGGATGGCTTAGTGGTTAAGGCATTTGCCTGCAAAGCCAAAGGACCCAGGTTCGATTCCCCATGACCAATGTTAGCCAGATGCACAGGGGGTACACGCATCTGAGTTCATTTGCAGTGGCTGGAGGCCCTGGCACGCCCATTCTCTCTCTCCCTCTTTCTCTGTCAAATAAATAAATAAATAAATAAATAAATAAATAAATTTTAAAAAACACTTTCAGAATGTGAAGGGAGCAAGAGGACACAGAGGGACTTTCAAATTAAAGGCAACACTCTTCCACCCAAAATGGAGGATACCTGAGTGATTATTATACAACTATTTTTACATTGTATGTGTTTCAAAATTATTTTTCTCTATATACTCAATACTTACGTTTTACAAATTTAAAATAAGATCTATTTATAAGACAACTTGTAATGAGTGAACCCAGGGATGAGGGTGAAGCTTACAACCTTGCCAGCTTATACAGAAAGAAGTACTAACTGCTCCCAGGCAACTCCAGGCAAGTTCATCTATATTCACAAATCTAATCCCAGGCTGGGCTGGAGGAACATAACAACGTACAGCTAATAGGGCTTGCCTACCATGAATAAGGACCTAGCTTGGTCATGGGAGAGCAGCAGGGGAAAAGAAAAGGAGGAGGAATAGAATGAAGGAAGAAGACAAAGACGAAAACAAAACAAAAATCCCAATTCCTGCTATGTTTAACTGAAGTTCCAGAAAACCTTAAACTTGTTTCAGTTGCAAATTAAAATATTGGTCTGATCAGGGCATGGTGGTGCACTCCTTTAATCCCAGTACTTGAGAGGCAGAGGTAGGAGAACCACGCTGAGTTCCAGGCTAGCCTGGGCTATAGTGAGACCCTATCTCAAAACAAACAACAACAACAAAAAGTCCATTCTATTCAGTGGTAAAGAAAAATGAAATTATGAAATTTGCAGGGAAATGGATGGATCTGGAAAGGATTATACTAAGTGAGGTAACCCAGGCCCAGAAAGCCAAATGTCACATGTTTTCTCTCATAAGTGGATCCTAGCTACAAATTATAAACTTGTGTGTGAGTTGGAACCAAAAAATAGGTAGCAGAGGCCAGGAAGCTAGAAAAAGGCTATAAGGGAGGGAGAAGGAAGGACTTTTGGATATGGTATTGTATCTATGTAAATAGAAGAACAGATTCCAGGGAGTGGAATGACCTAAGTGAGGGCCAGGGGAAGAGATTGAGTAAGAGAAGGGTAGGGGGAGGGTCAATCAAAATTCAAGATATTCTGAATAAGACATTCTTTGGATAATGGCACATCCAGAAGCCATAGATTGCTACTAGAAATTTTTCAGTGCCAGGGATGGGATAATTTCCAGTGAATTGTTCACCAGGGAGGTCTCTGCAACCTCCAAAACATTATGGGCTATTGCCAAGGCCCTTGGTTTCCCATGAGTAACAGATGGTAAGACCCTATTGCTGAAAACTTCACATGCATGGGCAGCAAGGTCACTGAGAAATCAAGCTGGTGCTGAGCTGAAAGCCTTCTCTCTGTAGACCAGCCAACTGAAAGATGGAAAAACTGCACTGCATGCAGCCCTATGGGAGACAGAAGTCATCAGTGGTGAAAACAGTGGACACTGGAAGCTTCAAGTTTGGCCAAACAGGCCAAATGACTGAACGGGTGCAATAGCGGCATGTCTTCTTTGAAGGAAACCAACTGCTCTCTAATTGGATTGGAGGCCCGCTCTATGGAGGGAATACATGCCTGGCATTGAAAACCTAATCAAAGCCTATGGCAGTGGAGGTTATGAGCCTTAGGGGTATAAGGCTTGTTCTTCTCTGGCTAAATGCATACATTATTCTCACCAAACTGCCCTGAAAGCACTACACTTAATTGTCATATTCATATATTAATACTACTTTCACTTTTGGTTAGAGAAGCTTCTCTTTTCAGATGGCGATGACCACTGGGATGACCCAAAAGGCAACATGATGCTGAGAGGAAGTGACGAAGGAATGTTCCACACTGAAACATCTCTATCACACCCTCCAGGGCTCAGGGTCCATTGTGGAAGAGGTGGCGGAAAGAATGCAAGAGCCAAAGGAAGGCTCCTTACAATGCAACTGTCCAGACAGAAACTGGCCTTGATATCCATGACCTCGAAGTGCCTAGCAATACCTTCTCAACAGGAGAAAAAGACGATGGCATCAAAATAAAAGAGAGACTAATGGAGAGAGGGAGGGGATATGATGGAGAGTAGAGTTGTGAAGGGGAAAATGGGAGAGGGGAGGGAACTATCATGGTTTATTGTCTGTAAGTATAGAAGTTGTCTATAAAAAAATTAAAAATTAAAAAAACTCCAAAATATTGGTTTGTATTCAACAAGTGCATTGTTATTGCTGGTAGAATACAAAAATAATCTTATGGCATACTGTCAAGTGTAAGCTTGACTTATTTATAATAGCAAAAACTATAAATATGTAGAAAAAACTTAATATACAAGACATTTAAAAAACCTTCACACTAATTAATACAAAATCTAGAAGCTATAAAGGAAAATTATTTTACTACCTGAAAAGTTAGTACCCAGTTGAGCATAAATCCATGAACAGGGTCCCAAATAAACCTAAGCTTCCTAATATACTAAGACCTTCTAGAGAATAAGAAGCAGTTCAAGAACCCAACATACATGGGCAGCTTACAATGTGTTATGGTTCTTAAAAGAAGGCCAGTGTTACTCATAAAGAAATGCAAATTAAAATTACATATTCATTTTCTACCTATTAGATTGGCAAAAGTCCAAACATTTGATAAATTCTGCAGCAAAGCCATAGAAAAACAGGCATCTTCACACATTGTTGCTGGGAGTACAATTGGCATAATCCCTGTGGAGAGTAATATGGCAATACTTATGAAAATCACAAATGCACATTCCCTCTTACCCACAATTCTCCTTCTTGGAATTCAGCCTACATTTATAAGTGCACATGTTATAAATGTGCAAAATAATGTGCAAAATGATGGATGCACAAGATCATTCACTTCAGTATGCCTGGTAACAGCCAAAGATTAGAAATTACTCAAGCCTCATCAATAGGGAATTAGCTTAATAATTATACTTCCAGTAGAGTATTATGCAGCTATGTGAAGGAATGAAAAACACTCTGAGTGCTAACATAGACAGATTCCAAAGGTAGGGATGAAGGTGTAGCTCAGAAAAACAACAGACATACTTACTATTAGCACATACAAGATCTTGGTTCCATCTCCAGCAACACTCAACATACACAAACTATACCTTGCATCGAAGTGGAAAGATGTATATATTCACATTTTAAAAATATTTTATATTTATTAGGGAAAGAGAGAAAGGCAGATAGAGAATGGACACACCAGAGCCTCCAGCCACTGCAAACAAACTCCAGACACATATGCCACCTTGTGCATCTGTCTTATGTGGGTACTGCGGAATCAAACCTGGGTCCTTACTTAGGCTTTGCAGGCAAGCACCTTAACTGCTATAAGCCATCTCTCCATCTCCATATTCATATTTTTAAGTACGTATTCAGGAAGACGTTGAACTAGAAAAGCAGACACAGTAGAGACCAGATGAATCAGAACAGCAAAGAGTGAGACTTTTCACTGCTTACTATCTTTTTATAGTTTCTAAAAATGCATTTTCCAGTCTGGAGACATGACTTAGTGGTTAAGGTGCTTGCCTACAAAGCCTAAGGACCCATCTCTCCAGATCCCACGTAAGCCAGATGCACAAAGATGAGGCAAGTGCAAGGTCGCACATGCCCACTAGGTGATGCAAGGGTGTGGAGTTTGATTGCAGTTGCTGAAGCCCTGGTGTGCCAATTCTCCCTCGTATACACTCTATCTTTAAAAAAAATGAATTTTCCCTTGAAAACGTGAAATCCAAAATAGCAACAGCACCATAATTCACTTCAGGATAGGAGTATGATCATCACCAATAGACTGAGAAGTAACTATCAATGCTAATAAGAGAATGGTGAGGTCCAGAAAAGTTTCCACATCTGTAAACCAGGGAGTATGTGAGGATTAGAGGAGACAACATACATCAAATACTCAACACAATGCTGACTCACAGTAATGCTTTGTCCTTTCAAAACCATCACTATTTTCAAGAATGCTTCCATCAACTGAACCCCCCCCCAAAAAAGATTAAAATGTTGAGAAAAAATACTAATTGATGTTTTATTTGCATAGGCCGAACAACTTTTCGTTAACTGAAGGATGCATTAGCTACATCCTCACTATACGAATAGCATCGTTACTTTAAACATCACTCATGTCCCATATTTCTATTTGTGTCTTTAAGGCCACTATTCATTAGTCTGACTAAACTTGATGAGAAAGGACATCAACTGAAAAGTTTAGGTGTATAAGCATTAGTTATTTTTAAAAGAAAAGGAGTCTGTGCAGGTATGTATAACTTGTAAAACTTCCAAAAAGAAAGTTTGGCTCCCTGATACTGCTAATTTCAAACTTAACTCACAGACAATAGGACACCCCACACTGTGAACTGCCTTCAATATTTAACTGGTGAAAAGAAGATGAAGAGGACCTGGCTGCAAAGCAGAGCTGGTTTGTCATGTGACTGGGTTATCATTACCACAAGTTGAGATAAGACAGCATTGGGGAGAGGATCACACATTTTTCTGCTTCTTTTTAAGCAAGCTGGCCTCAGATTTTCTATCATCCTATCTCAGTCTCCTGACTTCTGGGCTAAAACACAATTGTACTTTTAAGCTTTTGCCACTACTCTCTGAGAAATATGCAAGATTAGCTCCCCAACTGGCATAGTGTGAGAAGAAATGCAAACATAAAGAGAACTACTGGGGTCTAAGCAGATCCTTACCAGTAAGGACTAAAATTGTACAGTATAATTTTAAGCACATGTACATTTAGTCACCACTATATTGGGAAGGAGATCATTTCAATTCCCAGGTTTCTTAACTTTAGCTATAAAATGATACTTTTTGCCCTTTTAGAAATACTGTTAAGAGAAGTCCCTGCTCTTCTCTTTATACCAGAAAGAGTGAGCCACCTGGCATGGCCTCACCTGTTCCGGGCCTCTCAGAAGTGCCTGCTCAGCAACTGTTTCTGTGTGCTCAGCATGCTGGGGTTAGGACCCTGACCAGCCTTCTAGTAGCAGGTCTTGAGGTCCAGTTCTCTCTGATCCAATTACTGGCATGGAAGGGGTAGTAGACAGTCATTATAGTAAGTCTGTCTCCTTAGCAGACCCAGTTTTCCCTGGCTCCATGAGTCATGCCTGTATCTGGACCCCGCAGTGTCCAACACTGTAGACACCAGTCCCATTTCGATACTAACATTTGAAGCACTTTATATAAAATATAAACTCAGTCCCACAGTCACACCAGTCCCATTTCAATCACTAAGCAGTCCCTTATGGCCAGAGGCTACCACACTGAACAGAACATTTCCACCATCATAGAAAGGCCTGTTGTACACTGCTGGTCTAAGCTTAGAGGCGAAGGGACTATGAAAGGGCTGTAGGTCTTAACCAACCTCACCAATAATGAAGTGCATATATGTCTCCATTTTCCTGCTATCTCCATAGAACTGTGACAGTCCCAAAGTTAGATGATGAGGTAATACAATAAATACACACCTTGGAGTTCCTAACAATAGCCAGCACACATGGAGTATTTATGGCATGCCAGCGACTACAGAGAGCTTTATTTTAATTATCTTTATCTTATTTTAATTATTTTAATTCAGAAGATAATCTTATAAAGAAGGTACTATCATGATATCCCTTTTATAGTTAAAAAAAAACAGGTTGGGAGAAATTAGGTGATTTTCCATGGTCAGACTAAGTGGAGGAGTCAGGATTCAATTTATAAAAGCAAACATGGTAAATGCAGATCATATATATCAGCAGAAGTAAGTAGGACTCATCCCTCTGGAGTCTCCTGTGAACTTTGAACATTACACAATTGCAGAAATTTAGAACAGCAATAGAAACTAATGCAGCTTTTCAACACTATCTTTACCCTATGTCTCCTTCTGGTGTCTGTAAGACATGGCACTCCCCAAGAGCATGTTGAACACTTTACCATTGTCTCCAGCAAGCTTCGTTGTTCTGCATGTGCCTAACCACCATATTGTGAGCCTTTACTTTTTGTTAAGTTTCATGTAAAAAAGCAATCTTTCATTTCCTAATATATGTAGGATCATAAAAATAGATGACTCTGTATAACTTTCCCAATTTTATGGATGGGAACACTGAAGCCAGAACAGAGGGGTGAGATGCCTTCCCTGCATTGAGAAAGAACAGCCTGAGCCAGGACACACTGGTGAGCCCCGCCAGTATTTGTTACTTCACATCACTAGAATGGCAACTACTTCATCATCCTTCCACACCAAAAATGTGTAACATTTGGGCTGGAGAGATGGCTTAGCGGTTAAGGCGCCTGCCTGCTTAGTCTAAGAACACCGGTTCCAATCTCCAGGTCCCATGTTTAGCCAGATGCTAAGTGATGCAAGGGCGCAATGCTGCACTTGCCCACAAGGGGGTGCATGCATCTGGAGTTCATTCACAGCGGCTTAGAGGCTGCTGGCACACCCATTCTCTATCTGCCTCTCCCTCTTCCTCTCTCTGTTCTCTCTCCAAAAATAAAATAAAAAATAATAAAAAGTTTTTTAAAAATGTGTAACATTTGTCCTATTTGAGGGTAGATATTATAGAAATTGAGGAAATGAAGGTCTGGGAATCCTTGCACAATAATTCCTTTCGTGATTTTCATCATTAATAGAACCAAGAGGCCCTGCAGAGCAAATCTACCTCCTAACTGTAAAATTGAGAAGGCAGAAGATCAGCAAGTTACATGTAAAACCCAGGCTTCCTGCCTATAACCAGGGCTGCTTATTTAATTTTCCTAAGTGACTGCTGGATGCCAGGGTCTCTGGAAGGTGCTAGGGTTAAAAAGATGAACTGGACACTGCCCCTGTTCACACGGATTTATTCTCATGAATCAAAATACAGACATATATAATTGCAATGGAGTGTGGTGAGTACTGCTTTTGGGAATGAACACACAGACATAGAAGAGATATTATGTGAGCTAAATCCTAAAAAATGAACAGAAATTCTCTGGCAAAAAGGAAGACATTATGGGGAAAGAGCAACAGAATAGCAGATGCAAAGCTATGATAGAACACAGAATGCACAAGATAGGGCAAATGACAAGATGAGGACAAGGACATTTTCAATAAAATGCTTCGCTATACAGATTACCAAGAAAATCCACATGAATATGAAGAATACAATTCTAAGCATTATCTATGAACTATACTCTCACTATAAGTCATATATGCCAGATAGCAATATGTCTCTTTAATAAATGGTGCTGGGAAAACCAGGTCTCTTCAATGAATAGTGTTGGGAAAACATGCAAAGACTGAAGTTGGACTCACCTTATACCATATACAAAAATTAATCCAAGGCATATTAAAATGAAAATGTTAGACCTTGAACTATAGCCCAAGAAGAAAGTTTAGGAGGAAAGCCTCAGGACACTGAGTAAGACATAAAAGCACAGGATGCAAAAATGAAAATAGACAAATGGAGAGACACTCAGCAGGCAGTGCTCTTCCTAGAGGCCTGGGGAAGGTCTGAGACCATCAGAGTTCATATAAGACATGTGGTTGTGGCCAATCACACCTGTAATCCCAGTCCCACAGGGAAGCAGAGACTCAAGAATTTTGTAGGAACACTGCTCCAGCATCAGTAAAAAGTCACTCTGGTTCAAAAACACTGGAGGAAGAGCAATGGAGGAAGACCAGATGTTCACTCCAGGGTGCTGCTAGGGGACATACATGCATATATACCATACACACCACATTACATGTGGGCATGTGCGTGCTCGCACATACGCAAGCAAAAATCAGACAAATGGAACATCAAACTTAAAACCGTCTGTGAAACAAAGGAAACAACAGAGTAAGAAAATATCCTATGTAATAAGGAAAAAAGTATTTGCAAACTACATACCTAATTAGGGGTTAGTATCCAGAATAAAGAAGTCCTTTAACAACAACAAAAAAAAAGCAATTCAATTTTTAAATGAACTAAGGACTTGAATATATATATTTCTCAAAAGATACACAGACAATAAGTATATGAAAACAAGTTTAACATCAGTAACATTAGGAAAAATGAAAATCACCTCACATCTTTCAGTATGGTCCAGTAGGAAGGAAACAAGAAAGGAACGAAGGATGGATGGATGGATGGATGGATGGAAGGAAGGAAGGATAGCAGGCAAGAAGGAAGGGAGGAAGAAAAGGGAGGGAGGGAGGAAAGGGAAAGAAGGGATGGGGACAAGATATGTGTTGGCAAAGATAGTGCACTGTTGGTGGGAATGTAAAATGGTATAGCTGCTATAGAAAGCAAAGTAGGTTTTCCTTCAAAAAAATTGAAAATTGGGGCTGGAGAGATAGCTTAGTGATTAAGGCGCTTGCTGCAAAGCCAAAGGGACACATGTCCAATTACCCAGGACTCACATAAGCCAGATGCACAAGGTGGAGCATGCATCTGGAGTTCATTTGTAGTGGCTGGAGGCCCTGGTACTATCAGTCCCGTCCGTCCCGTTCCTCCTCCCTCCTCCCTCCCTCCCTCCCTCCCTCCCTCCCTTATCTCTCTCTTTTCCTCTGCCTCTCTCTCAAATAAATAAAAATTAAATTAAAAATTGAATTATATGCTCCAGTAATACCTCTATGATATTTTTATGGTAAAGAGATTTAAACATCCATATTCATCACAGCTTTACTCACAATAGCCAAGAGGTAGAAATAACCTAAATTTCCACCAATAGATGGATGGATTAGGAAAACACACACACAATGGGATATTATTTATTCTTAAAAAGAAAGAAGAGCCAGGCGTGGTGGCGCACACCTTTAATCCAAGCACTTGGGAGGAAGAGGTAGGAGGATCACCATGAGTTTGAGGCCAGCCTGAGGTAACATAGTAAATTGCAGGTCAGCCTGGACTAGAGCAAGACCCTACCTCGAAAAACCAAAAAAAAAAAAAAAAAAAAAAAAAGAAGAAGAAAAAGAAGAAGAAGAAAAAAAAAAGAAAGAAAGAAAGAAAGAAAGAAAGAAAGAAAGAAAGAAAAATCTGTTATATGCTGCAACATACATGAGCCCTGAAACACTAGGCTAAGTAATAAGCCAGTAACAAAAAGACAAATACTGAAGTTATTCCCCTTACAAGAGGGATCTAAAATAAACTCTTAGAAAGTAGGAATAGTTACCAGGGGCTGGGGGAGAAGATAATTTAAAGATGTCATTCAAGTGATAGAGTTTCAGTTTTAAAAGATTAAAACATCCAATATATCTATTACACATCAGTGTATACTGTACTGTATGGTTGTTTAAGAAGGTAAATTTTGAGGCAGGTGCAGTGGCACATGCCTTTAATCCCAGCACTTGGGGTACAAAGGTAGGAGGATCACCATGAGTTCCAGACCACCTTGAGACTACATAGTGAATTCCAGGTCAGCCTGGGCTAGTAGAATGAGACCTTGTCTTAAAAATAAATAAATAAATAAATAAATTTTTTAAAAAGCAAATTTTGGAATTGGAGAGATATCTCAGTGGGTAACATGCTTGCCTTGCAAACATGAGACCTCAGTTCAATCCCTAGTACTTACATAAATTCTGGGCATGCTGTAACATTCCTGACACATACCTGCAATCCCAGGGTTAGGGAACAGAGACAGGAGGATCCCTAGAGTTCATTAGCCAGCCAGTCTAATTGATGAGCCAATGAGAGACCCTATCTCAAAAAGAGGTGGACAACATTCCTGAGGATTGCCCAAGGTTGCCCTCTGCCTCCACACGTGCATGTGCGTGCACACATACAAGCACCCACACATATGGACACACATAGACACATATATAAAAAGTAAAACTGTAGAGGCTGGAGAGATGGCTTAGTGGTTAACTGCTTGTCTATGGAGCCTAAGGACCCCGGTTTGAGGCTCGATTCCCCAGTACCCATGTAAGCCAGATGCACAAGGAGGCATATGCATCTGGAGTTTGTTTGCAGTGGCTGGAGGCCCTGGCATGTCCATATTCTCTCTCTCTCTCTCTCTCTCTCTCTCTCTCCTCTCTCCTCTCTCTCTCTGTCTGTCACTCTCAAATAAATAAATACAAATAAACAAAAAAAATTAAAAATAAAATTGGAAAATAGCCTGGCATGGTGGCACATGCCTTTAATCCCAGCACTTGGAAGGCAGAGGTAGGAGGATCATCATGAGTTTGAGGCCACCCTGAGACCACATAGTGAATTCCAGGTCAGCCTTAGCTAGAGTGGGACCCTACCTCAAAACAAACAAACAAACAAACAAAAATTGCAAAATAATGTAAGATAGCTAGGCATGATGGCATACACCTTTAATCCCAGCACTCGAGAAGCAGAGGGAGGGAGATCACTGTGAGCTCAAGGCCAGCCTGAAACTACATAGTGAATTCCAGGTCATCCTAGGCTAGAGTGAAACCCTACTTCAAAAAACAAACGAACAGCACTGGAGAGATGGCTTAGTGGTTAAGGCGCTTGCCTGCAAAGCCAAAGGACCTAGGTTCGATTCCCTAGGCTCATAATTCATTAACTTATTCAAATAACATGAATATCGAAAGTAGTTTATAGACCTGAGCTCGAAAATTCTATGTGAGGAAGTAGGACAGAAGAGTGCCCAGATGCAGAGGGCTCTGAGCCCAGGGTAAGCTAAGATACAGCCTCCCAACATGTTAGAATCAAAAGCACCAATCAACACCAGGAATCCGTGCCACCTCACTCTGGCAACCCAGGGTAGTCAAGGGTCCAGGAACTCTGACTGCAGTCACTAGCTAGATTCTTCCAGGTCTGTGCCAGAGGCTTTCTAATAAACTATCTCTGCCCTTCAAAAGCTGTATGGTTTATTATTTTACAGATGAGGTGTATGCTTTTGCCCAAGGCAATATGGCAGCCCTGCTTTTTCTATGCAAGTCTGGATGGAGGAAGATTAGGGCTCATCTGTTTCATTCTCTCCCCACAAGCAGCCAACACAGAACACTTACTTTGGAAAGATGATAAATACTCCCTCTTGTCATGCCCTGCCTGGCAGAGCCATGCAGAGACTCTTACCTGAGAATCTGTCTGCTATTTTCAAGTGGTGCTCAGATTTTCCTATGTCTTCTCTTCTCTGCCAGGGGTCTGTAAACCCACACCCTGTCTGGTTCCCATTCTCCACAGCCTCTAGGTGGCCATGTCTGACCAGAGGCTTTTTACAGTTATAAAGCTTACACAAACTCACTATCCCCCTCACACTAAATTCTCTATTTTTCCTAACTACAACTATAGTGATTTATTCAGACATAAACTAAAGGTGTCAACATCCTATTTCACATATCAGGAGTAAGTCAAAATCCTTGAATAAGCCTCATCTCTTGCCGCTTGTATCTATGTTCTGGGAACACTCAACTATCAGCATTCCCTTGCTTGAGAGCCTCTTGCCTGCCTAACCCCATCTCAACCTTCAAGGCTTAACTTAGGATTCATCTAAGGAATCTCCCCTTACTGCTCTCCCATCCCCAGTGTGGACCCACTCTTCCTTAAGGAACTTATACTCCTCTCATAGGATTTATCACAGTACATTGTAACTGTCTCAAATCCCTCCAAGATTACACATACCACTAGGGAGGTTAGAACTGTTTGTTTCATTCACCATTGTATCCTCTGCATGCATTCAAGTCTATGACACATGCATGCACTCAAACAGTATCTGAGGATGACTTCCAGTTAATATGGCAGCACAGGAACCACGCCAAAACAGCTTAGGAGAGAAAAAGAAAAAAAAAAAAAACAGCAAAATACACTCCTCTACTAAAAAGTGAGTAATAGTAAATTACCAACAGCAGCAGAGAAGTAGGAGAGATCCAGAGTGTCTAGAACCCGCAGAAGCAAGCAGAAGCAGCTCCAGCAGTGGCGGCGAGTTCAACTTGGCGGCAGCCACCAGGATCGGCTTGAGCTGCAGGATTTTAAAGCCAGGTGAGGGGATTTTCCACTGACACTGGCCTCCTCGCAAACTCAAGAAACATGGAAGGAGGATGGCACAAACCAACAGAGTGGCTTGTGAGGAAGAAGATCATGTGGACCAGCGGGTGGACTTCAGCCTCCATCCATAGTCTCCCCTCCCCCACCACCAGCAAAAGCACCAGCAAGCACCAGAGACCTGTGGAAGGGAGATCACCGACACAGCATCCAATCAGAGCAGCAACCCCCAGACCCAGTCAGCCTTCCTGCCCCACATCATAGCAAAGAGGGACCCAAGCGGCCATGCAGCATAGCTGATATCAAAGCCATCCCAAAAGGTAACTGGGATTACACCAGGTCAGTACCCGCCAAATAAAGCTGGTATATAGGCTTGCATTGGAAGGGCTAATTGCACCATCCATGTCAGGGTAAATTCTATGTTAAATCTGATGGATGGTCAGATTTGACTTTTTTTTTTTTTTTTTTTTTTTTTTTTCTGGTTTTTCGAGGTAGGGTTTCACTCTAGTCCAGGCTGACCTGGAATTCACTATGTAGTCTCAGAGTGGCCTTGAACTCATGGCAATCCTCCTACTTCTGCCTCCCGAGTGCTGGGATTAAAGGTCATGCCACCACGCCTAGCTGGATTTAACATTCTTAAATAAGCTATATTTTGGGCTGCTCATTTGTTGCTTCCTGATTTATAGTGCCTTTGTTTTCTCTTCTGTCATTCACTGGGGACCCTTTGAACTCTCTACAGACCAGAAATCTTAGTCTCCCAGTTGACAGGATTAAGGGTGTGGGGCAACACACATCCTTAGGGACTGTGACTTTGTTAGAGGATCTGTTTGTCATAATACCTACTTTTGAATAAATACTCTGCTATTTTTCATTGAGTGTGTACATAGTTTTTAGAATTTGTCTGTATTCTGTACCATTCAGCTTACTTGAATACTCTCATAGCAGGCAAGCCCAAAACCTAAGGTCACTTGTCTGGTTACTCTGAGAGTCTTAAGAGCCACACCAAGCACCTTAAGCTCCTACTCTGAAGATACATCAGATTGATTGATACATCTAATATTACTGCAGATAATTAGAAAACCCAAGTATTAAATTAAACCAAGATGCAAAAATCTCTACATTATAATACAAGCAACACAAAAAATCAAGACAATATAAATCCAACAAAAGTATTAATGCATCAGAAATGACCTTCAGTGAGAATGATTTAGAGGAAATGCCTGAGAAAGATTTCAAAAGAATGATTATAAATATGTTCAAAGAAATCAGAGAACACACCGGAAACCAACTTAACAAAATAAGGAGGTCAATACAAGACATGAAGGAGGAAATCAAAGGAATCAAAGAATACACAGGAAACCAATTTAATGAGATAAGGAGGTCAATACTAGACATGAATAAGGAAAGAGAAATAATAAAGAATAACCAGTCAGAAATACTACCAATGAAGAACACAGTCAGTAAAATTAAAAAATTCTGTAGAAAATCTCTCCAGTACAATGGAAGGAGAGAACAGAACATCTAAACTAGAAGACCAGGTGGCAGATCTAATACAGTCCAACAAAGAGAAAGACAAACTAATGAATGGGAATTTCAAGATATTCAGGACACTATGAAAAGATCAAACATAAGAATTCAGGATATAGTAGGAGAAGAATTTCACTCCAAAGGCATAGTAGGTATTTTCAACAAAATCATACAAGAAAACTTCCCCCAAATTGGGAAAGAGATGCCAAACAGATAAAACCTGGAAAGAACCTCTCCTTGCCATATTATAATAAAACTACCAAACATACAAACCAAAGAAAATATATTGAAAGCAGCTAGAGAGAAAAAGTAAGTCACCAACAAAGGCAAGCCCATCAGAATCACAGCAGATTACTCAACACAAACTTTAAAAGCCAGAAGGGCTTGGAGTGATGTATTCCAAGTTCTGAAAGATAACAACTGTCAACCAAGGTTACTTTATCCTGCAAAGCTATCCATTCAAATAGATGGAAAAATAAGGACATTCCACAACAAAAGCAGGCTAAAATAATATTTGAAAACAAAACCAGGTCTACAGAAAATACTTGAAAGGATCCTCCATGCTGAAGAGAAAGAAAAGCACACATATAAGGAATCTGAAAAAAACAAACCATACTCCAATACTAGTTAATACAAGAGAGCAAAGGTAAAACCAGAAGAACTACAAAACAAGAAAAATGGCAAAAATAAATACACACCTTTAAATAATAACTCTTAATATCAACGGCCTGAATGCCTCAACCAGAAGACATAGGTTTGCAGACTGGGTTAAAAAGCAGGATCCTTCAATTTGTTGCCTCCAAGAAACTCACCTTTCTACAAAGATGGACACTACCTTAGGGTGAAAGGTTAGAAAATGGTGTTTCAAGCAAATGGGCCTAGAAAACAAGCAGGAGTCACTATCCTAATATCTGACAGGGTAGACTTCAGACCAACATTAATTAGGAAAGATAAGGAAGGTCACTTTATGTTGATAAAAGGAACACTCCGACAGGAGGACATTATGATCCTAAACGTATATGACCTAACATGGAGGCTCCCAATTTCATCAAACAAATGCTATTAGTACTAAAGTCACAGATAACACCAAACACTTGTAGTGAGTGACTTCAACACCTCACTCTCACCAATTGAGAGGTCATCCCAGCAAAAAATAAACAGAGATGCTTCTGGATTAAATGAGGTCATAGAACAAATGGACCTAACAGATATACACAGGACATTTCACCCAAATGCAGAAGAATACACATTCTTTTCAGCAGCACATAGAACAGTCTCTAAAATAGACCATGTATTAGGACACAAAGCAAATCTTAATAAATATAGGAAAATTGAAATAATTTCTTACACTCTATCTGATCACAATGGGATCAAACTACAAATCAATAACAAGAAAAGCTATAGAGCATCACAAAAGCATAGAAACTAAAATAATACACTACTAAATGATGAATGGGTCAATAAAGAAATCAAGAAGGAAATAAACAAATTCATGAAGTCAAATGATAATGAGAACACAACATACAAAATCTTTGGAACACAATGAAGGCAGTCCTAAGAGGGAAATTTATAGCTTTAAGTGCTTTTAGAAAGGTTGCAGGTAAACAACTTAATGCTCCACTTTAAGGCCTTGGAAAAAGAAGAACAAGGCAAACCAAAAATCAGTAGACAGGAAGAAATAATAAAGATTAGGGCAGAAATTAATGAAATAAAAACAAAAAAAAATCCAAAGAATCAATAAAACAAAGAGGTGATTCTTTGAAAGGATAAACAAGATTGATAAGCCCTTAGCAAATCTGACCAAAAGAAAGAGAGAAGAGACACAAATTAATAAAACCAGAGATGAAAAAGGCACCATTACAACAGATACCAGAGAAATTTTAAAAACTCATAGGGACATACTATAAAAACATATACTCCACTAAGTTTGAAAATGTGAAAGAAATGGATGATTTCCGTGATTTATATGACCTACCTAAATTAAACCAAGATCAGATTAACCACTTAAATAGACCTAAAACAAGTATGGGGATCCAAGCAGTTATAAAAAAAACTCCCAACTAAAAAAAGTCCAGGCCCAGATGGATTCACTGCTGAATTTTACCAGACCTTCATGGAAGAACTAACACCAATGCTTTGTACACTTTTCCATAAAATAGAAGAGGAAGGAATCCTACCAAACTCCTTCTATGAAGCCAGCATCACCCTGATCCCAAAACCACACAAAAATAGAACAAAAAAGGAAAATAACAGACCAATCTCCCTCATGAACATTGATGCAAAAATTCTCAACAAAATATTGGCAAACAGAATACAAGAATATATTAGAAAGATCATTCACCCCGAACAAGTTGGCTTTATCCCAGAGATGCAGGAATGGTTCAACATACGCAAATCGATAAATGTAATATATAAATGAACTGAAGGACAAAAATCACATGATCATCTCACTAGATGCAGAAAAAGAATTTGACAAAATCCAACATCCCTTCATGATAAAAGTCCTACAGAGACTTGGAATAGAAGGAACATATCTCAACATAATAAAGGCTATTCATGACAAACCCACAGCCAACATAATACTAAATGGAGAAAAACTTGAAGCGCTTCCACTAAAATCAGGAACAAGACAAGGGTGTCCACTGTTTCCACTTTTATTTAATATAATACTGGAAGTCTTAGCCATAGCAATAAGGCAAGAGACACACATAAAAGGGATACAAATTGGAAAGGAAGAGATCAAGTTGTCATTATTTGCAGTTGATATGATTCTATACATAAAGGACCCTGAAGACTCTACCATCAAACTGTTAGAGCTGATAATCACCTATAGCCATGTAGCAGGATACAAAATAAACACAGAGAAATCAGTAGCCTTCCTATATGCTAATAACAAACACATAGAGGATTAAATCAGGGAATCACTCCCATTCATAACTGCATAAAAAAAAAAATAATAAAGTACCTTGGGATAAACCTAACCAAGAAAGTGAAAGATCTCTACAAGGAGAACTTTAAAACACTCAAGTGAGAAATTGCAGAAGACACTAGGAAATGGAAAAACATCCCCTGTTCTTGGATCAGAAGAATCAATATTGTGAAAATGGCAATCCTACAAAAAGTAATCTATACATTTAATGCAATCCCCATCAAAATTCCAATGATATTCTTCATGGAAATAGAAAAAACAATCCAAAAATTCATTTGGAAGCACAAAAAACCTCGGATATCTAAAACAATTTTGAGCAACAAAAATAAGGCTTGTGGTATCACCATATCTGATTTTAACCTATATTACAGAGCCATAGTAAGAAAAACAGCATGGTACTGGCACAGAACAAAGGACCCTGATGTAAGTCCAGGTAGCTATAGCCACCTGATCTTTGACAAAAAGGCCAATAATACTCATTAGAGAAAAGACAGCCTCTTCAGCAAATGGTGCTGGGAAAACTGGATATGCATCTGTAGAAGGATGAAAATAGATCCTTATTTCTCTCCATGCACAATAATTAAGTCCAAATGGATCAAAGACCTTAATATCAGACCTGAAATTCTGAAACTGCTAGAGGAAAAAGTAAGGAAAACCCTTCAACATATTGGTCTTGGCAAAGACTTTCTGAATATAACCCCAATCACTCAGGAAATAAAACCACAGATCAACCGCTGGGACCTCATGAAATTACAAAGCTTTTGTACAGCTAAGGACACTGTGAACAGAGCAAAGAGGCAACCTACAGAATGGGAGAAAATCTTTGCCAGCTCTACATCTGACAGAGGGTTAATATCTAGGATATACAAAGAACTCAAAAAATTAAATAATAAGAAATCAAAAATGGACTATGGAACTAAATTAGAGAGTTCTCAGAAGAAGAAATACAGATGGCATATAAACATCTAAAAAAGTGTTTTACATCCCTAGTCATCAGGGAAATGCAGATTAAAAGTACCTTGAGGTTCCATCTCACTCCTGTCAGATTGGCTACCATCATGAAAACAAATGACCTTAAATGCTGGCGAGGATGCGGAAAAAGAGGAACCCTTCTACACTGTTGGTGGGAATGCAATCTGGTACAGCCATTGTGGAAATCAGTGTGGAGGTTCCTGAGACAGCTTAATATAGATCTACCATATGACTCAGCTATAGCTCTCCTAGACATATATCCTAAGGACTTGTCTCACTACCTTAGAGATACTTGCTTGACCATGTTTATTGCCGCTGTATTCACAATAGCTAGGAAATGGAACCAGCCTAGATGTCCCTCAACTGATGAGTGGATAATGAAGATGTGGTACATTTACACAATGGAATTCTACTCAGCGGTAAAGAAAAATGAAGTTATGAAACTTGCTGGAAAATGGATGGATCTGGAAAGGATTATACTTAGTGACATAACCCAGGCCCAGAAAGCCAAACGTCACATGTTCTCCCTCATATGTGGATCCTAACTACAAATGATTGGAATTCTATGTGAGTAAAAATAAAACTCAGTAGCAGAAGCCAGTAAGCTAGAAAGGGGATATAAAGGGAATAGAAATATAGTGAGGGGGGACTTAATAGGATGGTATTATATATATGTAAGCAGAAGAACAGATTAATGGGGGTGAAAAGGCCTAACTGAGGTCAGGGGAAGAGACTGCATAAAGAAAAGGTGGAGGGAGGGCTAATCAAAATCTGAGAGGATATAAATAAGTCATAGGGAAACCTACTTTTCTGGACAATGGAACACTCAGAAGCCATAGATTGTTACTGGAAAATTTTCAGTGCCAGGGATGGGATACCTTCCAGTAAGTTGTTGGCCAGGAAGGTCACAGATGCCCTCAAAATATTATAGGCAATTGCTGAGGCCCTTGGTTTCCCACCAGGAATAGATGGTAAGACCCTATTGCTGAAGACTTCCCATACTTGGGCAGCAAGGTCACCAAGAAATCCTGCTGAAGCTCAGCTGAAAGCCTCCTCCAAGTGGACCTGCTGACAGAAAGTTGGATAAAGCTATGTTGCATGCAGGTCAATGGGAGAGAGAAAACACCAGTGAAGGTACTCAACAGGGAACACTGCAAGCTTTAAATTTGGCCCTCCAGGCCAAATGAACCAATGGGTACAATAGTGGCATGTCTGTTATGGGGGAAACCAACTGCTCTCTAATTGGACTGGAGGCCCGCTCCATGGGAGGGAATACATCCCTGATACTGAAAACTTACAACAGGGGTAGTCATGAGCCCTAGGGGTGTAACGTCTGCTGGTATCACACTAAATGTATATACTATGCTCACCAAACTACCCAATAAGCACTTCTCTTAATGTCCACACCCATATATAAATACTACTCTCACTTATCTAACCAGAGAAGCTTCTCTTTTCAGATGGTGGCGACCTTGGGATGACTCAGAAGGCACCATGGTGCTGAGAAGAAGGGACAGAGGAGTGCTCAGCACTGAAACATCTCAAACACACCTTCCAAGGCTTAGGGTCCATTGTGGAAGAGGGGACGGAAAAAAATGTAAGAGCCAAAGGAAGAGTAGGACTCCTTCCAACAGGCTCCTCCAGACAAAAAATGGCCTGGATATCCATGACCTCACAATGCCTGACACTACCTGCCCAAGACCATCATAATAGGAGGAAAAAATCATGACATCAAAATAAAAGAGAGACTGATTGAAAGGGGGAGGGGATATGATGGAGAGCGGAGTTTCAAAGGGGAAAGTGTGGAAGGGAGGGAATTACTATGGGTTATTGTCTACAATTATGGAAGCTGTCAATAAAAAAATAAAATTTAAAAGAAAGAAAGAGGCCTAGATTCGAGGCCATTGCACCATGTATACCTTGTAGGCCAGCAGATGGGGACTTGGATCCTAAAGGAAAGGGGCCTAAACCTAAGGCCATCACACCATGAATGCCTCCTAGGCCAGCAGACATGCTAACCAAGGATCAGGAGAGCAGAACAGGCACTTGGAGATGAATATCAGCTGTGGCTTCAAGATATGTTGCAAAAATGCCAACTGTGGTTTATTAGTCTTTGTATATGTTTCCCCCAAAAGGAGTTCCAATACAGACCTGCAAGTGTGGTGCCAGAGCTTGCACAAAGCAAGTAAACTCAAGCAGCACTCAGGATGAAGTAGCACAGTCACTGACTATACCACCCAGATCCCCTCTTCAGGAAGGAAGAAAGGACACATTTCCCAACTGCTGGGAAAGGTGCTAGCTAATGGCTATTAGCTGCTAGTCCCTTCCTAGAACTGAACTGGCTAAAAGAGCCTCCTTGACCAAGATTACACCTCCTTCTCCTACAATTAAAGAAGTTGTCAATAAAAATAAAAATAAATAAAAAATAATAAAAATTAAAAAATAAAAATAAAAAAGTATCTTAGGAATGTGCGTATGTATGAATGGATTTACATGTGGCTCTGCAAAATCAGACTAAGCTCACAACCAACCAGTTATAAACCCAAACTTTTTCTTCTATGTACTCCTGGGTTAATCCTTATCTTCTCCTTCCCTTTTCCCAACACAACACCACACACAAATAAGATCTAAATCCAAGTATAATTTCAGCTTGTCGTGATTACTTCATTCTCTGACTTTGTCACTGCACATGGTGCTGCTTCCTAGATTTCTGCTGTCCACTGTGTGCTCAGCTGATCATCACGTTATCATTCAAGTTGTTGACAGCCATGAGCACACAGCTCTACCATTACCACAACAAATAACTCTCCAGTTTGACATGAATCCATTAATCTCTACTCTGGCTAGTCACTCAGCCAGGTGCAAGTTTACCTTACAATGCTACTTCCCAACATTTCTCCAGTTTGCCTGTAAGAACATTAGGCAGTCAGTGAGACCCAACCTTGCAAAACCAAAAAAAAAAAAAAAAAAAAAAAAAAAAAAAACTAGGCAAGAGTCTGCTAAAATAGTTACTTTATTGAAATTGAGAACACTGTGACTAAAGTACTCTGGCTAATCACTCAGCAGAGAAAGAAATGTTTATTTTGTCCTGCTTGGTTTTGAGTCACCCCATGATGGCTTTTAGTGATCATTACTTTCCCTTCTCAGGACTGTAAGCCTCTCAGCTGCTAAGTGGGCAAAAATAAAGGGAAGAACACTTTATCCCAAAGCTGGAAAGAGAAGGCTAAGAATGTGCAGGTTGCTGAGGGAGATTTCATGCAAGGTGTGTTTTATGGACAATTTTAATGCACAGGACCAACTTGTAGAGCTTGTTCGGATAAAGGGAAAGTAACCAAGCCTGAGTATGAAGAAGAGAAACATCCAGAAGGCCTGGTTCAAGGAAAACCAAACTGGGACAAGCAAGGACTAATAAAAAGAAAGTTCTTCCTGCCAGGCCGCCGTCCTTGGTCACCAAGGTCAACTATAGCTGGGCCTTGGCCAGAGTCCTCATTGTAAATATAATAAAATACACAGACCAGCTATAGCAAAGCAGGAAAGCCATCCTTATGTACAAGATAGTTGTCAGAAGGGCCAGTCTAGTTTTTTCAAAGAACCTTCTGATGACAATCCACCCTGTATTACGTGTTTGGGCCAATTTTGCTGCAAAGGACTACTGTACAACATTTCCCCATTTCTCTTCCAGAAATATGCAAAGGTGATTATATACTCTAGCCAGTGTAGCAAATCAGTTAAATTAAACTTGTATTTCATCTAACTTACACAGGATAGGAATAACATAACTAACTTTCTAATTTCATACTCTAGTACTCTCAAGTAAATAAAAGGGGGAAAAAAGTAAAGTTCCCCCACAAATAGAACCTGTCACTCCTGGGATGTGCACTTTTCAGCTCGTGCATCCTAAATGCATGTGGAGATATTATATGCACTTTCTATTTAGCAATTTAATTATATCTTTGCATTCAAAGAGTGGCAATGGTTTGCAGTAATAATCAGGTGAAAGCATTCTAACATTAATATGCTGGAATCCGATGTGTTAATTTGATGCAACTTTGCCTTGACAATATGTGATTAATTTGTTCTCAGACTAGCCCTGCTCCCAGCTCTGACAGTTTAAAATGCTGGGTTTCTTTATCCATATCGCTATTTGACACGCCTTAGCCCACTGCTTTGCTCAGACCACTGTTAATTTGTAATGAACTTGCTTTTCAGGGGCTCCTTCACTTTCAGTTCTGTCAGTGTGGCCTCCTTGAGGAAAATTACAAGTTTCTGTAGGTGTGATTACTGCCAAGTGCTGCTGATAAGAGGTTTGAGAAAACAGGCTTTATAAAGAAGTCTGTATTTAATCTGCTGAAACAGATTTATTGCCTCCGGACAGATAAATATAATACAAAGTTCTCTTACTTAAAAGTCATCCCCAAGCTCTCCCTTACCACCACCGCCTCCTCCTAAACTAAAACACAGTTGCATTTCCAGGACTCAGTAATGAGTCACTCAGGGAAAAGAGGTGAATGTGCAATAAATTTAGCAGTAACAGTGATTCTTGTCATCAAATTAGACTTGCAAGGGAGTCTTAAAAAAATATATGAATACACTTTTCACATGTTGGAGAAGAGGGAAAACATCCCAAGGAAAAAATTACATTTTCATCTCTTTTCTAACTATCCGAAGACTATTGTATGGGTTTACCTACCCATTTCCTTGGGCAAACTGAGTACTAGTGAAGTGAGGTAAAATTTAAATTTCTCCTGCAACATGATCCTGATGATGCTCTAATAAAGGGCAGAAGGAAGTCAGTACTAAGAAGAGATAACAGCAAGGCCGTCAAGTAACAGCTCTACTTGAAACCTCCACGAGACCTTCAAAACACCTCAGCAAGGCAGCCTCAATCCCTGCTGTTTCCAAGCAAGGAATGGGCAGAACTTGGGAGTGGGATCCTTATCTTTTGACAATTAGCCCTCTGCTTTTCTCTGTTACAATCTATCATCCTTTCTCTAGTCTACCTATAGATAGAGCTAAATCCTCTGACATGAAATTCACTTTCCTTGGCCCTTGCTCTTACTCATCTTCCATTCAATCTGCTCTCCCCAGCTGCTGCTTCAATGACAACGTCTAGAAGACTTCCACTCTGCTCAGCTGACCTGGTTCTTCCACAAGTGTACTGAGACACTCCCTACTGTGCATACCTTCCCCATACTGCTCATGAAGCCCACATCCACAGAAGTGTCTAAACTGTGAAGGATCTGCTCAAAGGAATGCAGTCCGATCACTACTTGTATTATGTACAAAGTAGAAAAGTTCATAAGGGAAAAAATGTAAAAATTACAACTACATTCTAAATTATTCTTCTCAAAATCACAATGATGATTTAGCATCTCAAAAAGATGCATAGGATTTTGGCTATAAGCTGAGTCTTTTATATGCATGTTTTCACCGTATTACAGTCTATAGACCTACTAGTTTGCATACTCCTTCCCAGAGGAGATGGTAGTTTATTTCATGTCTATATAAATTGGACCTAAATGCAGAGGCTTGATAAGTTTTTCACTAAATTAAACTAAACAGAAATTGCTAGAAGGCACATTTGTATCTGCTTAAATATAGCAACTCAGTTCAGCTTGGCACATGTCTGACCTGGCATCAGGTGGCTGGTGTGGTAGGAACAGCTGCTGCTATGAGTACCTTCCCCAAAAGGATATACACTCCAGGGCATAGTCCACATTCCCTATTCCCCAAGTCTTTCTCCTCCACCAATTTATGTCAGAAGGAACCCTTGGGACCTGCTGCTGAACAATAGGAAAGGGGAGACTGGCTTGAGAAGCACAAAATTCTGGGCCAGTCAAAGCAAAAACAAACAAACAAACAAACAACAACAACAACAAAAAACCACCACTCCAATAACAGCTGTTATAATCAGCAAACAGAAGTTATCTTAACAGGGATGTACACAAGAGGAGAAAAAGACATAAAAATCATATACTTTAAGAACCCTGGTATATAGTAGTTTTGAAGAGTGCATTGGAAAAAAGTTAATGCATATGTATATGCATCTATAAATATGTATATATGTATGTATTATATATCAAAGCTATAAGAAAAACAAGTTATATAATATAGACAATTCAAAATTCCCCCATACCTACCAACTCTATAACTATAATACCTCCAAATAGCTGAATATCCCCTAATATGGGTTGAAAGATCAATCTAATATCAAAATAATCATTATCACTGAGGACAAAATTCTAAATCAAATACTGGTAGGTCACAGGGTAGGTATATCTAATAACTACTACCAGGCCATCCACAAGTTTAAAAAAAAAAAGTAATGGGTTAAATGCACTGTAGCAGACAGTTTCAGGTTCCTGAGATGAACTTCCAGACCAGGCACAGTTATGGAGGAAGGGATATTATTTATTGAAGCTTACAGATCCAGGGGAAGTTCCATAATGGCAGGAGAAGCAGCCTGTTCTTCACAGGACCAGGCAAGAGAGAGAAAAACCAACCAGGTACACCACACACAGAGAAAAACTACAGCCAAAAGAGTCACACAGCATACTCCAGGAACTCCTGTTAGATACACTTTGCATATCTTTACAATGGAATCTCAAACCCACCACCACACCTTAAGACCAGCCCCCAGTGACATTGCCTCTAGCAAGGTGATTGTAGATGCAAACTATAACCAATAAAACACTGAATATATTGGGGGACATATATTCAAACTACCACATTCACTCATCAATGTGCCCTGCTTCTCTATTGCATCAATGGCCACAACAGCATCTTTACATCTGTGACCCTTCAAGACATTCCTATCAGCAACGCTGAAAGAAAGGATGGGGGGGGGGGGGTCCAGAGGAAGTTAAGTTCTTGACTACACCGATGCTGAATGGCAAGTCTGTGCAACCTTTATCTGCCATCCTTAGTACCTTGTCCTAGGAACCCACATGTCTGAGAAGAAACAAAGACACACATGATCTGATTATAAATGTCACAAAAATACCATCTAGTACAAATAGTAAGAATACAAAACGTAGAGGGAAGTAGGGGGTGGGAGAAGCCAAGGAAGGTATCAAGGCGCTAAGCAAGCTGAGTTGTACCCTGAGTTCTGAAGAAATGGAGAAATGCACATTGAATATGGTCAGGCAGGTCAAGGCCAGCTTTGGCTGTATGAGAACCTGTCTCAAAAAAACACTGCCTCCTCCCTGCTCCAAAACAAAAATAAGGAAACAGGATGATAGAGGTAGCCAAGTGTGAAGAAATTTCTAGCAGAGATATGTTTTTAAAAAAATTAGAACTCGTCAGGTAGGGTAACACACATCTTTGTTTGTAGCACTCAGAAGGCAGCGGATCACTGCTACATTTAAGGCCAGCCTCGGGCTACAGAGTGAACTCCAGATCAGCATGGACTAGATTGACACCCTATGGGGGGGGGGCACTAGAACTCACTTGTCAGAGAACATAACTGCCAGATACTAAGAAAATGGGATCACACTGGGGGACAGGATGACAGAAGTCTTGGAATCAGGCTGACCTAGGCTCAAGTACTTTTTTGCTTGCTTGCTTTTAATCATTCAGTCAACAAGGAATCATTGTGCGCCTTTGTGTAGTTTTCTTCTCTGCCTCTTATTTTCCTCATCTGAAAACAACAATAGAAATCTCTCTGAGCAAGCACGGTAGTGCACGTCTTTAATCCCAGCACTTAGGAGGCTGAGATAAGAGGACAGTCATGAGTTTGAGGCCAGTCTGTGCTACAGAGTGAGATACAGGTCAGCCTGGGCTACAGAGTGAGACCCTGCTTCACACACACACACACCCCAAAAATAAAAATAAAAAACTGTTTTCATGAAGCTTGTATGAGAAATAAAGGAACAATTATCAAAGTAACATCCACACTATATGAAGGTAGAGAACAGGCAAATGGTGGCTGAGCTGAATTCAACAGTAAAATTACAGATGGAAAGTCTGGGGCAAGGATGCAGCTGCTGAAGGCCTGACAGGTGGAGAAACTTTTGCTACCTCAGGAGGGCAGTGGGAGTACATAATCTACTATTGCATAGGACTGAGAGGGGATAAATGGCAGGGAGGCCAACCTGGAAAATGTCACTGTAACATAAATAAGATATTGTGAATCCTAAAACAAGGGAGTACATGGAAAATCTGGATAGTGTTCGATACTAAGAAGGAATCACTGGCAGATAAAAGGACACATGGTAGGGAGAGGGTGACCAAGAAGGAGGAAAGCATGCCATCAGTTTAGAGCTTAACATAGCTGAAATCTCATTCTGGAAATAATCATTCTTAGAAAAGAATTACCTGGACACCGCTGACTTCACAAAAGACTCTGTTCGGCACACAAACCACATTAATACTTTTCTACTTTTTCTATAAACTCTTAGTCATGTTTAAATACTAGTCTGTACAAATTACCTACATCTTTCCAAGATTAAACTACAATCTGCTTACTCTCACTCATGTCCCTCAATCATTCCAACTTGAGGAAGCAGAGGCTGAACCCTTTAAGACTGCAAGACATAAAACACCGTGTCATCAGCAGAACAGCAGTGCTCTGTCCCTGAGCACCTCATTGTCTTCTAAATGGCTTCAGCTACAAATATTCCACCAACAAAAAGACTTTATGAAAACCTCAGGGCAAAAGGAATGATTACTACCTTTGTGGCTAACCCCTATGGGAAAACTTGGAGCCACTTAAAAACTGACTGAGAATTAACCTCACAATAACAAGTGAAAGACCTTTGGGAGCTTTCCACATATCATGCAAGAAGAACAGAGGTTAAGAACACTGCCTGGTTTCTGCCATGCCTGGGTTCAATGGCTGACTCCTTTCCAGCCTCATGAACAGTTATTTAATAGATGCCTCAGTTTCCTTCTGCCATGGGGGATTATCACATCACCACCTCCCAATGCTATTATGAAAATTACACACACAAAACATTCAGAATTGTGTGTAGCACACAAGAACCCCTTACTGTATGCTCACTAGTATTATCATCAGAATAGGGCAAATCTTGCCTTCCCCTTCTTCCCTCCCAGTTCCTATTGAGAACAATGCTGGGTATTGTATGCACAGAGAAGGGGAGAGGGGCACAAACAGGCATTGTGGAGTACAAAGGAAGCCCTTGCCAGGTGAACTGAGGAAGTATTATGGAAGAAGCAATACCTGATTAGGCTTTAAAAGACAAGTGGAAATTTTCCAAGAGAAGGAAGTTTGCATGGCAGCAAATATGCCATCTGACTTCTAATACATAAAACCAGAGTAGGACTGCAAAGCTCTGATCGTGAGGGTAGACACTGAGCTTGCTGTCCCTGCTAGGGAGTGTCTGTACAAACACAGCAGGTTCAT
The DNA here is from genome assembly GCA_036365145.1 of Orientallactaga sibirica. Classification (NCBI taxonomy): domain Eukaryota; kingdom Metazoa; phylum Chordata; class Mammalia; order Rodentia; family Dipodidae; genus Orientallactaga; species Orientallactaga sibirica. The sequence continues at coordinate 8,790,188 of JAEOAD010000034.1, read as the reverse complement.
AGGAACAGAATCCTAAAGAGAGCCACTGAACAGCTAAATCATAAAGGTTCTAGTCAGAGGTCCCCAGACTCCATGAACTTCTTCAACTAAGACCTCTCTCTAGGTTCAGCTCATTTCTCTTCTAAATCCTTTTGTGCTTGTTTATTTTTCCAAATTCTGGGTGGGATCCTAGAGGACAGGGACTACCC